>CM076672.1:39136706-39736706 GCA_038501925.1 Xenopus petersii | reverse complement strand
AAGTAAAATCCTTAGGATACCGAAGTCGAAGGATTTACAGCATTCCATCGATTGAACGATCGAAGGAAAAATCGTTCGATTGAACAAATAAATCCTTTGAATCGAACGATTTGAAAGATTTTAAACCATCGATCGAACAATTTTCCTTCGATCAAAAAAAGCTAGGAAAGCCTATGGGGACCTTCCCCATAGGCTAACATTGGTGCTCGGTAGGTTTTAGGTGGCGAAGTAGGTGGTCGAAGTTTTTTTTAAAGAGACAGTACTTCGACTATCGAATGGTCAAATAGTCGAACGATTTTTAGTTCAAATCGTTCGATTCGAAGTCGTAGTCGAAGGTCAAAGTAGCCAATTCGATGGTTGAAGTAGCCAAAAAAATATTTCGAAATTCGAAGTATTTTTTATTCTAATCCTTCACTCAAGCTAAGTAAATGTGCCCCTGCTGCTTGTGACAGAAAAAGAAACATTTTGGCAAACTGCAGCCATTCTTGAAGTGCAAATCCCAGCACGCTCTAACAGCCCATGGCCAGTTGAAGGGCAACTCTTCTTGTTAGACAAAATGTCAATATTTATGTTCATGAATAGCTGTAAAGATTGCAGCTTGAAGTCATAAACACTAAATGTGTACAATTAATTAGGCTAAATAACATAAAGGCCTGGTAAATATTTAATGAAATGCTAGCATGTGGTCATTAGAGTTCTCAAGTCTGTTAATAATTAGTAACCAAGGTATGAACGTGTATTGACTGGCAGTTATTTCTTTGTGATTTATAATAGGCAAGAACTTCATTGAGGATAACACATATATTTCTGCCCATCCTACTTTACGTATATCATGAGATGCTTATTAGTTTTACATTTTATATCTCATTTGATTCACCAGGTTTTTTTTACACTTTTCAAAATAGATCATAAAATCTATTTTGGCTAATAATATTATTATATTATTTCTTGTCAACTGTCACTTATCTCAATATTATAAAATTGCCATCTCATACAATTATTTATTATTTTGTAGTAAATATGGAAAGCTAATGAGTCAGCCGTTTAGTTGTGGTACTGATATATTTATTTGATTCATGCAATGGCATACAGCTATGGCATTTTGTCGTCACACCCAATCATTACAATCAGCGTTGCAAAAAATGTTGGTGCTATATAAATACATGTTAATAATAATAATAATATAACATCAGAATTCTGTTCTAGAATAAAACATTGATATTTTTATGACATTACTATATATTGATCACCCATCAATCCTACTATGTCATCATAATATCACAATTATAATTTTATAATACAGGTATGGGATCTGCTATCTGGAAACCTGTTATACAAAAAGCTCTGAATTACAGAAAGACCATTTCCCATAGACTTCATTTTATCCAAATAATCCAAATTTTTAAAAACGATTTCCTTTTTCTCTGTAATGAAAAAACTTTTTAAAAAAATAATACCTTGCACTTGATCCCAACTAAGATATAATTAATCCTTATTGGAAGCAAAACCAGCCTATTGGGTTTTTTTTTATGTTTACATGATTTTCTAGTAGACTTTAGGTATGATGATCCAAATTATGGAAAGATCCGTTATCCGGGAAACCCCAGGTTCCAAGCATTCTGGATAACAGGTCTCATACCTGGAATATGATTTTAGAATAGTATTGCCCTGGTATATATGTATGTAAATCCAGCATTAATGCCACAGAATAAGCAGAAGGTGTAACTATTTTCTGGGCAGAAAATTCACTTTACATCTGGGTCGGACTGGCCCGGCGGGACACCAGGAAAAAACACGGTGGGCCCCAGACCCCTCTACCGATCGCTTCTACAAAAAATAAATATTCTTTAGGCACTGTGCAGCTCCATTTGCGCATGCATGTGGTGCCTTCACGCATGCGTGCCAATCGCGGCCTCCATGCATGCACGCTCGGTGCGTCACAGTAGGGGGGCAGTCCCGGTGGGCCCTGGGCCCCCCAATCCGACCCTGCTTTACATATGTTAATTAATAAAAACAATGAAAGTTAAAGCCTGGAGCACAGCAGTAAAACTGCATTTGGACTAAATTGTGGCTTAAACCTATGTATAGCCGGCACACTCAGTATGAAAAGACTCCTTTCAAGTTGTGTTGTCCCTTTGCACTAGATGCGAGTGTGTAAGGTGTATTTTACTTTTAAGCTCTGCACACAGCCATATACAAATGGGAACAGCAGCAAGAGACTGGTGTAACATTATATAAGTTTGCAGATGCAATTGACTTTGCAGTCTTAAAAAGGACACTATCCACTGAAAAGATTTAATTGACGTCTGAAAATCCCGTTTCATGCTTTTGATGTTAGAAAAAACTGCTTTATATTTAGTTTCTATTTTTTATAGTTGCATGAGGGGATGTATTTAATCTTCCTTCCAACTACAGATCTTTAGTTCTATCTAGAAAAAGAGGCATTATTGGTTGTTAATTAACTAATACTTGTTTTCTTGCAGGATTAGTTTACCTATTGCCATTTTAGAATTTGCATATAATAATGCATTCCATTCTTCTACATAGCAATGGCCATTCTTTGAAAATTATGGTCTGGATCCCATCATTCTTTCTGTTCACTTTCCTGGAGTGTCTGCCCCTGACGGTCAGGATTGTTTGACGTTTTTGGCAAACAATTTAAAGACTCTTCAAGAATCTATGCATAAAGGTCAGGGGAACAACAAAGTGAATGCTGATCTTATATGATGAAAAGACCTAGAATTCAAAGTGGGAGTAAAGGTATGGCTTTCCATTGGAAAGTTTGCTCCTTGGTTCATGAATGCCTTTCAAATCCTTTGTCAAATTAGTTTAGTTTATGTTGAGCTTGAGCTCTCTTCTTTATGGTGTTTCATCCTATTTTGACACACCACTTTTTAAACCAGTATTTGCTAGTGGTTTTCCAAGCTGCTCTTCTCCACCTCCTTTATGAGACTCTAGGATTCCGATTTTGCTGAATTTTGACTGTCTGCCTGTTGTGACCCTGGATGTGACCTACCTGAAGGCTACCTGACCTGACTGCTGCCTTCATCCTGACCTATGCTATCTGCACTGACCTCAGACCTTCTTGCCTACAATCCATATTCTCCTACTGGCACTTTGCTTAGCTTGGCTTCATTAGCTGCTCTCCACTTCTTCCAGGGTCTCGGCTTGTGCTGAATTGCTTGTGGGCTTCATTTCTTCATGACTTTAAGACCCATCCTAAAAGCAAGCATTGATAGGCCCTTACAACATGCAAGCAGAAAAGTGGCTATAATTTTTTTTGAGTGTCCTTTCACATACAGTACAAACAGTAATTCACTAAACAACATAAATTGCCACATTGAAGCCTTGCTAAGCTTTAAGCCTTCCATTGCCATTTTACTTTAAAAAAAGAGGCTCAGAAGAATATTGAGGGAATGTCTTCCTTTCAAGGTATAAGGGTAGCCTAGCAAAGGCAAATCTTCAGTGCCTAGCTCATTTACATGCAAATTAGCAATAACGTGCTGCCAGTTGATAATGGTCCTCTTGGAGGCTTGAGCAAAGTGCGATTAGGGTTTAGAAATATCCACTTACATTCGTTGTAAAAGAGAAATTATCTGCCATAAATGATAAAATTGTTATTGTTACCTTTATATATTATCTATAATATAGTCACTAAAAGGTTATCTAACCTGCCCAAGACTTTATGAAACTGATAAAGTACTTGACAGAGCAAGACTAGACCTCCTTCGTTATACTGATTAACCAAATGGTCCAATTTCAGTAACTGAAGGGAACAAAAATCGACATTATTTGAAATCAAACATTAAAAATACATTTTTATTTATTGTTGAATATTGTGTTAATTTAAAAACAAATGCATTTATAAACTGTTTGTAACTACTCAAACATTTAGCCACATAAAACTGTAACTCTAAAGCCAATTTCAGGCAAGGGTTTTCTTTTTTTTTAGAGGGGAGGTTTATGTTAAATCAAAAGCCATGCTCTACTACCAGATACCTTAGAGTATTACCCAGAATGTAACATTCCCCCCAAGATTCTAGCATCGCTGCAGCGGCATAGCCACAATGGAGAGTTGTGTCTGACAATTGTGACTAGTATAGAGTAGCACTCACACACCCTTATTTCAACCGTTCGCTTAATTTGGTGCCAGTTGAGGATTCGGCAACCTTTCACTGCATATGTAAAAAGAAAACTCACCGGCACACTAGGCTTGCTGTTACAGGGCAAACCCTTGCAACTTTTTCATGCTGAAGTGCCACATTTCGGGGCACCGTCCCTTTGTCAAGCATCGTGGATGGTGGTGCAAAGGTACATTTATAGAGCAAACAAATAAGATACTTAGTGAAGAACAAAACGTAAGTGCAAGAGTCCATAAATATGAAACAAAAAAGTCAGTGAGCATTTGACACAATATAATGAGCACCCAACAAACATAGGAAACCCCGAAAAGCAATTCTTTACAAAGTTACAAAACAAAGAGATTATTCTTACTCTACATGAAAAAGGTTGGGCAAGTTTTGACATTCCATTTCCCTACCCTTTTACTTATTACATTGCATCAATTTTTAGTGGCTTTCAGTGATGGGCGAATTTGTCCTATTTCGCTTTGACAAAAAATGTGCTAATTTCCCGTGAAATTCGCAAAAATTTGGAAGCCCGCGTCAATTCTGACACCCGCATCAAAGTCAATGGGCATCCGAATAATGACAGTTTTGACGCAAGCAACTATTCCGGCACGCGTCCCAATTTTGCCGCAGTTTTGCAAATTTATTCGCCGCCAATGAAATGCGAATTCACTCCTGGCGAATTTATTCACCTATAACTAGTGTCTTTTTTTGCTTCATATTTATGACATCTTCCACTTATTGGACTTCACAATGGACTTACCAAAGCAGTATTTCAAAATATGGACTTTTTTCTTCACTAATTCTCTTAATTGTTTGCTCTTTAAATGTATCTTTGCACTAGTGATGTGCGGGTCGAGTTATCTTCGACCCGCCTGTAACGGGCCCGAAGGCACAGTAATAGTGTAGACCAAAGAGGAGACCAGACCAGGTTCGAGGTACAAGAGGGTTTATCCAAAGAATCGTCAAAATACAGGCAAATAGGTCAGACCAGGCAGAAGACAAGCAGAATCGAAGAACAGGCAGAAATCGGTACACAAGAATCAATATAAACAATAACACCCAGGAACTCTGTAACAGGAACCTATAGTTGGGCAAGGACTGGAAGGGGAAGTACGTTTAAATAGTCTCTGGGTTGGCGCCAAATTTTGACGCGCTTGCGTCAGACGCAGACGCCAGCGTCCTCACGCTGACGTCTCGACGTCGGCGCCCGATTCTGACGCCGGCGTCCGTTCCGTCGCCGACGACCAATCCTGGAGTGGGAAAAAGGTGAGGTCATAGACATGTGCCCAGCAGGAGCCATGTGGTGAGGCAGGCGGTCGCCATCTTGGACGCCATCTTGGACGCCATCATGAAGACCTGAGGTAGATTCCATTACAGTACCCCCCTCCTTAGGGGGGGCCTCAGGACCACCGAGTCTAGGGGAGAGAGGGAATAGTTTATGGAATCTACGAACCAAGATGGGCGCATGGACATCTGAGCTCCTGACCCAGGAGCACTCCTCGGGACCGAACCCCTTCCACTCGATGAGATATTGAAGAGTGCCCCTGGAAAGACGAGAGTCCAAGATCCTCTTCACCTCGAATTCCTGGTGATCGTCAACCAGGACTGGAGCTGGGGGAGAAGAAGAAGAAAAAGACACAGCAGGCTTAAGGAGAGAGACATGGAAGGCATTCGGGATCCGCATCTCTGGAGGGAGTTGAAGACGAACCGCCACTGGATTGATGATTTCAATGACAGGGAAGGGACCAATGAATCTGGGACCAAGTTTTGGGGTAGGAATCTTCAGGCGGATGTTACGGGTGGAAAGCCAAACTTTGTCACCAGGAGCATAGGGTGGAGCGGAAATCCTCTTCTTGTCGACAAACCTCTTCTGGACCAGGGAGCTCTTCTGCAGATTGGAGGCAACAGCAGCCCAAATAGCCATCATGTGGGCAGCCTGATCGTTGGCGGCAGGAACATTGGTGAGGAGAAGATCCTGAGGGAACGCCAATGGATTCTGACCGTAGACACAGAAGAAAGGGGACTGATGCAAGGAAGAATGCAAAGCGTTGTTATGGGCGAACTCAGCCCAGGGAAGGAGATCTGACCAGTCGTCTTGGCACAGGGAAACATGGCAGCGAAGAAACTGTTCCAAAGCCTGGTTCACTCTCTCAGCGGCTCCATTGGACTGTGGGTGATAGGCAGAAGAAAATTGCAAAGAAATGTTGAGAGCTTTGCACAAGGATCTCCAGAATCTAGACACAAATTGTGAGCCACGGTCAGAGACGATCTCGGCAGGAAACCCATGGAGACGAAAAATATGTTGGATGAAAAGCTTGGAAAGTTCAGGAGCAGAGGGAAGTTTGCGGAGGGGAATGAAATGAGCCATTTTGCTGAACCTGTCAACGACAACCCAGATAACAGTGTGACCGGAGGAGACAGGCAGATCCACAATAAAATCCATGGCAAGATGAGTCCAAGGACGAGATGGAATGGGTAATGGAAGAAGGAGTCCTTTGGGAGGAGAATGTCCAGACTTGGAAATGGCACAGATGGTACAAGAAGAAACAAAGTCTTTGACATCCTTTTTCATGGATGGCCACCACACCAGGCGAGAAAGGAGTTCGGTAGTCTTCTCCACTCCGGGATGGCCGGCCTGTTTAGAACTGTGAGCCTGGGATAGAATAGACTGGCGACAATCAGGTGGAACAAAGGCAACCCCTAGAGGAATATTGTCAGGAGCAGAAGCTTGAGCGGAAAGGATTTGCGAAGCCAAGGAGGGAAATAGGGCAGCGACGATCTTGGAGGAAGGCACAATGGGTTCGGGATCTTCGGAGCAGGGAACTTCAGGAACAAAACTTCTTGACAAAGCATCAGCCTTTCTATTTCTAGAGCCAGGACGAAAGGTGATGACGAAGTTAAAACGGGAGAAGAACAGTGACCATCTGGCTTGTCGAGGATTCAAACGTTTGAGGGACTGGATAAATTCAAGGTTCTTATGGTCTGTAAAGATGGTCACGGGAATGGAGGATCCTTCCAGTAAATGTCTCCACTCCTCCAGGGCGAGTTTCACTGCCAATAACTCACGATTCCCCACATCGTAGTTCTGCTCGGAGGAGGAAAATTTTTTAGAGAAGAATGCACAGGGATGTAACTTCCCATCCAAGGATGATCTCTGTGACAAGACAGCTCCAGCTCCCACATCTGAGGCGTCGACTTCGAGGAAGAAGGGAAGAAGAAGTTCGGGGTGTCTGAGAATAGGTGCAGAAGAAAAGGCCGTTTTCAAGGATTCAAAGGCTTCCAAGGCTAGAGGAGGCCAGTGCTGTGGTTTACCCCCTTTGCGGATAAGGGCCAGGATAGGAGAGATCTTGGAAGAGAAACCTTTAATAAATTGTCTGTAATAGTTGGCAAAGCCAATAAATCTCTGGATAGCCTTGACACTTGTGGGGAGGGGCCAATCAAGAATTGCTGAAACCTTGGCTGGATCCATCTTGAAACCCTGCTGGGAGATGATGTACCCAAGAAAAGGGATGGAGGACACTTCAAACGAACACTTTTCCAATTTAGCGAAGAGATTATTCTTTCTTAGACGAAGAAGAACTTCCTTCACTTGGGGGCGATGCTCGTGGAGATTTTTGGAAAAGACAAGAATGTCATCCAGATAGACGACAACACTTTGCCCCAACAGGTCTCTGAATATATCATTTACGAACTCTTGGAAGACCGCGGGGGCATTACATAGTCCAAATGGCATGACTAGATATTCATAATGCCCGTCTCGGGTATTGAAGGCGGTCTTCCATTCGTCCCCTTCACGAACTCTAATGAGGTTATAGGCACCCCGAAGATCCAGCTTGGTGAAGATCTTGGCCCCTCTTAACTGATCGAAGAGTTCGGAGATTAGGGGGAGAGGGTAATGGTTTTTAATGGTGATTTTGTTTAACCCCCTATAGTCGATGCATGGTCGCAGACCTCCGTCCTTCTTTTCGACAAAGAAAAATCCAGCACCAGCAGGGGAGGAAGAAGGGCGGATGAAGCCTCTTTGGAGATTCTCCTGAATGTAGGTTTTCATGGCAGCCGTCTCAGAGGGGGAAAGAGGATAGGTGCGACCCCGGGGAGGCATGGAACCAGGAAGAAGTTCGACCGGACAGTCATAGGGTCGATGAGGAGGAAGGGTCTCTGCAGAAGCCTTATTGAAGACATCAGCAAAATCTTGATAGACGGATGGAAGGGACAACTTGGAAGAAACAGAAGAAACCTTGATAAGGGGTACAGCAGGCAAACAGTTCCGTTGGCAATAGGGGCTCCAGCGGGAGACTTGAGTGGAGGACCAGTCAATGACTGGATTATGGGTGCACAACCAGGGGAGCCCCAAAACGAGTGGAGTTGAAGGGCAGTCGATGAGTAGAAAGGCCAATCTCTCCAGATGCATGGTGCCCACTCTAAGAGAAAGTTCAGCGGTGGTTTGAGAAATAATGGCCGAAGACAGAGGGCGGTCATCAATAGCCAACACTCGCAGAGGAGAGGCCAAGGGTTGTAGGGGAACCGCATGACGAGCAGCAAAAACTCTGTCCATGAAATTTCCGGCAGCACCAGAGTCCAGGAAAGCTTGCATTGGGATCTTCTGGGAACCGAATTGGATCTGTGCTGGAAGAAGGAAGCGTTGAGTAGAGGGTTGGGGAGAATGACAAGCACCACCCAGATAGGTCTCCCCAAACCTACCTAGGTGCTGGCGTTTCCTGGCTTCACAGGACACTCATGGGCGAAGTGCGATTTGCCCCCACAATACAGGCATAGGCCGGCAGCCCTTCTCCGTAGCTTCTCCTGTTCGGAAAGACGAGCCCGTCCGATCTGCATGGGTTCCTCAGTAGATGGAGCAGAGGAAGCAGAAGCCGCAGGAGTAGGAGAGGGGAAAGCAGAAGCCGGATTGAAGAGTAGGGGTCTCTGGAAGCGAGGAGCCAGGGTGGATTGGAACCGGGGATACTTCTTCGAACGCTCTCTGTCGAGCTCGAGTTGAAATTCCCTCTGTCGGGTGTCAACCTTTATAGCCAGCGCCACCAGAACCTCCCACCGAGAAGGAATTTCCCGGGAGACCAAGTCGTTTTTAATCCGCATGGCTAGGCCATTGTAGAAGGCGGCATGGTACCCATCATTGTTCCAGGTGGTCTCCGCCACTAGGGTGTGGAACTCAATAGCGTACTCTGGAACAGAGCGAGTGCCTTGCTGGATCTGGAACAGACGAGCAGAGGATGCCATAGCTCGACCAGGGGCATCAAAGACGACCCGAAGTTCACGGATGAAGGCACTGGCGTTGTCAATCAAAGGGTCCCCCTTCTCCCACAGAGGTGATGCCCACTCCAAAGCCTTCCCCTGCAGGCGAGTAATCATGTACCCCACTTTAGCTCGTTTGGATACAAACTGACCTGGCAGCAGGGCGAACTGTATCTCGCACTGGTTGATGAAACCTCTGCATGCATCAGGATCGCCGCTGTAGAGGGGAGGCGCAGGAATGCGAGGTTCCGAAGGCTGAAGTGGACTTGCAGGAACGGCCACAGGGACCGGGGCCACAGGTGACAATGCCGACAACTTGTCCAGAATAGCTTCAAGAGCCTGAGCGAAGTGTGACTGCTGGGCTTCGTATGACTGCATGCGGGAAGCCAAACCGCGGATAGCGCCACCGACATCAGGTGGAGCTGGAGTCTCCTCCGAAGGGTCCATGGCCCAACTATACTGTAACGGGCCCGAAGGCACAGTAATAGTGTAGACCAAAGAGGAGACCAGACCAGGTTCGAGGTACAAGAGGGTTTATCCAAAGAATCGTCAAAATACAGGCAAATAGGTCAAACCAGGCAGAAGACAAGCAGAATCGAAGAACAGGCAGAAATCGGTACACAAGAATCAATATAAACAATAACACCCAGGAACTCTGTAACAGGAACCTATAGTTGGGCAAGGACTGGAAGGGGAAGTACGTTTAAATAGTCTCTGGGTTGGCGCCAAATTTTGACGCGCTTGCATCAGACGCTGACGTCTCGACGCCGGCGCCCGATTCTGACGCCGGCGTCCGTTCCGTCGCCGACGACCAATCCTGGAGTGGGAAAAAGGTGAGGTCATAGACCTGTGCCCAGCAGGAGCCATGTGGTGAGGCAGGCGGTCGCCATCTTGGACGCCATCTTGGACGCCATCATGAAGACCTGAGGTAGATTCCATTACACCGCCCCTGCCCCTCCCAACATGAACCTGGCCTGCCCTCTCTGTCCTCTCTATTTATAGACCCACACCCGACACGCCCTGCGGTGAAGTCATGAAAGGGCCAGGGCAAGGGAGAGTCTATAAATTGATAGCCAGAAGCCATCAGTGTGAGGTCGCAGGCTGAGGAGCACTCAACCCGAAGCCAACTCGAAGATTTGTTGCAGTAGCCCACTGAACCCACTTGACCAACCACAATCCACTATGCTTGACAATGAAGTAGTGCCCCAAAACATTGCACTTCTGCATTAAAAAATTGCAAGGGTTCACCATGTAGCAGCAAGCCTCGTGTACTGATGAGTTTTCTATTTACAAATGTAACTAGATCAGATGCAATTGACTGGCATCATTTCTTCAGCCTCTTCAGTCATAAGTTTGTACCTATTAAGACAGCTCACAGTGGTAGTAGCTCCAGGGTTCCCCCTCAGTCAATAGGTGCACTTGCATACAATTTAGAACAGCAGACAGGATGGTGCTGAGCACAACTTTAGGGAAGTTCATGGATGTAAATAATTTTAAAGAAAAGTCTCAATGCACTCAATGACTGCATTTATTTTTTGTGGTTGTGGTGGTATATTTGTGAAATGTTTGTATACTAGCACAAAGCCAACTCCTCTAAAGCAGCTTCTAATAATCCTCAAATGGAAAACTGCACCCCGTATATAGAGGATTTCAATGCCCTAAAAAATTAGATATAAAGAAGGTGAACTCCATCCACAGATTACTGAATTTTTTAATGTGTGATATTTTAAAGAAAAAAATTAATGCCTTTTTGATATGAGGATTGCTGCAGGACCAATAACCAGTGGTTGTCCTCTATGCAGAAAGCATCTCCAGTCAGAAACATAAGTTGCCCTCCATCCCTTCCTTGATTTAAGGGCTGGAATAGTGTCCTTGAGCACAGTGAAGTAGATGGTGAGCAACCTATGAAGGACTTGTCTCATTGGAGATGCCTACTACGTAGAGGGCTAACCACCAATCATTACCCTGCAGCGATCCTCATATTTGAAAGGCTTTTAAAATGTAGTTTTATCAAAAATAAAATATTTGACAAATGTAACTGGGGAAGGGGTGCACATTGGGCACATTTTATTTGTAGCCCAACCTATGTCGAAGATTTCTGGTTGGAGAGGCCTCGGATGTAGTGATGGGCGAATTTGCGAAACGGCACCGGCGACTCGTTTTTGACGATTCAAATTTTCGCGGGCATTACACGAATATTTTCACTGGCGGCAAATCTGCCGAATAAATTCGCCCATCACTACTCCGATGTAGTGAATTAATACCCAGGGCTGCTGGGCCTTCATCAATATCATGATCAATGCAATAACTGGCTGAGGACAGAGGTTTTTTAAAAACCATTTCTTAAAAATAAGCTTCAAAAGTGCCCATGTCAGCTTTTATATAGCTGTACTGATGTAATTATGCTATTCATGCTAGACTTAACATGTCATGAATGGAGGTCCTAAACTATGAAGCACACTGCACATTAAAGAAACCTTGGACCTTATCTGTATTTGCAAAGCCATAATATTACAGTGCATGCTTGTGCGTGTGGAATCCTGTATTAGCTTACACATTGAGAACAGGGAGGTTTATTATTTATTCACATCATCTTTTCTCCCCAGCTTTACTATGCCCCTGCTGTGGCCTTCACCTTAAATAACCTCTTTTTAATTCAGCAGTCCCATTACGCCTTAATTCATTCAGTTTGACTGAGGTGATTCAGACCTGAAGTAATGCCTCCCTTTTCTAATTGCTCCAGGGCCCTGTAATCCTTCAATGGATGCAGAAGTGCAATGGTTGTACTGTTCCCAGCACAGGCACATGTGGGAATTTGAGATAAGTGATGGCATTTTTGTTTTGTGTTGTTAAAAGCTTGACGGTCATGACAGACATAAATAATTTAAAGCTAGAAACCAAATATACCTACATAATAAATCTTAGTCCACATGGAAATGAAAGATTAAGATAAAGTGTTGAGCCCACTAACAGCGCAGTGAAGAGCAGATTTTAAAATAGGGCCTATGGATTTGAAGTATGTCTTGTTACTGCTAAAATCTTACTGCTAATTTCTTTAAAAACATGCAAATTGTAGGGATTTCTATATTTCTAGAACAATATTAAGTTTGTTCATATTTTAACATTGGCCACTCAATGAGGTTCTGCGAAGAATGATCATAATAATGCCTTTATTATTTGCATTCTTCTTCTGACTCGTTCCAGTTTTCAGATGGGGGTCACTGACCCCATCTAAAAACAAATGCTCTGTAAGGCTAGAAATGTATTGTTATTGCTACTTTTTGTTACTCGTCTTTTTATTCAGGTCCTCTCCCATTCATATTCCAGTCTTTTCTTCAAACCAATGCATGAATGCTAGGGTCATTTGGACCTGCAAACGGGAGAGCTGCTGAATAAAAAGAAACTCAAAAACCACAAACACTAAAAACTGAAAACCAACTGTGAATGATCTCAGAATATCACTCCCTACATCATACTGAAAGTTAAATTAAAGGAAAACAACCCCTTTAACTTGTATTACAAACGTTAAAAAAAAAAGGGGTTGAGCGATAAGAAAACTGGATTCACCTATTCAATATTTAATCATAAGAAGCCTTATTTATGAATGCAGCTGCAAGTATAGTTGAGCTAATATAGATGCCAATATTGCATATATTGTTACTATTCATTAAAGTTCCTGGTATCCTTGCAGTTCCATATACTGTACAGAAGTTGTCATTGCACCCAACCTGTTTATACTGATAAATCGAGTGCAAGTGTGCAGACTAAAATGGAGCAACTGCCACCCTTAATGTGACAGTAATTCCAGGGTTCCCACAGGAGGTTTTGTCAATAACCACAACAGGCCTGCACCAAAAGAAACTAACTTTTATGCTGCACAGCAAAAGTGGCATAATACATAATAATAGAAGTTTGCCACAACATGAAACTTATTTTCAAAATGCACACATGCAAAAGATTTCACAATTTGGTACAATTGTTACTGGAGCAAGTCTGCACTCTGTTGCAAAGAATTCTTGGAGGAAAATGCTGCATTGTAGGTAATTTGCATCTGAAGATTGCACTTTACAAACTGCACAGAGTCTTAAGGTACATATTTACTACTGAACATATTTAAAATTGCAGTTTTGTCAGTGCTGGTTTCTGCAGTCTACAGAAAAGTTCCGCTGAGCATCAGCAGCTGTAAGATATATGTCTACCTTTGATTAAAGATTCAAGTCATCTTTAATATTTCTAAAGCTGTGTAAATAAAGGCATATACAGTAAATACACAATATATCGCCATGTAATTAACCAGGCAAAACCACGTAAAGTCTGGCATATTTAAAAAGTTGCATATTAATTTTTGTCATTATTGAAAAGCCCAATGTAACATTCTGGAATGTTCTTGTTGAGCGAATTTCTTCCAACAATTTGTATGGTTCTAGCCAGATCCCAGGAAGTATAAATGAATGCTGTATATTATGGCTCAGGAATACACTTTAAACATACCGCAATTAGTTTTTCTTAATGGATGGTTTCAGGGGTTACAATGCAGTGAAGTATCCATCATAGTTAACAATTCCACTATCACCCCCTCTCCCCAGGTCCGGTGCCTTGGGGTTATCCTAGATTCTGCCCTGTCATTCACTCCTCATATCCAGTCACTTATTAAATCATGTCACTTCCACCTAAGGAACATACCAAAAATACGATCATTTATCACCCAAGATGCTGCCAAAATTCTTATTCACTCTCTCATCATATCGCGTCTAGACTACTGTAACTCTCTTTTAATTGGCCTTCCCCTCCAGAGACTGTCACCTCTCCAGTCCATAATGAACACTGCTGCAAGGCTCATACACCTCAGCAACCGCTCCTCCTCTGCCTCGCCATTCTGTCAATCCCTGCACTGGCTTCCGTTACCTTTCAGAATCAAATTCAAATTAATGACACTGACTTTCAAAGCACTTCATAACTCTGCCCCACCCTACATCTCTGAACTCATCTCTATATACTCACCCAATCACTTACTACGCTCCTCTACTGACATGCTACTCAACTCTCCTCTCATTACCTCCTCATATGCTCGCATTCAAGACTCTGCAAGGGCTGCACCCCTCCTCTGGAACTCTCTCCCACGGTCTGTCCGACTTTCTCCCAACCTTTCTGCTTTCAAGAAATCTCTGAAAACGCACTTCTTTCGAGAAGCCTTCCCTCACTCTGCTTAACTACCAAACGCACATACAGTACCACATTTCTCACCCACTTCATTCGATCTTGCCCACTCCCACACCTTGTGTATTACTCCCTTCCCTTTAGAGTGTATGCCTATGCATAGGGCCTTCCTCACCTTTTTGTACCTACTGTATATTGATTGTGATGTTTGTTACTCCATATGTTCTATGTATATAATTCATGTGATTTAGTTGTAGAATCACATTTACTTTACAGTGCTACGCAATATGTTGGCGCTATATAAATACATGTTAATAATATGCAGTTGAAGAAATAGGCATCTTTTTAGTTAAAGTTTGTTTTTTCTTTCTAATGTGCATGCGCAGCCGCGAGAAGAAGGAGAAGATGGAAGAAGATCGCTCCATGGTGCTCACTGGTATAACTCCGGGTCAGTGCCGTTTTCTGCTGATAGGAGCACCGGCCCGGGATTTCAGGTAAGTCAATACAATTAATTGGGGGTGCCTAACATTTGCGACCCCAAGTGCAACAAGCCTTTTCTTCTCATTTAACCTAAGTTTGAAAGAACAATTTCTGAGCCGTTACAGTATTTTAAAGGAGACCTGTCACCCAGACAAAAAAAAGCTGTATAATTAAAGCGAATTAAACATGAGACCAACTTTTTTTTTATTAAAACATCCATACATAGGATAAATGCATTTAAACGTTTTAAAATGTAATGTAATATAATTTTTTTAATGCAATTTTAAAAATGAATTGGCACACAGCGCTCATGGCAGCCATTCAAACCCCTTGTAATTTACATTCAGTCTGAAGATCACGTTTCAAGTTATAAATGAAGGCAATTGACAAATGTTGCCGTAGTTGCAAGAAGTGTTTTACAAGAAAGAACATTTCTATTACTCTTTATTTCCACCAGCTGCTGGTAAACTATAACTCCGGTCATAAACACATATAAATAAATGTTGTACTGCATAACTTGTGGATGATTTTTGATAAATTGTATGTTGCTGTACTTTAATGTCTAGATTTCCTAAGTCAGCTTTATCTTGAGAAGTTGATGAAAGGGATATAACTGTTTAAATAGGGTTTAAAGGAGAACCAACCCCTTTATATTAAAATCCCCTACCACCCTACCCTACATAGACCCCCCTCTCTGCTCCCCCCAGCCTAGGTATTACCATGGGTAAATGCCCCTAACTCTTTACTTACCCCTCGTTGCAGATTCAGTGCATCGGAGTTCATTGGTTCCATCTTCTTTTCTTCAGTAATCTTCGTGAAGTAAGCACCGTATCGGCACATGCGCAGTTGGGGCATTCTGACGGTTTCTTAACAACTGTGCATGCACCGAAAGTCACAGAAATTGACGCCCTTGAACTCTAATGTGCTGAATCTGCAACGAGGGTTGAGTAAAGCGTTGGGGGCATTTACCTATGCCTATCTATGTAGGGTGAGGATTTTAATATAAAGGGGTTCTCCTTTAAATGCGACTTCAGATTCATTTGTATAAATAAGCGACTTATTTTAAAGGAGAAGGAAAGGTTAAAACTAAGTAAGCCTTATAAGAAAGGTCCATCTAAATACACCAGTAAGCCTCCAAAGTAATGTTGCTCTGAGTCCTCTGTCAAAAGAAACACTGCATTTCTTTCCTTCTATTGTGTACTCATGGACTTCTGTATCAGACTTCCTGCTATCAGCTTAAACCTCATTGCCCTGGGCAAGAGCATGCTCAGTTTGCTCCTCTTCCCCCACCCCCTCCCTTCTCTACTGTAATCTGAGCCCAGAGCAGGGAGAGACTCAGGCAGGAAGTGATGTCACACCATGTTAATACTGCAGCTCCTATCCTAAACAAACAGAGAGTTTCTAGAGCTTTTTACTCAGGTATGGTAAAACATTCTACAGAATAAATATAGCATTCTAGCTTGCACTATTGCAGCTAATCTATTGGCAATAAAATGCCTCCGTAGCTTTCCTTCTCCTTTAATGAGCATTGTACCTGCATTTGTTTTGTACATATATGGGACCTGTTGGTCAGAATGCTGGGGACCTGGAGTTTTCCAGATAAGGGGTCTTTCTGTTATTTGTATCTCCATAAATAGGGCCAGATTCAGTTAAGTGAGACAAAGTTATCTCACGGTATGTCACGTGAAAAGACATGGAATGAGATTCAATTCAAGGAGAAAAGAAAACAAATTCAGTTTCAATTTTTTCCATAGACTTCAATAGAGTTTTCACATGATAAACCGTGAGATTAGTTTTGCTTAATTGAATTGCAACTCAAATTAAATCTTGTTCATGAGTTTTCGCGTGATAAACCTATTTCTCACTGACATGAATCTGGCACATTGTCTACTAAAGAATCATTTAAGCATTAATTAAACCTAATAGGCTGGTTTTGCTTCCAATAAGGTTTAATTATATCTTAGTTGGGATCAAGTACAAGCTACTGTTTTATTATAACAGAGGAAAAACGAAATACGTTAAAATGGAGCCTATAGAAGATGGCCTTCATGTACTGCTCATTTAATAGTATGTCTAAAAATGTATTTAGGGTTAATTGTACCAATCAAGGTGTCAACTATGAAAAAGAATGTAATTTAATCTTCGACTGGAGGTTCTATTAATGAAAATTAGTAATGTTACGGTAAGCATTGCATGCAGTAAATGGTTTGGTCTCAAATTGTTTGGATGTGTATGTCACCCAATTTTTGGACCGCACAGTTGTGCACCAAATTTTTCTCCTGCATATACGCTTTAACCCTATCCTTTATATATCCTGAATGTGTTGCAGGGATTTGCATAAGCTATAATGCAGCAAGGATGGGGAGAATTACTGTTTGTAATTGCAAAAGCTGCATCCCAGAGATAGTAGCTGATGGCTGGGGTAAATCATTCTATTATCCACCTGGCAAATGTATTCAAGTAATAGCTCAAATGCTCCAGCCTTGTGTTATCAATACACGATTTCCAGCAGAACAATGAAAATTGGAAAACCAACTCATTATGTACGTTTCTACATTTAATGAGTAGTTGATAATTTAATTTTACATCAGGTCATCGGTATTCTACAGACATATTTTTAGGAGACTAAGGATATGTAGGTGTATATGTGAAAACAACCTCCGGGATGTGCACGGTATGTGTCTCAGTATATAAATATTTGGAGGCCTATTTATTAAAGGTCGGATTTTAGTGGTTTTAGGGGTTTTTGAAAACACAACTAAACTCACTTTCGAGAAAAAAAAAAAGTATGAATGCGAAATAACACTGAACAATGCGAAAAAAAATCCAAATACCTATTTTTTTCTGAATTGCTTGTTTTTTTCTGAATTTTTCCTGAGGATTTTTGCCCGAAAAGTCAGAAATAGTCAGATTTTTGGACTAATTCCAGCACAGATCACAGAATGTTTCGAATTTTTGGCATTCAGACTTTAATAAATAACCCCTAAATGTTAATTTAATGGGAAACAGTCTCTTTAAAGATTTTCCAATTACACATGGTTCTTCCTCTCCACCTTATACAAGGGATGGATGTGCTGAACAGTGTAAACTTCTAGATGACACTGCTGGCAGTATGGGACCAAGAAAAACTAGTATAGTTTATAGTCCTTGGGATGCATTCTATAACTGTTATCAGGGGCGCTCCGCCAATGAGGCGAGCTGAGCCGCTCAGGGCACACACAGGTAAAGCAGGGCACACAAAGGCAGAGGAGGGCACACACAGGCAGAGCAGGGCACACACATTCAGAGCAGGGCACACACAGGCAGAGCAGGGCACACACATTCAGAGCAGGACACACACAGGCAGAGCAGGGCACACACAGGCAGAGCAGGGCACACACAGGCAGAACAGGGAACACATAGGCTGTGCAGGGCACACACAGGCAGAGAAGGGCACACACAGGCAGATCAGGGCACACACAGGCTGAGCAGGGCACACAGGCAGAGAAGGGCACGCACAGGCAGAGCAGGGCACACAGGCAGAGCAGGGCACACACAGGCAGAGCAGGGCACACACAGGCAGAGTATGTCACACACAGACAGAGTAGCGCACACAGAGGCAGAGCAGGTCACACCCAGGCAGAGTTTGTCACACACAGGCTTGAGTGTGAGTCCTGTGAGGCCCGAAACGTTGCCACATATTGTCTGCTCACATGTTTTGAGCCAATAAAATACACTTTTGAAAATTATACAATTTGCAGTGTATATTGGACTTCTGTAATTGATTTTCTGACCCGTGGCAGGTTGGATCAAATACTGCTTAAGCACCTGATACGAAAGGATTTATTGCATGAGATTAGAGTACTCCATTAATGTGTGGACACAGGCAGAGTATGTCACAGGCAGAGCAGGGCACACACACAGGCAGAATATGTCACACACAGGCAGAGCAGGGCACACACAGACAGAGTAGGATATACACAGGCAGAGTATGGCACACACAGGGAGCATAGGGCAGGCAGAACAGAGCAAGAGACAGGGAAACCTATCAGGACCACTCTAAGATGTACTACATACAGTGACACAGTGAAGGTGCCCCATTAGCATTTTGTATAAAGTGTGAACAGGTGAACAATGTGGGCAGTTAGGTATACCATTTAAAGCTTACACATGGTAAGCAGGCCGCCAGTTGGACAGCCCTGATCTATCAGGTAACTGGATGATGCGGTTTGAATATTCAGTGTATGAACTGCAGTATCTTCTTTTCCTTTACTTTTGTTCTTCTACTGTGTATATCTGTTGTGTGACAGGGAACAATGCTCTACCTGGAGAACAGAAGGAGTTAAAATATCCCCATTTACAAAGGCACTACAGGTATAATTAAATATTTGCAAACATTCAATGGAATTGACCGTAAGAAAAAAAAGCAATGAATATGGGGAATATCGTGGCAGAGCAAAAATGAATTGACCCTGAATAATTTAACCAGCTTTGTGCTCTCTGAGTAATAAATGTTTTACGTGCTTGCAATAGTTTGCTTGTTTACTTTGGAGAAAGTTCCCCAGTTTTTCCCTGAAGAGACTTTGTGCATTCAGCACGTATCTATTTTTCATAGTGTGTATTGCTACTTCCCTCGCATAGACAGATAATCCATTCTTTCACAATAAAGACCATGAAAGCATTCAAGGGCGATATTGACCTACATTTGTTTTTTTTTATAAAAATCAGCATATCAAACAAGAAAATATGGAAGGTAAAAGTTTTTTAAAGGGATACAGATTATTTTGTTAGCCTGAATCAAGTACCTTTCTATTCTAAAAACCATACATTGCTAACATTTAATTCCACCTTCAAGGAGAACTTCACACTGCTAACACCCTGCCTGATGGACCTTGCTCCTGTTAAAGGGATGGTTCACCTTTAAGGAAACTTTTATTATGTTATAGAGTGGCTAATTCTAAGCATCCTTTCAGTTGGTCTTCATCATTATGATATGTTTTATAGTTTTTGAATTATTTGTCTTCTTCTTCTCTTTCCAGCTTCCAAATGGGGGTCATTGACCCAATCTAAAAACAAATGCTCTGTAGGGCTACAAATGTATTGTTATTGCTACTTTTGATTAATCATCTTTGTATTCAGGCTTCTCCTATTCATAGTTGCTAGGGTAATTCACCAGCCAGGGGTTACTCCAGCGAGCACCACAGAGCGATTCTCTTCCGGCTTCTCCTTTCTTCTTGCGGCTGCGAATGCACATGCGGAGTGAAAAGGTGAACTTTAACAAAAAAGTCGGCTATTTTGTTCTACTGTGCATGCGTCTGACCTGGGAAATTTGAAGAAAGAAGAAACAGAAAGAGAAGCGCTCTGTGGTCCTCACTGGAAAAACCCTTGGCCGGTGCAGTTTTCTGCTGATAGGAGCAGTGGACTGGAGTTTCAGGTAAGTAAATACATTCACTTGGTGATGCCTTACATTCGGCACCCCAAGTGCTAAATGACTTTCCTTTTCCTTTAAAGGTTTTGGTCGGTAAGCCCACATAATATTTCCATCGGTAATGATGGGACGCCTGCAGCAATAAAATGTACCTAAAATAAGTTGAATATTAAAGTAATACACTTTCACTTGAAGGGAGATTTAGAACAGTGGTCTGAATCTGGAAGCTTGCAATTAAAACTCTATTCAGTTAGCTGATAAAAGGTATTTCCAGTTCTCTCACTAACAGTTAACTCAGTACAATGGTATTTCTTAAAATAGGCAATGCTCTTAGGAAGTGTAGCTTTTCCCCATGGGAAGCAAGTTTTATTCAAGAATCACTGACTCAAGTTTTTCCCCAGCAAGTGAGCTTCCCCAGAGACATTTACTGGTGTTGATATTGGATACCAAAGGGTTCATGTACAACATCTTCTACTGCCTTCTCACAGAGCTTAATTGTTTCATAGAACAGAAAGCTTCTCTGTCTTGTTTGAGAAAGAGGATATAAGCAATAAACCACTTCATCCAATGTGTTAATATTGCAGCCTTGAACTTTATCACAAATAGCTCCACTTAGACACCAACTTGGATCTCATAGGGCCACTGTACAAGATGGAAACAACTGCCACTGCCCAAAAGTACTAGGGGCACATGCCACTTAAATGTTGCCTTTGGCAAACGCCATACTTATTTTACAGTACACAATGAATTTGTTATTATAGCATTTACCCCCAGAATTTTTCTTTATATTCACACAATACCCATGCAATTGCTCCTTTTTTTTGCACGTTGTCCACTGTGTGGGCAGACCTTTTCACTGTGTTTCGTGGAACATATACCTACACAAAGCTTATTGAATCTAGTGTAGTGTGACCTTCATTAGGCTGCACTAAATTCAATAGAGGAGTGTAGGGGGGCACATAGGCGTCTGTCTATGCAATTAAGAGAGGGCAAGGACAAGCTCCACGCAGAGAGCTACAAGTCCGTGGGGCACAATTGCTAGTAAATGATTACTGAGGAATATTTTGCTGCTTACTGCTCTTGCATGTGTGCCCTCTGGGATTGTAAATAACCCCTGATATCTTTTATTCCCTTGATTGGTGCAGAAGGCAGGCTGGCATCCATTGAGACTGGGGGAAAGGAGGTTATACCATCAATATAGAATAGGTATCTGTTGGGGTGGCATATTGAATTACCTGTCAATGGGCAATTTTGAATAATGCATTGAGGAAGTGATCTGATTTCTGAGATACAAAGTGATTTTTACTATGGCAGCTTGTGGAGATTTACAACCCAAGGGTCCCGGAGTGTTTTAAATAGAAAAACATACACAAACAATATTCACTGCAGTGAACATGAAAGCAGGGATGAGTTGTCATTAAAGAGCTGAGATTGCATTTCAGTGCACCCTTACTGTAGTAAGTGATTTTAACTCCTATTATCCCAAATGTCTGACAAATATTCATTTACCTGTCCATTAAGTATGGCACCCATTTGTGGGATTTATCCTTAGTGATGCAAGTTGGGGTTAAAACTCAGTCCAGGGATGATTTTGACATAGGTGACATGGTATCTCTACAAACAATTCCCAAAACCCTTAAATATAAGTCCTTAAATATATTTCTAAAAACAAGCAAAAAGCATTGTTGGAATGAGTTAAGGACATAACGAGGACAAGAACAGGTTGACATAGCACAGAGTTCATCATTCCTGCGCAAATGGAAAATATGATGATTTTTCGCAAAATATGTACCCTTTTTAAGATTAATGCAATAAAAATGATTTATCCAACATATCTCATATGTGGAGTTTTAGGGGTAATAAAGAGCCGTGTGGAGAACAGCAGGACTTAACTGTTACTCATTAAAAAGATATTAGCAATAACAGTAAACCTGCCGGTACTACTGTGCTGGTAATAACAGACATAAAATATATACGTATTTGTTCTCTTAAACATTCTTTGTCTATATCTTAGGTCTGGAGCAAATGCCCCCAATTTATTTTTCTCGCCATAAAAACGATCCCTGCAAACAATACTGCCAGGAGTCTCAGTGACATATAAGCCTCTGTGATGTCATTTCTCTTCCTCAACCCTCCAGGGGACCGGACTGAACAAAAAAATTAATCATTTGTGTAAGCAATCAGTTGTATAGGGTTAGAATAACCTCATTGTAAAGAACACAACATATGAATAGCTCAGCTTTCTACTGATTAGAATATAAAACATACACCACTTTGACCATGAGTTTTTAAATTCCAGAAACTTGGAAGTTCGAGGGAAACAACTGGAAAGCTTCAGTCCATACAACAAGTACAAGATAATGAATATCAAGAGAAAGGCAGAAAGTGTTCCTGGCTCCCTAAATCCATACCTCCCAGCTGTCCCATTTTGACAGCTCAGCCCACGGTCCTGGATTGTTACTGAAATGTCCAGACTTTCTCTTTGATCTCCTGCACTGAACAGGCAGAAAATATACAAGTTTTCTTAAACTTAATTAAATAAGAGGCTTTTTGGCAGAGAGCCCAGAGTACTTAGCACCTGCACTGAGATACATTTGTAACTATTTAAAATAAGTAACGATACAATTGTAACTAAGATAAGCAGGTTTCTTGGGGAAACTGAGACTTGCATTTTAAAGGGCAATTTCACCTTCATTAGCAAACGGTAATGTAACACATACAGTAAAACATGACCCTAAAACTCCCAGAAATGGGCATAGTCCAAAAATGGGATTGGTCAAAAAGATTTCCCCGCGCTGCGCACTGAAGAATTTTTTTGTCCCTTTTTCCAGTTTTCACATTTTGGGAGATATGCTAACTCTGTTTGGTAAGTATTCCTTGCCAAATAATATCCTTTTCCTTTATATGCAGGAGTATCTGGATTCTGTGGCATTGTGTAATGCAATACAAAGCAAAACGTTCGCTCTGGATCTACATAACCTTTACCTTGCCTACTATCACTTCTATTACGTTGACAGGGGTTTGTACGGAGTATATTCTTTGTATAAAACCTGTAACCGTCCATTTGGGGATTCTGCTGTATAAAATTGTCAGTCCAGGAGGAAGAGGAAACAGAGTGGCCTATTTATCAAGATATTAATATTATTTACGCCAGGAAAATGGTGTAAAAAGGTGTTCAAAGAAAAACAACAAATTTATATAGGTGTGTGTTTTCTTTTACATTGTGCAATAGCGTTATTTCATAATAATTATTTTATTTTGTATGGTGTAACCCATTAAACGATTTGCAGGCCGCGCACTCCTGGGTATGAACACAGATCGGTGTTGATACCCAGGAGTGCGCGGCCTGCAAATCGATTGTTGGACTTTTGGCGTTCCTTCCTAGTGATGGACTCGGGGCTGGCTGCACCCGGGTCACCATTCCTGCAGGGTAAGATTCTAAGGATTTATTTTCATCGTGAAAACACTTGTTTAGCGGACTGGGAGAACCCGGTGTCTTATATTGAAGAGTGGGGTCCGGGGCATGGTGCACCCGGACCAACTGATGTTCACGGTGAGCAGGGTTAAGTCTGCAGTAAGTTATTCAGTTTGAACCGATACCCGCATCATTGTCGTGTTTATGAAGATTAAGTAAACATTCAGAGCCGGATCTGTTCTCTTTGTAACCCATTAAAGCCAATGGGAAAAATTTCCCATTTCAGCAAACGACAATTATGGATGATTTTTCAAGCAGCCACTGCTTTTAGACCTGAATTCATGGCACGTACTTCTACAAATGGCCTGCAGATGTCACTGTGCTCAAGACAAATACTGTGCATACTTTCTATACAGCATATGGTGTTAGAGTTGCTTACTGTTATGTAATGGCTGCATGAGCCTGCTAATAAAGCACTGTTATACTCTACTCATCCTCGGCTGCCATAACATAACATATTGGCAATAAGATGTCTCTTCTACCTCTGCTTTTACTGCTTGGATCCGTGTGTTTGAAAAATTACCTTTTTGGCTCTGACCAAGGGGAGATTTCTGCTACTAGAAAGCGTGCTTTACTTATTCACTGCCTGGGAGCAGAGGAACAGTGTATATTTTATACATTACTATTACCTCATGAGACTTATGAAACTGCACTTACTGCTATAAAGAACTGTTTCATGCCAAGAGTAAATGTGGTGGCTGAAAGATATAAGTTCCGCCAACGTGGACAACGTAATGGTGAATCCACAGAACAATTTGTAGCAGCTTTGAGAGAGCTGGTTGTTACCTGTGAGTTTGGGAATCTAACAGATTAAATGGTAAGAGACCAAATAGTGGAAAAAAATATAATTTGCACTAGACAACTTTTGATTTTTGGCTTTGCATCCCCTTTAACCTTAGAGGCTCAAATGCCTGTAAGCTACAGAGCATTTATAATTGAAAAAAATCCTAGAGTTGTCTGTGAATTGTTTTCCTAAATAGGATTTAATCAGAAGAGGTCAAAAAATACTCAAAATACTTAAAAATACTCAAAATTTTTAAAACTGATTTGCTTTTTCTCTGTAATACTAAGACAGTACCTTCTATTTCATCCCAACTAAGATATAATTAATCCTCACTGGAGAAAAAAACAATTATATGAGGTTTATTTAATAGTTTAATTACTTTTAGCAGACTTAAGATATGGCGATTCAAATTATGGAAACATCCCAAAAAATGCAGGTCCTGAGCATTATGGATAACAGATCAGAAACTAGTTACTTTATTTCTATGTGTAATATATTTATCTCTGGTGCAGAACATATATTTTTTTTATTTTGAGGACTCTGCAGATAACATGACAACAAAAAAATAGTGTATGTAGGGATTGTATCATGAAAATAATGGCATCACTTGACTAGAGAGGCTGTAAAGGCTGATTCAATAAATGCAGATGGGCAGTAAAGATCTGCAGATACAGAACATGCACCATAAACAATGGGATGAGATTTTCTCAGCATTAGAACAAGTGAGTTGCGAGAGGATTGCTCAGCAAGCTCTGTGTGCCATCTGTGAATGTAAGATCGTATTAGATGGGTTTTCGGTGAATTAACCTTTTCAAGGTTTTTAAACTTGAAATTGGACTGTCTTGTTGGATCATTGTTTTTAATTCAACTTAGTTAAATTAGTGTTTTTTGCTTTGACAAGAGCAATTTTATTTGCTTTCTATTGCGACATAAATGTGTCTTCAGGTTGGTAGACCAATTTTGTTTAGGTTCAGTTCCCTTTATGGTTTATTATTGTTTTCTTTTAAAGTTTTTTTATTTATTTATTTTTACTTTTTTAAACTAAAAAAAGTTTTAGTGACTATGGTCTATATTGTTACTGGGGCAGCACAGTTTCCACACTCTTCTCAAGACCAGTTCCTGCAATCTCTGGCATATTTTGCAGGAAACATAAAGTTACTTTAAGTGTTCATTAAGTGACACCCCGAAGCATTGAACTGTGCAAAAGCTTGCCCCTTAGTGATGATTCAAACTTGCGTGCCGGGCATTGCTGCTTGCTGCATCTGGCGCAGGATAACAAATTCAGCGTAAGGTGCAGGGTGCAGCATTGGTAGGTGGTAAGTGCAGTCCAAATGATCTACCAGCATAGATTTTCAGTCTACAGTACATAAAACTTCCCCACCCCCAAGATCGAATCAGTCTTAGCCCTCAGACAGCGGTCGGATAACATTCAGTCTGTAGAATAATCCTGGAAGAAACGCAAAAAAATAAATTGTATATAATACTGGCCTCACCGCTTATATACCCACATGATAACAGCCTCCTTTACACATAGAGGTTAAGGGCAGCCAATGAGAAACTTGGGGGGTTATTTATCAAAGTACGTATTTATCTCAATATTTTCTATAAAAAAAACTCCGCAAATCCGCACAGGTTGTTGCTCCTTATTTATTTATACACTTTTGCGAAAATTTTGTTTGCTTGAAAAAAAAACATAAAAATTGTGAAAAAATGAATCGTAACAATGTTTCCACCCAAAAACTATGATATTTTTCTTATCTTTGCTCGAAAACCACAAAATCATCAGGTTATTGCACGAAACCCAGCGCAGATCAAAAAATCTTTGGGACTTTTCCCATTAGGCCGCTGGGTCCTAGTGCCGGCACCTGCACTTGCATTGCCCCCGCCTCCTGTGCGCAAGCGTACGCATGTGTTGGAGCACTGGGGATGATGCGTACAGGAGTGCACACCCCTAAGTGCTCCCTTGGATTGTGGCTGGGCGGCATGCCACCCCTAAAATCATGCCGCTCTAGGTTGTGGCAAATCTGGGCCTGCTCCCATTGACTTATATGCAACCTCGGCAGGTCTGAGATGTCGGATTTTCAGATTCTGACTTTTTCCATTCTAGGAGTATAATAAAGCCAGAAAAATTTGTTTTTTTTTTATCCACTAAAAATTCAGATTTTATACTAAAAAATTTTTTCGCATTCGGAATTTAGTAAATAATCCCCCTAGTGTATATCCTCCATGTGTACAGTATGTGTAGCTTGTGGTGATTTCAGTTCTAACTAGCAGGGCAATATGAAATAGACTTATAAAAGCTTTTAGCTGAATCAGGATTATAAAGTTCTAATCGTGACTTTACTTTGCTCTGCTTATGACATGTTTGACACTTTTTTTTTTCTTAAATCACACGAGGCATCATCCATTATCATCAAAGTCAGTTTATGTCTGACAAAAAGAGCGCACTGCACTTTACTTTGCATAATTTGGGATTTTAAACATAAGCAGTTTTGCAATAAAGCTCATTAACATGCTGTCTTTGATCTCGTACAAGCTGTTAAATGTGCATAACTTAATGACTACTTGGCTAAGTAAAAAAAATATATATATAGTTTTTATTATATAAGGGAAATTCATTTTCTTTCCTATGAGGGTCACCTCTAGGAGTTCTGTCACCTTGCAGCATGGTGGGACTCATCCAAGAGCCAACCAAGAGGTGAATATCTGAAAACCAACCACGTAGAGAAAGAGAGAGGGAGAGAGCTTAGAGCTAGATTTGTACAAGAAATAAAGAGTTTGTATACAGTACCACTTGTAATATAGATGGATCCTGAGTTTATACACAACATTGGACTGGGTGTCCTCCTTACCACCTCAAGGCCCCCCATCAATGAAATGAGATGAGAGAGAATGGCCCCAGACAACGGAGCGTCTGCAGAATCCTAGGTGATGTTGGCGGGGCCCACCGGGTTTCTTCCACTGTTTATATATATGCATGGATGGTAGCTGTGTTGTTACTTGCCTTGGCAGAGTTCTCTCTGCACCATTAATGGCCTTTCATTTTTGGTGCTACTCTCCCGAAATCTGTGATTCTTTATTTCTCTTGCTATGAGACCTAAATAAAGGGGCAGACTGACATTTGAATGTCTACTTTTTTTTTCACAACTCACATTTTTCTATAAAAATAATTTTTTTA
Organism: Xenopus petersii; assembly: GCA_038501925.1. NCBI lineage: Eukaryota > Metazoa > Chordata > Amphibia > Anura > Pipidae > Xenopus > Xenopus petersii. The sequence continues at coordinate 39,708,845 of CM076672.1, read as the reverse complement.
ATTTCTCCTAAACTCTACAAATTCAAGATTTATAAAGTGTAAGAACCACGATAAACTCCAATACAAAACTTCAAGTAAAAGCATCTATAGAATTTGCTATCTTTCTTCCACTGTCTGAAGTGACTACTAAACCGTTTCTGGCTTCACAAAAGCTGTATTAAATGTGTGCAAAGGAAAATTTGTTCACCCAGAGGCATTAATGTTTGCAGTATGAATATTTTTCAGTTCCAGACTTTTATTACATTCTCTCATAAAAGTTTTAGCTTTTGCAGCTACTAGTAAGTGACAGTCACTACTAGTACTAAATTACATTACTCACTGCAATTTAGCTTAATCACAGGAAAATGCAAAGGAAAAGATTTCCCCACAATTAAAGGGATTATTCATCTTTTGGATAATAGAGCTTATTTAACAGCCCATGTCATAAAAAACATTTTTACAATTTATCTTTATTACTTCTGCACTCTCTCCTGCTTCAATTGCATATCTTCAATTCCATGGGCAAGATTCAGCCAATTGGATCAAAGATATGCAAATGAACCAAGAAAGAGAGTGCAGATTCATGTGTGAACTTTCTTATTTGGCAGCCTACATCTCTTAAGGTGGCCATAGACGCAAAGATCCGCTCGTTTGGCGGCATCGCCATAAACATGCATGGCTATATCGCGGGTAATCTGAACGTTCAGCAGTACAGCCAAACAATCCGATTACGGTGCGCAATGGGCTCCGGCGGGATCAGTCGGGTTAAAATCAAACCTGACCGATCGACCAAACGACCAATCTCCCCCGGACAAAAGATGTCGGCACTCACCACACACGATCCGAAAATCGTACGAGGATTGGATCTGTGTGTCTATGGCCAGCTTTACACAGAGCATGTCAGCGAACCCATAACAGAGAAGAGAACTGAAAGAGTTTTTGCAGAGATGATCGACGGCTTCTGTGGTCTGTATCTCTGAAAGCAAACATTTTAAGTAATAAAGATAAATTACAAAAATGTTTTTCATGATATGGCCTGTTAAATTAGTTTTATTGTCCAAAAGGTGAACAACGCATTTAAGTTGAATCGCCTTGAGCATACCTCCCAACAAAAAGGACGAAAAGTTGCCGCACGTATAGCGGGCGCAAATGTTTTGACCATGCCCATTTTTGTGGCCACACCCCCTAATAATCATGTTCATTTTACAAAATTTGACAGGTTATAAAAGTTTGAAAATATTTCTGTTTTTTTTTTTTTTTCATTTATTACAGTTTTGTTAATGAAGGTGAGTTGCCCATTCAGCTGTGAGCCTAACTTTTCCCAAGGGACCTGTTATCTTATATTATTACAATTACTTTTCCTGATCTTGAAATTATTACAAAAGTATCTTATAAGCAGCTGTGGCTGTTCTGGGCTCTCTGCCAAAAGCCAATTAAGTGAGAAACTTTGTTTCTTTTTCTGCCAGTTCAGTGCAGAGAAAAAACGGGACTTTCCAGTACAAATGAGGGACTGCAGGTTGAGCTGCCAAAAGAGGGACTGTCCCTCTGAAAATGGAACAGTTGGGAGGTAAGCCTTGAGCAACATAATTTACTTGGGCAATTCTAATGTTAGAGAAGGGGATGGCATTTTCAGGAGATTTGTTGCTTGCGGTTGAGCAGATTTTAACCGAGGGCAACTAATTTTACAGTGTGCCATTACCCTAACAGATCACAGTTGATCTAACAATGTTCATGCAGGTGGGTAAGGTGTGTTGTTGTGCATCAAAAGTGCTGTGAAAATGTATCTCTAAATAAAAAAATAAAATAAATCTAAATAATAAACAAATTAAATCTAATAAAATATGAACCAGTTATCATTCTCAGCCAAAACTGAAATGAAGTATGTAGTTGCTCATTAGTAAGTTTAATAGACATTCAGAGTGAGAAAAAAAAGTTGCGCGGATAAAAAAAATTGTTGCCTATTGACTTCGATGCATTTTGCAAATTTTTCGTCAGTTTCACAAATTTTTTTGGCAAAGCAAAATGGGACAAATTCGCTCATAGCTACTCATTTATTACTTAATACTGTATGTTCTAGTCTATTTTATGTAATAAATACATAACATAAAGGAATCTCAATGGCTGGAGAAAACAAGTTCACTTTTTCAATTAACTGAAATAAACGTTTTCAGTTTAATGACTGTTCTGTTTATAGGCAATATGACTATGAAGATTTTCATTCATCCAGGTCATGGTATATCTAGTATAGGTCAATATAAAAAACAACTGGACTTGCGGAGTAATCAATGTTTATAGGCAACTGCATGGATGTAATAAATGAAATCGTTGACAACAATATGAATATTTGATAATACTTTACAATTTGAGAGTATGAAACACTTTAGCGTAGAAGAAAAGAAAAGACCAGTAGGTCTCATTTATAGTTAAGGGGCATGTAAAGTCTAAAATAAGATAAGGCTAGAAATGCTGTATTTTGTATACTAAACATAAACATGAACTTACTGCACCACGCGCCTAATCAAACAAATGATTTATGCTTTCAAAGTTGGCTACAGGGGGCTGTCATCTTGTAACTTTGTCAAACATTTTACAAGACTAAGACTGTGCACATGCTCAGTGTGGTCATTATAAACAAAGCTGCTTGAGTTCTGCATGGCTGGGAAGTAAGGCGGGGGCTCCCCCTGCTGTTCATAAGTATGATTGTTTCCCTGCTCAGCAGTTAGGGACTGTCTGACAATGTCAGATCCACAGCAGTAAATGAAGGGTGAATTTCACTGCATACAGTCAGGTTTCTTATAAAAACGGTACACATTTTTTAAAAAAGTATATATCTTTTTCATTAAAGAAAGTAAAAATGGGATTTTATTTTCTTGCCTTTACATGTCCTTTAATGGGAAAGGTGCAAAGTGCAAAAAATAGATCCAAAGCACATTTATATTTTGCCCCCTGCTTATTTGCAACTATTTGTGTTCTGCAAAGTGAGCGCATACAGTTTCGGAGCTTCTGTATATGCAACATCAGTAAATGTTGCTGGCGCTGAATACAGTATATGTGGGTGGTAGTGATGTGCGGGCCGGTCCGATACTCGCGGGACCATGCACCCCCCTTTCCACCCCCTTACCTTACAAAATGTCACCTTCTGACTTCCGGGTTTAACTTTTATATACACGCGCCTGCTCGCCCTTGCCCCTTTTGTAACATCATCTCCTGGGCGGTGCAAGTCTATAAAAGGAACCCGGAAGTCAGGCTCAGACATGCGCAGGTGGATGGAGGGCGGGTCCTGTAGTAGAGGGGATGTACACTAAGGGGTCTATTTATCATGCTGTGTAAAAAGTGGAGTGAAACATTACAGTGACGCTGCTCATAGTAACCATTATTTACACAGCGCTCCATTATTTACACAGCATATTAAATAGGCCTCCTAGGTGTTCCCTATCCCATCCTCCAGGTCTGAACTAAGATTTAAAATAGACCCTGGCATTTCAAATACACAAAGGGACAGGCCTAAATACTCATCAACAGGCCTAATAAATAGTGACTATTCTATTCTATAGAATCTTACTGCAGCCCCTCTGGCTCTGCCCTGTCCCTCAGCCATGTTACTTACTTCACTGAATTATATTGGAAGACTTTAGTGGATGATTCAATGCATTTCAATGGAGTGGGTAAGTTTTGGGTGCAAATTATTGACAGCAGATCTATTACTGTGGTGGAGAGGGGCTTAAATCAAGGAAACTCCTGACTTAGGAGTTAGGGAGGACTTGTAGCAGCAATGTGCATCAAAGCCCGGTGCTCACCACATATTTATAGACAGAGCAATATTTAGGGCAGATTTAAACTAGGCACCAGATCCATGGACGCCCCTCAGCTAGCAAATTGTGCATGCACAAGGTTTTGTGTGACGTCACTTCAGTGTGTGCATGATGTCAATTTTTTATGTAGGCCGCCGCCCTAGGCCCCTGCAGAAAAGCCAGAGTGGGTTGGCAGGGAGTGGGGGGGCCGGTTAGGAATCGTTGTGTGCTGGGCCCGTTTGAAGATTTTTTTTGCCTGGGGGGCCCGGCTCACACCAGCTATGTCACAGTCATTAAGGATAGTAGTTACAGTATTCTGATACACAGCAGGGTATGTGAGGGGGTGTTATCAATCAGTTATAGTCAAATTGACAATTATTGTTATATGTACAGGAAATATATTAAGGGGCAGATTTATTAAGTTGGTCAAAACTATCAAATATGAATTGGGAATTATCCAAACTCTTTTGGTTTTAATTTGAATTTGAATTAAGAGCTTTTTCATACTCTGGCCCTTTAAGAACTCAAATTCGACTATTCACCACCTTAAACCCTCTGAATTGCTGTAGAAGTCAATGGGAGAGGTCCAGGGATCAATTTGGTGAAGTTTGCAGCCTTCATGACCGGAAAAAAAATTGAATCGTGTTTTTTAAATTCAAACGTTTTTCAAAATCGCTTAGAGTTTTCTGGTCGATTCAATTCGTCCGAGCTGAGAAAATTCGATTTTATTAATAAATTTTGATTGGTCGTATTTCAAATTTATGGGAGCTTATGGGAGTTTTTAAAAAAAACTCACATGAATTTGAAATTCGACCCTTGATAAATGTGCCTCTAAGACTTCCACTTCATTAACTAGAAGAAAGCTTTCCTACATCATTGTCTATATTGCAATACAGTTTATAATTAGCTATAACCCCAATACAGAAAGAATTCATCATTAAAATATTCTTGCCCGACAACATGGAAAATCTGCAGTGATCTGGAAAACAGGAACTACTTAGCCCCATCTCATCATTATCTTCTGGATGTCAGCACTAAAGACATGATTTTCTAATTAAAGTCCACTTTGATAATCTCATGTGTCCATTTTCTAATTCACAAGCCCTGGCTTTTTTTTTTATACTTAGAATACATTTAATCCTGCAATAAATCCCTTGATGCATTAAGAGGAAAGTAGCATTAATAACACAATTGTTCTAGTCATGTAGATTAAAGTAATTTGCACCGGGAAAATAATTTCAACGTTCAATTGAAGAGAAAAGCCATCTGCAGAAAAGGAGAACTTAAAGGGGCAGATTTACAAAGCTCGAGTGAATAGTTCGAATCAAAAAATATTCGAATTTCGAAGTAATTTTTTGGGTACTTCGACCATCGAATTGGTCAAATTCGGTCGATTCGAAGTAAAAATCGCTCAACCATTCGACCATTTGATAATCAAAGTACCGTCTCTTTAAAAAATCCTTTGACTCAATACTTTGCTAAATAAAAGCTACTGAATCTAATGTTAGCCTATGGAGACATTGTAGATTGTAGGTTTTGGGCACTTTTTATGATTGAATAAAAATCATTTGATCGATCGCTTAAAAACATTTTGCGCTAAAATCCTTTGAATTCGATATTTGAATTCGAAGGAGTTTACTTCAACCCTTGATAAATCTGCCCAAACTGTCTGGTTTAAGCAAGAAAAAAAATGGCAAAAAAATGTAAACCCTCAAAATATAAATTTGTTCAACGCACTCTTCTAAGCTCTTTTGTAATCAACATGAATTATTTTTGTTTCTAGTTTTCAATATATTAGCAGTTTTTAAACTTCTATTGTCTACTATTGACAAGCCACCTCCAAGACTTTAAAGGGATACTGTCATGGGAAAAACTTTTTTTTTCAAAATTTATCAGTTAATAGTAATAGCATTGAAATCCATGTCTCAAAAGAGCAAACAGATTTTTTTATATTCAATTTTGAAATCTGACATGGGGCTAGACATATTGTCAATTTCCCAGCTGCCCCAAGTCATGTGACTTGTGTTCTGATAAACTTCAATCACTCTTTACTGCTGTACTGCAAGTTCAAGTGATATCACCCCCTCCCTTTTCCCCCAGCAGCCAAACAAAAGAACAATGGGAAGGTAACCAGATAACAGCTCCCTAATACAAGATAACAACTGCCTGGTAGATCTAAGAACAACACTCAATAGTAAAAACCCATGTCTCACTGAGACATATTCAGTTACATTGAGAAGGAAAAACAGCAGCCTGCCAGAAAGCATGTCTCTCCTAAAGTGCAGGCACAAGTCACATGACCAGGGGCAGCTGGGAAATTGACAAAATGTCTAGCCCCATGTCAGATTTCAAAATTGAATATAAAAAAATCTGTTTGCTCTTTTGAGAAATGGATTTCAGTGCAGAATTCTGCTGGAGAAGTACTATTAACTGATGCATTTTGAAAAAAACATGTTTTCCGATGACAGGATCCCTTTAATATGGACCAATAAAGATTTCAGCTTTTAACCAATAATCTGGTGTGCGGAACTTCACCCTTTTTCCTTTCTCCATTTTGTGCGGCTTGGGACGCTCGGGGGCAGATTTATCAAGGGTCGAATTTCGAAGTTAAAAATACTTCAAAATTCGACCATTGAAATACTTCGACTTCGAATATCGAAGTCGAAGTTTTTTTTCATCAAATTTGGGTATCCTGCCGTCAAAGTAAAATTGTTCGATCAAACTATTAAATCGTTAGATTTTACTTCGACTTCCAAAAACGTAGAAAAATGCTCTAGAAGGTCCCCATAGGCTAACATAGCACTTCGGCAGGTTTAATTTGGCGAAGTATTGAAGTCAAAGTTTTTTTAGAGACAGTACTTTGATTATCGAATGGTCAAATATTCTAACGATTTTACTTCAAAACGAATTTGAAGTCGAAGTCGTGGTATCCTATGCGATGGTCGATGTATCCAAAAAATTACTTCGAATTTTGAATTTTTTAACTTCGAAAATTCCCTCAAATTCACTTCGACCCTTGATAAATCTGCTCCTAAGAGTTTCCTGCACCCAGATAAATGCTAAGTCCAGTTATGCCTTTTCTAAATTTGTCATGGGCCCACTGTGTCTACAGGTGCACCCGTGACCTTGATAATTGTTGTACATTTCTAAACTTTTGGGAGTGGGGAGTAGCCTAGAAGGGGCGCTGTAGCCTACAGGCCTCACATCTCATTGATCTGACACTGCTCTAGATTCTTGGAACTATGATTAAATGACAACAGATATTTTTCTGTATCTGTACTCGTTTTATGAGCTAAAGGGGGTCCTGAACAAAGATTGGAAGTAGGGTTTGAACTTTAAAATTTTGAGAAAACATTGGTCTAAATCGACTGCACTTACTGAGTAATCATGAACATGTTTCTCCACTCTTCCAAATGTTTTTAATATTATTCTGCAAGTTCAGTTATTCCCTTTAAATACCACTGCACTATATCCATACCAGCGCCTTCCATCTCTTTTAATGTATCTTGAAGGGTTGACTAAACTTCTGTAAAAAATAGTTCATGGTTGAGAATTCGCTCCAAAGTTTCCCTATCATTTCCCACATTTTGGCTGATAAACATTCCGTATGAGACCCCTGTAATGCAGGTAAAACTATAGCCCTAGGGTTTGTTTCCTCTAATGAAATTGTATTATACTGGAGATCTATTACCATGGCTAAAATGATTAACTGTCTTTGGATTCTTCCTATAGAATTTAAAGCCCAAATTGACACTGCATATTTAAGTTGCGCCTTTACAAACTCTTTTCTAAAGAAACTGAACATCACACTCATGGTTTTTTCAAGTTTGACTTTAGAGGAATAAACTTAACAACATGTTTTTCTCTGGGTACAAATTCTATAATGATCTATAACACTATTTTGCTGCAAGGGGCTGGTAATTAATTTCTGCCGCCTCCACATGACTATACATTACACAGAGTATATTAGCTATATGCTGAAGGCCAATATATTTTACATGACAGCAAGTGGTTTTATGCTTAGCCATTTTAACCAACTAGAATTAGCAATAAAAGGTTTCATCTCTTTGTTTTAACAGCACAAAGGTTCTTCTGTGAGTGCTTTTTTATGATATCAGATGTAGAGACAGTGATGTACGTTGGAGCAAATGTAATGCATCTCATTCTTAGGGGGATTGTGGATGAGCGTTAAAACCTCGAGGCACTGTGTCAGTTCTAATATTGTCAGTATTCACATAATGTAGGATAGAAATATTGTACAGCTAAGGTCACAGGGAATACTGTGTATCATCTCGCACTATTTCTTTTGTATATTGTTTCATTCACATCTTTTTTCCTTTAGTCCTGCAGTGTTAATTAGTGATGGGCGAATTTCTCCCATTCCGCTTCGCTGAAAAATTATCGAATTTCCCGCATAATTCGCGAAACCGCGAAAATATTCACGATAAATAGTGAAATCGGAAAGTTCCTGAAAAAAACCCTGAAATTCTGACGTTTTCAAGCAAAAAGCGTGAAATTAGAAGGATTCCATTCAAAAATCGTGAAATTAGAAGGATTTCTCTCACAAATCGTGAAATTTGAAGGTTTTCACAAAAAAATCGTGAAAACCTGACATTTTCATTAAAAAATCGTGAAAAATGTAAATTGACGCTGGCGAATTTCCCCCAGTGAATTTACACGGGAGATTTGTGAATTTATTCGCTGGTGGAGAAACGTGGAAATTCGCCACAAATTAGTGCCAGACAAATTTATTCGTCCATCACTAGTGTTAATGATATCTCTGTTTTACATGTAGTGCTGGTTAAAATGCACAAGTGTATCCCATGGCAACCAATTAGCTTAGGTATGGGACCTGTTATCCAGAATGCTTGGGACCTGAGGCTTTTTGGATAAAGGATCTTTGCATATTTTGGATCTCCGTACCTTAAGTCTACTAAAACATCATGTAAATATTAAATAAACCCAATAGGCTGGTTTTGCTTCCAATAAGGATTAATTATATCTTAGTTTGGATCAAGTACAAGCCACTGTTTTATTATTACAGAGACAAAGGAAATCATTTTTTAAAATTTGATTTATTTGGATAAAATTAAGTTTTTGGGAGACAGCCTTCCTGTAATTAAGAGCTTTCAGGAGAACCGGTTTTCGGATCACGGATCCCATACCTGTTAAGTGCTATACAGTGCTGAGGAATATGCTTTATAAATGCTTGATAATAAAAATTATATTTACGTTTCCGATGAAATTCTGACAGTACACTTGCAAGCAATTGGACGAAAGAAGTTTAGTAATCCTGTAGCTAAATTGAAGATATCAAGGTAGCACCAGAATTGACTTTTAGGCTTGCTTATAATGTGTATATTTGAGAAGCCTTCTTTTATCCAAATAGTCTCTTCATAGCAAATGATTGCCATAGGGTGTAGCTGGAGGTTGTCCAGGGCACATCATTTCTAGGGTGTTTATTTCTGGCCTTCAAAGTTATGCACAGGGAGGCACCATCTTGGATTATGTTAGGAGAGTTAGTGACACATGCTCAATGCACTCTGGGCAGCTGTTCAGATACTTAGGGGTCATCGTAAATCACTAAGCAGAACATGAGGTTTTGCATGTCATTCAAGATGATGCTGCAGGGTTGATTATTATTTCTGCTGCAAATGGCACTGGTTTCTGGGTCGCCATATAATGAGAATCTAAGTTAATTATACTCAGCCTTGTATTGTGACTTTTATATTCTATGTATACAGTATTTTGTGAGTGGGTCCCTAAGCTCAATAAGTGACAGCAGCACAGAACATGTGCAGTGAATCAGCAAAAAAAAAGATAGGGAGCTACTGGGGCATCTTTGGAGACACAGATCTTCACTGCTAAATGTCTATATTGCCTTGGGCTGGTTCAGAATCCCAAAACATAATGTGTAGCTTCAGAAAACAAAGCGAACCGAGTGCCCCCCACCGGCGATTCACATTCTAGCTGGTGGGAAGGCATTTCAGGGAGATTAGTCGCCCAAAGAAGAGGAGATTTGTCGCCGGGCGACTAATCTCCCCGGAACGCTGCGTGTGCCACCACCCTTAGTGAAACACTCTTTGTGCTCAGCTATACTTACCTCGTTAATCAGCTTAATTGTATTTACTTCTGAATTTACGTTCTGTTTGAGAGAAAGCATCCCTCGTGCCCAAATTGTCTTTGAAAGTGTGTAGTATAACGAAGACAGCATAAATAAAGCACAAAACAAACAAACAACAGCCTTGCTTTTGTCTGTACCACTTGCTGTACCTTTAAATTGAGGTCGTGATCTAAATGACTTGTACAACAGTAAATTTCGCTTCTGGTACATGAAAAGCAGCAATGTTCTTTCTTCCCTTTATTAATTCTGTCTCATTATATTCCCAGCCACTTAATATTTATTGGTGGAGTGACAAATACAGCATGTATAAAGTAACAATTTGGCTGATCGTACTGAATATGAACCTGAGGGACGCTCAGGATTATGCTTGTCTAGTTTCAGATGCCGGGGGGTATACAGAATGTTTGTCACATAAAGTGTTGAGACTTAAGTGCTGAATATACTACACTTTTTCTGAACATCAGCAGCTTTTTATGTCTGTCCTCATTATCAACAGAAGAACTTCTGGGTTTGTGCACAATAAAGGCTCAGCCACTTCATTCGCTGCTTTCAGTGGAGTATTAAATAAACTATGGTAACGATTAATGTTAATTAAAAACAAAAAAGACAGGGAATAACTAGCGGTAGGTTTGCAATTTACATTCCCGTGGCCTATAACAAGCCATAGCAAAGGAAGCAAATGCTTAATTAAACATAATTTCATGCCTTTGAGAATGTTAATTAATATATTTAAAATAATAAAAATAGGGAAATGCAACATAATGCTTTATGCGCTTTAACGTTCTCCGTGGTATCACAAATCATTATGGCGTATTCAATAAAGTTAAGGTTTATTACAAAAATAATATTGTTTTGATGCTGCAGCAGAAATGGCTGTGAGACTAGAACGCTGTGCCGGTGCAACAAGTATAAGAACACAGCTGTCCCTCGGATTGGCTATTAAATGTGCTGATTGGCTTGTCATTTTTAATTGCGTCCTAAAAGGCCTTAGTCAAATGACATTCAATTAAAATTAATTTTTTTCTAATTATAAAGATTGAAGTGAGTCCTTCACATGGAGTCAATAGAAAAGGAACAGCCCACATATTCTATAACCCAGGAATGTCAGGCTGGTGTTTTGTGGATAACTTTGTGTTACTTTGTGGCCCCTAGATACTTACCTGACTTACTGAATATTACTCATCAAACATGGGCTTCCATTATCATTTGGGCTACACTAGTCTCTTCTTAGGCTTAAAGGGTTGTTCACCTTTGAGTTAACTATTAGTATGAGGAAGAGAGTGATATTCTGAGACACTTTGTAATTGGTTTTCATTTTTTATTATTTGTGGGTTTGGAGTTATTTAGAAATTTATTCAACAGCTTTCCAGTTTGCAATCTCAGTAATTTGGTTTTTAGGGTCCAAATTATCCTAGCAACCATGCACTTATTTGAAGAAGAGACTGTAATATGAATAGGAGAGGTCCTGAATAGAAGAAGGAGTAATAAAAAGCAGCAGTAACAATAAATGCGTAGCCTTACAGAGCATTTTCTTTTAGATGGGGTCAGTGATCCCCATTTAAAAGCTGGAAAGAGTCAGAAGAAGAAGGCACATAATTAAAAAAAAACAGAAAAAATAAATAATGAAGACCAATTGAAACATAGCTTAGCTTGGATCCATTATTTGGAAACCCATTATCCAGAAAGATCCAAATGACAGAAAGGCCATCTTCCATGGACTCCATTTTATCCAAATAATAAAGATTTGAAAAAAATATTTCCTTTTTCTCTGTAATAATACAACTGTACCATGTACTTGAGATGTAATTATTCTAGCCTATTGGGTTTATTTAATGTTTACATGATCTTCTAGTAGACTTAAGGTATGAAGATCCCAATTATGGAATGATCTATTATACGGAAAAACCCCAAGTCCTGAGCATTCTGGAAAACAGGACCTATACCTGTACTAACAAGTTCATGGAGAAAAACAAATATGAACTGGATAGATAGCCCTATGGCAGAATTATGTAATGTGATTCCTTGACTAAGTCATCTAATAACAGTAATGCATTATCACTATATTTGCAGCACTAAAATGTATAATAATATATCGATATACAAACATCTCAATGGTAGGCTGCACTATCACAAAATACCCCAATAGTATTGTACTGATGAGTTGCACTTGCCACAGGAAAATGACATCCCAAATTGATATACTGCAGCAGTTTATATTATATCAGTGTGCTAAGTAACAGCAAGGCATCACCGTTCTGAAGGTGAGACATAGAAGAAAATCCACATAGTATTATATCAGGGAACAACAACAAGCTGCAGTGATACCCTCAGTATTAAAATACTGAAAGCCAGACACAACACTGTAGAGATAATGAAGATGCCTAATCTTCCACAATGTTATCTTAAATTCAGTTGAAAAGCCCCAGTTAGGAAAAGCTGCAGCAATAAGTACTGTAGAAAAATAGAAATAGCATGGAAAAGCTTACAGGGTTATTTATTAAAGGCCAAATTGTGAAATCTCGTAAAATTCAAGGGTTTTTTTTCACTAGAAAACTATTTTTTTTTTTCGAGATTTATTATACCCCGATGCTGCAAAAATCCTGAATTCAAAAATCCGCCATCTCAGACCTGTCGATGTACTGTATAAATCAATCCTAATTTGAAGTTATAGTGGTCTGCACTGGGTTTAGCCAGAAAATCTGACTTTCTCTGGGTTTTCGGAAAAAAAATGCAAAAATCAAGCAATTCTGGAAAAAGCATGTAAAATTTGTACGATTCGAGTTTTTGCTCAATTTTGGTTTTTTTTCATGATGAGGTTAAATCCATTTTTTTATTAATGAATAAGCTAAGGGAGTTTGGTTGAGCTTTTTTTATTAATATTATGAGATAAATTCTGATTTTAGTAAATAACCCCCTACATGTGCAGTATGGCAATGTGGAAAAATATGAAGAACACTATCAGTAGAGATGGCGCGAACTGTTCGCCGGCGAACTTGTTCGCGCGAACATCGGGTGTTCGCGCTCGCAGGAAGTTCGCGAACGTCTCGTGACGTTCGCCATTTTGGGTTCGCCCTTGTTGGCGCTTTTTTTTGCCCTCTCACCCCAGACCAGCAGGTACATGGCAGCCAATCAGGAAGCTCTCCCCTGGACCACTCCCCTTCCCTATAAAAACCGAAGCCCTGCAGCGTTTTTTTCACTCTCTCTGATACTGCTCTGTTATTGGAGGGACAGAAGTCTGCAGGGGTTTGAGGGACATTTAAGCTTAGGTAGCTTTGCTGGCTAGTAATCTACCTTCTACTGCAGTGCTCTGTATGTAGCTGCAGTGGGCAGCTGTCCTGCTTCTGATCTCATCTGCTGACTGCTGCAATAACAGTAGTCCTTGTAAGGACTGCTTTTATTTATTTATTTTTTCCAATACAGAGCAGTATCAAGCAGATTACTAGCCAGCAAACTTACTATCATCTGTCCCTGAAATCACTAACAGCTCTCCCCCTACACTATCTCTTCCAAGCACACACAGGCAGATTTTTCAGATACATTTTTGCCCTTGATCCCCCTCTGGCATGCCACTGTCCAGGTCGTTGCACCCTTTAAACAACTTTAAAATCATTTTTCTGGCCAGAAATGTCTTTTTTAGATGTTAAAGTTCGCCTTCCCATTGAAGTCTATGGGGTTCGCGAACCGTTCGCGAACCGCTCGCATTTTTGCGCAAGTTCGCGAATATGTTCGCGAACTTTTTTTCCGACGTTCGCTACATCCCTAACTATCAGACATAGTAAAGACATAGGGGCAGATTTACTAACCCATCGCAACACTTTGCCAGGTGCAAATGCGCTCAGACTAGGCCAATTCACTAATATGCAGAGTTCCGTCCTGGGCGTCGAACACTGGCGACTTTACGTTAGCGTTACTTTGGCAGTGCGAGCATTTCATAGCGAAGATGCGCTAGCATTTATTTGTGCCTAACGAAAGTTCGCTAGTGATCTAGCTCTTAGATCAATTTGCATAGGTCGGTTATTTACAGTTGTATGGATGTCTTTATTATAAACGTTTCTACAAATGGTTTAAGTTACTGGTTTATATTACACATGTCCAGGGAACCTTAATAAAGACAAGAGAGTTAATATAATGCCCTACACATGAGCCCACTGTAAAATTAATGTTCCATTTGTAATAATATGTGTGGAGAAAACCGCTTACCCAAAAATGTAAGTTAAGACTTTTGCAGCCAATAAAAAAAGGAAAAGTCACCAGCGTATTTTGAACTTATATGCATTTTCGGCACACAGTATTTGATGTAAGTGTCACAATCGGCACCCAACACCAGAACAAACATCAGGCACCCTGGTCTCGGCTCGTGCTTCACCAGTAGTGTGACAGCTTTTGGGCCTCGGGAGGAGCCCTCGGCTTACTTGGATGCCACCTGGACTTAAACAAGATGTGCAAGATGAGGGTTCTGGATAGGCAGAGGGGTACGACTGTAAAGCAAAGTCTTTGGACAGAAGGTCGTAGTAAAAGGAGTTAGGCAAAAGAGTAGTCAGATCAAGCTGGGTCGAGGCAGGCAGAGAATAAACGTAGTCAGGCAGGCAAGGGTCAAACCAGGAAGTCAGTCAGAGGGTTAATCAGAAGAGGTAGGCGGTAATCAGGCAAGGGTCAGGATCCAGAGGTCAGAATAGTCAAAAAGCCAGGCAGGGGTCACAGCAGGAATCAAACAGGTTCTAGAAACAGAATAGCAACGCTAAGTAGCACCAGGAACAAACTCTTATCCAGGGCAAGGTTCTGTGGCTTTATTAGGCTTTTATACTTTCAAATTTGGCGCAATTGCAAGCTGGCATCATCACGCCAGGGCGCCTGCGCCATTAAAAGACATGGAGGCATGCGCGTGGGGGCAAAGATAGCGCTGGACACGGATCGGAGCTTTATTTATTACAGTAAGTGACAGAAGATTGAGGAAGTTCTAGCTAGTTTATAGCACTTCGCCTGGTCTGAGGTGGCCGAAGGCAGGGTAACGTCCATTCGCCAGAGCGAAACGTCATCTGGCAATAAAGTGCAAATGAACGATAGCGACGGTCCTGTTCGCTAGCGAACTGGCGCCTGCACCTGTTAGTGAAATACCGATGTCCCTGCGGGTGGCAATGCTGGAGAAAAGTCGTTAGCGTTACCCACTTCGCTCTTTAGTAAATCTCTTTAGAAGGAGGCCAAGCAGAGCACTGACACTAGTCAATATGGCACTAATGCCCCTCAATGCATATATAAAATAATCCTTGTGGAAACAAAGCAGCTATGAATGGCACCTGAGGAGGTACTGTAAGAACATACCAACCTGTAAAATATGTGATAAAACACCCTACTATTTAAATAGCCTGCCATAATATATCCCAATGTAAACTGCAGAATTTGAAACATATCTGTTAAATGAATAAATATGCTGCATAGATGCAAAATAATTGAGCAGTTGTCTTCTGGTAATAGTTTAGTACTCCCTATACTCACCACTTTATGCATTTAGGAAACCCGTTATCCAGAAAGCTCATAGACTCCATTTTATCCAACTAATCCAATTTTTTAAAAATTTAAAACGTTTTCCTTTTTCTCTGTAATGATAAAACAGTACCTTGTACTTGATCTAAACTAAGATATAATTAATTCTTATTGGAGGCAAAAATGTCCGATTGGGTTTATTTCATGTTTACATGATTTTCTAGTAGACTTCAGGTATGCAGATCCAAATTACAGAAAGATCCCTTATCTGGAAAACCCCTGGTCCCAAGCATTCTGGATAACAGGTCCCATACCTGTAATATTATAAGAAGCAGTGGGACCATCCAATGGCAGATATTGATTGGGCAGGTTTAAAAGTCTTATCAGGGCAAGGGCAATTTATCTGATGGGTCTACTAGGGTATACTGATTTCAGACTTTTCTTTACAGAAATTACATTGGATGGACTTCAGTCTGGATTTTGGACTTAATTTCAGTTATTGTACCTTTTGGATTTTGTACTTTATGGATGAATTTGCATATTGATGAGAGGGTGGGGTTGTTTGCGCTTAATACTGGCACATCTAATCACTGAGTATCACCTGACAAAGGGGCATGCCCTTGAAATATTGTGTTTATTTGGCATAATAAAGTTAAGGGGCTAATCCCCATTGGAAGAACCTTGCGTGCCTGGAATTCTCTACTTCTAACTGATTCTTAGGAATGTCATCTCCCTAATTACTGAAGCACCAAGGCTAAACCATCGAGGTCAGGGTGTGTACAGGGCAATTCTTCTTCAACCGTATAGATGCAGCTGCTAGTTTTATTCTTCTGCAAATTATTCTCTATTCCTGCAGTGATCTGACACATATATACTGTAGCTGACTTCTGACTACATTCAGCATCACAGACCCATATCTTGTCTCCATTGATGAGACGATGGCAGATGCTTTAGAGATTTGTACCAAGACTGACAAAAAGAACTGTTTGTGTTAGTAAATATGCCAGTCAAATACCCTGATAATCTCTGCCTGTTAGTGATTTCAGGGACAGTTGAAAGTTTGCTGGCTAGTAATCGTGTTGATACTGCTCTGTTATTGGAGGGACAGAAGTCTGCAGGGGTTTGAGGGACATTTAAGCTTAGGTAGCTTTGCTGGCTAGTAATCTACCTTCTACTGCAGTGCTCTGTATGTAGCTGCAGTGGGCAGCTGTCCTGCTTCTGATCTCATCTGCTGACTGCTGCAATAACAGTAGTCCTTGTAAGGACTGCTTTTATTTATTTATTTTTTCCAATACAGAGCAGTATCAAGCAGATTACTAGCCAGCAAACTTACTATCATCTGTCCCTGAAATCACTAACAGCTCTCCCCCTACACTATCTCTTCCAAGCACACACAGGCAGATTTTTCAGATACATTTTTGCCCTTGATCCCCCTCTGGCATGCCACTGTCCAGGTCGTTGCACCCTTTAAACAACTTTAAAATCATTTTTCTGGCCAGAAATGTCTTTTTTAGATGTTAAAGTTCGCCTTCCCATTGAAGTCTATGGGGTTCGCGAACCGTTCGCGAACCGCTCGCATTTTTGCGCAAGTTCGCGAATATGTTCGCGAACTTTTTTTCCGACGTTCGCTACATCCCTAACTATCAGACATAGTAAAGACATAGGGGCAGATTTACTAACCCATCGCAACACTTTGCCAGGTGCAAATGCGCTCAGACTAGGCCAATTCACTAATATGCAGAGTTCCGTCCTGGGCGTCGAACACTGGCGACTTTACGTTAGCGTTACTTTGGCAGTGCGAGCATTTCATAGCGAAGATGCGCTAGCATTTATTTGTGCCTAACGAAAGTTCGCTAGTGATCTAGCTCTTAGATCAATTTGCATAGGTCGGTTATTTACAGTTGTATGGATGTCTTTATTATAAACGTTTCTACAAATGGTTTAAGTTACTGGTTTATATTACACATGTCCAGGGAACCTTAATAAAGACAAGAGAGTTAATATAATGCCCTACACATGAGCCCACTGTAAAATTAATGTTCCATTTGTAATAATATGTGTGGAGAAAACCGCTTACCCAAAAATGTAAGTTAAGACTTTTGCAGCCAATAAAAAAAGGAAAAGTCACCAGCGTATTTTGAACTTATATGCATTTTCGGCACACAGTATTTGATGTAAGTGTCACAATCGGCACCCAACACCAGAACAAACATCAGGCACCCTGGTCTCGGCTCGTGCTTCACCAGTAGTGTGACAGCTTTTGGGCCTCGGGAGGAGCCCTCGGCTTACTTGGATGCCACCTGGACTTAAACAAGATGTGCAAGATGAGGGTTCTGGATAGGCAGAGGGGTACGACTGTAAAGCAAAGTCTTTGGACAGAAGGTCGTAGTAAAAGGAGTTAGGCAAAAGAGTAGTCAGATCAAGCTGGGTCGAGGCAGGCAGAGAATAAACGTAGTCAGGCAGGCAAGGGTCAAACCAGGAAGTCAGTCAGAGGGTTAATCAGAAGAGGTAGGCGGTAATCAGGCAAGGGTCAGGATCCAGAGGTCAGAATAGTCAAAAAGCCAGGCAGGGGTCACAGCAGGAATCAAACAGGTTCTAGAAACAGAATAGCAACGCTAAGTAGCACCAGGAACAAACTCTTATCCAGGGCAAGGTTCTGTGGCTTTATTAGGCTTTTATACTTTCAAATTTGGCGCAATTGCAAGCTGGCATCATCACGCCAGGGCGCCTGCGCCATTAAAAGACATGGAGGCATGCGCGTGGGGGCAAAGATAGCGCTGGACACGGATCGGAGCTTTATTTATTACAGTAAGTGACAGAAGATTGAGGAAGTTCTAGCTAGTTTATAGCACTTCGCCTGGTCTGAGGTGGCCGAAGGCAGGGTAACGTCCATTCGCCAGAGCGAAACGTCATCTGGCAATAAAGTGCAAATGAACGATAGCGACGGTCCTGTTCGCTAGCGAACTGGCGCCTGCACCTGTTAGTGAAATACCGATGTCCCTGCGGGTGGCAATGCTGGAGAAAAGTCGTTAGCGTTACCCACTTCGCTCTTTAGTAAATCTCTTTAGAAGGAGGCCAAGCAGAGCACTGACACTAGTCAATATGGCACTAATGCCCCTCAATGCATATATAAAATAATCCTTGTGGAAACAAAGCAGCTATGAATGGCACCTGAGGAGGTACTGTAAGAACATACCAACCTGTAAAATATGTGATAAAACACCCTACTATTTAAATAGCCTGCCATAATATATCCCAATGTAAACTGCAGAATTTGAAACATATCTGTTAAATGAATAAATATGCTGCATAGATGCAAAATAATTGAGCAGTTGTCTTCTGGTAATAGTTTAGTACTCCCTATACTCACCACTTTATGCATTTAGGAAACCCGTTATCCAGAAAGCTCATAGACTCCATTTTATCCAACTAATCCAATTTTTTAAAAATTTAAAACGTTTTCCTTTTTCTCTGTAATGATAAAACAGTACCTTGTACTTGATCTAAACTAAGATATAATTAATTCTTATTGGAGGCAAAAATGTCCGATTGGGTTTATTTCATGTTTACATGATTTTCTAGTAGACTTCAGGTATGCAGATCCAAATTACAGAAAGATCCCTTATCTGGAAAACCCCTGGTCCCAAGCATTCTGGATAACAGGTCCCATACCTGTAATATTATAAGAAGCAGTGGGACCATCCAATGGCAGATATTGATTGGGCAGGTTTAAAAGTCTTATCAGGGCAAGGGCAATTTATCTGATGGGTCTACTAGGGTATACTGATTTCAGACTTTTCTTTACAGAAATTACATTGGATGGACTTCAGTCTGGATTTTGGACTTAATTTCAGTTATTGTACCTTTTGGATTTTGTACTTTATGGATGAATTTGCATATTGATGAGAGGGTGGGGTTGTTTGCGCTTAATACTGGCACATCTAATCACTGAGTATCACCTGACAAAGGGGCATGCCCTTGAAATATTGTGTTTATTTGGCATAATAAAGTTAAGGGGCTAATCCCCATTGGAAGAACCTTGCGTGCCTGGAATTCTCTACTTCTAACTGATTCTTAGGAATGTCATCTCCCTAATTACTGAAGCACCAAGGCTAAACCATCGAGGTCAGGGTGTGTACAGGGCAATTCTTCTTCAACCGTATAGATGCAGCTGCTAGTTTTATTCTTCTGCAAATTATTCTCTATTCCTGCAGTGATCTGACACATATATACTGTAGCTGACTTCTGACTACATTCAGCATCACAGACCCATATCTTGTCTCCATTGATGAGACGATGGCAGATGCTTTAGAGATTTGTACCAAGACTGACAAAAAGAACTGTTTGTGTTAGTAAATATGCCAGTCAAATACCCTGATAATCTCTCACTGCCACAGAAGGGAACTTTATACCTGACTTAGATCTCTGTACCATCGCCTTCCAAGCATCTCCCTCCGACTGAAACCATATTCCCACTCTGAATCAATCATTTCATGTGAATGATGTGATGATGAGGAACGGTACTTCTGCTTCCCAGTGTTTCAAAACAAGTGTTCTATAGGGATGGGCGAATTTTTTTGCCTCGTTTCGCCAAAAAAATGACGCCCATAGACTTGTATGGCAGTGTGCATCAAAAAAAGACGCGCGTCAAAACAGTTTCACCGCGCGACAAATTTTTTTGACGCCCATAGACTTTAATGGGCGTCTGCGACATTTCGCTGGCAGCGTATTTTTGGCAAACCGAAACGGGTCAAATTCGCCCATCCCTGGTGTTCTATAAATCTCTAACAGGAGCACAGATAACAGAAAGGAATATGACATTTAGGATACATGTTTCACTAGAACTGCGTAGGTTAGGGGCCCCAGACGAGGGTCCCTATCTTTGCACCAAGTGATGCAATTTTCTATTTCATAGTGTTTCTAATTTTCATTAAAGTAAATGTAAAAAAATATTCTAAGCTGCATTACTTCAATCTTCAAGAACTGTAAAGTGTTTTTCAAATAGTATCTCTAGTACAGTAATACTATGAGTAATATATCAGTCTGACCCTTGCTATTTTCTGCACTCACTGCTGGTTTTGACTAAAGAAACAACCCTGGAAAAGCCAGCTTTCTCCAATACTCAAACTACCAAAGTGCATTGCATGCTTTGCCTGTACATCTGCTGGTTTCTGTGATATTGTATCAATAGTCAGTACCTGCAGTGCAGAGGATAGCAAGGGACAAATGGTACATTCAACAGCTGTTACATTTACAAATAACTTTAAAACCAGGGCAAATTTGTAAGTAATGTATATTGGAAAGTTGTTTAGAATTACATTTTTTTTTTAAATTACATCCTTTTAAAATGTTATTCAGTTCCAGGGTCAGACTGGGCTGACAGGGCACTGGGAGAAAACCTGGTGGGCCCTGATTCAAATTAAAGTACAAGCGCAACTGCATCAACTTTGGCGCATCAGCTGCAATTGCATCAGGCACAACACCAACTGGCAACTGCAATCCCACTGTAATTATGGGAAAACTGTTGCATTGTAGGTAAAAAAGCATGCCTATTGCAATTGAAATAGCATTTGCACATTGTGCTACAGTTAGTCCAGAGTATTCTTAAAGTTAGAGCAGTTGGCAACAGTGTAGAGATTTGTATTGGATTTTATTTTTGCCTTTATTGTTTCCAAGTCCAATTGCAGGGACAAAGAGCATGGAGCAAGATTTAAACAGATAAACTG
Organism: Xenopus petersii; assembly: GCA_038501925.1. NCBI lineage: Eukaryota > Metazoa > Chordata > Amphibia > Anura > Pipidae > Xenopus > Xenopus petersii. The sequence goes on along the minus strand of CM076672.1, from coordinate 39,687,744 downwards.
GGATTCTATTTGGAGGATTATTTTGCTGCAGCCACTGGTTCTGCGGAGTTGGAGAAAGTTTGTATTAAACAATACAAAAACTATAAAATCCACATTAGATTACATGACCACACAGGACCCAGTGCAGTCTGCCTATTCTGATTATTAATCAGTCTTGCTGTATCGGCTTCTGGCAGATATTATTTGACTTGTGCTGTTTTGATAATTGATGACGATCCCTAAGCAGCCCAGACCACACTGAGCATGTGCACAGTCTTAGTCTTGCAAAGATGTTTAACAAAGTTACAAGATGTTGACCCCCTTTGATAAGGCTATAAATGCTGTATTTTGTATACTAAACATAAACATGAGCTTATTGCACCACAAGCCTAATTAAACAAATGATTTGTGGTTTCAAATTTTCAGCTTTGAAAGCATAAATAATTTGTTTTCTTAGGCTTATGGTGCATTAATTTCGTGTTTATGTTTATTATACAAAATACAGCATTTCTAGCCTTATTCTATTTTAGACTTTACTTCCCCTTTAAGAATGATGTAGTGAGTCTATTCTGAGACAAATTTGCAAGTTGTTTTCATTTTTTATTATTTGCGGTTTTTAAGTTATTTTGCTTTTTATTTAGCAGCTCTCCAGTTTGCAATTTCAGCAATCTGGTCGCTAGGGTCCAAATTACCCATTCTATAACATATTAAAAGTTACTTAAAGGTGAACCGCCCCATTAAGGGATCTGTAGAAAATTCAAGGAGATAGGGGCACAGTGCTGAAATAGAAAGTACCCTGGGCTGGTTCATTTATTTTTTTTTTAGAGTTTTAAGGTTTTAAAATGCATTGACACCCCTCCCACAGTGAATTGGGATATTGTTGTAGTTTTTTTCAACAAATGTATTCTCCAATACATTATAATTTGCTGTACAAATTCTGTCTCCTTCCAATCCTGGACTGCTGCTTTCATACACCGGTAAATTACATTTCAATCATTTTCACATGAATGTGTATTTCTAAGTTGTCAGAGGCTGGATACAGATTGATTATCTGTCAGCCACTCGCTCAGTACTTGGGATTTAGCAGTTTTCATTATAACACCTGAGATGCCTGTCAAAGACGACCAACTGTTACATCAATGAACCCAGTAATGTACAGATGGAGTAGATTGCGAATTTCTATTAAAGCTGCCAACCACTGCATTGTGAATTATGCGTACGCCTCCAAAAGCAAAATAGCGCCCAAATGGACCCTGAATGATACTTTACACAGCTGCAGTGCCATCAGTATAAATGTCTTCAAAAAGTCCCAGACATGGGCATCCACAGGCAGGGGCAAGGGGAGGGCACTTGCCTCTTCCTGGACTTATACTTCATAATAAAGGATATTCTCTTGCAATATGTATATAAATTGTTTTGTTCTTTTTTTTATATGAACACATTTCTTAAAATTACCATTAAGAACCTGCAATAAGCTTATAAAAAGCTTACATCTTGCAGTCAGCACCCCCTTAAAATAATGGAACGTCCCAATGCCTATTCTACTGCTCAGAGCAGCAGTCTGGTTTAGCTCCGACCCTTCCCTCTGTGAGAAGCTTCCTGCTCCTCAACTGTGTGAGGAATGAGAGAATCAGATTAGAGAATGTCCTCCTGATAAAGCAGCTTCTTTCCCAGGACAGAGGAGTGTCAAACTGTTGTGTTAAGCTTAGATTGTCAATGTCAGTGTATGTGTGTGACTTTGTGTGTATCTATGCCTGTGTGTAAATTAACTGTTAGGGGCTGCTTTATCAAGGGTCGAATTTCGAAGTAAAAAATACTTAGAAATTCGACCATCGAATTAAAATGCTTCGACTTTGAATATCGAAGTCGAAGGATTTTTTACCAAATTTGGCAATCATTCGATCGTACCTTTAAATCGTTCAAATCGAGCAATTCGAAACGATTTCAGCGAACGATCAAAGGATTTTCCTTTGACTTCTAAAGACTTAGAAAACTGTTCTAGAAGGTTCCCATACGCTAACATAGCACTTCGGCAGGTTTAATTTGGCGAAGTATTGAAGTTGAAGTTTTTTTAAAGAGACAGTACTTCGATTATCGAATGGTCGAATATTCAAACGATTTTTACTTCGAATCGAAGTCGAAGTAAATTCAAAGTCGAAGTATCCTATTCGATGTTCGAAGTATCCAAAAAATTACTTTGAATTTCAAATGTTTTTAATTCGAAAATTCCTTCGATTTCATTTCAACCCTTGATAGATCTGCCCTTTAGTGTTAATGTGTGTAAGGGCAACTGTGTTTTAAGAAGGTCTGACAAACCCTGTGTGTGAGTTATAGAGACTATACATGAACCTGTGTATAGCTGTGTAACTACATTCATTATTGAATCTTATAGGTACAGGTTGGCTGTGGATTTTGCCTATAACCATTCTCATTTACAGTGTAGTAAGCAAATGATGGTTCATATTAAAAAGAAGCTAATACAGGAATGGGTTTTATTATCTGGGAAACTAATGTCCTAAATATATAGAATAATGAATGTAATTTTCTGGTCTGGTTTAATTCTACTTTTGTGTCTGGTTTTTAATACAGGTATGGGATCACGTATTATTACTGAAATCCATTATAAAAAAATCTCTGGATTACATAATTGTTCTGCCCCCAGTAAGGATTAATTATATCTTAGTTTGGATCAGATATAATTATTATTACAGAGAAAAAGGAAATCATTTTTTATTACAGAGAAAAAGGAAATCATTTTAAAAAAATTGGATTATTGAAAAATGTATATGGAGTCTATGGGAGATGGCTTCCGGATAACGCATTCTATACTTGTATTTGCTACTTTTTATTACCGGTAGACATCTTTTTATTCAGGCCTCTCCTATTCACATTTCAGTCTCTTATTGAAATCAATGCATGGTTGCTAGGGGAATTGGGACCCTAGCTACCAGATTGCTGAAATTACAAACTGGAGAGCTGCTGAATAAAAATCTAAATAATGCAAAAACCACAAATAATAATAAAAAAAAAACATGAAAACCAATTGCAAATTGTGTCAGTATATCTTACTCTACATTATTAATATGTATTGATAGAGCACCAACAAATTGTGCAGAGCTGATAATTTAAAGGTGAACTGCCCCTTTAAAGTATAGAGATCCAATAATAGAAGATCCCCAAGCATCCTGGATAATAGATCCTATACCTAATAAAAAAAAAATATATATATATATATATATATATATTTTTTTTTTTTTTTTTTTGCCTTTAGAAGTCTGTAAAATATTACAATAACAATCAATTACAGAGTGGAGGGAAGGTAGTACTTTGTTTGCTTTATAATCCTTTAGCAAATTTTAATGAAAGGAAATGGAAAGAAATCAAATCCGTGAAGTGCATTGCTATTTTAGAGCCGGCATCCTGAAACAGAATGAGATTGATGATTACAGCAGAAGATAGAGATGTTTTGGAAGGAAATATTTGTTGTTCAGCAGTGAAGCACTGCACGATTCAGGCCTCATTTGCCCTTAAGGTGGTGTAACGATGGATTAAAATACTTCTTTTCTGACAACAATTGACTTGCAGCTGTTATTTATGATCTGAAATGTCGACTGATACTCGCCTTGCTGATTGATTCTCACATTTACATTTTATTTCCTTCCTTATCTTACGATAAGTAAAGTTATCAAAAGAATAAGAGCATTGTGACCGCTGCATAAACTCCAGTAAACGTCTTGTGCTAAAATGAATGTAATTGATTTGGTAAATGCTCAAAATAGATAAGTCTGATCAAGTTTTTCTTTTAAAAATGCAGCCCGGCCCGAGGGGCACAGGCCATAGGGCGGCCATAGAGCAAATGGTACAGACTCTGACTTGCTTATCTCAATCTAACAATTGTAAATCTTGCTTATCTTGATGACACACACGTAAAGAGGATGGTACAGGGGAAGGACACCTACATGCCAGGGGGAGGAGTCTAGGATGAGTTATCCAGAAACCTGTTATTAGGGTTGGCACCTAACCCCTTTAAAGCCGAACGCACATGGAATTAGGGTTGCCACCTGTCCGGATTTCACCCGAATAGCCGGTTTTCAGAGGGGCTACCCGCAGAGCAGGGCCAGACGTACCAGGCGCCTTAGGCAACATGGCCAGGGCCAGATTTCCTCTGTTGCCGCCCCTAGGCCACCCCCCAAAGAGTGCATGTGCCAGCCAGGTCCTAGTGCCTGCTGCCGAACACGCTCACATCCTGCGCCAGCGGCTCCCAATGCTACAGTAGATGCGGCTGGGTGGCATGCCGCCCCAGTCCGGGCCTTTGTGGTCTCGCCACAAATTCGGGCCTGAACCTGTCCTCCCCACATCACCCACCCGCCCCCTACATCCCTGCCCATTTTCATACATAAAAATGCTTATAAGGAATCCATAGCCTGCATGGCTAATTAGCAATTCATTTAGATGCATGATGCATGGCTGAACATAAATCAGTTCAGTCTGCAGCATGCATCTAAATGAATTGCTAATTAGCCGTGCAGGCTGTGGATTCCATATGTGTTCGGTTTTAAAGGGGTGAGTTGGCAATCCTACCTGTTATCCAGAAAGCTCCAAATACCGAGAAGGCCATCTCCCATAGACTCCATTTTAATTAAATAATTCAAATTTTGAAAAATAATAAAACAGCAGATTGTACTTGATCCCAACTAAGATGTTAGCAATCCTTATTGGAAACAAAACACTACTGCTGGGGATCCAAATTAGGGAAAGATCCCTTGTCTGGAAAACCCCAGGTCCTGAGCATTCTGGATAACAGGTTACATACATGTCTGTGTATTTGTGTATATATATATATATATATATATATATATATATATGATGTCTTAGAACAGATGGGCTGCCTGTGAATGAGTTGTGGTTTATGCGACCAGTAATTTATGAATACAGCACTGTCATTTTCATTGAGTTGAAACTTTCCAAACTGTAAGTCGCAAATAAAAGTAGAACTTGCTGTTTTGACTTTATTCTTTATACCCAAAGGCACGGCGTCTCCATGGGCTTCGCTCAAGAAAATGCAAATATTAAAAATGTGTTTGGACAAGATAATAAGTTGAAGTATGTAAGCGCTTCTGGGCAGAGCCAGCATTACAGTACTGGTTTGTCTCTATGTCAGTTATTATGTCCCCTTATGTTCAGTGTTGCACAATATGTTGGCACTTTATAAATAAGTATAATAATAATAATAATAATAGAAGGTGAAGTGGATAACAGGGTCAAGGCACTGCTGGGAAGGCTTGTTTAATACTGAATAATAACCAATAGACCTGTAGACTGTGATTTGTTAATGCTAAGGGAAGAGCCTCATTTGCTCTGGGTATTGATTATGTAGAATTTATGCTAATGCACCACATTAATCATGGCACCATTGGGCTTGCATTTGGAGAATTTGCATTTGGAGAAGTCAGTAAAGCCTAAGGGCTCTTACACACGACCGTTCCGACCTGCGCTCCCCTGCGTTCCGTTTTTTGGCGTTCAGCCGCAGGGGAGCGCAGGAATAGACGCAAGTAATTATTTGAAATGGGGCATGTTGCAGCATGTTGCATCTGAACCTGCGTTCGGCGCCTACACGCGCCTGAGTGAGTACAGCCCCATTTCAAATAATTACTTGCGTCTATTCCTGCGCTCCCCTGCGGCTGAACGCCAAAAAACGGAACGCAGGGGAGCGCAGGTCGGAACGGTCGTGTGTAAGAGCCCTTAGAATGGGAAATTTCCTCATCTTCCTACCCTGTTACCACCAAAAAGGATTCTGTTTATTAGCCATTCAGAAACTGGGAGAACAACCTAGGTTACCCAGTTATCCAATTCTAGGAAACTGCTGATAAAGTGGCTTCATCAGGTCTAAAAGTTTTCAAACGGGGGTCGCTAAAAACTGCTCTGTAAGGCTACAAATGTATTGTTATTGCTACTTTTTAATATTCATTTTTTCTGCATCCTATTTTCCTTTCCTATTCATATCCCAGTCTCGTATTCAAATCAATGCATGGTTGCTAGGGTGGTTTGGACCCTAGCAACCAGATTGCAGAAATTACAAAATGCAGAGCTGCTGAATAAAAAGCAAAATAACGCCAAAACCCCAAATAATAAAAAATTAAAACCAAATTGTCTCAGAATATCACTCTACATCATACTAAAAGTTATTTTAAAAGTGAACAACTCCTTTAATGGAGACAAAACAATTATATTGAGTTTAATTAATGTTTTCATGATTTTTTTGTAGAATTATCGCATATAAATCCAAATTATGCAAAGGTCCCCAATCTGGAAAACTCCAGGTCCAGAGCATTCTGGATAACAAGTTCCATACCTGTAATAGGACCCTTTTCAGACCCAGTAGTCAGAATCCTTTATATGTAAATATAAAGGAGTGCAAGTAATACCGATGTCAAAATGTCTCAGTATAACGCTCATAGATAAAACCACAGCTAACATTTAAGAGGAAATGTATCTTGGCCAAATAATAACATTTTCCATTCTTTTCATAACATTACCCTATTTGCATATGACACTAATCTGCAAGGAAAATATAGAGAATCCTAAAATAGACTTTGTGTTGGTTCTGTATTTGAGCGGGCTTCTTAATGAATTGCACACAGTGTGTATCCATGCAGGAATGCAATTAGAGCCGTTTAATTAATAAGCCCTTTAAAGAGGAGTCTGTACAAATGGCATATTAATTCTAAAGGAAAGTAGAGAACTGTATTATAGACAGGGTTCCAACGCCTGCCCCTGAACTTCTGAAAGAGTAATATGCCACCAGCCTCTATTAATTATCAAATGATATCATCTAAGGTTCCTATAAATAGCTGTGTATTACTCATTATCCAGATGCAACTGGTCACAGACTAATCCATTACAATTAACTTGCAAATGAAGCCTCATTAAGCCCTTACATAAAACTCACTGGCCAAAATGACACGACTCCATAGAATTTCTATGCAGCAAAATTTCATTTCGATGCAGACTGAACTAATTTTTGCACAGCCACGCTGCATGCATCTCAATGAATTGCTAATTAGCCATGCAGGCTGTGGATTCCAGATGTGTTCGGTTTTTGAAGGGGTGAAGTGGCAACCCTATCTTCCTTATTTATTTGTTATTGTTTTTGAACTATTTGCCTTCTGCTACTGGCTATTTCCAGCTTTGGAATTGGGGTCACCGACCCCATAAGAAAAACAAATGCTCTGTAAGACTACAACTATATTGTTATTGCTACTTTGTAAAACTTATCTTTCTAATCTGGCCCTCTCCTATTCATATTCCAGTCTCTTATTCAAATCAATGCATGGTTGCTAGGACAATTTGGACCCTAGCAACCAGACTGCTGAAATCCCAAACTGCTGAATTAAAAGCTAAATAACTCAAAAACCACAAATAATAAAAAGTGGAAATCAATTGCAAATTGTCTCAGAATATCATTCTCTACATCATACATCATACAGTATGGAGTGAAGTGTAGTTATAGTGGAGCAAACTTTAACTAGACACTTGTTATCTAGACGGCTCACCAGATTTTACAATATAACTCAATAAAAATCCTATTTCCACTGAAATTACTGTTGGGAAATGTTTTGCCACTGTGTGAAGACAAGTTTGCTCTATCTGTATATTAGCAAAGAAAATCCTTTGATAGCAGGAAATCCTATTTAATCCCATCTGCTCATATTAGCCTATTTCTTTCTTTTTTTTACACAAACTCCATTGTACGGATACATGGTTAGTTCTGAACTCCACATAGAAGAATAGAAGACAGTTTGTAATTGGTTATCCTTTTTTGTTATTTTTTTTTTTTTTTTAGTAATATATCTATATGTTTTAGTAATCTGTTTGCTAGGGTCCAAATTAATAAATAAGTAATAAAAAGTAGCAATAACAATACATTTGTAGCCTTACAGAGCATTTGTTTTTAGATGGGGTCAGTGACCCCCAACTGAACGCTGAAAAGAGTCAGAAGAAAAAGGCAAATAATTTAAAAAAAAGGGTCAGGGCGGGATGGCACTCGTTTTCCAAAGTTGCCTGATGAGGAAACTTCGGGCGACTTGCTCCACTTGCCATCACGCTGGCGATTTACATTTCTGCTGGGGGAAAGCAGGGGAGGCAGTTTGGGGAGATTAGTCACCCAGAAGAAGAGGAGTTTTGTTGCCGGGCAACTAATCTCCCCGAATCTGCCTGTGTGCCCTGGCCCTAAAAAAAGAAAAAATTAAGACCAATTGAAAAGTTGCTTAGAATTAGCCATTCTATAACATACTAAAAGTTAACCTAAAGGTGAATCATCCCTTTAATGGAAATTGAATTTCCATTCACTGTTAAGAAGCTTACTCCATAGATGAGGAAGGGTGTTAGCAGGAGCCCTATCATTGCATAATTAAGATGCTATAACTGCATGGTTTTGCATAACTCTTCATGCTGTGTATCATAAACTGTGTGCAGTAAAACTTTACTAGCGGTTTGCAGAAAACAGGGTCGGATTGGGGGGCCCGGGGCCCACCGGTCTGCTGTTGCATGGGCCCCCCTCCGGGTCCCCTGCCAAGCTCGCCCCCCGCAACTTTGTATTTGCAGCGACCTGCCCGATACGGAGAGGTCACCTCAGGGAGATGCGGGAGGGAGATTCTGCTGGTTGATTCGGCAGGGAGCAGATCTGGGCTGGCGGGGCCCACTGGGTTTTTTCCCGGTGCCCTGCCGGCCCAGTCCGAGGTATGGGACCTATTATCCAGAATGCTTGGGGCTTTCCGGATAATGGATCTTTCTGTAATTTGGATCTTCATACCTTAAGTCTATTAGAAAATCATGTAAACATTATATAAGCCCAATAGGCTGGTTTTGCTTCCAATAAGGATTAATTATATCTTAGTTGGTATCAAGTACAAGCTACTGTTTTATTATTACATAAAAAAAGGAAAATAATTCTAAAAAAAATTTGATTATTTGGATAAAATGTTGTCTATGGGAGATGACCTTTCTGTAATTCAGAGCTTTCTGGATAACGGGTTTCTGGATAACATATCATATACCTGTAGTGAGGGAAGAATGGATAGTTGTGCCTGATGCAATGATGGATAGACCAGTAGCATTCCCATGCCTGACTGCTGGCTAAGGTCATATGTACAGAACTGTATTACTTTACCTACTGGAAAACAAGGTTTAAAGGTGCAAAAAGCACATTGTATTACTAGCTTCCATGAGATGAGTTTCATGACTTCCTAACCTTTCTGTATAGAGGGGGGGTGGGCATAATCAGTGAAGTGAGTGTAAATAGGAGGGGGGGTGCAAAGCACAGCAAGAAAGCAATGCCAATGTATTACAACATGTACTAAAGCCACACAAAGTGCATAGTAGTGCAGAAGAGAAAAAACAAGTGGAAAACACAATCCAGAGCTGTCTACTATAATTACATACGTATATAATGACTGTAGATACTGGCTTGAAACCCGTTTCCCATTGCCATTTCCCATGATTCCCAAAATGAACATATGCAGTGTTAGACTAGGACACCAGGGGCCCACCAAAAAACCTTAGACTAGGGGCTCAACAAATCACCGTAGACCAGGGGCCCATCGTATATCAGGGGCTTACCTAAAAAACCTTAGACCAGGGGCTCACCAAAAAAACCTTAGACCAAGGGCCCACCAAAAAAACCTTAGACCAGGGGCCCACCGAAAAACCTTAGGCAGGGTAGGGTTGCCACCTGCCAAATTTTGACCCGGACAGCCAGCTTCTTTGAAGGGCTGTCCGGGTCAAAACTGCCTGCCCGGGTTTCCAAAATCAAAATTTTCTATGATTGACACGTCGATTGGCAATCACTGCATCACTGCCCCACCCCTGCTGTATCACGGCCCGCCCCCTGCCTGGATTCACCCGTGTGAAAAAGTGGCAACCCGGGAACAAAAAGGGGCAGGTGTGAAGTCAAAAGGGGGTGGGCTGTGACATAAAAAGAGGCGGGCCGCAGTGCGGAGCTGTGTGACATCAAAAAAGGGACGGGCTGTGACTACAAAGGGGCGGGGCCGCGGTGCAGAGCTGTGAAAACAGGAGAAAAGCAAAATTTACAGGGGATTGGGGGTGGGCCAAGGGGGTCTTTTTAAGGGCATAACAAATTTAACGGCAGCTACATTGCCAGTAAATTTGTAATACCGGCCCCGGCCTTGGCAGGTGTTTTACTGGCTAGGCTGGTAAAATACCAACCGGGTGGCAACCCCAACCCTAACCCTAGGCCATGGGCCCACCCAAAAACCTTAGCCCTGGGGCCCACTCTCAGTACCATTATTTTTCCTCTCCTTACTTAACCTCTAGTCTTCTGGTCTCTTTTCTTTACATACTATAATTATTTCATTCATATTACCTCTTTTTTTGTCATAGAAATAGGGAATGACCATGAAATAGGCCAAATGTTTAGCAGCATGACGGTCCACTGGCCCCTGGGCCCACTGGGAGTTTTCCTGGTATATGTCATGTTAGAACTGGCACAAAGGACACCTAGAAACCTGGAATAACATGGAGGTGGCATATTCTGCACACATTTTTGAAAAAGAGGGGTACATACCTTGGGTAGAACGGTCACTGGGGGGTGCATAACAAATTAGCACATTACACTTAAATATGCAGACACAAAAAAATAACAAGCATGGACCAATTGCGGTCTATTTTTCTCTTTTATTGAGTCTGTTTCCTTATTTTAAAGCACTCACCATTATATAAACATTTTATTTAATAGTGAAAATCACAGGCAATGACATTTCCACCAAAGGGTGTATTTTTTTTTTTTTTAAAGTGCACCAGCGCCACCTGGTGAAAATCATATGTTTTCATTTTTGAATCATTAGTTAAAGAAACTTACAGTACATTACATGTTATTACTTACATAAATAAAAGAAAAGCCAGGTTAAATTACAGTTCCTATTTTTTTATAATATTGTTTTTAAGTATTTTTGAAATGTATAGGTTAGCAAAAAACACAGAAGAATCCTTTGAACCAACTAGGACATTATAATGAGAAAATAATTCTCTTCAATACTTTCTAGATGGACACCTAGGTTCTTTTCTAACATATTCCCTAAACTTGTTGTGATTAATAGTAAATGCTCAGATAAAAGAGTATTTTGGAATATACTGACCTGAATGAAACACTTAGATCTTGGATCAAAGCCTATTATGGGGTGAGAGTGGAGGCAACAGATATACAGGTATGGGATCTGGTATCCGGAAACCTGTTATCCAGAAAGCTCCAATCTATGGGAAGGTCATCCCCCTGGGCTCTATTTTAACAGTCAAATATTTAAAAACTATTTTTTTTCATCTCTTTAATAATAAAACATTTCTTGCACTTGATCCAAACCAAGATATAATTATTCCTTATTGGAGTCAAAACCAGCCTATTGGGTTTATTTAATGTTTATATGAATTTCTAGTAGAATTACAGTACCAGTAAAATAAAAAAAAATTTTAGGAAAATTTGTTACAATAAATCGAAAAATAATACAGACAAATTAAACTTTCAAATCGCAACGTCTTTATTAAGAAATAACTTACCGCAACTCCGTTTACGCTCCTCTTCAGAAAGCAATTGGGTGATCCATCGTGCAGCGCTCGATTTCTCTTCCTTTATAGGAGATAGCCAGGGGGAGAAATCAAAACAACAGGTCTCGAGCATTTTGGATAAAAGGTTCCATACATGTATAAAATTAGCCTGGGGTTTACAGTACCTACCATGGCAATATTTTAGTCCACACAGAGTTTTGGGCCCCATAAAATATTTCCATTTATGCCACACATCCTCTGTTCTTCCACTTAGGGTTGCCACCCTGGACGGTAAAACACCTGCCAAGGTCGGTATTACAATGTAGCTGCCGGTAAATTTGAAATACCCTTAAAAAGACCCCTCGGCCCACCCCCAATCCCCTGGAAACGTAACATTTGTTCTCCGTCTTGAAAGCTCCACGCCGTGGCCCTGCCCCCTTTTACATCATGGCCCAGCCCTTTTGATGTCAAACTCTGCCCCTTTTTGTTCCTGCCCCCCACCAGGCGATAAAAACTTTAGGAAAAGGTGGCAACCCTACTTCCACTCGCAACACTTTGTCAGGCGTAAATACGCCAGAACAACGCTAATTCACTGAAATCCGAAGTTGCGTCCAGGGCGCCGAAAGCTGGCGAAGTAGCGCTAGCATTACTGTGGCAATCGAAGTTGCGCTACCGTTGGCTAATTTGCATACGGCAGAAAGTTAAAGTAGAATGGACATATATGTTGCGGCAAATACATTACATTATACAAGCCTGGGAATCCTTAATAAAATAAAATAAAGTTGTTATTTTGCCCTACATATGAGCCTAGTGTAATAGTTTAGGTGCCATATGTTAGGAAATGTATGGGGGAAGCCTGGTACCCCAGAAAAAATTTACTCTCTTTTGCAGCCTATCACCCTGAAAAATGAAAAGTCGCCAACGTTTTTTGGGACTTTTTTTGAGGAAGTCCTATCTACTCTGGGGCAAGAGGTAACTTTCAGTAAAATCCACATCTTAGTGAATTTGCGTAGTTACGTCCATTCGCCAGAGTGCAACTTCGCCAGGCGTAAGGGAGCGAATTACTGCTAGAGTCTATCTCCTTTGCTAGCGAAGTTATGCCTGCGCCCATTAGTAAATCGACGAAGTAACAAAATGATGTCACGCCGGCAAATTTTCGGTAACGTTAGTCACTTCGCCCTTTAGTAAATCTGCCCCCAAGTCTAGTGGTAGATGAGTTGTGAGAAAAGCAGATCCGCCGCCTTCCTCTCCCTGAATACGTGTGTTGATAGGCTGAGATCAAACAGTCAGAGCACTCTCAAAGCAGAAATGTATACATTTCTGGTGACAATCTCATATTTATAACATAATGGTCCAAAAATCTGCCCCAACCTCACCAACTCCCTGCAAGCCCCACCCAAATATCACTGGCCAATGTGGCACTTTGACAGATCTTGTGGAGTTGCATTTTTGCTGCTGAAATTTGCTGGAGTTGCCATAAAAAAAAGGAATCTTTGAAAAATGAAAAAACATGTTGCTTTAAACAATGTATTATGGAGGCCCCAAGTTTTAGCCCACTGGTCACCTGTTCCCCCTGGAGAAGAGCCCTGCTGACCAATAGTATGATGCCCCAGTGAAAGAACATTGCCCCTGCATGCAAGATTATTCCAGTGATCCACCCAGTAAACACCCTCATCTCCCAAAATGCCACCCCCAATATCTGCCTCAGCCTGCAAGCCCCGTTGAATGCAGCCCACCAATACATCAACCTGGCAGCTTTTACAGCCCTGTGTTTATTGCTATTGGAACTTTGCTAGAGCTGCCCAGTCTGTGCAAAATCAAAGAAATATGAACCTGTTGCTTAAAATAATGCACCATGAGTAGTGATGGGCGAATTTGTTCACCGTGTTCACCAAAAAAAAAAAATATTTTGACGCGCATTGACTTCAATGCATTTCACAATTTTTTTTTGCCCATTACTACTTAATTCTACTAGAAAATCATGTAATCATTAAATAAACCCTATAAGCTGGTTTTGCTTCCAATAAGGATTAATTATATCTTAGTTGGGATCAAGTACAAGCTCTTGTTTTATTGTTACAGAGAAAAAAGAAATCATTTTTACAAATGTGGATTATTTGATTATAATGGAGTATATCAGAGACATCCTTTCTGTAATTCAGAGCTTTCTGGATAATGGGTTTCTGGATAATGGATCCCATACCTGTATTACACTCTGGCTACTCATGCTTTCATTGCTATTGGAGCTGCCATGCATCCAAATACCTGTTGCTTAAAACAATGCAATATGGGGACCCATGAGCCCTGCCCACTAGTGCTATGACACCCCAAGGAATGAATTGTCCCTGCATAAAAGATTATATCTGTGGTCCCAGAAGAACCTGATTGGCAAAGACTGGGCAATGCACTAATGCCTTGAAATTAAGAAAAGAATTGTGCCGCCATTAACTAGGATAGACCCTGTGGGACACTTCTCCCACCAGCCAGCAGCAAATCAGCTTCTCATACTCAGAAGAGCAATATCCCCACAGTGGGCCAATAACAATGAGTATAAAACAAGACATTGGAATTGACCCTTTTTTCTAAAAGTCTCCATAAGGTGCCATGTTCCCCGAATACAGGGATATATATATATATAAGGCAGGTTGTAGTGCTTTGTTGGAGAGGCCCTGATGACAACCCCAGTATACCTTTTGCGATTGGTGCACTACTATATGGTGGGAGAACCACTGAGTGGCCACTGCCATGCCTTCACAAACAGCAGAATGTAGAGCAGGAGGAACCACCATTTTTTTTAGAAACTGAACTGCGTCCTGAAGCAGAACCATAGTCAGCCAGACTAGAAGTCAGAATAGCATGCAACAATCAGGAGAGAGAACTCAAAAGAGCTTATAAGAGTCAGTTCACCCTATAACTTTTAGTATGTTATAGAATGGCTAAGCAACTTTTCAGTTGGTCTTCGTGTCTTTTTTTTTGTATAGTTTTTTAATTATTTGCTTTCTTTTTCTGACTCTTTGGTGTTAACTCAACGTTAACTCAAAGGTGAACAATAGTGATGGGCGATTTTGCGGCGTTTCGCTTCACCAAAAAAATTGCGAATTTCACACTGGCGTCTCATTTTTGACTCCGGCGTCTCATTTTGAAAATGCACCAGCGTCCAAAAAAAGTTTTGAGAATCGCACAAATTCGCGCCTGGCGAATAAATTCGCCCATCACTAGTGAACAACCTCATTAAAGGGATTCTGTCATGGGAAAACATGTTTTTTATTTCAAAACAGTTAATAGTGCTGCTCCAGTAGAATTCTGCACTGAAATCCATTTCTCAAAAGAGCAAACAGATTTTTTTATATTCAATTTTGAAATCTGACATGGGGCTAGACATTTTGTCAGTTTCCCAGCTTCCCCTGTTCATGTGCCTTGTGTTCTGACAAACTTCAATCACTGTTTACTGCTGTACTGCAAGTTGGAGTGATATCACCCCCTCCCTTCCCCCACCCAGAAGTCCATCAGCAGAACAATGGGAAGGTAACGAGATAGCAGCTCCCTAACACAAGATAACAGCTCCCTGGTAGATCTAAAAACAACACTCAATAGTAAAAGCCAAGTCCCACTGAGACTGATTCAGTTACATTGAGTATGAGAAACAAAAAACAACAGCCTGCCATAAGTAGTTTCATCCTAAAGTGCTGGCACAAGTCACATGACTGGGGCAGCTGGGAAACTGACAATATGTCTAGCCCCATGTCAGATTTCAAAATTGAATATAAAAAATCAGTTTGCTCTTTTGAAAATTGGATTTCAGTGCAGAATTTTGCTGGAGCAGCACTATTAACTGATGCATTTTGAAAAAAACATATTTTCCCACGACAGTATCCCTTTAAAAATAGTCATGAACCAAAAAAGCAGAATCAGTATAGCACTAAGGTGGCTTTGGGTGGTGATGATGAAAAGGATGGAATTGTCACCCATTCGTTTTACTTGCAACTGTCAGACAGTCATCTGTCAGCAACTCTGGCTTTATCATTTTCAACAATACTGGAATAGCTATTTACGCTACTTCTCCTTTAAAATGTTTTAATAGAACATAGAATTCCAATACCAACAGTGATATCACTTTAAACATTATTGATAGTGCGCCTTTGTCTAGGAAATAAACAGGCTTTTTCCTTTTAACTCACTCCACAGTTAATTGTTTTGTGTATCTTGGAAAAAGCAAGTGACTTACTTGTTCTGCAGCTTGAGGCAACTGAAGATCAAATCACGAAGCATCTGGAGACTGCAAATTGTAATGTGCTCTATCAGTTCAGTTTGACTCCATATTTATATAACATCGAGGCAGACTGTCTAATAATAACACTATTGACCTGGCAGCATTTATAGTGCTCCTATTAAATTGGGTATTAAAAATATATCTAAGTGTGTTCAGATGATGCTCAGCCGAGTCCAGCTTTATGCTTCTTGCCTAAATGATTTATTTCATAGCAAGCTGAGCACTCTGTTTAGTGTAAATAATTCAATATGTTTCTCCTAAGTGGGTTAGTGGAAAAGGATTAGCATTAGTGATGAAAAAGCTTAACGAGACTTAAACAAATTAGCATTTTACAAGGCAAGAAACAGAGGCCGTCACACAGCTATACAGTGTCTATAAGACTGCTCCTGGTGGCTGCACTATGATTGTCACTCAGCTCTACAGTTCAATAATTATTTTACATTTAAAACAAATATTATTTCACTGTGGAGAATAAACAAAGAACATCATCTGAGGAACATAATCTGACAAAGGAACAGCACTTTTCCCTTGCCCTCTCCATGTCAGTACTTAGCGGGTTAGCTCCTCCCCCTATGCTCCGTCAGAAGAACCCTCCCATCCAAATCAATAAAGCCTCCTCCTGAACCCTGTCTCTGTGTCTTTTTATTCTTCTCCTATGCCACGCTCCTTTCAGAGCGCAGCTTTTAGTTTTAAAGGGGTAAACTAGCATGGGCCTGCCCTGAAGGCGTCCCTGGAACTATCTTTTCCCTCCGGTTGAGGGTTTTTCTATATTCCATACCTCTGCTGAGGGTCCGGCTGTGAGTCGCGACAGGAAAGTTCCCCCCGCTTCCTAGGTAATCCGGCCTGCTCTGAAAAGCGTCCGGCGCCTAATGCCCCGTATACATGTGGGTTCCTCCGGCTTGCGGAAGCGGGGAGAGGGGATGCGGAAGGTTCGACGTCCAGCGGTTGAATGACGTAAGCACCGCGCGGGTTCATTAGCCTGCGCATCAGTTCCGGCGCGCCGCTCCCTCCTGGCTCTGCCATCTTAGAGCTGCCGCCTCTATTCCGACCCGCGTTCGTTCGGTAAGATAGTGGGATATCAGGAAGGCCTAAGCTTACTACGGTCCACTTTTATTCACTGACTTTTTTGTTTTCAGGCCATTCTTTCCTGATTGTCCTAGCCGCATCCCCTCGCAAGTCTAGTTCCCTGGTGGGGTAAGAAAAAAAAAAAAAAAAAAAAAAAAAGAGAGAGGGAGGTTTTTTATCAGATTACCTCCAGTAGGGTACTGCATCTGGATGATCCTCGTTGTTTTAACCCTAACCTGCATGTTTTCTACTTTCTCCTTAGTGCCATGAATACTGCCACTAAACGGAAAGAAACTACAGGTTCTTCCAGCATATCGGAAGTGATCCCTAGTGCTTGCCTAGGCTGCTCGAATCAAGCATTGCCTACCAAGAAATTATGCCAGTCATGCCTAACGGAAGTTGCAGGCACATCGTCTGGTCCGCCTCCAGAGTTAAGAGCCTGGATCAAAGAAGCTGTGGCTCAAGAATTGGGGGCTACCTCTGCTGCTAGAAGGAAGGTCCGGGAGGCTTCTTCTCTAGAGCGTGAGTATAGAATGGAGATTAGGAGCAAGTCTTCAGATTCGAAGGAGGATTCAGATGATGAATTTTCTTCATTTGATTTTTCATTGGTTTCCCCCTTGATTAAGGCGGTAAGACAAACCCTAGATTTAAGGGAGGAAGGGGATCCTACTACATCATTCTTACCTCCTTGTAAAAAGAAAAGCAAAGTCTTTCCCTTTCACCAGGAAGAAACGGAACTGATCAAGTCTGAGTGGGAGACTCTTTCTAAGAGAAGCTCAACCCAGCAGAAGTTCAGTAAGTTATATCCGTTCTGAGAGGAGGACATTAAAGACTTTTGTTCAGTTCCAAAGGTGGACGCACCGATCCTTAATCTGTTGAAAAATACCCTGTTACCAGTCGACGATCAAACTTCGCTTCGAGACTCCATGGATAAGCGAATGGAAACCGACCTGAAGAGAGCCTTCTTAAATGCCAGCGAATCTATTAAGCCAGCTGTAGCTGGTCTTTCAGTGGCTAAAGCCATGGAGTCTTGGCTGTCTTACATGGAGCAGGCCCTTCAAGAGGGTAACGCAAGAAGGGAGATCATTGAAAGCATGACGGAACTCAAGCTTGGAGCTTCCTTCTTAACCAGTACCATGGTAGACATGGCTAGGTTAGCCTCTAGGTCCCTTGCTCTTTCAGTTTCCGCCAGGAGAGCCCTCTGGCTCAGATCTTGGGAGGCAGATACGGCATCAAAGGTGGCACTTTGCTCGATTCCTTTTCAGGGTCAAGTCCTTTTTGGGAAAAGGATGGAAGATTTGATATCTAAGGCCTCAGGGGGCAAAAGCCAGCTGCTTCCTCAGAGAAAAAAGGCTAGGTATACAGACACTAAAGGGAAAGTGCCATATAAGTCGGGAAGGTCATCGGATTCTTATTCCTTTCGGAACAGAAAATCCAACACAAAGTCTACCAACTGGAAAAGGGATCGTCCAGGGTCCTTTCGTCAGTCCAAGGGTAAGCCTTCAGGCAGCAACCAGGGACAATTCTGAAGGTGGTGGTCCCCAGGAGGCTCCAATAGGGGGAAGGCTTCGCCTCTTTTGGAACACCTGGGAAAATTCCATAGACGATGCGTGGGTACTAAGGGTGATAAAAGAAGGATACAGACTGGAATTTGGGTCCAAGATTCCTACGCATGCATTTCGCCCTTCAATGATACCAGCCCACCAAGAGAAGAGGGAAGCTCTTTTTCATTGCCTCAAGAACTTGCTTCACCAGCAGATCATTGTTTCGGTACCTGCGGGGGAGGTAGGAAGAGGAGTTTACTCAATCTTTTTTTTAGTCAAGAAGGCGTCGGGAAATTGGCGCCCGATATTGGATCTCAAAATGATCAACAGATCCTTAGAGACCAGGAAATTTCGAATGGAAACCTTGGATTCGATAAGAGGGGCAATTTGTCCTGGGGATTGGATGTGCTCCATGGACATTCGGGATGCCTATCATCATGTCCCCATTGCCCCACAAGATCAGAAATTCCTCAGATTCGTGATAGGGGGAAATCATTTTCAGTTCCAGGGGCTTCCATTCGGGTTGTCCACAGCCCCAAGAGTCTTCTCCAAAATACTAGTGAGCTTAGTAGCTCAGCTACGGTGGCAGAGGATCAGAGTTTTCCACTACTTGGACGACTTGATTGTCCTGGCTTCATCCAAGAGTCAGTTGCTGAGTCACCAACAACAGGTTATTCACTTTCTTCAGTCCCACGGTTGGTGTTTGAACTGGGAGAAGAGCCAGCTTCTGCCATCCCAGAGGTTGGTCTATCTGGGAGCTTCACTGGATTCTGTCAAGGGTATAATATGCCTCTCAGACAAAAGACAACAGGCAATTCTTCAGGCTGTCCAGGAGGTGATATCATCTCATCATGTGCCAGCGTCAAAGATGTTAAGCATCTTGGGGATGATGGCGTCGACCATAGGTCTAATACTCTGGGCGCACTGGAGAATGAGAGCTATCCAGTCAATATTCCTGCACAACTGGAACGGAATAGACCAGGACCAGAGGATGTTCATATCACCGAGCCTATGCCAAGCTCTAGAGTGGTGGAACAACCCGAGCAATGTGGCAAAGGGTTTCAATTTATTCCCAGAACCATGGTCCATCATGACCACAGATGCTTCCGGCATAGGCTGGGGCGCAGAATTCAACGGGCAAGCAACTCAGGGCCAGTGGTCGCAGACATCCTCACACATACCATCGAATGTGTTGGAAATCAGAGCGGTAGTACAGGCTTGTCTGGCATTCCAGGGTCAACTAGAGGGCCGCAGGCTAAAGATACGCTCAGACAACATAACCACAGTGGCCTACGTCAAGAGACAAGGCGGCACGAAAAGCAGGGTTCTATTGTCAGAAATTCAACCCTTGTTTCACTTTGCAGAGAGGATTCTTTCAGATCTTACTGCGGTATACATTCCCGGAAAGGAGAATGTGAGAGCAGATTTTCTGAGCAGGCACAGTCTTCTGAGACACGAGTGGAGTCTACATCCACAAGTCTTCAAGGTTTTGGTTCACAGATGGGGCCATCCAGAGGTCGACCTCATGGCTACCTCAGCAAATACAAAGTGCAGAATATTTTATTCAAGGGAACCGGATCCAGGAGCATTGGCCTGGATGCCTTCTGCCAGAAGTGGAGCCAAACTTTAGCTTACATCTTTCCTCCTCTACCTCTGATCTCGAGAGTGATGCAGAAGATCAGGGAGGCAGACAAGGCAGAAGTGATATGCATAGTTCCAGCATGGCCAAGGCGCCCCTGGTTTCCACAGCTGCTAAAGCTCTCAGTGGAACCCCCTTGGAAACTCCCTGTATCGAGTCCCCTTCTACTTCCTGGGACTTTCATTCATCCAGACCCAGGTCCATTAGCCTTAACGGCATGGAGACTGAGCGGCAGAACCTAGAAGCCCAGGGTCTCTCTGGAATGGTAATTGAGACCCTCCTCAGATCCAGGAAAGCTTCCACTACCGGAAGATACGAAAGAATTTGGAAGATATTTCTTCAGTGGGGTACCAGCAAAGGAGTGTCTTTAGCCTCGATGTCGGTAGGCAACATCTTAGAGTTTCTTCAATCGGGTCTGGATAAGGGATTGAGCATCAGCACACTGAAGACTCAGGTCTCAGCTATTTCTGCATTTTCAGAAACCAGGTGGTCACTGAATCCTTTGGTGATTAGGTTCTTCAGGGCTGCCTTAAGAATTCTTCCACCTAAAAGACCTTCTTGTCCTCAGTGGGACTTGCCATTAGTCTTGACAATGTTGGCCTCAGCACCTTTTCATCCAACGGAAGAATGTTCACTTTGGCATATCACCTTGAAAGTAGTTTTTCTGGTGGCTATCACCTCGGCCAAAAGGGTTGGGGAATTGCAAGCTCTTAAATGCGATGCTTCCAGCCCCGTATTCTTCCAGGACAGGGTAGTCCTGAAGTTTGCCGACTCCTTTAAACCTAAAGTGCTTTCAGCATTCCACATCAAGGATGAGTTGTCTTTACCAGCCTTTCCAGAGGATGAACAAGACCAGAATTTGCGATCATTAGATGTGGCTGCAGGGGTAAGAACATACTGCACAGCCACGAAGCCTTTCAGAAAGTCAGATCGCTTATTTATTCTTCCGGCAGGGAAGAACAAAGGCAAAGCGGCTTCGTCATCTTCGATTGCTAGCTGGATCAGAAAAACCATTGAGAGAGCTTACGCTTCACAAGGCTTTCAAACACCCTGCAAGGTTAATGCGCACTCCACCAGGGGACAGGCAACATCATGGGCGGCTGAAGCTGGCACATCTTTGGATGTAATTTGCAGGGCGGCATCCTGGTCAAGTCCTAATACATTCCTTTCACATTATAAAGTGGATGTTTTCTCAGCAGGAAATTCTCAGTTTGGTTCCAATGTCCTTAGATCTGCTGTTAATAAATTCTGACTCAGTGCAACTCCGGACTATGCATGAGTTCTTTTCTTTTGGTCTCCCACCCGGGATTATGCAGCTTGCTACGTCCCGCTAAGTACTGACATGGAGAGGGCAAGGGAATAGGGAAAATTGCGTCATACTTACCGTGATTTTCCTTTCCTGGACCTCTCCATGTCAGTACGGCCCTCCCAAATGAGACCTAAATTTAGAAGCTTGTTACTGGACACCGAGACAGGGTTCAGGAGGAGGCTTTATTGATTTGGATGGGAGGGTTCTTCTGACGGAGCATAGGGGGAGGAGCTAACCCGCTAAGTACTGACATGGAGAGGTCCAGGAAAGGAAAATCACGGTAAGTATGACGCAATTTTCCCTACTTATTTAAGGGAGGAACTCCACAGGCGATTTCGGTGCGATCCGTCGCGCTGTGCAAAACGCGGGCGTTAAGTCGGATGCAATGGAACAGGAACGTCGGATGGTGACGCAACACGACTGTCGGATGCAGACGCTGCATCTGCATCCGACAGTCATGTGGCGTTGGATAATTGCTGCAACTTCATTCGACATTTCCATCTCTTAACTTATTTCAGTTGCATCCGGCATGTCGCCTGCGTTTTTGCGCAGCACGTCGGATCGCACCAAAATCGCCTGTGGAGTTCCTCCCTAAAGAGCAAGTCGACCCCAAGCTTTGCCTAATAAAAAAAAATTCTAAGCAACTTTCCTTTATACATTTATTAATTATGAATTTCAGTTATTTATTAAAGGTCGAGTTGTGAAATCTTGAACAATTTGAGTTCTTTTTACTAAAAATACACAAATTTTTAGAGGGAAAAAATGTATTATAGCCCAATGCTGCAAAAAGCCCAAATACAAAAATCCTCCATCTCAGACCTGTCAAGGTCCTGTATAAGTCAATGGGAGAGGCACCTATCTCAGTTTGAAGTTATCGTGGTCTGCGCTGGGTTTAGCCTGAAAATCCAATTTAAACTTAAAATCCAATTAAATTGAGGTTTTTTTAAATAAATAAGCTAAAATCAGCATGAGACTTTGGTTAAGCTTATTTTATGAAATAAATTTGTATTTTAGTAAATAATTGTTATTTGTACAATTGATATAGAGAGCAGCATTTAATTGGGGCAAATTTACTAAAGGGCAAAGTGACTAATGCGGAAAATTTGCCAGCGTGATGTCATTTAGGTACTTCATCGATTTACTAACGGTCGCTGGCGTAACTTCGCTAGCGAAGGAGATAGATTCTAGCGGTACATCACTTCCTAACACCTGGCGAATTTGTGCTCTGGCGAATGGACGCAACTACGCAAATTCACTAAGATGCGGATTTTACTGAACGTTACCTCTTGTGCCAGACTTGCCTTCGCCACCTCAGACCAGGCAAAGTGCAATAGAGTAGATAGGACTTTCTCAAAAAATTGTTGAAAATTGTAATAAGTCCCAAAAAACGCAGGCGTCGTTTCCTTTTTCAGGGTGATAGGCTGAAAAATAGCATTTGTTAATTTTTTTGGGGGGGTAACCGGATTCTCGCCTACATTTCCTAACATATGGCACATAAACTATACACTGGGCTCATGTGTAGGGCAATATAACAACCTTATTTTATTTCTTTCACTTTATGTTGAATACACGTCAAAAGCAGCAATGTAGCCAGTCCAACTGTCTCACAGGTGCTCCGTCCACACACCATAAATCTTGTATACAATCAAAAGGTGGAGAACAGACGGACAAACTCGCAGAATAACTGCTAAAGTGCAAATTTATTATAGTCCACACGACATGTTTCGGGCGTCACAGGCCCTTTTTCAAGTGTGAAGTGCCAGTGCAAAGTAAAACATTTTATAACCACACCAGGGGGTGTGTCGCCCCACCCCCACCCATCACAGAGGTTAACAATAAAAACATGCAATCCATGTTAAAGTGACAATGTGTTTGTGCAAACAGTGAAAAATATCAGCTGTGTTGTATACATCCAGAATAAAAGTCTCAGCGTGAACCTAAAATATAACAATAAAACCAAATTGTTAAAAACATAAATGGATGTAATTCCATATGTAAAAGTACTTGAAATGGTTTGTTAGAACTGCTAATAAAGCCTACTAACAGGGCAAGCAAAGCTAAACATGTAATAATCATAAGCGATCACTGCTAGCTCATTATTATAATCATTATAAATATTAAAGTATTCAGCTCTTACCCACAGCAGAGATTAGTGTAGGTGTTTCTCAAAATCTGAAAGGAGAGAAATATACAAGTGGCGATTAATATAAGAATGGAGATAAACTCCAATAATCATTAAGGCCCATTGGTGTCATAGTGTTTAGCTTTTTTATCCATAATGCTTCACGCTGCAGAAGCAATTTAGAAAGGTTACCTCCTCTTTTTGGTAGTTTTACGTGTTCAAGCACCAACCACTTTAGTTGTATGAGGCTGTGTCCGTGGGATGTAAAGTGTCTAGACACCGGAGTGTCTGACTGAGTCCCAGTTTTAAAATTCCTAATGTTACCTCTGTGTTCTTTTATGCGTTCTTTCACCGATCTGCCAGTTTGACCCACATAGGCTAACCCACAGGGGCATTTTAACATATAAATCACATTTTTTGTCTCACAGGTACAAAAAAAAAAAATTTTTGTACCTGTGAGACAAAAAATGTGATTTATATGTTAAAATGCCCCTGTGGGTTAGCCTATGTGGGTCAAACTGGCAGATCGGTGAAAGAACGCATAAAAGAACACAGAGGTAACATTAGGAATTTTAAAACTGGGACTCAGTCAGACACTCCGGTGTCTAGACACTTTACATCCCACGGACACAGCCTCATACAACTAAAGTGGTTGGTGCTTGAACACGTAAAACTACCAAAAAGAGGAGGTAACCTTTCTAAATTGCTTCTGCAGCGTGAAGCATTATGGATAAAAAAGCTAAACACTATGACACCAATGGGCCTTAATGATTATTGGAGTTTATCTCCATTCTTATATTAATCGCCACTTGTATATTTCTCTCCTTTCAGATTTTGAGAAACACCTACACTAATCTCTGCTGTGGGTAAGAGCTGAATACTTTAATATTTATAATGATTATAATAATGAGCTAGCAGTGATCGCTTATGATTATTACATGTTTAGCTTTGCTTGCCCTGTTAGTAGGCTTTATTAGCAGTTCTAACAAACCATTTCAAGTACTTTTACATATGGAATTACATCCATTTATGTTTTTAACAATTTGGTTTTATTGTTATATTTTAGGTTCACGCTGAGACTTTTATTCTGGATGTATACAACACAGCTGATATTTTTCACTGTTTGCACAAACACATTGTCACTTTAACATGGATTGCATGTTTTTATTGTTAACCTCTGTGATGGGTGGGGGTGGGGCGACACACCCCCTGGTGTGGTTATAAAATGTTTTACTTTGCACTGGCACTTCACACTTGAAAAAGGGCCTGTGACGCCCGAAACATGTCGTGTGGACTATAATAAATTTGCACTTTAGCAGTTATTCTGCGAGTTTGTCCGTCTGTTCTCCACCTTTTGATTGTATACAACCTTATTTTATTTCATTAAGGTTCCCTGGGCTTGTGTAGTGTAATGTATTTGCTGCAACATATACGTCCATTGTACTTTAACTTCCCACCATATGCAAATTAGCCAACGCTAGTGCAACTTCGCTTGCCTTTCACAGTAAAGCTAGCGCAACTTCACCAGCATTCATCGCCCTGGACGCAACTTCGGATTTTAGTGAATTAGCGTTGTCCTGGCCAATCTACGCCTGGCGAAGTGTTGCGCTGTGAGCGAAGCCATCGCTGGCGAATTTTCAAGGTTAGTGAATTTGCTCCCTGGTTGTTACTTTTGAAACAATGTTGCGTATGATATCTCCTGTGATAGAGACTGTCTGAGAATGAGACAACTGAGATTAGAGAATGCCACAGCGGCAGACACCAGGACTCTTTATGGTTTGGGATTCTGTGGTTTTATCTAAGATATTACCTTTCTGTGACTCTAAATGTTACATTTTTATCAAGGTGTAAATATTGTTGCCTCCTGCTCCTCTATGGAAAACTCTTTAGGATATATTTATCAAAGAGTGAAGTTAGAGATCACCACAGCCTGCTAGAGTGAAATACCGCCTCTCTCCATGCATTTCTATGGGATTTTTAAAGGTGTATTTATCAAATGGTGAACTTTCACTTTCACCCTTTGATAAATACACCTTTGAAAATCCCATAGAAATGAATGGAGAGTGTCGGAATTGCACTCTAGTGGACTGTGGTGATCTCTAACTTCACTCTTTGATAAATATATCCTTTTCCCTCTATGCCCCCCTTATCTTATCAGTGTCCAGCTTTGATATACCTTCAAATATATGGCTGATACTCCATCAAATACAGCATAGGGTGCAAAGTACAAAACAATGGGCAGACTCCACCATGTTTTCTGCACCCTGCACCCTGCACTGTACATTAGAAATTGCCAATGTTCTTTGCACCCCAAATGGCCAAACACTGTTGTCCACCTGCTGCATACAGCAATGCTTGTGTTTGTCACTGCCATATTCTTAAAGGGCTGGTTCACCTTTAAGTTAACTTGTGGTATGTTATAGAATGGTCAATTCTAAACAACTTTTCAATTGGTCTTTATAATTTGTTTTATATCGTTTTTCAATTATTTGCCTTCTGCTTCTGACTCTTTTTAGCTCTCAAATGGGGGTCACTGAAGCTAGTGTATGTTGGACCCTGGTAACCAGATTGCTGAAATTGCAAACTGGAGAGCTGCTGAATAATTAAAAAAATGAAAATCATTTGCAAATTATCTCAGAAAATCACTCTCTACATAAAGCACTGCGTATCTTGACAGCGCTATATAAGTAAATGATGATGATGATAATAGTAAAAGTTAACCCAAAGGTAAATAACCCCTTTAAGTGGCTGGTGGGGGAAAGTCACATATGGGCAGACTTAAGGTGGCCATACACGGAGAGATGTCGCCAAACAAGCAGATCTCTCTCTGATATGCCCACCTTGAGGTGGGCAATATCGGGATGATCCGATCGTGGGCCCAACAATCGGATCCTAACGAATAGTAATGGGTGGTCAGATTGAGGGACCGCATCAACGTATAGATGCAGCCGCGATCCGACGGGATTTTTTCGTCCCATCCGATCAAGATCTGGCCAACTTTCGGGCAGATCTCAATCGGTGAAGCCCGTCGGGGGGCCCCATACACGGGCCAATAAGCTGCCGACACGGTCTGTCGGCAGCTTTTATCGGCCCATGTATGGCCACCTTTACTCGAGGGCAAAAATTTGCCAGCGACAGCTTCAGACCCATCGCTACACTTCGCCAGGCGAAAATTCACTCAGACAATGCTAATTCACTGGAATGCAGATAGCGAAGTGACGCCTGCACCTGTTAGTAAATTGGCGATGTCCCTGCTGGCAGTAACGCTAGCGAATTGACTCTAGTGTTAGCCTCTTCGCCCTCGAGTCAATCTGCCCCATAGTTTTGTCCCGTTTGACTGCAGTGGAGCCCCATACTTACCACATATACTAACACAAGGAGTAAAATGTTCTCTCATTTGAAGAGCTAGAAAACATAGCTAGAATTATTGTTTATGTGTATGCGCCAAACATAAGAGTGTTTATGCAAGCCCACAATTGGTCATTTCCAGTAAAGTAATTTTACATGAAATTTCTAAAAAAATTCATGAAAGTAAACACACGTGTAGAAATGCGTTTTATTGATGTTAATGTCGTTTTTATATATATAAAAAAGCACGTATGAAATGATATTGCAAAATGAGGTTAAGCAAACTGCTTTTTGTGTGTGTGGATTATCCTGCACAGTTTTTGCAGCGCTGTAATCCATTCTCATTGCAGGCAGTGCACTTCAGAGCTTTAAAAGAGTCCGTGAAGCAGTTTCGGAAGACTGACATCTTGCTGCCATGGCACACTAAACAAGGGAGGAAACCAAACCCACCGCAGAAGGCACAGGCATGCGGGTGCTGAACTCTCTGCATAAAAGGATTTAAAATAAAGAGTCAACATTTGGGATAAAGGAAACTATAACATTGAATATAGGTAGAAATGATGGTAACCTCTATCTTCATTAGCAGGTCTTGCAACTCTCCTGATTCATTCATCGATAGTATTTTTTCAGCACCCTAAAAAATAATACGGAAGAGGAATTTAGAATGTGATATGACTGTGACCTGCCCAGGGGCAATTATAAACTTAGAACATGTCACTACTTACCAACCATTTCTCAGCATTTTACATTTGTTGTAAAGGGTACAGTGGTGCAACTAAAAGTTACTTACTACGTCCTAAAACTAAATCTAACAAAAAAAAACATTAAAGGGATCCTGTCATCGGAAAACATTTTTTTTTTTTAAACGCATCAGTTAATAGTGCTACTCCAGCAGAATTCTGCACTGAAATCCATTTCTCAAAAGAGCAAACAGATTTTTTTATATTCAATTTTGAAATCTGACATGGAGCTAGACATTTTGTCAATTTCCCACCTGCCCCTGGTCATGTGACTTGTGCCTGCACTTTAGGAGAGAAATGCTTTCTGGCAGGCTGCTGTTTTTCATTCTCAATGTAACTGAAGGAGTCTCAGTGGGGCATGGGTTTTTACTATTGAGTGTTGTTCTTAGATCTACCAGGCAGCTGTTATCTTGTGTTAGGGAGCTGTTATCTGGTTACCTTCCCATTGTTCTTTTGTTTGACTGCTGGGGGGGAAAGGAAGGGGGTGATATCACTCCAACTTGCAGTACAACAGTAAAGAGTGATTGAAGTTTATCAGAACACAAGTCACATGACTTGGGGCAGCTGGGAAATTGACAAAATGTCTAGATTTCAAAATTGAATATAAAAAAAAAACCTGTTTGCTCTTTTGAAAAATGGATTTCAGTGCAGAATTCTGCTGGAGCAGCTCTATTAACTGATTCATTTTGAAAAAAAATGTTTTTCCCATGACAGTATCCCTTTAAGGGGCAGATTTATCAAGGGTCGAAGTGAATTAGAGGGAATTTTCGAAGTAAAAAACATTTGAAATTCAAAGTAATTTTTTGGATACTTCAACCATCGAAAAATATACTACGACTTCGACTTCGAATTCGATTCGAAGTAAAATAGTTTGAATATGCGACCATTCAATAATCGAAGTACTGTCTTTTCTTTTTAAAAAAACTTTGACTTCAATACTTCGCCAAATTAAACCTGCCGAAGTGCTATGTTAGCCTATGGGGACCTTCTACAGCATTTTTCTAAGTTTTTTTAAGTCAAAGAAAAATTGTTCGATCGATCGATGTACTCCTTCGAATCGTTCAATTCGAAGGATTGAATCAAACAATTTTACTTCGACCGCAAATGGCCAAATTCGATGTAAAAAAACTTTGACTTCGAAATTCGACCCTTGATAAATCTGTCCCTAAGCATACTCACAACCCCAAACGTTAGGGAGTATGATCATTTTTATATAAAGATAGAGTGTATTGGATCAGTTGATTCACATTTGGTATCATGCTTGGTATCTGTTTTGGACATTTAAAGGAAAAATATACCCATGAAGCTCCCTGTGTGTTGCTGCTACTAAACAAGGAAGGAAACCCAACCCACTGCAGTCTCTATATGTGTCTGTTATAAGTGGATGAGATAAGAGATAAAAATAAAATACAAATGAGAACAAATAGATAAAAAATTTGGGTAAATAAGAGATAAATGAGAGATTATTAATCTATCCAGGTGTCAGACAGCAAGAATTAGGGTATAGAGTGTGGTCTGTGTGATGGATATAATAAACACTGACCCTGGAATCTGTATAGAATAATTGCGCAAGTATACAGTATAATGGATATGACCTGGAATACAATGTACAAAATAGGGGTGTGGAAGCACTCTAAAGGCTAAGTAATAGTATATTTAAGTATAATGGAAGTGCTAGTTTTAATGCACATTCCCTGGGCCCCTGTCTCAAAAGTAAGTTTACTACTATGCAGTAAGACTTTTTATACTATGGCCGAAAGGCAAACAAGTTAGGGACCGCCATGTGGGGTTTACCTTGACGTGGTATGGTGGCTTTTCAACTTTATGATCATAACTTTGTAACTAAAAACCCCTGTTTTGTAAACTTACTTTTGAGACAGGGGCCCAGGGAATGTGCATTAAAACTAGCACTTCCATTATACTTAAATATACTATTACTTAGCCTTTAGAGTGCTTCCACACCCCTATTTTGTACACTATTTTGTATGACCTGGAATAGCCACACCAACCTCTGATGAAGCACCCAATGGTGCGAAATGCGTCAGGAGGGAGTGGCTAACATGAGGTATGCAGACGGGGAATGATATGAGTTTATTTTTTACTATTATGTAATTTATTGTTGTGGTGTTTGTTCACTAACAAATACTTGAAGTGAGTGTCCGTGCATATCTGTTAGATTATTTGCTCTTCTGATTACCCCAAGTTCCAGCCCAGCCTATCCCCCACCCACGCTACATCCCTTGTGTCACATATGCAACCCAAGTATAAGGGTCAGGGCACACAGGCAGAATCGGGTAGATTAGTCGCCCGGCGAATAACTTCTTCTCCTTTGGGGCGACTAATCTCCCCGAACTGCCTCCCCTGCCTTCTCGCTGGTTGGATGGCACTCGGATCAATTTGTTTTCCGAAGTCGAGACAAGGGAACTTGGGGCATCTTCGGAAAACAAATTGCTCCGAGTGCCATCCTGCGGGCCAATATCGGACTGGCCCACCAGGATACCAGGAAAACTCCCGGTGGGCACAGGTGTTAGTGGGCCCTCTTGCTTCTAGGAAGAAGATATCGGCACACAAGGCATTCAATGCCTTGTGTGCCGATATCTTCTTCCCAGATCGTTTGTGAGGTTGCTGATCCTCTAATATTGTGCACCGGCTGATCTCTCCAAGGGTGTACGATTGTTCTAATTGCTTATGTGAGGCCCTCTTGCTTCTAACCATTAGGCCTATTTCATCGTCTTGCCCTATTTCCTTATGGGAAAAAAATGCTTAATAATGGAAAAATATATTAAGTAGATAAAAAAGACTAGAGTAAAAATAAAGAGGTTGAGTGAGGAGAGGAGGAATAGTAGTTGGACCGGTCACAGGTCATAGGTTTTCTGGTGGGCCACTGGAATCCCAGTCCGACACTGCAGCGGGCGATTTACATTTTTTTTTTTTTTTTGAAAAGCTTTATTAGAAATTTCCATCAATACAGAGCCAAAATGCAAGTACAATAGTAACATATACAAATTAGTCACTCCAGTATTTTCGTCTACATGTACTTTCCCATCAGTATAACATGTCAGTCAATGAGATATTATAGTACCGTAATCGTACCCTACAACATGCCCTAATGTTGTTGATACTCACACCAAGAGAAGTTTGTGGATTGTGGATAGATGGAGAAAAAGATAAGTAAAGAAGAAGATACCAAGCGAAAGGGGGTGCAGCAGGGAGATGTATGACTCGGCGATTTACATTTTAACCAGCGGGAAGTCAGGGGAGGCAGTTCGGGGAGATTAGTTGCCCCGAAGTAGAGGAGATTTGTCACTGGGCGACTAATCCCCGAATCTGCCTGTGTGCCCTGACCCTAAATGTGGGCGATTTACTGACTAGTGCAATACTCTGCACCTCTATTCAACAGGCACAATAAGGATTAAATTCAACGTTTTCCAATAGAAAAAATAAAGAGCAGAGGCTGAGGAAAAATTCTCAAATCCAAAGAAAGACTATTTTGAGGCTTATATCTTCATAATGGCAGAAAAAGCACCGTAATCAACAACAAAAAAATCACGTTGAAATCAGTCTTTACTTTAAGCTGCCAAAAGCATCTTGGCAAGGCAATTGATTTCTTTCATTACATCAAACTGCACAGTATCTCTCAGCGTCCCTCAGCTTATTAGCACTCCAAAGAGCTTGCTGGTTTTAGTATATAGCAGTCATTCTCAAATAATCAGCAAATTCCCTGAAGTGGTTCTTTCTGTACAATTCCTCAATTCTGCCGGGTTACTAGTCAGCACAATGACTTACTGTGTGTCCCTTAACTGTAATATATTTCTGTGAAACTGTATAAATGCCATTTTCTCTCACAAACTGAACTTCCTATGCATCTTCTTTGTCTTTCCCTTTTGAATTAGTGCAACTCTTAGGCACATTTATTAAAGGTCGAATTTCAAATTCATTTGTTTTTTAAAGCTCTATTAAATTTGAATATACTTGAAATTCGATTGGGGGGTTATTTATTAAAAAAAACGAATATCTAAAACTGCCACAAATTTTACCGACTGGAAAACTCAAATCAAATTTGACTAAACTCGAATCGAGTTTTTGCTCCGAAAAAAAATCGAATGTCAGGAAGGCCAGTAATATGTTCAAATTGGTCCCACTGACTTGTACATGAACTTGGCAGGTTTTAGGTGGCGAGTAGCCGAATTCGAATTTTTAAACGGGCAGAGTGTGATAAATGTGGAAATTTGAATTAAAATTTGAATCGAGTTTGGATTTGGATTTGATCGTTTTGACCATAAAAAAAATCAAAAATTCTAATTAGATTTTTCAATTCCACTCTTAATAAATCTGCCCCTTAATAATCTGCTGTGCCTTGTGCTTCTCCCTTCCAATCATAGAAATGATTCACTCTTCATTACAATTATTCACTCTCATCCACTGCTGACTCTTAAGTGACAAAACAGGCACCAACAGTTTCTAGTTAACAAAGATCATTGCTATTAATTCTAAAATGCTTAAAGGGAAAACTATACCCCCAAAATGAACACTTAAGCAACAGATGTTTTACATCATATTAAGTGGCATATTTAAGAATCTTACAAAACTGGAATATGTATTCAAGTAAATATTGCACTTTTACATCTCTTGCCTTGAACCACCATTTTGTGATGGTCTGTGTGCTACCTCAGAGATCACCTGACCAGAAATACTACAACACAAAGGGGCCGATTCATGAAGCTCGAGTGAAGGATTTGAATTAAAAAAACTTCGAATTTCAAAGTGTTTTTTGGGCTACTTCGACCATCGAATGGGCTACTTCGACCTTCGACTACTACTTCGACTTCGAATCGAACGATTCGAACTAAAAATCGTTCGACTATTCGACCATTCGATAGTCGAAGTACTGTCTCTTTAAGAAAAACTTCGACCCCCTACTTCGGCAGCTAAAAGCTACCGAAGTCAATGTTAGCCTATGGGGAAGGTCCCCATAGGCTTGCCTGAGATTTTTTGATCGAAGGATATTCCTTCGATCGTTGGATTAAAATCCTTCGAATCGTTCGATTCAAAGGATTTAATCGTTCGATCGAAGGAATAATCCTTCGATCGTTCGATCGCAGGATTTGCGCTTAATCGTTCGACTTCGATATTCGAAGTCGAACGATTTTAGTTCCGAGTCGAATATCGAGGGTTGATTAACCCTCGATATTCGACCCATAGTGAATCGGCCCCTAACTGTAACAGGAAGAAGTGTGGAAGCGAAAGACACAACTCTGTCTGTTAATTGGCTCATGTGACCTAACATGTATGGTTTGTTGGTATGTTTGTGTGCACCGTGAATCATACGATTCCAGGGGGCGGCCCTTATTTTTTAAAATGGCAAGTTTCTACTACTAAAAAAGTATATTATTATGAAAATGGTTTATTTACATGAAGCAGGGTTTTAGATATGAGCTATGTTAAGCAATACATTTTTATTGAGACCTACATTGTTTGGGGGTATAGTTTTCCTTTAAAGGAGAACGAATAGCATTTTACAATTAGGGTGCCAAAAGTTAGGCACCCCCCAAACTTACCTAATAACCTGGGCCTGTGCTCCGATCAGGAGAAAACCACACCGGCTAGGGTTTTTCTAGCACGCACCATGGAAAGATCCTCTTTCTGTATCATCGGTTTTCAAATTTCCTGGGGAAGACGCATGTGCAGTAGAGCGATATAGCTGGCTTTTTCTGTTAAAGTCTGGCTTTCCTCTCTACTGCATATGCAAAACTGCGAGAAGACCTGAAGAAGCAGGAAGAGGATCACTTTGTGGTGCTCTCTAGAAGAACCCCAGGCTGGTGCAGTTTTCTGCTGATAGGAGCGCCGGCCCGGGGTGTCAGGTAAGTAAAAGTAGTCGATTGGGGGTGCCTAACTTTTGGCACCCCAAAGTGTAAAATGCTATTCCTTCTCCTTTAAGAGGGTGAGACTGACAATGAGGATGGGTGTAAGAGTGAACAAGAAGATTGAGGGTTTGGGGGGTAAAATGGATATAAGCTGCAGGGTGGGTAATTAAAAGGAAATAGGTTGTATGGAGCAGTTTGCAGCAGAGAATAATACGCTTCTGTATAACCAATAGCAATGGTCAGTCTTTATACATTACATTTTTGGCTAACTAACTATATTAGAAACATTTTTTACTCTGCACAGCCTTTACCCAGTTTTTATACTGAACTGTGCCATGGTCTATTTTTTTACGTTTTATCATTTTTTGATGTCCTAGTCTGTGTCTTTCCAGAATACAATTTCAAATCAGTTCTGCCTGTCGGGTGTCACTGAACCCAGAAACATTGAGATTCTCTTTACGGCTGCCCTTTTACTGTTATTCTTCATACTGAATTGCTTATCTTTCCACAGAGGCCCACAGAGCTTCAGAACAAAAGGTTATAGGGGAAATACTGTGAAAATGAGCTTCATCTCACAGGAAAAAAGAAACCTTCTAGATTAAAAGCAATTAAAATCTCTGTACCATTTTTTTATCAATCAAGTTCCTCTTCATTATTCTCTGCTTAGTAATCTGAATTTCATTAATCAGGAGTCAGAGTCAGATTCTGATTTTGACAGGTCAAATACATCTCTGGTCTGGACTTCCTTTGCCTAGACAAATGTTTTAGCGCTACCTCTAGAATAACTGACTCCGACACAAAGATACATGACAAGAGACAGATTGCTGAGGAGCGACTTGATTATTTCAGAAACAGAATTTTAAATCAATTGTTCATCTTTAAATTAACTTTTAGTATGATGTAGAGAGTGATATTCTGGGACAATTTGTAACTGTTTTTTTATTATTTGCGGTTTTTGAGTTTTTAGCTTTTTATTCAGCAGCTCTCCAGTTTGCAATTTCAGCAATTTGGTTGCTATGGTCCAAATTACCCTAGCAACCATGCACCGATTTGAATCAAAGACTGGAATATAAATAGGAGAGGCCTGAATAGAAAGATGAGTAATAAAAAGTAGCAATAACAACAAGGGGCAGATTTACTATGGGTCGAGTGCATTTTCGAAGTACACAAAGTTCGAATTTCGAGGGAATTTTTTGGATACTTCAACCATCGAATAGGATACTACGACTTCAAATTTACTTCAACTTAGACCATTCGATAATCGAAGTACTGTCTCTTTAAAAAAACTTTGACTTCAATGCTTCGCCAAATTAAACCTTCCAAATTGCTATGTTAGCCTATGTGGACTTTCTACAAACTTTTTCTAAGTCTTTACACAGCGAATAAAAATCCTTCGATTATACGCATATTTCCTCGATCGAACGATTTTTATTCGAGCATAGGATTGCCAATTTGGTGAAAAAGCGTATAATTCGATTTTCGAATTCAAAGTTTTTCAATTCGATGGTCGAATTTCGAAGTTTTTTGTACTTCGAAATTCGACCCTTGATAAATCTGCCCCTAAATGTGTAGCCTTACAGAGCATTTGTTTTTACTGTAGATGGGTGAGTGACCCCCCATTTGAAAGCTGGAAAGAGTCAGAAGAAGACATAATTCAAAAACTATAAAAAATTACCAATTGATGAAAAAAGACCAGTTGAAAAGTGGTTTAGAATAAGCCATTCTATAACATACTAAGAGGGTTATTTACCAAACTCTAAATGCAAAAATCACAAAAATGTGTGATTTTTTTAATAAAATCAGACTTTTAAAAAAAATCACGTATTTTTCAGAATTTATTAAACCCTGAAGATGGAAAAGTCAGATTCTGAAAATCCGGCATCTCAGACCTGTCAAGGTTGCATATAAGTCAATGAGAGAAGTCCCAATGATTTTTTGATGTGCGCTGGGTTTCGTGCAATACCCCGAAGTTCTCTGGTGAAAATTATGAAAAAAAACTCGAAAATCAGATTTTACCCAGCAAAGCAAATTCTCGGGAGAATGTAATAATAAATAAGCGTAAAAAACCAGAGCGGATTTGATCGGATATTGATCGGATATAATATTGAGATAAATTAGGACTTTGAGAAATAACCCCCTTAATGTTATCTTAACTGTGAACCTTTAACTGATTATATTTCAGAACTTTCTTTCTGTGAGATGAAGCTCATATTACATTTTCATTTTCACCGTAGTTCAAAACCCACAGAAAAGAAATACCAACACCAATTGCAAGTTGGCAATAAGATACGAGACAAACTATATATATAGGGACGTCGCTTTACTTTAAAATTGTTCCAATTTGTACTTACCCCAAGATAATGGCCATCAATAAATATCACAGGTAATGACGGGACTTCAGACACTCTCTGGCACCGTTCATCCAGTTCTTTGCCAAAGTCTCCATTCAGAGCAATATTCTTTTCTTCAAATTTTACTCTGTGGTTTTGGAAGATTTTTCTCACCATTTCGCACCTTTCGAAAGTGTTTCGCACAACGCGCAGACTTGTGGTGTATATTACTATTCGGCGATATTCAAGTGTTGTGGAGGACTGCAAGACATGTTTAAAATGATGTCACAAGGATTACACTGTATGAGATCACAGGATACTGCCGAGGACAAAGAAATTCACTTTAACCAGATTTTCCAGGAATACAGAACCAGGAAACTATTACAGACAGTGAATCATTCATTCTTTCATTTCAAAGAAGCCCAGGCTATATTTTATTTATGTTTGAGAAACACAATGCTGCACTTTACAGTGTCATGGAGAAACATTCTAGAAAAGGATTGCTTTCTTCAACATTAGGCACGCAATAAACGTAGGGTTCCAGTTCAAATGCTGCCAAATCTCAGCGCTTTTTGTATGATTTAAATTTAGCAGAATCATTTTCTGAACTAGAACCATTAAAGTTGTGTGTCTTTAGATTCCTGGATGAATGAAAGAGTCCTGTTTTTATTAGGGGGCCGATTCACTAAATTCGGGTGAAGGGTTAGAATAAAAAAAACTTCGAATTTCGAAGTTTTTTTGGGCTACTTCGACCATCGAATGGGCTACTTCGACCTTCGACTACGACCTTCGACTTCGAATCGAACGTTTCGAACTAAAAATCGTTCGACTATTCGACCATTCGATAGTCGAAGTACTGTCCCTTTAAAAAAAACTTCGACCCCCCTACATCGGCAGCTAAAAGCTACCGAAGTCAATGTTAGCCTATGGGGAAGGTCCCCATAGGCTTGCCTGTGATTTTTTGATCGAAGGATTTTCCTTCGATTAAAATCCTTCGAATCGTTCGAAAAATCCTTCGATCGATCGATCGCAGGATTTGCGCTAAATCGTTCGACTTCGATATTCGAAGTCGTACGATTTTAGTTCACAGTCGAATATCGAGGGTTAATTAACCCTCGATATTCGACCCATAGTGAATCGGCCTCCAAATGTTGCAAGTTTTTTTGTTTTTTTTCTTTAATCACTATGGAGGTTATCTATCAGATTTTTGCCAAAAAAGCCTGAAATATTAGAATTTTCGGGCTAATGCAGGTGCAGCCCCAGCGCCGGATTCGCTGGGTGGGCGCCCCTAGGCCGTGCGCTCTGCTCGGTCCTAGCGCCCACCCGCACTACCACACGCTGGTTAAAAAGCGCCAGCGTGCGAGCGCGGAAGCACTGGGGAGCACAGGCGGCTGGGCGGCAAGCCGCCCCCAAAAATGTGCCACCCTAGGCCCGGGCCTATGTGGCCTCTCCACAAATCCGGGCCTGCGCAGGCCACAGAAACTTCCAAACAGGATAGGGATCTCTCCCATGGACTTATATACAACCTCGGCAGGTCCGAGATGGCGGATTTTCAGATTCAGACTTTTTGCTTCATCAGAGTTTTTGGCATTCTGTCTTTAATAAATAACCCCCTGTATCTACGAATTAGGGTTCACATTGGGTTCAGTATTTAGTCACATCTTTTGTGGAAGATTTAGTATTCATTCAAAGTTATGTAAATCAAAAAGGACAACCGCACTGACAAACTGTTGTGCAAACCTGGGGCCGACTTTAAAAACACTGAAAATATCTAATGTATCTTAGAAATACTGCTTAGAATTTCCATCATTCTGCAAATACAAATGTGGCTGGTGTTTTCCTACCCAGTCCGACGCTGTAGGTTTGCCAAGTAATATTTAAAGGGATTTTGCCATGATTTTTATGATGTTGTTTTTATTTCTAAATTACACTGTTTACACTGCAACTAATTTTACAAATAAAAATTTCATTCCTGAACCAGCAAGTGTATTTTTTTAGTTATAATATTGGTGTGTAGGTGCCATCTCAGGTCATTTTGTCTGGTCATGTGCTTTCAGAAAGAGCCAGCACTTTAGCATGGAACCGCTTTCTGGCAGGCTGTTGTTTCTCCTTCTTAATGTAACTGAATGTGTCGGAGTGGGACCTGGATTTTACTGTTGAGTACTGTTCTTAGATCTACCAGGGAGCTGCTTTCTTGTGTTAAGGCAGAGACACACGTGAAGATAAGGGGAGATTAGTCGTCTGGCGACAAATTGCCCCTTCTTCGTGCAACTAATCTCCCCAAACTGCCTTCCCGCCGGCTAGAATCTAAATCGCCGGCAGGATGGCACTCAGAGCGCTTTGTTTTCCAAAGTTGCCTCTCAAAACTTCGGGCGACTTCGGAAAATGAATCGCTCCATGTGCCACCCCGATAGCCGGTGGGAAGGCAGTTCTGGGAGATCAGTTCCCCGAAGAAGAGGCGATTTGTTCGCCAGACGACTAAATCTCCCCGAATCTCTATGTGTGTCCTTAGGAAGCTGTTATCTGGTTACCTTCCCATTGTTCTGTTGTTAGGTTGCTGAGGGGGAAAGGGTGGGTGTGATATCACTCTAACTTGCAGTACAGCAGTAAAGAGTCACTGAAGTGTATCAGAGCACAAGTCACATGAATGGGGGCAGCAGGGAAACTGACAATATGTCTAGCCTCATGTCAGATTTCAAAATTAAATATAAAAAAAATCTGTTTGCTCTTTTGAGAAATGGATTTCAATGCAGAATGCTGCTGGAGCAGAATTCTGATAGAGGCAGTTCGGGGAGATTAGTCACCCCCAAGAAGAGGAGATTTGTCGCCGGGCGACTAATCTCCCCTAATCTGAGCGTGTGCCCTGACCCTTAAATCCACTTTGTTCTCTGTGCAAATAAGAGCAAAATCTACACACAAAGCAGATATTATTTCCAATTATTTTTTTAAAAAGGAAACACTGATAGTGTTCTAGATGTTCAAACCATGATTTGTTGAGTACAAGAATATCTTTGTAATTTCTGGACATTATACGGTAATATACAATAATGTTCATATAAACACTATATTTCCCTGCAGATTGCATTTTATTTAGGGCATAACGGAATACACAAAATGCTATCAAGTTTGCATACATTAAAACAATTGAGTCAAAATTGTCTTGTGTTTTGGGAAAAGGTGGAAAATGGAAAGAAAGAATTAAAACTGAGGAAAGAATAGAAAGTATAAAACAGAAGAAAGCATAGTTGTAGTTGCTAATAACCAAATTCAAATTTCAAAATGATCATTATCGGTATCCAGTAAAGACAGTGGTTCACCTAAGCTCTCAGCCGAATATCTAGGAAAGGAAAAAGGCCAATAAAAGCCAGCAATATGTGAATCCACGTTGTGTATGGCTGCCATCCAGCATCATTACATTTTCACAGCTGGTGACATGCTTAGATTTGAGATGAATCAGCAGCCAACGTTTCTGCTCTTACTAACAATATTTATTCATCAATCACATCCTAGTTTATCATTTTTCATGAAGTCCATGCCAGGATCATCAATGAACTTTGCAACTTGTATCATACAGGACTGATATTGATAATCCAGTTAATGAAGGTTTCATAAACCTTGCTGTCTCCTGGTCACTAGTGATCCTGGATCACTACCCTTGGGTTAACAGTGTTTGGTCAGAACTCTTGCCAGGATTGGAGTAATCAAAGTTATTTTATTGTGACATTTATTAGCTGATGAACCGTCAATCCATAAATCAGAAAAGCGAGTGAGCTCTTTAACTCTACTGGGTTTCCAGGCAATGTTTTTTCTTTCCTACATTTATAAAAAATAAAAAAACTCACTAGGGGGGTTATTTATCAAAGTCCGAATTTATCTCAATATTCTCTGAAAAAAACTCTGACTAAATCCGCACAAGTTAGTTTATTTATTAATACACTTTGGCTAAAATTTTGTTTGCGGGAAAAAATAGAAAAAAATCGTGAAAAATCTGATTTTGACTTTTTTTGGATTTTTGATTTTTCATACCAAAACTCTTATGTTTTTCTTATGTTTTTTGCCCGAAAACTTTGGGGTATTTCACAAAACCCAGCGCACATCAAAAAATCATTGGGGCTTCTCCCATTGACTTATATGCAACCTCAACAGGTCTGATATCCCAGATTTTCTGATTCAGACTTTTCCATCCTCTGGGTTTGATAAATTCCGAAAAATTCATGATTTTTTAAAACTGCTTTTATATAAAATAATCACAAATTTATCAAGATTTTTGCATTCGGAGTTTAGTAAATAACCCCCTAGGTGAGTGCCCTGAATTTGATTCCAACCTGCAACCTGCACGGAATTTGTACGTTTTCCCTGTGTCTGCAGGGGTTTTGTCTAGATATTCTGGTTTCTTCCCCATGCTTAAGTAACCTATAGGCAATGAAATGGCTTGTGATAAAACGTTCCATATCATATTATAAAATAAGTACAGGTATGGAACCTGTTATCCAGAAGGGCCTGTGGTTTTCCAGAATAACAGATATTTCTGTAATTTGGATCTCTATACCTTAAGTCTACTATAAAATCATGTAAATATTAAATAAACCCAATAGGCTGGTTTTGCTTCCAATAAGGATTAATTATATTTTAGTTGGGATCAAGTACAAGCTATTGTTTTATTATTACAGAGAAAAAGGAAATCATTTTTTAATATTTGGATCATTTGTATAAAATGGAGTCTATGGGGCAAATTCACTAAAGTGCAAAGCGCCTAACGGTCGCCAGCGTGACATCATTTCGTTACTTCGCCAATTTACTAACGGGTGCTGGCGTAAATTCGCTAGCGAAGTGGACATACTCTAGCGCTACTTCGCACCCTTATGCCAGGCGAAGTTGCACTATGACGAAAGGGCGTAACTACGTTAATTCACTAACTTGCGCATTTTACTGAACGTTACCTCTTGCGCCAGACTTGCCTTCGCCACCTCAGACCAGGCGAAGTGCAATAGAGTAGATAGGACTTGCAAATTCGGTTCGGCCAGGCAGAAGGATTCGTCCGAATCTGAATCCTGCTGAAACAGGTCAAATACCGAACCGAATCCTGGATTCGGTGCATCCCTAGTTGTAGGTGAACATGGTGCTAAGTATCACATAACAGCAGTGCAGAAGTGCTAGAATGGCATTGGGCAGCCTAAGCTAATACCACTAGGTAACATAACACTATGAATGCAGCCAGAAGATCAGAGCTACTGAGGTAAAGGGAAGGACCAAGCCACCTTCCAACATCATTTACATAGATGATACAGTTGTGTGCACAGTAAATACAGGTTAATTTGAAATAAAAGCATAAAAGATTAAAAAAGTTTATAAGGTTTATTGCTGGATAATCAGGGTTGGAATGGCACACTGGCATTTCCCGGGAAAGATCCTGATCCTGTTGGGGTCTTAAAAGACTCTTTTTTTATACCCCATCCTACCCCTAACCAAATGTGACTAGTAATTGTATAACTAGAGAGGTACATTTCCTGAAGAAAATGTGAGTGGTGCTTGCCGTGGCAAAACTCAGGCCCCCCATATATGTTGGGTGTCTTGCCCAGTCGCCCCTGGTGCCTAGAGAGTACACAAAGTCGGTACACAAAGTCGGTAGAATCCGGATTAAACCGGTGAAATTTAAAGCCAACCAAATTTTACCATTGAAATCAATCCAAACAAACTGGCTATTTTTGGCTCCGCCACTTTTAAAAATTTGCAACCCAGTCACCAAATGGACCAAGTTTGAGCACTCTTACATTAACATTGTAAGAATGACAGGAATTTAAATATTCCCATTGAATAGCGTTAGGTAAAATTTGATTGGCTGTCTTAAGCTCCGCCCATTTTTCTGAATTTTAACCCCAGTTACCTAGTCATGGTCAGTGCCAAGTTTGGGGCCTCTGGTTTTAAAACGGTGAGAACGGCGGTATTCCAAAATTTTATATTGAAGTCAATAGGTGAAAACTGATTGGCTGTTTTTTGGCTCCACCCACTTGTCCTAAATTTTGACCACAGTCACCCAGTGAGTAATTGAGCCAAGTTTGGTACACCTAGCATTTAAACTGTGATAATAGCAGCAGTTTATCATTTTTCATTAAGGTCAATGGTTGAAATCTGATTGGCTGTTTGCGGCTCCGCCCACTTTTCCTAAATTTTGACCGCAGTCACCCAGTGACGCACGGTGCCAAGTTTGGGAGCTCTGGCTTTGATACTGTGAGAATTACAGCTGTTTACATTTTCTCATTGAAGTCAATAGGGAACATCTGATTGGCTGTTCTTGGCTCCACCCACTTTTCCTAAATTTTGACCGCAGTTACCCAGTGAGTAATTGAGCCGAGTTTGGTACACCTAGCATTTAAACTGTGATAATAGCAGCAGTTTATCATTTTTCATTAAGGTCAATGGCTGAAATCTCATTGGCTGTTGTTGCCCCGCCCCTTTTTTTCCTAATTGTGAACCACAGTCACTCAGTGACTAACATACCAAAGTTTGGGAATGCTGTCATTTAATGTGTAAAAATGGCAGCATTTCTATTTTTTTCTATTGAAAATCAATGAATGAAATTTGATTGGTTGTTGGTGGCTCCGCCCACTTTTTCTAAACTTGAAGTGGAAACCCCCAGCGACCACATTTGTGATATTCAAGGTCCCTGACATCAATACTGTGAGAATGGCAGCCTTCTTAATTGTTCCCATTAAAATCAATCAAAGAAATCTGATTGGTTGGTTTTGGCCCTGCCCACATTTCCAAACTTTAATCCCAGTCCCCCAGTGACCAACTGTGCCAACTTTGAGGACCCTGCCATTAACCGTCTAAGAGCGGCAGCAGTTTAAAATTTTCCTATTTAATTGAATGGCTGAAATTTGATTGGCTGTTGTAGACTCCGCCCACTTTTTGTAAATTTTGGCTGCAGTCACCCAGTGACCCACGGTGCCAAGTTTGGGAGCTCTGGCTTTATTACTGTGAGAATTACAGCTGTTTACATTTTCTCATTGAAGTCAATAGGGAAAATCTGATTGGTTGTTTGCGGCTCCGCTCACTTTTTTGGGTCCCCAAAATAGGACAGAAAAGTCACAACACCCCATTCCCGAATAAGCTGAACGGTTTGACACCTCATTCATGGGTCTGCGACAAACGAATTATTCGATAAATTCCCCATTATAAGTCAATGGGGCAAATTTGGGGACCTCTCCTGCCCCGGGGGTAAAACTTATACCCTCGTGTGGGGTATCATCTGACACAGGTTGCAAACCTCTTCAAATGTGGTAAATTTAACGTTTCTACAAGATTCCCTCTCTGCGCTAGAATCCGTCAAAAGTTGGCCTCAATGTTAATCTATGGGACTTTTTGGGGTGGTTAATTGCCCCCGCAAGGGGCAATTAACCACCCACCCCTTATAAAAGTCATACCACCCCATTCCCGATTAAGCCGCACGATTTGACACCTCATTCATGGGTGTAGGACAAACGGTGCGGGACTAGTTACGCGCCAAACTTTCATACGGAAGAAGGATAAAAATATGTTTGCAAGATAACAGTAGTGATGCTTTGCTTCGCAAGCACCACTAACTATAATACATAACACTTACAAGTGCATACAGACTCACAGGATAGGAAATTTATAAATAAATTAGTATTAAAACCCCCTTCCCATTTGATTTATCGATTCCTATTCCTCTATAGACAAAATTAAAATATTTTCCTGGACCTCACTAAGGAAATCATTTGCTACATCATTTGCAGAGTAAACAACTCTTTAATTGTATGAAAGTGTGTTTAACTTTTTACAGTTTAAATAATTTGTAATTTTGTATTATTTTGCCCTCCCTGTTTCTTTTTGCTGGTTATAAATACCACCCTTAGTTGTTTATACTTAGAATTATACATGATACATGGATGTTACAATGTAAAAAAAAAAAAAGGAGATCAGGGCTGAAAGCAAGAGGGTTTATTAAGCAATACATACAAATCTGCAATTGTTCAATAACCCAAAGCA
Organism: Xenopus petersii; assembly: GCA_038501925.1. Taxonomy (NCBI): domain Eukaryota; kingdom Metazoa; phylum Chordata; class Amphibia; order Anura; family Pipidae; genus Xenopus; species Xenopus petersii. Next base: position 39,643,968 of record CM076672.1, on the reverse strand, counting down.
ACCTATACGAAGCTGGATTTCATTATTTTGCTACATTTATTATTTTACTAAATTGATCATCTAAAATGTGGTTGCTAATGATTACTTCTCTAAAGGGATTTTTATATTTAAAGAGCACCGACTGAAAATTATCACTAGTGATGGGCGTATAAATTCGCCAGGCGCGAATTCGTGGTGATTTTTCACATTTCGCCGCCTGTGAATACATTTACAAAAACATTTGGACGTTAAAATTGCCGCTGTCATCAAAATTCACGTTTTGCTAATTTTTTGCTGTTTCATTAATTTTTCAGCTAAGGGAAACGGGACAAAATCGACCATCGAACTGATTATCACACATGCTTGTGTGAGTGGGTCACTCTTCCTTTCTTTGATGTCAAACCTTATAAATAGGATTTTATATTTTCAGGTGCTTTGAGGTGGCCAACACAGAGCCCAGTGGGCCATAGGGCAATGACACAGGGAAGATTTTTTTATATTTTTAATATTAGTATCCCTATAACAGTGGGTGTAACAAGCTGCAACTGTACAAACTCCAAATGTTCTTACTATCATGCAATATAGCAGGTAAAGTAGCTAGCATGCAGGAAAGCAAAATAAGGGTTCATAAAAAGCCATATGGACAAAGTTCTTAGATCTAAGTTGGTAAATGAGAGCCTGGATGCTGTACTAATTGTTCAGGTGGTTGGCCAGAATGAACAGAACAATCCCATGTATGGCTCCTTGTATAATTTTGGCCAAAAGGCTGCATATAGTACATTTAATATCACCCAACGTATGTATGGCCACCTCTATAGCAATCCACATGCGCATTATGCTTAGAGCTGCTGTAAGTGCTCATTGATCACACTCCATGAATTTATGGATATTCAGTAGGCAAAATGTAGATCTGTAGGTTCTTATTGCCAGGGGGCTTCTGAGTTTCCATGATGACAAAGCAACCCTATAGTACGTAACTAATTTTTAAGGCACAGCAGCAAGCTTTGGAACTGTACACCAAACGTATGACAGATTGCTATAGATGCCAGTGACTTTCTCCTTAAGGATGCTAAAAACCCTTGGGTTTTTGGATGACCCTAAAGTCAAATATACACACTAAGCATGAAGTGTCTAATCTAAGTTTTAATACCTAGTATTATGGCAATACTTTCTCCGAAGCTTAAAGCTCTCCTCCTAAAGTACAGCATAAGCATCTTGTGGAAGATGATGGCATTTTTATTCCATGGATGAATCCTTGTCATGCTGAGGGTTAAAGTTGGGTCTTCAGTCATTTGTGTCCCAATGTTAGTCTATTCTGAGATCGCTGCATTGGATTCAGAAACACGTGGAACCCCTGGCTCCAGTAGATGCTTAGCATCCAAAGTAGATGTGGGCTTAGATTCTACAATGAACCGGTCAAAAGGCCTTGCTAATTAGGATCCACAGCATTTGCTAGAGCTTTATCCCGAGTTGATTCTGTCTTGGTTCCTTTTTTTCTGGCCATGTCCTAAGGAAGGGAGTTTGCTTATGATTACTTTTTGTTTTTGAAAGTACAAAAACAAGCACAAAATGCATTCTTCCTACTTCATTAGGACAAGGACAGCTACCGAGTCTAAACTAATTAGAGAAATGGACTCCCAACATATACTTTATTATATTGCAGTAGGGCTGACATTTAAGGTATGGAGCAGAAGAAGAGGCAGATGGCAACATCACTTGTCTCTAGGGCTGTCCCATTGCAGCCTGCACCTACTGCCACCATTTTTAATCCAGAACAAGGAGCAGGGGAAAGTACTTGTTGAAGGGGAACTATCATGAAATTGAAAATTTATCATAAGCTTCATCGTACTGAAATAAGACACTTTGTAAATACAATCAATTAAAAATGTTGTATCGTCTCTAAAATAATCAAGTTTATCTTCACTATCCCTCTCTCAGCATCTGTTTCTCTTCGTTCTATCTTTATGCAGGAGTTGGGTGTCAAATATTCATTTACAGTTAGATCCAATATATCTTATAGGGGGGCTACTTTTCCTAGCAGATGAATTAGAGATCAGTCAAATAACTGATTCCAGTACAAACACAATCTAACAAAATAACCAACTTTGGCACAAATTCTGCATGTAGAGAGACAGGATTTCTGGTGATTTTAATAGAGTGAGCTCTAACACATCTTCTAGACAAAAGGAGCCCCCCCCTATAAGATATATTGGATCTTACTGTCAACGAATATCTGACAACCAACTCCTGCATGAAGACAGGAGGAGGGGGATAGTGAAAAGTAACTTGAATATTTCAGAAATGATTTAGAACTTTTGAATTGATTATATTTAGAAAACTTCTTATGTCAGTATGATAAAGCTTATGTTAAATTTTCATTTTGGTTATAGTTCCCCTTGTGAGCACTGTCTAATATATTGATTTTCTTGGCATGTAAAATATATCCAGATATGACATCTGTGCCTGCTTTATTTGGTCTTCCATGTTTAAAGCTTAGATAGTTGCATACCTCTAAGGAGACAGTATGGCACTGGTACTAAAGGAAGAGATACTCATTGGGATTTGTCAGCCAAATTTTAGGCTTGAAGGAGCAAGTTGTGAAATGAGTTTATACATTGAGGGTCTTCATGCAAATGTCAACTTCAGTCATATCTATGTATTTGCAACAATAGAGCTGAATTGTCAGATATTCAGGTAGAAACAATAGAATTCTACCTGTATCTGACGATTCAGCACTAACAATGGCCGATGTTTGGGTGCCTTCAAAGGTGCCCAACCAAAATTTTCCAGCCGACCTGATCGACGAGTCAACCGATATCCAAGTGTTTTGCCAATATCTGTCAGCTCGTCTCCCACCATACACGCATATACGAAAATTAGTTTCATGCAATATTATCGGTGCACCTATGGCCTTAAGTCTTTCACCTTAAGTCTTGCTCTATAATTTGTCAGGCAGAGTCACACATACTTTTTTCATTATCCGAGGATTGTACTGGTTACTCTGGGTAGAAATCTGCCATATGGCTTCTCCTGTCAAGGTATAGTGGAGTAATATGGAAAAGTGATCATCAAATTACTATGATAATGGTAGAATATCATAGCTTTTAGACAAGCTCATAACAAGCTTTATTTTACTCATAAAGAAAAGTCACTCACAGCATCTATTGTTTTCAAAATCTAAAACCATTGTGTATAATGGCCTCTCAAGAAAGACACGCTGATCAGCTGATGGATACATTTACACTTGCATTAGCTACTTAATTCACGCCAGGTCTTGGAACACAAGAGCTCAATAAAGGTCAAAATACCAATGAGATCATAATTGAATGTTATTTATCAGATTGAATGCAAGCAGCTAGCCCTTCATTAATATTTACAAGCAGTGGATAACATATGTTCTTCTTAGACCTAATAAATTACCATATCCCTATCTGTTGGTTTAGCTCTTGTGCTCTTAAAAAAAGTTTTAAATAAATAATGGTATCTAGAAAGTGCATTCTCCTGTATTGGCCCCTGGGGTAAAACTAGAAGCAAATAGAACTGGCAAAGTAAATAGAAGAACTGGAAGAGCAAAGTGTAGAACTGAACAAAGCAAATGCAGATTTAACAGAGCAAATGGAAGACATGTAGGTGCAATGGCAGAACAAATGGTAGAATTAGCAGAGCAATAGGGATGGGCAAATTTGACCCGTTTCGCCAAAATTCACCGCCGGCGAAATGTCGCAGACGCCCATAAAAGTCTATGGGTGTCAAAATAATTTTGTTGCTCAGCTAAATTTTTTTTGACACGTGTCTTTTTTTTGGACGCACGCTGCCATACAAGTCTATGGGCGTCATTTTTTTGGCGAAACGAGGTGAAAAAATTTGCTCATCCCTACAGAGCAAGTAGTAGGATTGGTAAAGCAATAAAAAGAACTAGCAAAGCATTAGTAGAATAGAAAACAGATAGTAGAATTAACTGAGCAAGTAGTAGAATTGATAAAGCAGTAAGTGGAATTAGCAGAGCAAATAGAATCGGTAGAGCAAGTAGTAGGATTGGTAAAGCAAAAAAAGGATTAGCAAAGCATTAGTAGAATAGAAAACAGATGGAAGAGTAGAATTAACTAAGCAAGTAGTACAATTGATAAAGCAGTAAGTGGAATTAGCAAAGCATTAGTGGAATTGGCAGAGCAAATAGAATTGGTAGAGCAAGTAGTAGGATTAGCAAAGCAATAAAAAGAACTAGCAAAGCATTAGTAGAATAGAAAACAGATAGAATTAACTGAGCAAGTAGTTGAATCGATAAATTGATAAATTAGCAGAGCATAAGTGGAATTGGTAGAATAAGTAATAAAACTGTCAGAGCAAACAGAGGAATTGCCATAACCAGCACATGGTTACAGTAAAAACAAAGTTTAATATATATAATAATTTTCAGTGTGAGATTTCATAATTTTTTGTCAATTTTTTTTCTCTTTTTAACGGAAGCTTTGTGTTGGTTAACTTCAGACCTCAAGCATTAGGAAGGAATCTGGAACCTGGTTATTATAATCATTATTGACAATGCTCCCCAAACACACACACATTGAAATATTGCCAATGTCAAAGACAAAATATTCCAATTAAGTGGAATTACTATCATGATACATGTGCTTACCTGGAATACTGTTGCTAAATTGTCAAACAAGGCTTGGCCTGCACTGACTTTATGTTTGACTCCGCGGACAGTTCCATTTTTACTGAGAATGTTCACTCTTTTTGTTGCAAATCCCCTATCTTTGGTAGCTCTGGCTAAGACCAGTAAATCATCCGGTTCGTTTTCACTTTCGTCAAACTCTGATCCCAGGAAGCCATTTTGAACCCCATCACTGTCGCTTGGGACGCTGTTCTGGTCAGTCTCCGAGCTGCTGGCACATTCAGAATCCAAGGAGTCTCCATCAGTGTACACTTCCCTCAACACCCTTCCACTGTAAGATGAAGCTACTCTGAATCGAACTTTCCTTTGTTGTCTGTCCACATCAGCCTTCATTTCCATATTTAGCATCTCTTCATCCATTGACTTGTAAAAAAAAAAAAGAAAAAACAAGAATCGGTTACATTGTTTGGCCTCAGATTGTCACCTCTTTTGCCAGTTTGTCACATTCGCAACAATGGAAAAACTCTTTCCACTGACAGCAGAACCCATAAGGAAATAATGGCTGGTATGGAAAGGTCTAGCTGTGTCGGAGACTGAGTGATTAATAATGAATTTCTTGTGCTATGGTTACCTTTAAACTAAAACCTGCAAACAGATCCGGCTGATTCATTATTTATAGCCTGCTGTGGACTTTCACAACAGATCAGGTACATGCAGGTATCACACAAAGAGTTCCGGTCGTATATACATATAAATATATATACTGTATATACATATATATGTGTGATGTATTGTAAAGCTTGCAAATGAGTGTTCACAGCAGAAATCCTGTTCTCTCTCATAATGTTATTTCAAAACATTTTAAAGCAGTTTTATTAATATGGGGGGCATTTTATATGGCCATAGGGAGAAGTTCAAGAGCTAAGAGGTGCAATGGCACGACCTTTAGTTTTCGTCCGCACGACTACCCTGGAAAATGGCTGCGCTTTGCATCTCATGCCAGGTAAAAAAATTAGCCTTTATGTGCCTCTAACTGCAAATATTTTGTATTTATGGGCGAACCTGTGTTTTTGGGTGAAGCCAAAGGTCTCTGTGCTCTGAAATGGATCACAGAAACAAGCAGCATTTCTTATAACAAGAAAAGTACAGGTAGAAGACCTGTTATCCAGAATGTGCAGAGCCTGGGTTTTTCTGGATAAGGGATCTTTCTGTAATTTGGATCTTCATAAGGTAAGTCTACTAAAAAATCATTTAAACATTAAATAAACCCAATAGGCTGTTTTTGCCTTCAATACGTAGTAATGGAATCTTAGTTGGGATCAAGTACAAGGTACTGTTTTATTATTACTAGGGATGCACTGAATCCAGGATTCGGTTCTGGATTCGGCCAGGATTCTGCCTTTTTCAGCAGGATTCGCCGAATCCTTCTGCCCGCCTGAACCGAATCCGAATCCTCATTTGCATATGCAAATTAGGGACGGGGAGGAAAATCGCATGACTTTTTGTCACAAAACAAGGAAGTGAAAAATGTTTTCCCCTTCCCACCCCTAATTTGCATGTGCAAATTAGGATTCGGATTCGGTTAGATATTCGGACGAATCTTTCGCAAAGGATTCGGGGGTTCGGCCGAATCCAAAATAGTGGATTCGGTACATCCCTAATTATTACAGGGAAAAAGGAAATCATTTTTAAAAATGTGAATTATTTTATTACAATGGAGTCTTGGAATTTTTCGGATAAAGAGTTTGTTGATAATAATCCTACACCTGAAGTATGCAAAGTGGAGAAAACAAAAATAGTGCCTGCTTCTTGCACACTGCCTTCCTAATTAGTGTCTGCAATGTTATATTTAAAAGAACATTATGGGGCACATTTACTAAGGGTCGAATTTTGTAGTGAAAAAACTTTGGAATTCGACCATCGAATTGCAGTAGTATGATATTCGAAGTCGAAGTCAAAGATTTTTTTGATCGAATATGGCCATATGTGATCGAAGTAAAATCGTTCTTCGATTTGAACGATTTAATCGATCGATCAAACGATTTTCAAAAAAAACTTCGACTTCTAAAAACGTAGCCAAATGTTGGCTATGGGTTCTAGGAGGTCTCCATAGGCTAATATAGCAATTCGGCAGGTTTAAGGTGGCGAAGTTGACGTTTTTTCAAGAGACAGTACTTCGATTGAATTGAAGTCGAATTTGGCCTAGTCAATGGTCGAAGTACCCAAAAATTACTTTGAAATTCGAAATTTTTAAATTAGAAAGTTCCCTTCAAAAATTCCCTTCAAATTCACTTCGACCTTTAGTAAATTTGCTATTACGTATTGATACAATATTCAGCCCTATACTAGTTTCCTGAGATCATTTAACAAACCAGAAAGACAGTTTTTAATATACTTGAATATAACACTGATTATCATATACCCACATGCCACACCTTTAAAGGTCGAAGTGAAAATTCAAATTAAAAAAAAAATCGAATTTCGAGCTAATTTTTGTGTACTTCGACTAGGGAATAGTCCAAATTTTAATTAAAATTTGAGAACAATTCGAATATCGAAATTTATCATATAAGGGCAGATTTATCAAAGGTCGGAGTGAAAATTAGAATTAAAAAAAATTTGAATTTCAAGCTAATTTTTACTCTGACTAGGGAATAGTCCAAATTCGATTAGAATTTGAAAAAATTAGAAAATTAGAATATTGAAATTTATCATGTACTGTCTCTTAAAAATTTCGACTTCGACCATTCGCCATCTAAAACCTGCCGAATTGCTGTTTTAGCCTAAGGGGCCTCCTAGAACCCATTTGGAGTAAATTGATGGACTATGAGGAGGAAAAACTTTGATTTGTATGATTCAAATGCACTTTTACTTTGATTCATGTGATTATAATTCGTTTGAAAACGGACCTATTTGGCCAAAAAATAAACTTTGATTTTTTTTTTTAATAAATTACGGTTGGTCGAATTTCGAAGTTTTTTTAATTCAAAATTTGACCCTTGATAAATATGCCCCTAAAACTCCTATATTCTCCCTGTAGTTTTTATTTATTACCTGTAGCATTACTGGATATCTCTCTCAGAGAAATCAAATACTTTATACACATGGAAAATTCATTTCTGCTGCTCAGTAGAACATTTGTATTTGACAGTGTGTGAGACTAAGGGGCAGATTTATCAAGGGTCGAATTTCGAGGGTTAAAAAACCCTCAAATTCGACCCTTGAATTAAAATCCTTCGGATTCGAAGGATTTTAGGCAAAGCTTTGATCAAAAAAAAACTTTGAAAAGTGCTGTCGAAGGTCCCCCTAGGCTAACATTGCACCTCTGTAGGTTTAAAGTGGAGAAGTATGAAGTCAAAGTATTTTTAAAAGAGACAGTACTTAGATTATCGAATGGTCGAATAGTCGAACGATTTGTACTTCGAATTGTTCGAATCATCCGATTCGATGGAATTCGATCAAATTTGACCAATTCGATGGTCGAAGTACCAAAAAAAATACTTCGAAATTCGAATTTTTTTCCATTCGAATTATTCACTCGAACTTAGTAAATCTGCCACTAAGTGAACAGTCCAATGGCCTCCGTATCATTCACTCTCAGTGGGAATAGCAGTGTCACATGCAGAGCTGGAGACTATTTTAAAATATTTGTGTGTTTCTTTGTTAGTAACCTGAGAACTGTACTGTATTATATAGGCAGAGCAAGAGTTAGAAATGTCCAGCCTGAGGCCATCTAGCTGCTTGAACTACAACTTCTGACAGCCACAGGCCTTTAATAACAATCTATCTATGAAATATGTAAAACTCTTGCAAAATGTAATATGTACTAATATATTAATATATTGACATTTTGTTCTGCACCACCGTGGGACCCACTTGATGCCAGAATGCCATGGACATAGAAGTATGTCTTTAAAAATATGGCTTTGTTTATGGAAAGCTAGTATCTATGGTATTATGTAAGGGATATGTGGAATAATGTTCCTCATGTGTGATATAAATGTGCTATAGAGAGCAGTATCTTTTGGACCTATCCAGGAACCTGTTATATAGAAAGCTCCAAATGATGGGAAGGCCGTCTCCCATAGACTACATTTTAATCAAATAACGAAAACTTGATTTTCTTTGTAATAATAAAACAGTACCTTGTACTTGATCCCAAGTTAAGCTATACAGTAATTGTTCATTATTGGAGTCATAACAACCCTATTGGGTTTAATTAAAGTTTAAATGATATTTTAATAACTGTAGAGATCCAAATTACAGAAAGATCCTTTTTTCAGAAAACCACAGGCCCCGAGCATTTTGAATAACAGGTTCCATGACTGTTATATGGTGTGATACTAGATATAACCTGAAAGTGACTTTTACTTTTATTATATTTATGTTTCTAAGAGGGTTATTTATCAGAGGTGGTATTGTAGAGTTTTTTTATATCCCGAATGAACTTACAACTTGATTCGTTTCTTATTTACGAAGAAACTGGAATGGAAAAAAAACTGAATCAGCGAGTTCAGGGTTAACAACCAGAAAACTCAAATTGATCAAATTTTCAGCAGGAAAAAAATACTCGAAATCCTCTAATTGATCAAGTTTTCGAGTAAAACCCTCTGAAAAAAAACTCGAACATCACGAAGGCTATTAACATCATCAAATGGTTCAAGGGATCTCTGCCATTGACTCCTACATGAGCTCGACAGGTTTTCTGATTCAAGCTATTTCCAAGGTCAGGATATAATAATCTTGAGAAATTCTAGTTTTTTTTTAACCAAAAAATAGAATTTTGACCAAAAAAACTTGGCGTGTTTGATAAACAGCAGTATGGAAGCCAGTTGCTCCGTAACATGATACACAAACCCCTAAGTCTTAACCATATATGGGGTACAGCAGATGCTAGCAATTCATTTATGATGTTTAATGGTAAAGAGTGACAACAGAAAGGTAATATCAGGGACAAAGGTTGCTCTGGGTCTAGTAACCCATAGCAACCAATCAGATGTTCAAATGACAGGCTCCGCAAGGCTTTATATGGGTTACAAAAACTGGGGCACATTCTGCATTGTTATTATCGTTCATGTACAGTCTCTTTATTGGATTCTGAGATACAATTGCAACTTCAAACATTGAACATCAAAATAGAATAATTGTATTGTATGTAAGCTGTTCAGCTATGAAACACAGATAAATTGCCGGGATAGTGGCAGATAAAGAGCAGTATCTTTCTGTGCTTCGAATCCTCAAGGCACCAACAGAGAAACCATTCTTACGAGTCACTGGAGCAAAATGCAATTAGCCTGGGAAGTGACTCTTCAAACCCATATGAAATCTAACTGTATCATGTTCATTAATCACATTTGCTCAAATGAATGAATACTGTGCGCAGATGTTCCATATAGCTACATTACGTATTACTGAACAGAGAGAGCAGCCATGGGCAACGGTCGCAGAAAATTGTTAGTATGCTGCTGAAATTCAAACAGTTAGTGCTTATCCTATATAAACTGAATAACTAGTGAAACATATTACAAATTGCCAAAACCCCTGCAATAAAGGTTGTATTAATGTTTTGTAATAAAATGAATTAATCTTACAAGCCTTGACACATTCCTGCAGTGCTTTACAGAGTTTATACTTCATTCACATCAGTCCCTGCCCCGGTGAAGCTTACAATCTAGGATCCCTATGACATTCACAAACAGTTTTGCCTGACGAGGTTGGCCAAATCAGGCTGATACGATTGTTGTAAATGTAATAAACTGGTACTTGTTCCTCTGTGGTTTAGTTTAGGTATTGCTTCCATCCAAAGCCATCGATAGTGGTTCAAAAATTATAGGTGTCGATACAAAACAGCGCAGAGGTTCTGCTGCAAAAGTGCCTTTATTTAACATGACATGTTTCGAGCACCAAGGCTCTTTATCAAGTGTATCAAGCATACATCATACACTTGATAAAGAGCCTTGGTGCTCGAAACATGTCGTGTTAAATAAAGGCACTTTTGCAGCAGAACCTCTGAGCTGTTTTGTATCGACACCTATAATTTTTGAACCACTATTGATACGATTGTTGGACCAGAGACCTTACAGTGGGCCTATGTAAATTTGTTGGAGGCAGGCCCGGATTTGTGGAAAGGCCACCAAGGCCTGGGCCTAGGACGACAGGATTTTAGGGGGGGGCATGCTGCCCAATCACATCCACATTGGTTCAGAAATGGTTCAAAAATGCAGGGTATGCACTGGAGATATGATATTTTTTTAAAATTTCCCATGCACCAATCCACGTTGCTCCAGTCCTGATGATGAAAATTATTTAAATCTGGCCCTGGTTGGAGGAGGACCGCATATGCGTCACTATTATTACTACTACTTGCTCAACTGCAGCTTATAGATACCTGGCTGATTTGTTGGACAGAGATTGGTGGGGCAGCCATAAACTGGCTGATTAGCTGCCGACTTGGTTTGGAAGGTCCTAGTTGGCAGGTTGTTTTGGCCCATTATGGCCAGATTAACCTACTAGCATGTCAGAACCTTGCCAGTGTAACCCCTAAATTAAGGTTATCAGAATATATGAAAAATTAGAGTTTCTAATTTAAGGACATTTAATTTAAATACAATCAGTACAGTCCAGCAACTTAAATTTAAAAGCATTACCATAATTTTAAATCATCTTGTAAACTTTTTTCATGATCCTGCCCCTTACATTGCCACTTCATTCTCTTTTCTGTATGGGGACTAAAGGTGACAACCCTAATTTTAAGTGCAACTTGCTCCTAACAAGAGCAACTCAGATTGGAGGACTATTTCAGCAACCTGCTTGTTTGAGTGGCAAACAGTAGATCCCAACAGATTGCTTATTGCCTCATTAACAAACAAGGTTACACACAGTATTCTTATCCAGATGCTTATGTTCTCAATTGATCTTCCAGTAACATGATGACATAATGTACAATGGCTCCGGTAGCCTGTGTATTAGTCACTTTATAGGGACTGATTCATCTGAATAGTGAGATAATGTAAGTGATTAAGACAGCACTCCATACAACCAGGACTAGCTCACCACTATACAGCTCCTCCAAACCTACAGAACAGCCTTTGGGAGGTTGTCAAATTGGAGGTGATCAAATCATAGTGATCTTCCTCAGTTTTTATTCCCTGAGGAAGATCACTTGTTGGAATTTCTTTTGTTTGTGTATTAAAATCAGTTACTCTAACTAAGCCTGTTGAGTGCTGTATTTTTTGTTATTTTGTACACATTATATATATATATATATATATATTATATTGTAAGATATGGGTGTCTAAAGGGCACGATATTGTGTGTATTTCACCAGCATTAAGCTGGCGAAATCAAAACTCCAGGGAAAAGTGTGGTGCTGCAGCAAGTAAAGCTGTGGAAATTCTGAACCGGCTTCGTAAAAGATGGATTAAGGGTCCCTGGAGTGGATGGAAGAGAGCAGGGTGGGCTTCCATCCCTTGCTCCATGTAAGGGTTTTGCGGCTGCCAAGCTAAAGGCAGTTAGAGTTAATTAAGGATAGTTAAAAGGAGGTGTGGAGCAACAACTCAGGACTGCTGCTTCCTGATAGAGACCTCCTGGAGTGAAAGAGGGTGAGGGGCCACATGTGCTTGTGAGCACCAGGGAACAAGAGTGATTCCCCTGAGCTGGAGAGAGGACCAGAGAAACCACTCCCAGGAGACAAGAGTGTCTCAAGTGTTCCCAGAGAGGATCCTGGGATTTGTGGTCTGCTGAAAGCCATTGAAGGCTAAACTCAACTGTGAGTAAAGTGAACACCAGTGAGGGTGTGAAGCGGGACTGTTATTGCTATGATGTGAAGCATATGTCATTCTCCATGTGAAGCCAGTGGGCTGAAGATTTTGTGTTTTGTGCAAATAAAAGCCAGCAAAGCAGCAATTTGAACTCTTTAAGGTGGTCCATCCCCATTTATGTGCTGAAATCAGTGCCGGGGCCTTGGGTTTCGCTAAATATCAATATTTAACCCCACACCTTGGTATTCATGGGAATAGTAAACACCACCCATTTGTCTCTTCAATTGGCTGGGTGGAGTTGGAAAGGAAAAAAGTGATTGCTGAATGCTAATTAAATATTAATATAGCCCTGGGTTAATATCATTACATTTCCATGTGTTAGTATATTCCATATCATCCTGACTAAAAGATTATTTTTCTCATTTTTTTCTGTAGCCTCCAATGGAGCATTTCATGGCAACTGAAGGGAATCCTCCATCATTCCTGTTGTAGGACCTTATACTATGTGTATAGTTGTTAAAAATGTATTACACATTTATTACAGATACGGGTAAGTATAGTTAATTGTTTGTAGTGAATGGTGTGTGAGTGAATGTGAGATATGAAAGGCCAAGGGTGTAACAAAAGGGCAAGGGGGTCTAACAGTCAATCTGCTTTGCCTTCATACACATGTCTGTTGAACCCATACCCTGATATTAATGCTTATAGGCAATATTTATTCATGCAGGAAGGTTTTTTTTTCCCCATTAAATTTTTTTTTTTTACCTTCCTGCGGATGAACTAGAAGTTTATTAAAAATGTACTGTGCTTAGGGTAAACTTCATAGACCTGACCCTATATTATTAGGCCCCCTGAGGAATGTTACACCCGGAGTGAACGGTCAGTAACAGGGTTGAAGCCTTAATTTTGGTACAAATGGGGCTTAAACCTGTGACATTGTGAATTTCCTAACCAATTTTATGGTTTGTGTTTGGAGTTTTAATCCATTTAAGTGGAAACATGAATACTTTGCAAACAAAATAGGTATGTTGGGGGGTGCAAGAGGAAGAGAGATATTCAATGGAAACTATTTCCGCCAACTCAGTTTACTAAGGCTAGAAAAGGGGTTGTAAACCTAAATGTAACATTTAGCATTATAAAATCATATTTAATTCAAAGCAACTTCACAATTGAAATTAATTACACATTGTATATGTTTTTAATTATTGATTATTAGAGTCTTGTGTTATTTGCACTGGTTTCTATGCTACCGTGTAGTAATTATCTGTATTAATTACTACACAGTCCTATAGTACAACATTTATATTCTATGTGTATTTTATATTGTGAGTGGTGATGGGTGCATGAATTTGCGGGGAAATTTCCGCGTTTCGCTGCCGGCGAATAAATTTGTGAAAATTCACCAATGAAATTTAAAAATCGGCTCCCATCAACACTATTCGGACGCCCATTGACTTTAAAGCCAGCATCAGCTTGGACGCGGGCATCAATTTCTGATTTTGTGAAAATATCAGATTTTCACTATTTTTTCGCGAATATTTCTGAATTTCATGTTTTTTGGTTAAACTTTCGCGTTTTCAAGATTTTTCCGCTCATTTTTCGCCGTTTCGTGAATTTCACGAATTTTGCAGGAAATTCACAAATTTTTCAGCGCACTGGAACTGGAGAAATTTACCCATCACTAATTGTGAGATGGTCCCTAAGCTCAGGGAAAAGTGACTTTGGATGCAAGAACCTTTATTGAACGGTGCCTATGCATGCAACAACCTTCGTTGCACTTAAATAAGCCCGATAGTCGTACCCATTTTGTCAATGGGGAAAAAGTAGGTAATGTGAAATTTGCTGTGTAAAAAAAATAAATAAATTTAAAAAAAAAAAAAAAGTTTCTCAAACGACCTCAGCATTTTGCATCAGAATATAACTGCAGTTTATACAATCAATGCCCACTTTATAAATACCCTAGAGCCCAGATGTAAACTGTAATGCCTGATGTTTAAGGCACTGCTGAATGGTGTATTTCTTTCCCATATTTTACACAGCTTGATAAAAAAAAAAGACCCCCTTGATGTCAACTGCTATTTCTTTTCATTTATCTAATCTCTCTCCAAGAAACACATTGGGGCTCATTCATAAACACTGGGCAAATTGGCTCTTGGGCTGTAACCATGACAACCAATCAGATTGCTTTCAGTGTTCAACCTGCAGCTGACTGAAAAAAAGCTAATCACTGATTTTGCCCAATGTTTATAAATGACCCCTAGTATTTGTGCTTATTACTCTACGTAACTGTGTTCTGCTAGTACTATTTACATTATTGTGTACATTTGTTACCCGACTGTCTTCTCATTAAGGAGTTGCAACCCTTTGACAAAGTTAATGCTAATAAACTTAAAGGGCATGTAAAGGCAAAAAAATAAAATCCCATTTTTACTTTTTTTTCTGAAAAATAAACCTATCTCCAGTATACTTTAATTGAAAAATATGCACCGGTAGAGCAGTCGGTGACTGTGTAGAAATTTGTATTGGATTTTATTTTTGCCTTTACATCCCCTTTACTGTTTCCAAATCTCGCTGTAGGGACAAAGATCTTGGAGCCAGTTTTAAACAGATAAAATGGGATTCAATTTGGAGCATTATTTTGCTGCAGCCACTGGTTCTTGAGAGTTGGAGAAAGTTTGTATTAAACAATACAAAATCTATAAAATCCATATTAGATTACATGACAACAAAGGACCCAGTGCAGTCTGCCTATTCTGATTATTAATCAGTCTTGCTGTATCCGCTTTTGGCGGATATTATTTGACTTAAATTTATGACGACTTCTAAGCAGCTCAGACCACACTGAGCATGTGCACAGTCTTAGTCTTGCAAAGATCTATAACAAAGTTACAAGATGGCGACCCCCTGTGGCCAATTTTGAAAGCATAAATAATTTGTTTGATTAGGCTTGTGGAGCAGTTTATGTTTAGTATGCAAGATACAACATTCCTAGCATTATTCTATTTTAGACTTCCCCTTTAAACTGAGCTTTTAAACAGCTTTTGCAGTTTACAGTAAATTGTATTTAATCATATTTGTATAGAAGGGCACTTGAAGCATCTTACATTTTTGTAGAGAAGTAACAACCGCTTTATTGCTTTTAAAACCTATCCAGTATAAAGCGTGCTTTGCAGCTCTTGGTCAGTCTGAATATGATACGTGTACGGCACAAAGACAGAAAAGAATCCTTGTATTTTCAGGAATGACCTTTGCATTCATTAGGTGCAGAAAACAGCTTGTATAATAATGCTTGGTAATGTAATCCTCTTGAAACCCAAAGCAGCCATAAAATTAGCCACAAGAGGCTGCTCTCTGTCAGCCAGTATAATCCTTCTTATTGCTGTAAGTATTAGAGAAAGTGTGCTGTCCGAATCATCCACACGTGTGGTCTCCCAAGCAGTAGTAGTAGATACTTGTATATCTGTACATTTCTTTACAGGACACAAGTTGAATATTATCCAAGTTTGAGTATCCAAAGAACCTAATACGCCATGACCTAATCATAAGTTTCTATTAGAGATTTTACATGTAAAAAACAGGTTCGGTAGCACTATAATGAGACACATGAAGACATTAAAAGGACAAGTCAATAAAACAAAACTGCCAAATAAAGGAAAACATAATTCTAAGCAATTTTCCAATAAACATTTATTAATATTTTAAGTTATTTTTTTTTTAAAACAATTACGATTAAAAGCAGCATTTGCTTAACTCCTGGTTGTTACTTTTTAAACAATGTTACAAAAGTCTTGGTTCCCCAGCAAAGACAGGTCTGTTAATCAGCTGCCTTGTCTTACATTGTACCAACAGTCTGAGCCATCAGGACAGAGAATAAAGGGACAGACAAACACTGCTTTCAGTAGCAATACAAATAACTTAAAATTCATAGATATATTGTAATGAATGTATATTGCTAAATTACTCAGAATGATTACTATTTGGGTTGACATTCCCTTTATATGTAATTTCTATAAAGTATGGTTTTAAAGGAGAAATAATCCTCCATACCAAAAAATCCCCCCTTAACTGCCTGACATTGCCCCCTCCCCTCTCCCTCCCAACACTGTGCATTAGTAAAAAAAAAAAACTTTAAAAAAATATTACCCTAAAATGCAGAGCAGCTGAGCTCCAGGGCACAATCTTTCACCTTCATTCTTTCAGGACTCAACGTCAATTTGACTTGGCCCAACTGCGCATGCTCCCGCAGGCATCGTGTCGGCGTTGAGTCCTGAAAGAATACAAAGCTTTGGAAGATGGTGCCTTGGAGCTCTGTTGCTCTGCATTTTAGGGTCAGATTCTTTTTAAGAGTTTTTTTGTTTACAAATGCACAATGCGGGGAGGGAGAGTGGAATGCCATCAGTTAAGGGGGGCTTGTTTGGTATGGGGGGTTTAGTTCTCCTTTAAGGATGCTTACTGGTGTCCTAGGGTGAAGTGACTAACGCTAGAGAAAATTTGCCTGCCTGATGTAATTTCGGAACTTTGCCGATTTCCTAACGGGCGCAGGCGTCATTTCGTTGCTTCGCGCTCTTAACGCCAGGCAAATTTTCTCTCTGGCGAATGGACATAACTCCGCAAATTCACTAAGATGTGGATTTTACTGAACGTTATCTCTTGTGCCAGACTTGCCTTCACCACGGCAGACCAGGCGAAGTGCATTGGAGTGCAAAGGACATCCTCAATTTTTAGTGCAAAAGGTTTCAAAGTCCCAAAAAATTCTGGCTTTTTTTTTTCTCCCTTTTTTCAGAGTGATAGCCTGCAAACAAAGGTCCGTAAAAATTATTGGTTAACCGGGTTACCCCTAGGCCCGGACTGGCAATATGTGGGTTCTGGCAAATGCCAGAGGGGCTGCTATAAGGTGCCATAGAAAGTCAGTATTTAGTGGGGGATGTTTGGGCCTCTTTATGGGCTGATTGGGCCTCTGTGTACCTGAAATGCCAGGGCCTATTTTGACTCTCCGTCCAGACCTGGTTCCCCCCTCCATTTTCTTACATATGGAACATTAACTATACAGTGGGCTCATGTGTAGGGCATTATAACAACTCTATTTTGTTTTATTAAGGTTCCCTGGACTTGTGTAATGTATTTGCTGCAACATATACGTCCATGCAAATTAGGCAATGCTAGTGCATCTTCGCTTTGATTGTCGAAGTAACACTAGCAAAAATTTGCCAGCGTTCAGCGCCCTGGACGCAACTTCGCACCTTAGTCAATTGGCGTTGTGCTTGCGAATTTATGCCTGGCGAAGTGTTTCAATGGCTGTGAAGCCATCGCTGGCAAATTATCACCATTAAGGGAATTTGCCCCATTTCTTTGTTTGTTCATGTCATCAGGTGGGTGCTTTAGGTTACTACGGAATGGGAATGTGCATATACCGTATAAACTCGTGTATAAGCCGACCCGTGTATAAGCCGAGGTACCTAATTTTACCTACAAAAACTGGGAAAACTTATTGACTCGCGTATAAGCCTAGACACAACTACAGCCCTGTCTCCCAGCAGTGCACATTCTGCCAAAGCGACCCCCCAGTGATCAACCGGACTTCTTTGCAAAGCTGATGGTGACAGAGAATTGCCAAACGGATTACTGTGTGCATTGTCCCACTGTCCCACTACCATGTGCAGAGGGTGCTGTTTGATATTGCCATCACTGTTAATCTTTTGTATAACCAACAGAGGACGCTGTGTGATATTGCAGTCACTGTTAATCTTTCATATAACCAACAGAGGGTGCTGTGTGATATTGCAGTCACTGTTATTCTTTCATACAACCAACAGATGGCGCTGTGATATTGCCGTCACTGTTAATCTTTCATATAACCAACAGAGGGTGCTGTGTGATATTGCAGTCACTGTTATTCTTTCATACAACCAACAGATGGCGCTGTGTGATATTGCAGTCACTGTTAATCTTTCATATAACCAACAGAGGGCGCTGTGTGATATTGCAGTCCCGGTTATTCTTTTATACAACCAACAGATGGCACTGTGTGATATTGCAGTCCCTGTTATTCTTTCATACAACCAACAGATGGTGCTGTGTGATATTGCAGTCTCTGTTATTCTTTCATACAACCAACAGATGGCGCTGTGTGATATTGCAGTCCCTGTTATTCTTTCATACAACCAACAGATGGCGCTGTGTGATATTGCAGTCTCTGTTATTCTTTCATACAACCAACAGATGGCACTGTGTGATATTACAGTCCCTGTTATTCTTTCATACAACCAACAGATGGCGCTGTGTGATATTGCAGTCTCTGTTATTCTTTCATACAACCAACAGATGGCACTGTGTGATATTACAGTCCCTGTTATTCTTTCATACAACCAACAGATGGTGCTGTGTGATATTGCAGTCTCTGTTATTCTTTCATACAACCAACAGATGGCGCTGTGTGATATTGCAGTCCCTGTTATTCTTTCATACAACCAACAGATGGCGCTGTGTGATATTGCAGTCACTGTTAATCTTTCATATAACCAACAGAGGTCGCACTGTTATTCTTTCATATAACCAACAGAGGGCATTGTGGGATATTGCAGTCTCTCCCCAAGTGAACTGTT
Source organism: Xenopus petersii (assembly GCA_038501925.1). NCBI lineage: Eukaryota > Metazoa > Chordata > Amphibia > Anura > Pipidae > Xenopus > Xenopus petersii. The sequence goes on along the minus strand of CM076672.1, from coordinate 39,625,012 downwards.
GGTATAGGAATGATTAAAAGTGACTGCAATCTCAGCGGGTCGGGTACCGCTGACCCGCATATAAGCCGAGGTAGACTTTTTCAGCACATTTTGGATGCTGAAAAACTCGGCTTCTATGTGCATGTGGGTCTACAGATATGTGCTTGTGTTTTCATTATACCTAAACACATACTGGCAATGATATTACTCCCCATGTATTGATTCAATTGTGCTGGCACCAAAGCATCTCACGAGCAGGGCTCTCCCCCTATTGTCTGTTCTGGGGAAATGTTTGTCTGTGTATGTAACGGTTATGTCTTGTATTTGTTCTCTTTACTCTGTAAGGATAATATCTACTCAAAAATAAATTCTGAATTATTACAACCTGATAAAATCAGTCTAGAGGCTAAAAAAAAACATTCGTTGGATATAAAGCCAAGACTGTATTTCCAAGTTTATAAAGACGTTTTGGGATATGTGGTGCAACAAGAGCTGGAGATCCATGAGTGTGAATTTTAAATTTGAGTTGGCTGTACCTAGACAAAGTCCTCTGTGTTTGCAGAAAAATACTGATTTATATCCATTAAGAGCAAAACTTTTAGGGCTCTTACATATAGGGGTTTGTTTTCCTCTATGGTAAATGCTTAATTCATTCCACTGCTGGGGACCAAGCAACAAACTCCCGTGTGTAAGGGCCCTTATAAGGTCAGGGCCTGATATTTCTACTAACAATTAAGGAAAACTCCATGTGATGTCCCTTTGTATCATTACTAAGGTTTGAGATATACAGGTCCACAAAGTTCTGCTAGATGACCTGTCAAGTGTGATTCCTCAGCCCTGGAACATTTATAATAAACTAAAATACAGTCCAGAACCCAAATAATGCGTGCCATTGATCTGTGCTTATTTACTATGAGCCAATATATTTTTTGCTATAACTTGTCTGGGTGTATAAATGAGCCATTGTCTAGAGCTCAACATTGCTAGCTTAGTTTTTGCCATCAATAATTAACAGGCCTTTTTTAAATGGTGCTGCCACCAATAAAATCCCTTACACATATGTCTAGGGTTAGATAAGGATGTATATTTTCCTATGTGTAAGAACACTTTCGAGATCTTTTCTTTTGACATTATCCTTTAAATAGGGATTTGCTGGATGACTAATAGATGTGCAAACTCCCACACAACTCCTTCTATATCATGACTCAGAGGATTCACAAGTCTTATGATTTACTAATTAGAGCCATTCGCAGCCATCTGCCTGTGATTAAAACCCATGATAATTGCAGGTGCATTAATTCAAATGCACTAGAATTAGAATTATAACACTATTGTTAATTATATGATGGCTGTATATGTCTTATATTCCATATAGTCTACAACTAAAGCTCTCAAGTTGAATAACACAATATATACAAGGTAGGTCAAACAATCGGCAGTGCAGAGTTTGTGGACCTTTACCTTCCAGCACTCTGCTCACAAATATCTGGCAATCTCATAATTTCAGGATAAATCTGAGCCCCAGATAAATGCAATTACCTGGAATTATACTATGCATTCATTGTGCGACATGGAGCAATTCATTTTCTGTTTTAATCAGTTTTCATGTTTCACCATTGAAAAACACTTTCCATAACGTTGATAAATAACCCTGTGTGTGATATTTGTATGAGAAACATGTCTTATTCATATGTCAGTCTCTTATTCAAATCTCTGCATGGTTGCTAGGGTAATTTTGACCCTAGCAACCAGACTGCTGAAATTGCAAACTGGAGAGCTACTAAACTCAGACAGTATCTACTATTTTATTAAGAAAAAACCCCAAACAAACTCCCATGCTCCATTTGACCTTATTTATTAATAAAATAACTCAAATTTTTTGGATCGAGGAAAACTCGAGCAAAAACTCCAATCGCTCTAATTTTTCTGGCTTTTTTCCAGAATTGCTTGTTTTTGAGTTTTTGCTCATCGGATTTTTGGGTTAAACCCAACCAGGCCCAGATTTGTGCTGAGACCATAAAGAAGCCCTGGGCTTAGGCCAAAACTGTATTGGGAACACTGTATTCCCCAGCCCTATCATGCCTGTGCACTCAAGGGGTGGGCAAGGGGTGGGCAGGGACCCTGAGGCCTCATGGGAACCGAGGAGAAAAATCCGGCCTTGAACCCAACACAAACCATGATTACTTCTAATTGAGATAGCTGCCTCTACCATTGACCTGATTTTAGGATTCAGGGTTTTTGCAGCATCGGGGTATAATAAATCTGGAAAAATGTGCTTTGTTTTCTACTAAAAATATGGCCAATTTTCAGCTAGATATCGGTTGGGAGGACCCGAATCTGATACATAGACAAATAAGCACTGAATCAGTTTGAATCGGAAACTTAGATCTGCCTGTGAATGCCCAATTAAACCCTGGCTTGCATGTGCACTGAAATCCTTTTCTCTGATGGGAGCAAAGTGCATGAGACATTAACTGCCTGAACTGAGTTAATACTACTGATATTGTTGGTAATTCGGACAGAGTCCATTTTCGTGTTGATTACACACCAAGCCCACTCTATTTCCATATCACTATACACTAAAACATACAAGTATTGATTAGAAACCATTAAATGTTATCCTGCCACAAATGCATAACCAATCAGACACACATTAAATTACATATTCAGTGATATTGTTTATTAGGAAAACACAGTCCACCATCAGCACAACAGAATTCAGTTAAGCACACAAGCTACATGAAACAATTGCTAGTGCAGATTATTATTAGATCTAGAAATAGTGCTTTATTTTATTTTTACATCAGTGAACACTGCATCAATATATCATTCTCGTTCTGTATATATAATTCTTGTTAAATATTTACTATGCCGCTCTCTGTTCATTGCTCTGGGATTTTTAGAGGTCGGTTTATAAACTTTTATCCATTGATAAATACACCTCTAACAGGAATGAACTGAGAGTGGCAGAATTTTACTGTGGTGTCACACTTTGATAAATCTGCCCATTAGTTAAAAATCTTAGCACTAAACAGTCCCTGCAAAAATGTTTCTGTTTCTAAACCCTAAGGTTCAGGACACACGCTCCGATTCGGGGAGATTAGTCACCGGCGGGATGGCACTTGGAACACTTCGTTTTACAAAGTCGCCCGAAGTTGCCTCACAAGGAAACGTCGGACGACTTTGGAAAACAAATTGCTCCGAGGGCCATCCCACTGGCAATTTTCATTCTAGCCGGCGGGAGGTAGTTTGGGGAGATTAGTCACCCGAAGAAGAGGAGATTTGTCATCGGGCGACTAATCTCCCCGAATCGGAGCGTGTGCCCTGACCCTTAGGGTTTAGAAACAGAAACATTTGTTTTAAAAAAAAAAATCATGAATTTTTCGGAATTTATTAAACTCCGAATCAGAATTTATTAATGTCTGAATCAGAAAATCCGGTATCTCAAACCTGTTGAGGTTGCATATAAGTCAATGGCAGAAGTCCCATTGATTTTTTGATGTGCGCTGGGTTTCATACAATACCCCAAAGTTTACGGGTGAAAAATCTCAAAAAATCTTTTCTTTGTTTGTTTTTTTTTCCCCGCAAAGCAAATTTTCGGGAAAATTTTTAAAAATAAATAAGAGTAAAAAACCAGAGTGGGGTTTGTAGCAGAAAATGTTGAGATAAAATCGGACTTTGATAAATAACCCCCCTACTATAGGACTGTGGTGACTGATTTAACCCTTGTATCCAGTCTATACTGAAAATACTGACTATGCTACCCACCACACGTTATAGGCGTTAAAATGATTTCGGGTTGAATAGTGAAGGAAAAAAAACTTTAAGCAGAAAATACTGATGGAATCATTGACGAACAGGAAAACTGCTAATGGTTTGTAACAGAGGAGAAAGGAAGTGTGTCTGCAGTTGAGAAAGAACTATAAAATAACTATAAAATAGATCAAATGATATGCTGCTGCAGTTGAAAACTGTAATCCTAATTGCCTAAGATTTACTGTGGCCATAGATGCACCAATAATAAAATTTTCATACAATATGCGGTGCATGTATGGTGGGAGATGAGCCAACTGATATTGGAAGAAGACTTGGATATTGGTTGGCTTGTCGATCGGCTGTCTGGAACATATTTTGGCACCTTTGAAAGCACCCAAACATCGGTCATTCTTAGTGCTGAATTGTCAGATACAGGTAGAGCTGAATCGTCTGATATCAGGGGCTTAACTACAGAGGAAGCAGACCCTGTGGCTGCAGGGGGCCCAGAAGATATAGGGGGCCCCATGAGGCCCTAATTAATATACAATTTAAATAAATATTGGTAAAACCTCTAGACATTTTGGGGGCTTGAAAAATTGTTTGCTCTGTGGCCCATCAACATCTAGTTACGCCACTGTCACATATACATGTAGAAACAATAGAATTCTAACACCTCTGTATTGAAAACAAATGATCTTCCATAGGGCAGGTGGTAACAGTGCTACTTGCTGATTGATTTATCTGGGATTATATGAGTTACTGCTCCTTGGTAAATTTAAGGCCTTATTTATCAAAATTTGTATTACCAGAGAACACTTGAGGTGAAAATCTATTTGATACAAGCTCCATGGATTCTGAACTCACAGAGTCAGAACCCTGAACAGACATCAGAGATTTTATAGACTTGGGAATGTTTGGCATGAGAACGTATGAGTGTTATCGGTGGGAGAGCATAAAGATGTCTCTTCACAGCACAGAAAAAATGCTCTTACAACCAAATAGGTGGTTCTTCCCTCAAGGCCAGAGTAGCAGGGACCAAGGCTATCTTGAGAACAGAATCTATCCAAGTCAGGTGGCGGGGGGGGGGGTTCACAGGGGAATCTGCATACACATAATTTTATTTTCTGAATTTTATTTTTCTGTATCTGTGTAATTTTAAATGACATGAATGTAACCTTATTTATGAAAAATTCTAAAAATAAAAAAACTTGAATGAATAAAATCTTGTAAATAACTCAAATACCTCAAAAGTGTGTTTTACTAATAATTTTTAATGAGTTTACAAGCTCAAAAGTTTTTCAAATTTCGAATTGAATAAAGAGTTTCAATTTTGGATAGGTCTACTCCCATCGACTACGACGTCACTGCACCAGCTTGAACGTGAAGGGGTTGTTCAACTTTAACTTTTAGTATAATGTAAGGAGGATATTCTGAGACAACGCAACTGGTTTTAATTTTTTTATTATTGGTTTTTTTTGAGTTATTTAGCTTTTTATTCAGCAGCTCTCCGGTTTACATTTTCAACAACCTGGTTGCTAGGATCCTAATTACCCTAGCAACCATGCATTTATTTGAATAAGAGACTGGAATATGACTAGGAGAGGATCTGAATAGACAAATGAGTAACAAAAAGCAGCAATAACAATACATTTGCAGCCTTACAGAGTATTTGGGTTTTTTTTTAGATGGGGTCAGTGACCCCCAATCGAAACCTGGAAAAAGTCAGAAGAAAAAGTCAAATCATTCAAAAACTATAAAAAAAAAGAAAAAATGAAGACTAATTGAAAAGTTGTTTAGAATTAGCCTTTCCATTTCAACCTTTAAGTTAACTTAAAGGTGAACCACCTTTTAATAAGTATTGAAAAGTTTTTCACATTCATGATTTTTAGAGCAAAAAAGCTTGAAAATTCCCTAAAAAATAAGTTAGTTGATAAATCACACCCTTTATGTCTGTTTTTTTGTTTTTTTTTTTTTACATATACCCTAAAGATTCTTCAAGCCATAGTTAAAAAAAAACAAAAACTATCCTTTCTAAGAACAATGTTGACTAACGTGGTAATAGCATATTCCACCAGGCACGGTTGACTTCAGTCTTCCGGGCAAGTCATAAAATAATATATTGCAAACAGGGCACTGGATGGGATCCATTATCCGGAAACCTGTTATCCCGAAAGCTCCAAAAAGCGTCATCTCAGGTCATTTTGCCTGGCCATGTGATTTCAGAAAGAGACAGCAATTCCAGGATGGAACTGCTTTCTGGCAGGCTGTTGTTTATCCTACTCAATGTAACTGAATGTGTCTCAGTGTCACCTGGATTTTACTATTGTGCTGTTCTTAGATCTACCAGGGAGCGGTTATCTGGTTACCTTCCTATTGTTCTGTTGTTGGGCTTCTGGAGGGGGGTGATATTACTCCAACTTGCAGTAAAGAGTGACTGAAGTTTATCAAAGCACAAAGTAACATGACTAGGGGCAGCTGGGAAACTGACAATATGCGCAGCCTCATGTCAGATTTCAAAATTAAATATGAAAAAACTGTTTGCTCTTTTGAGAAACAAATTTCAGATCAGAATTCTGGTAGAGCAGCACTATTAACTGATGCGTTTTTGGGTTTTTTTCCCATGATATCTCTCTCTCTCTCTCTCTCTCTCTCTCTCTCTCTCTCTCTCTCTCTCTCTCTCTCTCTCATATCTCGTGACTAAACACTGCAAATTTATTTCTGGTCTATTTATCTTAGGAATATTAAACTTAAATAATTGCATCAGTTTTTCTCACTGCACAGCAATAAAAAAAGACAAGGCACAATATGGAAATGAAGTTGGATATCCTGCCAACGCAAACTCTCATCTTGATAAAGAAAAGTGGGTACTTGTTTTAGCGCCAGGTTTTCATTAGTGTGTATTTTTGTTTTCCCCTAGGTTCTTAATTATAGTAATGTATGTGGCCTGAAAGCTTTCCTGGAATCAGAGTGGCTGTGACAAGGTTTAAATAATTGTTTTCAATAAAGTTAAGTGAAGCAGAAAGTAAGTAATTTGATTTTGCCAGGCTTCCAATTCCTTTGCCCATACACTTAAAACAACTTTAGTCCATTCATTTTTTTCTCAATTTCTTTTAAGCAGTCAATGGCATAACCAGTGATTGACAATTATGCTATAATACTTTGAAGTTGGTTTGGTTACAAAAACAGCAAATTTCGCACCTACTGGCATTTTACCAATATACTATCATCTCTCTACAAAAGCAACAAAAAACTGGTTGGGCTAAATGTCTGCCAATGGAACGGTGCCAACAGCAGTTGCCTACACTATTCAGATCATAAAGCTGGCCATAGATGCTAAGATCCGATCGTACGAATCATCGTACGATCGGACTTCCCATCTCCCGACCCGCCACTAACCATTCAGATCAAAGTCTTACCAGTCAGATTAGTTAAAGAACAGATCAGCAATGTTCTGCCCCTGACAGCAATCGTACGATATCTATGTCCAACCAAAGCTAGTGACAGTCTCCCACTGAAAATCATACGATCGGCAATACACGCAGAGATATTATCGGCAGCCAACAGAAATTTTCTAATCTGCCCGATCGACCAAATGACCGATCTCCGCTGGACGAAAAATGTCGTGACTCTCCGCACACGGTTCGAAAATGGTACGAATCCTCGATTCGTACGATCAGATCTTTGCGTTTATGGCCAGCTTTAGAGGCTCTTTACAATAACTTTACAATAGAAAAGAAAAAGTCTTGTAAACCACAAAGCTACTGCTGGAAGTAGAGAGGAACACTTGAACTTCCAGAAGGTTTTACATCTGACCTAATCTCTATAACTAAATAGATCTGGAGTAGACTTGCCCCTGGTTTGATTCCTGTATGTTATTTGTATTGTTTGACTTGTAAAATATATTATTGTTTCTACTGTTTTTATGACTTCACAAAGAAACAGTGTTAAATGTCAGCCAAATTATTAGTTTTATCATAATTTACATTAACCTAAAATGTATTTAAATTTGACTCGTACATGAAGGCAAGCCAATCAAATTGCACGATTTAGTAAAAAAATTCAGAAGGGAGCTTTTTCAGGCATTTTGACATCTGCGCATGAGGCATGTGCCCAATATGCAATTGTCCTTACAGTCTCATACTGGTATAGGATCTATTATCTGAAATGTTTTGGACTAGGGGTTTTCCAAATAAGGGATCTTCCTGTAATATACATCACCAAACTTTAAGGGGCCTATTGCCAGAGCTCTCTGGTACCCAAAAGACAGAGTTGAAAATGACATGGAGCCCTGGTTCTCAAAGATGCCATTGGGTTTGAGGTAACCTTACACGGAAGTTTAACTTTATTTTTTTTTAAAGTTTCCAAAAAGAACCACTCCAACATGTTCTCACAAACATACTTACCACTACAGTTAACTGGAGTCGAATGGCATGCCCAAGAAATCTAATCTAGTAAATCTCAAGATTACTGTAGATTGTAAAATCACAGGGCAGAGACTTCTGTCCTATTGTTTTTTTGCACGTCACCTAATCTTATTATATTTAGGGGGTTATTTATTAAAGTCCGAATGCCAAAAACTCAAAAAAATAGTTTTTTTTACTATAAAATCAGAATTTTAAGTGGAAAAACAACTCAACTTTTAGGGGCACATTTACTATTAGTCGAATATCGAGGGTTAATTAACCCTCGATATTCGACCGTCGAAGTAATCCTTCGACTTCGAATATCGATGTCGAAGGATTTACCGCAATTCGTTCGTTTGAACGATCGTAGGAAAAATCATTCGAACTATTAAATCCTTCGAATCGAACGATTCAAAGGATTTTAATCCATCGATCAAATGATTTTCCTTCGATCAAAAAAAGCTAGGAAAGCCTATGGGGACCTAATGGGAGAAGTCCCTATCCTATTTGGAATTTTCTGTTGTGTGCAATCGAATTATCCGGAAAATCCTACTATTTCTGACTTTTCGGCAAAAATCGGAAAAAAAACCAAATGATTTTTGTTAGATTTCTTTCTGGTAACACAACTCAAACTTTGCTAAATAACCCCCTTAATATTAGGGATCAGGAAAATGATAAGGCTTAGTTCAAAAATATTTGCTTTATTCTCTCTACGGACAGATATTGTGGCAGTTGTTTCTATTGTATATCCTAGCATGTGCATAATTCAGTTTTAGAATCGACAAAACGACCGTTTGCATCCTAGTAAACACCCCCACCCTGGTGTACACAAAGCCAAAGGGAGTAAAACCTGTTATTTTAACAACATCTCACAAATTCATGAGAAATTATATAGTTTGTTAAATAACTCGTACTCCTAGTCACACATTGCATTACATTATCTGTCATAGGAAGGTCACACTAAAATACCTTTTTCTAATACCGTAAGTAATATTGTGTCATTAGCATTGCAGAGACTTTGTCCTCCTTTACCCCTATTTTATTCAGTATTCTTTCTTTAACATCAACATATTCTACAGTACTTTAACGGAGATTATACATATTATGTTGTGTGTGTATATATATATATTATATGCATACTTACACACAGGGATAGGGTCTATTATCCGGACTGCTCGAGATATGGGTGTTTCTGGATTAGGGATCTTTCCGTAATTTGGTTCTCCATACATTAAGGGGCCAATTCACTAAAGGGTAAATTTTCGCCTGCGAAGGCTTCGCCACACTCTGTGACACTTTGCTGGGTGCAAATTCGCTACCACCACGCTAATTCACTAAAATTCGAAGCTGCGTCTCTGTAGCTGAACCCTGGCGAAGTTTCTCTAGTGGTAATTCATCCGCGAGAGCATTTCATAGCGAACTTCTGCTAGCGTTCATTTCTGCCTAGAAAAATTTCGTTAGTGCACTTACGTTATATTTTGAATAGGGCGGGTACATATAGGTCATAGATATGTCTTTATTAGAGATGTTGGTGCAAATGCTTGAAGTGGCCACTTTTTATAAAAAAGGAAGGAAGCAAAATAGAGACAAAATAGATCCCCTAATGCCCTTGACACAAGCCCACCCTAAAACAAATGTGGCATGCCCCTCAAATGGTTGATAAAAAAATGTTAACACAAAAATCTTTAATAGTTAGAACTTTTGAAGGCAATCCCACTTTAAAATATGAAAAAACCCCAGCCTTTTTTAGAACTTTTAGGCATACAGGATATGATGTCACTGACATAAGATTGAGGAGGATGTAGCTTCACCTTATCAATTCGCCAGGTCTAAGCTGGCAAAGGAAACTCTAGGGAAAGAGGTAATGTTCCATAAGATTCACACTTTAGTGCTTTTCGCCTGAGCGAAAATTAGCCCCGCAATAGGGCGAGAAACTACGCTAGCTCTTTCGCTAGCGAATTGTCATCTACGCCTGTTAGTAAATTGCCAATGTCCCTGTGGATTGGATTTCTGGTGAATTTTCACTTTGCCTTTTAGTAAACCTGCCCCTAAGTTTGCTAAAAATCACAATACTTCTATTGATTTGTGTGAGACATAAGTATATTAATCAGTTACTAAGCTGCACAGAATTGCTCATATCAACTGGAGGTTTTGTCTTCAAATTGGGTTAATGCAAATATTGTTTACAGACACAGCATTTTGTTCTGTGAGTGTTTCTATGACTGTGTATGTAAATAACTCTGAACAAACAACCCTTTTGTGCTAAAAGCTCACAAGAATATATCATTATAAGACGAAGGCTTGCTCAGGCATCTGTTCATCAATGAGTCCACCTAATGAGCCCACCTAATGAGCCCAATATATTTAGGTTAGGTTTGGGGAGCTTGTGGAAATGAAACCCTCTATTTTTTTCTTTGTAACTACTAGTGCTATTATAGTATTGCAATAGAATTGACTTAAATATATTTACAGTAACATTTTTTGTTGACAAGAGTAGCTTTTTAACGGCTAGGTTTTCAAGTTTATAGCAAATCGCCTTTAGAAGTTGTCCCAGTTTTTAATGTGGGCTGTTATACAAATCGATTGATTTCTTGGGACCCTGAACAGGTCACTTAATCTTAAAGGAACAGCTCAGTGAAAAAATAAAAACTGGGTAAATAGATAGATCAGCAGAAACCAAGAGAGCTGCAAAGCAGGAAGCAGTGTTCTGGCTATTATGTTAGACATCCAGTCACTCCAGCCTTTATACATAACATTTTTGGCTAACTAACTATATAGAAACATTTTTCTATACAGTTTTTATTTCTAAACTGAACAATTCCATTAAGGTGGGCACCATATTTGTCTGTCATGGCTGCCTTGATTGGCAATGTACCCCTTTGGGTATTGAATAGCACTTGCACTATTTTAATCATGAAAATTCTAGGGATTTTGTTATTTCTTCAGCTAAACAGGGCAAATAGGGAAACTGAAGTTACTCCACGTTTGGTCCTTGTGAAGTAATCCCCTGCATAATGGACTCCTGTTAACCACAAAGGGGGGGGGGGGTTATGTATACTGGCAACATAATGCTCTACTTGGAACTATATTCCATTTGCTATCATCTTATGACCTCTGCCATTTTAATGCAGGACAGAGTTTCATTACTATTGCCTAAGCCTCACTGATTTCACAATTCTAAGGCTACCCTTATAGGAATAAAGGTAAACCTGTCAGTCATCCCCACCCACTCATTGATCTGTGACACATTTAGCACATAGTAATAGCAAACTTCTAGCAGGATAACGGCAGTAATGTTATACTGCTGTATTTTCAAGGTAGCAAGGAACAATTTTCCCATTACTTTTTATTTTGTGTTTTCTACTAAATATTTCTTGATGTTATATATGGTATATCTGTGGGCATTTTAATGAGATTAGTACTGTAATGTTTGTGCCAGGCACAATGGTCACCAGGTGCTTTGCTTCACGTACATGCCAGTTCATGTGTAAACCATCTTCATAAAAATATACTTTTTTAGCAGTATGTGGCATTGGGTAAGTCTAAATAGAAAATTGACATTTTTAGAACTAAGGACCAACCCCTGGGATTCTATGATTCACGGTACACACAAACATAGTCAGGTGATCTCTGAAGCAGGACACAGAGACCATCACAAAATGGTGGTTCAAGGTAAGCTGGCCATAGATGCAAAGGACTTTCCCATCTCCCGACCCGCCACTAACCATTCAGATCAAAGTCTTTCCAGTCAGATTAGTTAAAGAACAGATCAGCAATGTTCTGCCCCTGACAGCAATCTTACGATATCTATGTCCAACCAAAGCTAGTGACAGTCTCCCACTGAAAATCATACGATCGGCAATACACGTAGAGATATTATCGGCAGCCGACAGAAATTTTCTAACCTGTCCGATCAACCAAACGACCGATCTCCGCCGGACGAAAAATGTCGGGACTCTCCACAAACGGTTCGAAAATTGTAAGAATCCTTGATTCGTACGATCAGATCTTTGCGTCTATGGCCAGCTTAAGGGCTCTTACACATGAGCGTTCCGACCTGCGCTCCCCTGCGTTCCGTTTTTTGGCGTTCAGCCGCAGGGGAGCGCAGGAATAGACGCAAGTCATTATTTGAAATGGGGCTGTACTCACTCAAGCGCGTGTAGGCGCCGAACGCAGGTTCAGACGCAACATGCTGCATTTTTCCTGCGTTCGGCGCCTACACGCGCCTGAGTGAGTACAGCCCCATTTCAAATAAGGACTTGCGTCTATTCCTGCGCTCCCCTGCGGCTGAACGCCAAAAAACGGAACGCAGGGGAGCGCAGGTCGGAACGCTCATGTGTAAGAGCCCTTAGAGATGTAATGTTATCTGTTATCTGCTGTATAATTTGAGCCTTTTCTTCTATGAATGGCTGCCCCCATGCTACACAGCAGCTTATTTATATAAACAATAGTAGTGTTTCTGAAGCAAACGCACCAGTTTTACCAGTGCAGGGCAACACTGCATTATATTTTTATTACTTTAAAGAACCTTCATTTTTTGATGTTAGTGTTCCTTTAAGTATTAATGTTGGTCGGTATAGTCTTTCTTTAAGTTATTTTCCTGGCTCGGCCATTTTGAAAAGCCACCTCAGACTGGTGACATCCTTGGACCCACCATCACTCATTCCATGCAAAGGTTTACCAGAAATGTAATAGGTTATTAGATATGCCTTTCCAAGAATGTTATAAACTACTGAAATGGCCTTGTAGTTGAGCCTATGTGGGGCTATTTGAATGAAAAAAATGTGTTAAAAAAAACCCCCTCTACTTACCATGTGTCTCCCTCTATGGGGCAACTCAAACCTCCCTCAATAACGTGTATAAGAGGATTTTTGTACTGGCACTCCCAAGGCATCAAATAATAAGAGACCTCATCCAGGACTCCAGCTTTGCCTCTTATACTATCCTACAACAGCGAACCGTCACACAACAATTACTCTTATTCTGAGACTTTCAAATATGACACCTCTTTAGGACACAATTTGGCACACTCTCAACCACTCTCACTGTTACCAATCTGGAAGATACCCTATCAATAGACAATCCCACAAAACTAACTGCAAACCTGTATCGCAACATTCTGGCAGGAACACCCTCACCCTTTACATAGGCTCAAGCGCGATGGACAGAATACATACCTACTTACTCTTTCACCAACTATATATGACTCCAGTTAAGATGGAAACACATTGGGAAAACTCCCCACAACCACTGCCCTCGATGTAATACCCAACAAGCCAACTATTTCCACATGCTCTGGGAATTCCCGACCATAGCCTCCTATTGGGCACAAATAACCCAAACTATGGCCACAGAACTGGGATCCCCACATATTGTGTCTCCCTCGTTCTGCCTACTAGAAATCCTAGATGATATACTCACCACCAATCAGGCCTGTTTGAGAACCAGGGTATTATTATACTACGCCAAAAAAAAATGTGGTGTTGCACTGTATAAGCCCTAATCCACCCACTAGAGACTCCTGGATCAGCCTGGTAAACTCCACAATGCCTCTCATTAAACTTACTTATGAGGCCAGAAGTATTTACAAAAAAATTTATAAAATCTGGAGCCCCTGGTGGGAATCTGGGCTGGGAGCATCAACAACTTTCAATCTTGCTGAAGTCAGTGCCCTTCGAAACTCACATGGGAATTCTCAGACCTCTACAGTATACCAAGCCTGACTTTCAATTTGATCCTTAACTTAAATTCAATGACCAAAACCATATAGGTTACATAACACACTGTATCTACTGTTTTACCTGAACATTTTATATGCTTATTTTTTTGTTTTGTTTTTCTATTATGTTTTACTGTACAATAATAAAAACAATAAGTTTCCTTTAAAAAAAAAAATGTGTTAAAAGGTGGTATTAGTCATCAAACATACTTATGCATAATGTAAGCCAACTGAGGAGGCAAATTGAAACAGGTGCTCATTACAGAAGGGGATCATACAAGTATATTACTGCAAAGAGAATTATTTTGGATAATGGCATTGAATACTGCCAAGAGTGAATTGAATAAGGATGTCAACTGCATGCATTCCTTCTATCATGCTTCATTTTTTACAGATAAAAAAACAGCAAGGTAAAAATTGCTATTTTTGCATATGGGGGCAGTACTGCCTTTGTGTATATATTCTTAGGGGATCTTGATGGTCATTTACACCTGAAGAAGTGATTGAGTTACATACCTAGTGTGTGGGTCATTATAATGTCACGTTGAAATTCACAAAGTAAACCCTCACTCTTGATTATGTATCAAGACATTCTTACAGTCTGCTTATCAACAGCCAAGTATGCACTTGAAACCACTTACTAAAGATGCTTTTCCTCTGGAACAATAAATAGTATACATAAGGTCCTTAAAGGGATACTGTCATGGGTAGAATTCTGCACTGAAATCCATTTCTCAAAAGAGCAAACAGATTTTTTTATATTCAATTTAGAAATCTGACATGGGGCTAGACATATTGTCAATTTCCCAGCTGCCCCAAGTCATGTGACTTGTGCTCTGATAAACATCAATCACTCTTTACTGCTGTACTGCAAGTTAGAGTGATATCACCCCCTCCCTTTTCCCCCCCAGAAGTCAAACAAAAGAACAATGGAAAGGTAACCAGATAGCAGCTCCCTAACACAAGATAACAACTGCCTGGTAGATCTAAGAACAACATTCAATAGTAGAAACCCATGTCTCACTGAGACACATTCAGTTACATTGAGAAGGAAAAACAGCAGCCTGCCAGAAAGCATTTCTCTCCTAAAGTGCAGGCACAAGTCACATGACTGGGGGCAGCTGGGCAATTGACAAAATGTCTAGCCCCATGTCAGATTTTAAAATTGAATATAAAAAAATCTGTTTGCTCTTTTGAGAAATGGACTTCAGTGCAGAATTCTGCTGGAGCAGCACTATTAACTGATTCATTTTGAAAAAACATTTTTTTCCCATGACAGTATCCCTTTAATTTCTAGCCTAGTTAATTGTTGAGCTATATTTGCCATTTGAAGCAAATAAATGCTAAAAAAATATATGCATAACACTCACTTTCCTACAAAATGAAGAATAATATCAAAAACATTTGTCTGATTACAGTGTGAAGACATAGCAGATCTACATTTTTGCAACTCACAGGGGAGATCATTTCCACCAATAAATTATAGGCGCAATGTAATAGATGTCAATGCCAGATAGCAGTTATGATGCTGAAGTTGGGATCAAGAATCTGCAAATCCGGCAAGGAAGAAAAAGTCCCGTTTGTGGTCTCTGGTGTCTTTTTATTTCAAATTTTCACACTAAACCACGGCATGATGATGTCACTAGCATGGGAGCTGCCATCTTGGATTCAGTGCATAGAGGAGCATGCAGAAGCACTCCTTACAATAGAGAACTCTAAAAAAAAAACAGAGAACAGTATGTTCTCTGTTGCAACATGGTCCCAGCCACTTCTGCCCTATAGAAAGCCCAGTGAGGGTAGGTGTCCCTGGGTGCCATCTTCCTGACTATGAAATTGCTCTGCTGTTACACCTATGTCATGTGGTATGGCAGACTTGTTGCATATGGTGTGGGAGGTAGCACCTACCAGATGTTTTGTTAAAATGACCATTGTATGTGTATATGATAAAGACCTTAGATTCTAAGCTCCATTGGGGCAGAAACTGATGTGAATTATGTAAAATCTCAGTAAAATTAGGTGTCAAATGCTGACACTATGCAAATAAAGAAGAGTAATAATAATCATGTGCCTCAAAACTACTGCTATTTTGACAAATAATAAATGAGTTCAAGCATTTATACTATGGCTCCATGAAATGATTTGGCTTACAGTGTGAGATAGGGCTCTGATAAATGTCATAGTTATTTTGCTGTGCTTGAAAGAAGGAAGGAACACAGTCTGCTGATTCACTCTATTGATTTTCTATGGTACAGAGAGTAGATTACTAGCTACAGACGTGCAGTATGGCTCTCAGAGAAAATAATCTGTTGGTAACAATTCATCAAAGAGATACAGCTGCTATTCAGTACAAACATAAGCACCTAGAGGAAATGTCTTCTCCGTGTGTACAATTAAATGTACACTCAATTGCCCTTTTAGAGGCACGCAAAATGAGTAGTAAGTATTGCACATTGAGTGAGACACAAATATGCTTGTGCATTTTGACTTTACTGAGAATAATTAGAACCCTGAACAAAGAAATCACAGCATTCTATAAAGTAGAAGTTAAAGGGAATTGCCGATAAGAGAGCATTTAACAGCCAAGCAGGTGGTTATACCCTCAAGGCCAGGGTAATAGTGACCAAGGATAGCTTGAGAACAGAATCCATCCAAGTCAGGGGGGCTCATGGGGGAATCTGCATACACAACATTTTATTCTCTCTCTCAGAAGTGAAAAGAAGCTGCAACCATAGAAAGTGGCCCTTGAGGTGACATCCCTACCCAGGTGGTCATGCAATATCGTGAAACAAATCCGGCCATGTATAGCCAGATGGGCAGCAGACTTTAAAGGGATCCTGTCATCGGAAACCATGTTTTTTTTTCAAAACGCATCAGTTAATAGTGCTACCCCAGCAGAATTCTGCACTGAAATCCATTTTCAAAAGAGCAAACAGATTTTTTTATATTCAATTTTGAAATCGGACATGGGGCTAGACATTTTGTCAATTTCACAGCTGCCCCCAGTCATGTGACTTGTGCCTGCACTTTAGGAGAGAAATGCTTTCTGGCAGGCTGCTGTTTTTCCTTCTCAATGTAACTGAATGTGTCTCAGTGGGACATGGGTTTTTAGTATTGAGTGCTGTTCTTAGATCTTAGAGGCAGCTGTTATCTTGTGTTAGAGAGCTGCTATCTGGTTACCTTCCCATTGTTCTTTTGTTTGGCTGCTGGGGGGGAAAGGGAGGGGGTGATATCATTCTAACTTGCAGTACAGCAGTAAAGAGTGATTGATGTTTATCAGAGCACAAGTCACATGATTTGCGGCAGCTGGGAAATTGACAATATGTCTAGCCCCATGTCAGATTTCAAAATTGAATATAAAAAAATCTGTTTGCTCTTTTGAGAAATGGATTTCAGTGCAGAATTCTGCTGGAGCAGCACTATTAACTGATTCATTTTGAGAAAAAAAAAAAGATTTCCCATGACAGTATCCCTTTAATGTTGCATTCATCACAGCGCAACTTGAAGCAGCCCTTTTTCCATTGTATTACATTGTTTCATCTGTTTATCCTGGTTATGCTTTGCTTATTATTTACCATGTTTAGCTGTTAAAACCTGTAGCTCTGGTGACACCACATCATGCATCTGCTGGTTTGGGCTTGTAATAGTTAATTTACAGGTGGACATGGGCAGGAGATTGAGGAAAAGGAACCTCAATGGAAAAATCTAGAGACTTTATATATTCATCCCACAACATTCTATTAGACAATTTCAAAAAGAAGCCCTTCAAATGTAAGACACAAATTGACTTGTTTTCCCTTGTAAGCCCACATAAACGCAAACAAGCAGCATTGTGAAAATCAAGATAGAGATCCCTTGATCACAGAATATGCAATTTGGATTCTTTTCACCTCTGTAAATGACTCCTTGTCAGTTGCTGATATGAATTATATATGATATTAAGGGGCAGATTTACTAAGCTTGAGTGAATAATTTGAATAAAAAAATATTTGAATTTCAAAGTATTTTTTTGGGTACTTCGACCATCGAATTGGTCAAATTAGATCGAATTGAATGATTTGAACGATTCGTAGTAAAGATCGTTCGACTATTCGACCATTCGATAATCAAAGTACTGTCTCTTTAAAAAAAACTTCAACTTCATACTTCGCCACTTTAAACCTACCGAAGTCCAATTTTAGCCTATGGGGACCTTCCCCAGCACTTTTCTACGTTTTTTTGGGTCAAATAAAAATCCTTCGATTGATCGCTTAAAATAGTTAGAATCGTTCAAATTGAAGGATTTTATCGATCGATCGAGCGATTTTTATTCGATTTTACTTTGAGGGTCGAATTCTAGGGTTTTTTAACCCTCGAAATTCGACCCTTGATAAATCTGCCCCTATTTGTCGCTTCACTGGCAATATGAAATATCCCCTGGGGAACAGTATAGACTATATGTGTTCTCACAGTCCTTGGTCTTTCTGAATGGGTATGGTCTGAGCTATAGATCTGCTGAAGCACTGCATATAATTCATTCTTCAAAAAGTTTGTAAGCATTTAAAAAAAAAAGGAAAAGTTTCACTGGACCTTTTCTGATTAAATATTTACACACTTTCTTTCAAAAGACATTCTTACCTGTGAAGCGCCGAAAGCCACGAAAGACACTGCGAGCTGCTGAAAATAAAGTGTGCTGAGAGCTCTCCCATGTTTGAAAAGGTATTCAAAGAATCAATATGAGTCAACACCGTGGATTAATATGATAAACAGAGAAGTAAATTATCATGTATGCAAAGGGTGATTATGCAGCTGGTAAATAATTAATTGTCTCTTTAAAGGGCAAGTATCATGAAAGGCGGAAGTAAGTTGTGACCTGGGGCATAGATGAATGTTGATGGCCCATAAGATAGGATGATTTTTTTTTTCTTCACTGATGTATAAGCATGTTTCTCTTATCCAATGTGCCCTTTTTAAATGATTAACACCATTTCCTAGAAACCCCCTGTAATAAGCATATATAGAAATAGTCTACCTAACCCCAGAAGCCTCTGCAATCAAGTAATGCTATTTTCTAATCACTGTAGCACCCTGTAATGGATCAGTACTGCTTCTAATAATCCTGTCCACCCCAGCAGTCCCTCTTATTGATCAGCACTGTCCCTTCCCTTGTCATAAGGTAAGACGTCCTTCTGCCTCCAAGCATTGCCCTGTAATGGATCAGAACTGCCACAAGAAAAGCTGTATATCAGTATAGAATCTCTGCCTCACTGGTTCCTACAAATACACTTATTGATCGAAATCTCTGTGGGGGGAGGGTGTCCAATTTATTTGCTGGAACTGGTCAAAATGCTTCTACATCAGCAAGCTGATCACTACTGACATTACAGGACAAGTGTTTTTGTATTAGTACCTTAGGACATTTACTGCATCGTTGGCACACTCAGAGGTGACTGTGAACCAAAAGTGATGTCTTCTATTGGATTTACAATAGAGAACACTCTCCTATAAATCTGCCAAAATATCTTTCACCTCCTATGAAGTGGCAAATAATTCTCTGTGCAGTGTGGGAATGTGGGAAGAGACGCCTATGACTAAGTGCCGGAGGGTTACAAAACGCGTAAGGTGGGCCATGTGGGGTCAGTATGTACCAATTTTTATATGAACTTTAATAAATAATTGTATTTTTACTACAATTGAGCCTCAGGACAACTGCACACCCATACAACACACTTTTAATATATGAAACAGCAGAAAAATTATATTTTTTGTTTTTTTATCCAGAAAACATAGAGTGCACAATAGGCTAGAGGGCAGGATGCTGAAATTGCATTATTTTTGCCACATAGATTTCCAGTATTACTTCCAGTTGTGTCTTATGGATGTCATTTATATAGAATCTGGACTTGAACAACATCAGATTGGGGATCAGTTGGGTATCTTCTAGTTGTGGCCGGGGGGGGCTTTGGCCCCATGATTGATATTGAGCTACCATATAATGTTCTGCTTAAATTGTGACTGGGTGCCATTACCCTACAGTGATATATTGGCTGTTGATGCGTTTCATTTACTATTGTGTTGCATTATAAAATGACTTACAAACATGTAATTATGAATATAGTGCATATTTTGGGTCAGTTCCTATGCTCAGGTAATGTACAGCAGCTTAGAGTAGAAAAGTAGGTGGGGGAGATACTGGGGCATATTTGGAGGCACAGTTAAAGGGCTCTTGTTGCCTTGGTCTGTATCTGAAACCTAATGGTTTCTTATCATTTAAGAGAGGTTGTTTAAGTCTTATCATGGCTAGATATTGTGTATTGTGACCTGGATGAGGAAAAACTTTAGGCTAGTGTATCCTCCATGGCTGCTCTGCTATTAGATGTGCCTGCACCTGAATATATTGCCTCCGCTTGGCAGCAGACAGATATGGCGGATTTCCGCAGCTAACATGGGATTTTGCATTTCACACCGAAATCCGGCACATCTACCTGCACCGAAGCCAAGGCAATGTGTTTGGGTGGCAACATAGCAGCAGCAAAGGAGCAGATTCTCTGCCTGCATTTCTTCGCTACATGTGGCCCTAGCCTTATAGACAGGTTTTAATTGTTATCATACTGAGAACAAGATTTGAATAAATAAAAAGTAAACCTATGAACAAGACCATTGTTAGATGTCTGTTGTTCAGTCAATGTAAAACCATTATGAACAGAACATAGTGACCAGGAAGAATAACAACTTATTGGCCTATTAAAAGATATCTTTCAAACACAAACAAAACAAAATTCTACAATACAAGAATTAAAACAAGATGGATAGATTTGCAAATCATGGCGTTTAAGGCCTAGTGTTATACTGCAGGTAGCAAAATAAGTTTCATGTATTGAAACTGTTATGCAGCTAATGGGCTAAATGACAGTTCTGGGCATACTGACAAAACAAAAAGAGTCAGATCAGATAACCTGCAGATGCAGAAAAGCGGGAGAGAGGTCCTTTTTGAATTCACCCAAAATAATAATGAGCTGAAAGAGCCAGAATATTTACTCACTGGATGTTTGAATGTGACATTACAGCTCTTGGAAAGTAAGGATAACAGTATCGTTATCATAAAGGCTTCAAAGGACATATGGATATCAGTAATGAGTGGCAGAGTGAGTTTTATCTTTACAGGAAGAGCAGTAAAAAGGTGGATTTCTCTGTATTTAATAAGCAGTGTCAAAAAGATTTGGAAGATTCCAGAAGCCACAAATTTCCATTGTTTGGTAAAATGCCAACCTAACCCACACCAAGACCAACCTAAAAGTGCATAGAAATCAGTCAGGAACAGAGGCATTGAGCGCCTGAAAACCAAATCTAGTTGATTTTTATCCACACCAACTCCGCCCTGGCCATGCCATTTTCTCTCTGATCATGGCAATTGCTCTGTCCCTGCCAGGAGCTTTAAAATTGGTAACTTAAGGCGGGCTGACAGATTTGTGTTAAATTGATTTAGCATGTCACCTACTATAGGGCAAATTTACTAAAGGGCAAAGTGACTAATGCTGGCGACGATTTGCTAGTGTAACATCATTTCGTTACTTCGCCGATTTACTAACGGGTGCAGGCGTCACTTTGCTAACAAAGGAAATAGACGCTAGCGTTGCTTCGCACTCTAATGCCAGGTGAATTTTTGCTCTGGCGAATGGACCTAACTCCGCAAATTCAGTGGATTTTACTGAACGTTACCTCATTCACCAGACATACCTTCGCCAGCTCAGACCAGACAAAGTGTATTGGAGTGCATAGGATTTCCTAAATTTTTTGTGAAAAAATTTTATAAATCCCAAAAAAATGCTGGCGTCTTCCTTTTTTCAGAGTGATAGCCTGCAAAAGTCCTTAAAAATGTTTTTTGGGTTCCCCCATGCATTTTCTAACATATGGAACATACTGTAAACTATACAGTGAGCTCATGTGTAGGGCATTATAACAACTATATTGTCTTTATTAAGGTTCCCTGGACATGTGTAATATAATGTATTTGCTGCAACATATATGTCCATGTAACAGTATAATTTCCTGCCGTATGCAAATCAGCCTGAGCGAAGATCTCTAACGAAGTTGTGCTAGGCATAATTGAACGCTAGCACATCTTCTCTTTGTTTGCTGACGTAATGCTAGCGGAAATTTATCAGCGTTCGCCTCCCTGGACGCAACTTCGCATTTTAGTAAATTAGTGTTTTCTGAGTGTATTTTCTCCTGGTGAATTGTAGCGATGGGTGCGAAGCCGTTGCTGGCGAATTTTTGCAGGTTAGTGAATTTCCCTATGAATCTGGCTGGATATCCCTAAAGTTGCCCCTTGTGTGGCCAGCAATAAAATGACAATTACACACAGCATAGCTTGATTCAGCAGTAGTGAGAAATGATCAAATACATTTAAACAGAGCATTACTATCATGCCTTGCAGTTCACTTTATCTAGCAAACTTTTTACCCCCAAAAACGACCAGGTAACTGATAACCAAAGGAAAACAAATATATTTCTTGGCAGTCTATGTGAATGCAAAAAAAATTATAAAAAGGATGCATTTCACTGCCCTCATTTACCCTTCATAATTAAAGGTAACATTCTAGAAGGGAGTAATTTATTTTTACTGGGCAAATTAACCCATGGGCAGTAACCCATGGCAACCAATAAAATCATTGTATTCATCGTTCTACCTGCAGCTAGCTTTAAAAAGCCATTCACTGATTGGTTACTTTGGGTTACTGGCCAGGTGCAAATTTGCCTAGTGTTGATAAATGAGCCCCACAGTCTTAAGTTCCTCCTTAAATCTCTTATGAGTTTTTATTATCGTCATCATTCAAAAATCACAACATTAACATGTACAGTATGTCAGTATAATAGCCGATGTACAGTTCTGACATTATGCAGCAGATACTTGAATAATGAAAAGTTTTTTCATCAAGTGTAATAACATCAGGAGAATGACTTACAATTTGTTACCAATGTCAATGTGTATAAGCTTTTCTGGGATTTCTGATGGGGGCAACAGCAATGGACCCTGGGGCCCCTACGGCAGTTACAGCTCTACCCCCCCCCCTTCCATAGTAGCCCTGCCTTGGAGTTCCAAAAGTATTATCCCCTTGTCAATATCCTCATCCTGCTGAACCAGCTTTACTCCCATCCATCTTCTTTCTCTTTTCCATTTCACACAAAACAACATTTATAGAAAGTTCCTGTCCAAACACTGAATTATTCATGTTTTTCGCAATTCCATGAACACAGCAAAATTAAAAATAAACCCAGAACTATAGAGTAACACAGAGAGAGGGGCTATAGGACAATAAAAAGTGAAAGTAAATGTTATGCAGGGTGATAAAAGAGGCCATTTAAGACTTCAAAGCCAGTGTCCAAAAAAACAAAAACTGACATAATCCGCCATTTATTTGCACGTTTTACACTGTTTCCATCTGTTGCCAAGTTGCTGAAAGTCTCTGTTTTGGAGCACAGAGACCTGTGGTTACCCTCCTGCATTCAGTTGCACTGTATTCAGGAGGGGGAAGTTCACTAACTTACAAGTGATTCAGATGTGCAAGTTAGCGGGGTCAGAGGGAGGTGCCTATCGCAGCTTGTTAGGACAGTACAGGGCCGGCCTGCCAGGTCCAGACTGAGAATTAAAATAGGCCCTGGCATTTCCGGTACACAGAGGCCCAATCAACCCACACAGAGGCCCAAACATCCCCCACCAGCCCACTAAATACTGACTTTCTATGGCACCTTATAGCAGCCCCTCTGGCATTTGCCAGAACCCACAGATTGTGAGTCCGGGCCTGCGGCCTGCACTCAGTGACACTCTACTCTCTGTATCTCACACAAAATTCATTTTCCAATGGATTGTACAGAATGCAAATTTTTACACCCCCCTGGTGCTCCTCACTTCTGCCTGGGCAAAGTTTTTCTGTGGTTTTTTGTGGGTGATCCAACGTCAGGGAAAGAAAAAAAAAAAAAAATTAAAAAAAAAAAAAAAAAAAAAAAAATATATATATATATATATATATATATATATATATATATATATATATATATATATAATAAAAGGGTTTTATTTAACATTAGTAATGTCAAAAACAATTTAATGTGCAGCTATTATTCTTCACCTGTGGGTCTAGCTACAAAAATGGGCTCCATTCAGTTTAGAATAGATTTCCATCTATTTATTAACATAAAATTTCTCTATTCAATTGCTATTAAAATGATACAGGCATGGGGCATGTTATCCAGAATGCTCGGGACCTAGGGTTTTCTGAATAACAGATCTTTTTTTAATTAAGATCTGCATACCTTAAGGGGGTAATGTAATAAAATTTGCAAAGACTACAATTTGCGTATACAAATGTGCATGTCGCAATGTAATATTCTTCATTTGTAAATGTTTTTATTGAATTTTCAAACCAAAACATGTAGGAATTTAACAAAAATGCAAAGTTGTAAAATGAGATCTCCAAATTAGTTATGGAGACTCAAGATATAGAACAGGAATACAATAATGTTAATAATTGGAGTGTCTGAGTTACATTTTACCAGAGTGAAAGTAAAAATAAAATAAAAGTAAAGTAACGAAAACAAGTTCTAAATCTAACAACCTGCCAACCTAAAAACGCTAATGTAATATTCATCATTAGGCTTTTATTGCATTGCAAACCTTTAACACCTGCTTGAAGGTGGTGTAAACTTTTGGAGCAAGCGTAACAACTTTTACATACACTGCACACTATCAC
This sequence comes from Xenopus petersii, assembly GCA_038501925.1. NCBI lineage: Eukaryota > Metazoa > Chordata > Amphibia > Anura > Pipidae > Xenopus > Xenopus petersii. The sequence continues at coordinate 39,600,428 of CM076672.1, read as the reverse complement.
AAACAATAAAATTTGCAATCTCTGCCCTACTGCCGTGTGAGGGCCAAATCTTCGCAAAGGCAAAATTGTTCACTTTGAAAACATTTATTCGTATTGCGAACGCATTGCGAATAATTTTTTTCATTAGGAACAAATATTACATTCCCCCAAGTCTACTAAAAAATCATTTAAACATTAAATAAACCCAATAGACTGGTTTTGTTCCAATAGGGATTAATTATATCTTAGTTTGGATCAAGTTTGGATCAAGTACATGGTGCATACTATTTTATTATTACAGAGAGAAGGAAATCATTTTTAAAAATTTGAATAATTTGGATGAAATGGAGTCTATGGGAGACAGACTTTCCATAATTCGGAGCTTTCTGGATAATGGATGTTCTGATAACAGATCCCATACTTCTATCTCTTATTTGTGATTTGGTCATTCTGATTTTGAGGGGTAGATTTATCAAAGGATTCTGAGCAGTTTGATGTTGTTCCTATTTAACAACACTTTTTTGACAATGTTAATGAAGTGACACATTTTTCAAATCTGATGAATATGTAAGTTCATATGAATGTGAAACAGAAATGAGGTCAAACAGCAGGGTACTTTGTGCCTATTTTTGCACCTTCCCTTAAACTTAAAAAAATGAGCCCAACAGCAAAAGAAAATTAAAAAAAAAAAATGAAATACATATCCACTTTTATTTGAAAATGCCATGTATATTTATTAACTGATCATCCACAAAGAACTAACTATAGATACATACTTTGGACTTTACATTTTAAGCCACATGATAGAGGTTATAATGGTACAGCCAGGGGTTGTAATACTCTTTTTTTTACTGTAATTACAGCATTGCTACTACCAATCCCCAATGCAGACTATCCTGTTTGGAGAATTCCAACACCACTTAAAAATTTTTATCTGCAACATTTTTCAGCCAGAAGGTGCATTAAGAAAATTATTTTCTTAAACTTGCCAATGCTTACAAAACAGTTCATGGCTTAATAACCACTTTAATGCTACAGCAGAAAGTCTCCAATGAATCTGCAGCAAGTCAGTGTCCAGCTCTTTGCTGCAGCATTCAGGTGATTTGGCTATGGCTCTTTCTGCATCTCAGTACTCCATTGATCTTATCGGATTAAATTTTAAAGAAAAGATAAACACTGAGAGCAGGAGTTTAATTCAGTAGCATAACTAGTGTAGCATTTGCTTTAGGCAAGATATTGTACAGGTATGGGACCTGTTATCCAGAATGCTCGGTGACCTGGTGTTTTCCGGATAATGGATCTTTCTGTAATTTGGGTCTTCATGCCTTAAGTCTACTAGAAATTCATTTAAACATTAAATAAACCCAATAGGTTGGGTTTGCTTCCAATAAGGATTAATTATATCTTAGTAGGGATCAAGTGCAAGCTCCTGTTTTATTACAGAGAAAAAGGAAATCATTTTTAAAATGTGGATTATTTAGATAAAATGGAGTCTATGAGAGACAGCCATTCCGCAATTGGGAGTGTTCTGGATATCGGGTTTCTGGATAAGGGATCCTATACCTGTAGTAGAAACTCATGGTTCAATGCACAAAATTAGCTCTGACTCATCCTCACACACATCCCAACTATGTTGATTAATGCACTACATGCCATATAGCAATCCTCATTCCTTATATTCCACCAAGTCACAGTCCCAAGTCAGACAGGCCACCAACAGTTTATTTCATGGCCTCTAAGAGCTGAAAGGCAGTCAGGACTAACAACCTTTTGTGGTAGCTGAAAAAGACCAATTTGTCCAATCAAAACGTGCCATTTCATGCCTTTATGGAAAGGTCCACATCATGAAATAATTCTTCATTCATCTCAAATTTAAATGAAAACAAAAATGGCTTTAAAATGGTTGTACTGTTTTAGTTTTTTGGAAATGGATAGAGTTTAATGCTCTTTCAGCTATATAGATGATATTTCTGGTAGAAGATTTGTTCTAGTTATCATTGATAGAGTTTATTAAAAAAAAAAAAACATATCTAGTGCAATTTCTCACCATTTTTGGTCAACAGGAATAGAACAGTTAAATCTGTGCAATGAAAAATATAAGACATAGGGCCAGATTCAATTCAGTGAGAAAATGGTTTATCACGTGAAAAGTCATGGATGATTTGAGATGCAATTCAACTCAGAAAAACTTATCTTAAGGTTTATCTTGTAAAAACTCTTTTGAAGTACTGTTTATGGGAAAAAATGGAACTGGTTTTGGAGAAAAGTTTTTTCTCCTCAAATTGAATATCATCCATGACTTTTCACATGATAAACAAAGAGAGAACTTTTTTCTCCCTGAATTGAATCTGGCCCATAGTTTGAAATTAAATAAGTTAAAAAAACATCAGCCAGTGATGACAGGTCCATCAAGGCATGTGCTTAACCATACACTATGTTAATAACTACCTCTTATACCTGTAGTTTTGTTACTTGTTATAAGCAAAAGAGTGCAACAAATAATTGAATGTAGCCTCCAATTATTTGCAAAACTAGGATGGGAGGTCTGCAATTGGATGCTGCTAAGCATAAGGCAGTGTTCTAGTGGCTACATAACCTCATATATTTCATACTGTATGTATTTTAGAAGGTGGCTAGTGGCAGACTGCCAGGAGTATCTACTTGTACCTGTACAGAAACAACTAAACAATATACTTTTACTTCTTTGAGGTTATCCACGAGTTTCAGAAGCATGATTGCTGTGCATCCAACTTCTCGGAAAGAGACCACAGACCTTGAATAATAAAGTTCTGTTTTCCCTCTTGTTCATCAAGGCGCTGGAGGAGGGTTGAGTACAGCAGTTCAGTGGTTTGCGGAATAGAGGGAGCTTCTTCCATTTTCTTCCGTCTCATTGGCCTGTCATCATACTGTCATGTTCGGCACCCTATGTCCAGAACCCAAGCTAAGCTTCCTGGTCTCGGCTCTCACTTCTGCCTTTAACCACAGCCTTTCACCTCTGGAGTTGCCCTCGGCTAATCGGATGCCGCCAGGTCTTAATTGAGAGAGGGGCTAAGCTAACGGTTCTGGACGAGCAAAGGGCACGATCGTCTCACCAGGCTACTGGAAGGTAGAACACCACCAGGAACAGGCAGGCCGGGTGGTCAACCCTGGCATCAGATTTAACCAGACTTCTCACCAACACTGGAGGAGGACAGGATTGCTGCTGAACCTGTATGGCTGGTTTTAACATAGAAACAGAAAACAGGTTAGATAAATCAAACAGGCCAGGTAACTCAAGACGAACAGAGGTTGGACCTATAAATCTGGGCCCCTGCTTAAGAGATGGGATTTTAAGATTAATATTCCCTGTGGATAGCCAAACCAAGTCCCCAAACTGATATTTGGATACTTCCCTATGGGTCTTATTGACTGCTCTTTTCTGAGCGGATGTAATTGCCGATAGGGAACTACGTACCCCAGAACGAGACTTAGAGCCATGCTCAACAGAAATGAGATTCTCTAGGGAAGTAACTGCTGTCATTAAAGTGGAAGCTAGACATAAATCTTTGCACTTGGAACCCCACTAAATAACCTCCCCAGTTACCCAATAAATGTGGGGGTTGTGTACCTGTAGCCATGGTAACCCCTGAATTAACGGGGACGAGGAACCATTGAGAACGTGAAAAGCTAATTTTTCACAATGCATATTGTTCACACACATAGATAATGCCTTGGATTTTTGGGTTACCAGACCTGACCCTAGTGGGCTTTTATCAATAGCAAAAATCCTCATAGGAGGTGTGAGGGAAATAAGGGGAATTTTATACCTTTCTGTGAAGGCCGCATCTAAAAAATTTCCCCCCAGCCCCAGAATCCACCAAGGCCGAAACTGTAACTGAACCCCCAGGCCAGGACAAAACTACAGGTACTAAGTTTTTTGAGGCAAATTGTGGACTTCCAGGCCTTTTGGGACAATTTTTAAGGAAATGCCCCTTATCCCCACAATATATGCATAGACCCAGGGATCGCCTATGGGCCCTTTCCTCAGGAGACAAGCATGTGGCCCCCAATTGCATGGGTTCCCCCTGAGGGTTAGGAAATGAGGGAGTTGGTGACTAGTCATTACATATAATAGGGAAATCTGTATCCCCCTCAGCTCGGCTTTCTCTTTGCTTCCAATCAATTTGGATGGCTAACCTCATGAGATCATCCAGAGTGGATGAAGGAGGGTAATTAACCAAGCTGTTTTTGACAGAGCTAGAAAGGCCCACCCGGAATTGACTATGAAAAGCTGTATCATTCCACCCCGTCTCAACTGACCAGCAGCGGAATTCTGTACAATACTCCTCAATAACTCTTTTCCCTTGAAGGAGTTTACAAATAGCGGAATTGGCAAAACTAGCACGATCCGGGTCATCGTATAACATAGCCATGTTAGCAAAAATGCTTCTAGGGATAAACGGGCAAGGTCAGAGGGGTGTAATTTTAGTGCCCAGACTTGTGGGTCACCTTGTAGTAAGGTCATAATGAACCTTACTTCATCCTCACGGGTAGGGAAGTTGTGAGGGGAAAAGACTGAGGTATAACTTACATGCCTTTTGAAAAACAAAATATTTGCTCCTATCCCCACTAAACTTATCAGGGAAGGGGATTTTTGGGTCATGGGAACAACCTCTATTACCCGGAGTAGCTGACAGAACAGACCCCTCAGGAAACTGATTGCTGTGCATCCAACCTCTCGGAAAGACTTCAGACCTTGAATAATAAAGTTCTGTTTTCCCTTTTGTTCATCAAGGCGCTGGAGAAGGGTCGAGTACAGCAGTTCAGTGGTTTGCGGAATAGCGGGAGATTCTTCCATTTTCTTCCATTGGATGCCGCCAGGTCTTAATTGAGAGAGGGGCTAAGCTAACGGTTCTGGACGAGCAAAGGGACACGATCGTCTCACCAGGCTACTGGAAGGAAGAACACCACCAGGAACAGGCAGGCCGGGCCAACACAAGCAGAGAATCGTCAGACAGGCCGGAATCAGGATTGGAGAATCTAGAATAGTCAGTGGACAGGCAAAGGATCGGGATTGGAGAGGTCAGAATAGTCACAGACAGGCAGGATCAGGATTGGAAAACAGGCAGGCAAGGGTCAAAACACAGTAGATCAATCAGGATTCAAGTTATAAAGCACCCAGCAACAAGGCAAATTGAACCTAACAACAGGTAGTTTACAGAACACTGAATTACCCTTTTATACTATTTGAATTTCGCATCTTTGTGCGTGACATCATCACGTCTGCGCATAAACCAGGAAGAACGATGGCACGCGCGCCATGGAGGGACTGGACAATGGGACGAAAGGACGCATGCGGCGGGCGTCCCCGCCAGAGAAATGGCGGGGGACCCCGCCGCCCACTAGAGCACCAGACTGAGTCCTTACACAGCTTCTTTCCCAGGGCAGACGCATGTGAATCTATTGTGTTAAGCTTGGAATGTGAATGCCAGTGTATGTATGTGTGTCAATGCCAGTGTATATGTGTGTCTTTGTGTGTATCTATGCCTGTGTGTAAATTAATGGTTAGTGTTAATGTTTGTAATGACAACTATCTCACAAGACCTGTGTGTTATAGAGACTATAAATTAACCTGTGTATAGCTGTGTAACTACATTCATTATCGAATCTTATAGGTACAGGTTGTCTGTGGGTTTTGCCTATAACCATTCTCTCCATGAATTTGCCACAAAGAACATTAACCCCTACAGTTCCTTGCCCTGCTGCTCCATTGAATCCACCACCTATCCAAGGCCTCACTCTATTCACTGTCCTCTTCTCATTCCCTTCTCATTCTGCTGAGTTACCCCCACACTCACCTCTCTGTCGCTAATAACCCTTTGCCTCAATCTATATATCTGAATAGATAGAAATAGCTATAATAGTATAATATATATTTTTGCACCTCACCCCCCCTCTCCTGCTCCTGTCCTGTATCCACCTCATTATTTGTTTTGGATGAATCTTTTAAACCGTCTGCCACTTTGGGAACAAAGCAGCTTTCCCCTAGATTGAAACAGAATGTAAAAACATAGATTCTATGCTAGTGACACTTTGTTGTGCACAACCTCTTCCTGCAGTTGTTACTCTACTTTATGTACAGCAAACCCCATTTTACATTTTTCGGTGGGCCAGAAAAATCAAGAAAATGTATTATGCATTATATATATGGGTGGGACCACAAAAACAGTATAAAATATGGAAAAACTTATTAGTGTGTGGAGGAAAAGTTATGCAGGCCACACTTGGCCTGCAGATTCTTGGCCCCCTTAGTGGATTGAACAGTTTCAAAGTGACAATGAGGCCCTTCTAGAAACTGTATCAAGGTTATGTGTAACATCTGATGAGTCGGTTATCCTGTATATTTTTTGTATTCTGTGCCTAGGAAAATCGTCCTTGAAGCACATCTGCAGTTACTCCCTTAGTTTTCCCATACCAGTGCCTTATCACTCCCTTACCTCCGTTCTCATGAAGTTTCATACCAGTGGGTATATAATGTCTGGTCAGTCCTTTGTTCTGTATTCTGTCTCTTTCAAGTACAGGATCCACGTAGCTCGTGTATGTTTATTATATAAATAATAAACTTGGATTAACTCTTTCACCTCAAGTGATCTCTGGTTTTTGGATTTTTCCAAAAGTGTATGTAAAATGGAGGCATCACTGTATGAATCCAGCTGTAGCTAGAAATCTAGAGGGAATAACATTCTACAAACCGCTGGATAGTAATTGTGCTAAGAAAGTAGAAAATACCAAGTGCTGTCCTGGCAAACAAGGAGTTTATAGAATGGCAATGCTATACATGTGCAACAGTTACTACTTTATATATTCATAGAAAAGCTGTTGTTAGGTTTGTGTGGAAACCAAAATATGGGTACAAGTAATTTGTGTAATATGTTTTAGTGCTTGCTCCCCCTGGAAAATTTTCTGCAGATGTCCATGGACACGGACTAAATGATTGGGTAGAAGGACCACCTTGATATGGATTAACTTTCTTGGATTTTATATGAACACATACTTATTGCTATACCCTTATGATTATTTGTTTTCATTTGCTTTTCTTTGTTGCTTTAAGAGCAAACTTTACATACTGTACTTACAATAAAATACAAGTAATTCAGGTAAGATGGGATTGTTTCTGTTTTTAAATTGATATTATGTTACTGGTTCTGTACAAAGAAGGTCATTTTTGCAGGTGAGCTAGACTGGTGCATGTTTCTGTTAGTTTTGCTTAATCCTAATACTTAAATAACTTTCCTGAATGACAAAAGATTTTTTTATCACATGTTCTTGTCTCAATCAATCAATAAATTATCATCCATGTCTATGTTTGGTAACAACACCTACACTGCTTGCTTTTTAAAAATAATTAGTAGAATTAGAGGGGAAACACAATTACATAAAATATAATATAATAGATACAGGATAACGTTAAACTAAGATTTTAAGTGATACTGGGTAGATTAGTCCACTAAATGTATCCAAATTTGTATCCAACTTTTTAACAAGAAAGAAAAACATTTGCAAACAGCATGAGATATTATTAAATATGTGTATATATCCATGTAATTATATCAATTAACCACAGGTTGTCAGAACCCTAATCCCAAGCTTTTATAGTTATAACCCTTTTATGTATTAAAGGGTTATAAACATCAACATGAAAAAAGTATTTCCTTGCAGTAATGTGTCTAACTATCTGTCAAATATGTAATTCTGTCAACTTTATATACAGTATATGTTTTAATGTTTCATTACTACATTTCCATGCAGTCAGCCTATTTTAATTTCAATTGCCCTAGGGCAGCCTCCTGTTCTCCTGTGTTTGTTTTGGTCAAAAGGAACTCCAATGGGAACACTGGGAATTAATTTCTTAAGGGGTTAATAAGAACTGGCACCAATAATGTGGGAGACTTTTAGAGCAGAAATCCAATTCTACATTGTTGATCCATTGCATTCAAAGTTATCCAGGTTGTGCTTGCATCTTCACAAAAGCTGCTGAAAGAGAAGTGGTACTGAGAGATACCGAGTAACAATAAATACATTTTCTGATAACAGGTAACAAAGAACAATGGTTTCTTTTACATAAAAGCATATTTTAAAATATATATTAATTTACCAATCTGGTAGATTAACCCATTCTCCATACAGTATATTTAGTAATATGTTTTATTACCGTCAATTTACTTTCCAAGCTTATTGGTTAATCTGTAAATAACATCATATGTAAATATCTCCCTGTTGGTTATTTTCAGATTTGTTAAAAATATCTGAAATCCCAGTATGATCAAATATAACAGGGGCACGCTCCAAAAATAACATTGTATTAATTAAATCATTAAGAAATAGCCTTATGCATTTAATGCCCTACCAGCATTTAATCATGCATCAATTTATGCAGCTTAGTTGCTATTATTACAGGGGAAAAAGGGTAAAACTGACTTTCTTAAGCAGGTAAGATTACCTATATAAGGGTGGGTGGCCTGCGGTGCCTGGAGTCTAGCAGTTATACTTCAGTTCAGTTAAATATATTACACACATTTTAATTTGTCTTTCTATAGATGTGCTATAATGCATCCCTACTAGTTTTTAAATGATAGAGAATTATACTGGCATAGACAGTAGATCACAGTAACTTGATGTCTACAGTAGAAATGCCTCATATTGTGAATCTCCAGATCTCAAAACAATATTTGTATTAAATGTACAAATATTATTTCTAAATAAATACTCTTCGAAACAAGCTTGCCCTCTGTCTGGATAATTATATGTGTTTCTGCTTGCCAGGTAAAGTTATTTTTACCCATATTACACAACAGAGTAATATTTAGACCTGCTGTTTTATTCATAGAGGTAAAAATTTGCATACCTTTCTGTCCCCGTGCATCTCCTGAGACTAAGCCACGGTCTTTTCCGGATGTTGGTCTGTTGGAAACATCTCAGCTGAAGGCAGGAAGACAATAATAGAATGACAGTGAAAAAATTAAAGACTTCTCAAACTCTTAGCCCCACATTTCCAGGGAATAGTGATTATTCCAAGGACTCCTAATCTCTCGTGCTGATCTGGAGCATGAATAAAAACATCAAATAAAATGCAATGCTTTCCACCTACCTAGAGATGTAGTGTGGCTAATTTCTTCTGCATTTGTGGAGCGACTCTGGTTTTCTTTAACCTAAATAAATATGGATTAGTAGCAACATACAAGTCCCCTTTACACTATGCACTGTCTGTGCACAAACTACTTAATGATGCCCCCCAATCTCAACATCTTGCACCTTACAGGTCTTCACTCCACTATAATTAATTCATATACAGACTGAATGTGGTACAGCAGTAGCAATATTTCAATTGTCAAAACCCTATGGAACTTATCTGACAAGTGTATTAATGCTAGGCAACCCTAGATGGTGCTATTTGCCCCAGAAAGCACACAGCTTTGTAATTATGTGGCCAATTAGTGGATTGTGATCCGTCTGACCAATGGCAATACAGATATACTGTATGTACAAACTTGCCTTGTATTATCCAATGTGCCATGTGTCTTAACCAATTGGCCTTTAAGATATTTGGCACTGGGTGAGTCTTAATTTTTGTGTTCATATTTTTGTATCGATTAATTTATGTTACGGTGCTCCTGCCACAAAATAAAGCTAGAGAGGCTGTTCATAAATCTGCTGATAATGTGTAAACTGGAGCCCTCCTCCAATATCCCCCTTAGACCCGTTATCCAGAATCTTAGCATACCTGTATGACACAGGCAATGCCATTCAAAAGACAATGTGCAGTTTTCCATTTTGGTATATAAACTCCTATGTGGTTGCTATGTACATGATCTAAGCAACTAAGCATTTGTCTGAATGTCAAAATGAAGGATAAATAAGCAAACGAGTCAAAAGAAAGCAAGGAGGGCACTCTGACTAAGAATTTGCACTTTATTCAAATAGCCTTTCCAATCTCCACGCCTTTATTGCTCTTGGCTCTTTGTATTGACTGTTGCAGGGAGCCCAGTGGACTAAGCACCCAAGAATGATCAGCTGAATAGCGGCACAGCATTTGGTGAGAGCAGCCATTGTTGGGGAGGCATTCTCTCTCTAATAAAGACAAAGCTGAATTTCGCTTCACTGACTTCACTGGCAGCCAGATAATTTAAATAACGAATGAAGGCTTATTCTGAAACTGTCACCTTTTTTCATCTACAACAAGCTAAAATCTATCTTATAGTTAGCTAAAAGAGGCAACGGAGACCATATAAGAATTCCATATCCATGCATTATACAGTGCATTTATAGTATCATATGAACACAGATCCATTTCTAAAAGAAAAGAAACAGAGCAGCAATCAAATGCTAGCCACAGCTCAATTCAGTCCACTACTGAGTCAGGTGGGAGCCATAGCTCAATCTGGCCCACCGTTAATTTCCTGTCACTTTTACACTTAGTAGGTGCAATGTCCATGCATAATTGAACACAACTGTAACCCCAGCTGTGACCTTACTGTAGTTAAACAGAGATGTGACTGCTATCTCCAGTAACTGAGCTTATCCCTTTCATTCCCTTCTTATACACTCTCTGCAATAACGATGTAAATTACACAAGCCATTTGCAGTATTGTCTCCAGCACGAACATCTCACACAAAGGGCAGACACCTCAAACCTCTGGGGGAAGGGATAATGTGACAATAACAATGGCAATATTATGTGTGTGAAGTGATTATATGCACCATATCACTATACAATCCAGTATTATTGGAAATAAAGGAGATATTATTTGTGATAAATATATGTGTTTTATATATATATATATATATATATATATATATATATATATATATATATATATATATATATATATATATATATATATATATATATATATATATATATATATATATATATATATATTGCAATGTTCAGTACACAGAAGTAAGTTAGGCAAGCAATCCCATATTTTAATACAGGTGGGAGTATCTCAATTGCATTTGTAGAGCAGTAGTTATAGGTGCTTGTTAATGTGGGCAGGAACAATGTGGATACTAAATCACATGCAGCCCCCAAAAGGGCCCATTTGGGGTAATGGACGATGGAGAGATTTTGTTGCCCGCTATAAACTGGTGCTACTGCAGCAAATCTTCCGAAAATGCGTCTACACCAGCAATAATTGAAATCATCTGTGGCAAAACCTACACGCTGCTTCGTTTTTCCAAAGTTGCCTCGCAAGGAAATGTCAGCCATCTTAGCGACTTGTAGGTTTTACCCCTGGCCACTGCAATTAATGCCCTTTTCAGGAGATTTGTCATCTGCAGTATCGCCAATTTATCGTTGGTGACAAATCTCCCTGTTGGCCATTACCCTAACTAAAGTAAGAATTTTCTAGTTTCTAGTGACCTTTGAGAATTAAATTGCCCCAGATTTCGTTGGAGTAGTGATGAGCAGATCGGTCCCATTTCCATTCACCAAAAATTAACGAAATAGAGAAAATTTGCTGAAATGCATTGGTCTATGGGCAAAAATTCTTTGTTGATGTGCGACAGTTTTTTTCACCCATTAGAGTATATGAGACTTGGCAAAACATTTCGATCATCGCTAGTTTGGAGGTTTGGCCGATTTCAACTTTATTGTCTGACCATCTGGGCATGTATGGCCAATCCTGGGGGGCAGAGGATTGTAAACACAGAGAGCAAATTTCCATCAAACAACTAAAAGGAAGGGAAGAGGCAGTGGCGTAACGAGATATTACTGGGTCCCACAGGTAATTATTTTTCAGGCCCCCAAAATGTCTACAGGTTGACCAATAGTTATTGAAATTGTATATTAAAGGAAAACTTTACCCCCAAAATGAATACTTAAGCAACAGTTTTTATCATATTAAAGAATCTTACCAAACTGGAATATATATTTAAGTAAATCTTATACATCTCTTGCCTTGAGCCACCATTTCATGATGGTCTGTGTGCTGCATCAGAGATCACCTGACCAGAAATGCTACAACTCAAGTGGATTTTATTGTCATTTCAGCCATATACAGTAAATACAGTACATAGTAGAAACGAAATGACGTTCCTCCAGAACCCCCCGGTGCTATACAACAACTCTAGTACAAGGTCATGCTGGGAAAAAGTGGACATTTCAGTTCCTTATGAATATATTCAGTTCAGTCCTTGGGAGTTGAGATACCTGATGGCTTGTGGAAATAGACTGTTTCGCATTTCATATACTCTAACTGTAACAGGAAGAAGTGTTTAAGCAAAAGACACAACTCTGTCTGTTAATTGTTTAATGTGACCTAAGAAGCATAGTTTGTTTGATTTGTTTGTGTGCACAGTGAATTGTACGATCCATGGGGACGGCCCTTATTTTTTAAAATGGTGATTTTCTATTTATGATTACCCAATGGCACATACTACTAAAATGAATATTATTATGAATATGGTTTATTTACATGAAGCAGGGTTTTACACATGACATGATCTGTTTCATGCAATATCTTTTTACAGAGACCTACATTGTTTGGGGGGTATAGTTTTCCTTTAATTAGGGCCTCATGGGGCCCTCCTCAGCTGCAGGGTCTGCTTCCTCTTTAGTTACGCCCTAGGGAAGGGGGGCAGCAGCCCTTTAGCTCCAGTTCCTGGTGTTCAGATGAAATGGAAAATAAAAAGGTCGGCCTGTAAGGCCCTTACAATAGTACCCATTTGGCTTGGCCAATGTACTTAGCAGCATGTCTGAACTGTGTGGATTTTATCCAGGGAATAATAAACCACCTGTTGTAAAATTCAAGGCTTTTAGAAACCTTGTAAAGAGTTCCAAGCATTGACCTATAAAAGCACCGCAGAGCAAGTGACTTCTAATAGCCTTTTACTCTTTTAGAGGGGGCATATTTTTTATATAATACACAAAATCCATGAATTTCATATAAATGATATCCTTAGAAACGGTGACTAGTGATGTCATCGGTTATAAACGGTGACTAGTGATGTCATCGGTTATAAATGGTGAGTAGTGATGTCATCAGTTATAAACGATGACTAGTGATGTCATTCTGGTCACGTGTGTATTTGGTCACAACTTGTGTATTACAATCAATAAAGTACCCCTTATTGGAAAATATGAGGATATTAGAAGTAATCTCGGAGTAGTTCCATGTTTACTTGTATAAAAACTTGGCTTCGCAAAAGGGGACCGCTCCAAGTTCAAACCCTCCCTACTCACTGCTCCAATCGGGTGCTCTGTCCGCAGTGTCCCCACTGCTGAAACTCACTTAGACATCAAAAAAGAAGGACGGCACTTGAAAACCCGCCCGAAAACGCGTAGGATCCTTGTATGAATCTGGAATAAAATCATATTCCATGTGCCGTCCTTCTTTTTTGATGTCTAAGTGACTTGTATAAAAACACACGGCTTTTGGTTGGCGCTGACCTTTTAAGAAAAATTTGATCCAGGGACTAGTCCGATTGCCATTTTGGAGTCAGGAAGGAATTTTTCCCCCTCTAAGGCAAATTGGAGAGGCTTCAGATGGGTTTTTTTTTGCCTTCCTCTGGATCAACTGGCAGATAGGTAGTTAATAAAAAAAAAAGGTTGAACTTGATGGACACGTGTCTTTTTTCAACCTTACTTACTATGTTACTATGTCATGAAACGCCTCGGTAACTTATAATATCCTTATATTTTACAATAGTGGGTACTTTATTCACTGTAGAACACCCCTTAGGCTAAGGCCACACTAGGCGATAGCGCCGAGCCGCAATCGCTGGGGAAACTTTTGCGCTGGCGTCTATGGGGAATCGCAACAAATCGCCAGCGTCAAAACACACGCGGCGATCTTTTTTCTATTGTCGCTCGAAATCGCCTAGCATATATGTAAATCTGCCCTGTAGCGTCCAGACTGAACGCCCCAGTTTATTTGTGTTAATATAACAATGGTCCAGTCTCTTTCACTGCACGGTGGATGCTATATGGCGCCTAATAAAGAAGCACAGGCACTTCGAGTTCCGGTTTGCTTAAATGAATGAATGTAACAACAATGCTGCTGAGCGTCCATATTCCCTCAGTGTCAGCTCACGATGCTCCACTCAGCATGACAGTGGCCCTATTTTCTATGCAGAGAGAAACGCCAATAAGGAAAATAATGCAACTGACGCGAGGGGCTTCCCTGGACCTGTCATTCACTCTGCCGCCTCTGTGAGCCCGCCGCAGCTGCAAGGAACTCGACTGTGGGCGGTTCCAACTAACACAAACAACTAGGGGGGAGACATGAAAGCTGCTTCGTTTCCGTTTCATTTTGGCCGATTAAGCTGGTGAGGGTAAGTGGCAATGGTATTAAGGGAGGCGAAGGCATTTATTGTGGTCGCCTCACACTTGGTGCTTGGCCAGTATTTGGGTACAATGACTACAGTGCCTCCTCCGGGGGTGGATGGTAGGTTCCGGGTTGAGTGTTTGCGGGCCGGGCTGCCTGTGCTTCAGATTTGCTGAGGGAAGAGAGCAGGAAAGAGGTGTGTGAGGATTTCGGTGCGGGGAGTGAGTGGATAGGGGTCCGGGTTGCTTATCTGGATTTTTCACCTCATGACATACACCTGCCTCAAAAGGGAATTACAAATTATCAGTCGTGGTGGAGAGGAAGCGTCCCTGCGGCTGGTGCTGATGGACTTTTGCTTGGGAGCGGTGGACTGAGAGACTGCCTCACATATCTTCTCCTTCAGCTCCCCGGTAGTATATACTTTGCCTCTTTATAGCTGTCACAGGCGGCCACCCCCTCACATCCCATTCTTTGTATTGTCTTCATTCATCAGCAGCTGCGGCTATTGAAACTACAAATCCCACAATCCCCTTCGGGGTTCATTCATAGCTGGGAGAAGATCAGCTTGGGCAACAGCCACACACACACACACACACACACACACACACACACACACACACACACACACACACACACACACACACACACACACACACACACACACACACACACACACACACACACACACACACACACACACACACACACACACACACACACACACACACACACACATTGGAGTGTCATTATTTTGCTACAGTCTATGCCTTGTATCCTTTTCACGATTGGCTAAAACCAAAAAAAAAAGAAAAACACAATGTGGGGCCCAAAAGCAGCAACTTTCTGTCTTCAGAGACAGCAGTATTTTCGCATAATTTTTTTCCCCTAAAATGCCATTAGTTGTGCAGTTATCACAGGGTTTGGGTTTCTCCACACCTTTTGGCTTTTTGCCCACTCCCAGCTGTCATTTATCACTGCCCCCAGCTGTCATTTATCCCCGCCCCCTTTGACCCAGTTGCAGGTCATTGGTCTCAACACAGGGCTGCCCAACCTGTTGCCTTCTCTCTGCTTTCTGAAGATGTATTGAGCTGATCTGCAATAACGTTACCTGATTTATCCTTGTCATGGGCGTCATTACCCCATAGCCTGTAAACAATTCATAATTCAATTCTCTTAAATTTGAACTGGAAAACTAATCTGACATTCACCCACATTGTAATTCTAATTCAACCTCATTTTTTTTTTTTCATCAACATTTCAAAGCGTTCTGGAGATGCTGTCTGTTTAATAGCTATTCTGCAGTTGGTCTGTTTTGCCTCCCATCTGCTCTTTACCATTGCCTCATTCAGTTCTACATTTATCAGCATGTGCCTGACAGTGAATATATCTCCTGTCTGGAGACTCCACTTGGTGTTCTCGTTGATCCGTTGATGAAGACAGATTTCAAATAAAATGCTCATGGACCATGACAGTCTTCTGACGGTGCTGAGGAGGTGGATAAACACTAGTTGTTTCAGTACACTGGCCAACCAGAGGAAACCAAACCCATTCTTTCTTAGGTACATTGGCTGCCATAGCCTCCTGCACCGGTTACAAAAGGGCCTACAGTAAATGTTTTTGTAGCCTTTGCCCATTGTAGTCAGCCCAGGGGCGTAACTTCAGAGGAAGCAGACCCTGCGGTAGCTGGGGGGCCCAGGAGGTATAGGGTCCCCATGAGGCATTAATTCATATACAATTTCAATAACTATTGGTAAAACAGGTCAACCTGTAGACATTTTGGATGCCTGAAAAATAATTTGCTGTGGGGCCCACTAATATCTAGTTATGCCACTGAGTCCGCCCTTTGCCATAGGTACTTTAATGCCACTGGAATACATTTTGTGGTGATGAAGTTGCATCTGCAGCCCTCTGCTTGATCTCACAGGGTGCTGTGAGTTATACTGGAACAATTACTCCAGGGCCACAGGTTAAATATACTTGCTCTTCAGTTATATTTGGTCCACTGTTTTTTTGTTTTTTTTTAGCTAGTATAGCGGGTTAGGCTTTCATTGTCAGTTTTTTTTCCCCCATTACTTTTTGTTTCTGATGGATCTTTTTGGGCATCTGATCTTTCAGAACTTCTACTAAAAGAAGAGGGAAGGGACCACTTCACGCAACATGGCAACAGTGCAAACCACGGTATCTGACATGCGCACGAGAGCGGAAGGTGAGTGCTGTGTTACATTGTGTCTTTAAAATTAGATCTTCAAAATGCATTTAGAGGCAGTTTTAATTGCTTTTTGCTCATATAAATGTAGACAGGTTTTTCCAAAGTTACATGCCATCCTATCCCATCTAGTTATCGTGACACTTGAATGCAAAGGTGAATTCTTAGGTTTAATTAGTGATATGGCTCATAATAAAGTTAATTTTGTTGGGATAATGGTACCTGTACTTCTCAACAACATCCGAAAACTCTTCAAAGTAAGAAGGAGAACAGGAGAGACTGGTCCTGTCCGCCTCAAATCTTTTCTATCCTCAGGATATAAATTTGCAATTATGATACTTCGAAGTGTTCAACTCTTTCTAGTCTGAGGAAGTTATGACTGAAAAATGAAACACTGGTATTCTGTTAATATGAAGTATTTCTTTAATTAGGATATTTGAGAAATCTTCCTGGCTGCCATAGTCCTTTATTTGTATGATGCAGTATGTATGAATACTGAGGTGTTTCATTTTGATACAACATTGGCATAGATGAAACAGAAGCAGTGTTTAACCCTAAATCCAAGGGTTAGCAACGTGCTTGCTGTTGTTCCATAAAACATAGATTTCAATTGCTATTGTAAATTACATGCCTTGTGTGTCATTATGTTAGCATATATTTGTGTATGATCAACCAAAGGTGCTTTCTTACATGGTAGGTGGTGTAGAGATCACATAATGCGTTAATTTATGTCCAATTGTTTGTCGCAGTGCAGGAACAGCTGCACATAAAGGTCTTTTAAAATCAGGTTAAAGTAGATATACTGTATAGTTATGTTTTTTTCTTGATTGAATTAACACCATACATCTGGAGAAAGACTTCGGGCAACTGGATACTGGTACAGCCGTATTTCTGCAAGGTAGTGGTGGATAGCTTTAGACACTAGGGACATGGAATTAAAGGTATTTCTTTAATTCTGATCTGAGCTGGCAGACTTGCTGCTCTCCAGTTCATTCCTGGCATCATTGTTTATGCAGCAATTGTGGCGATTCGGGGCTTTGTGTAATTTGCAAGGAGCTGGTCCGGCTTCAGGTTTCTCATCCTGCTTGTAAAATAATAGGTGCTTCATGGGCAGAGATATTTAGAGAATCCTGTTGCCATAATGCAGTTGCTACAGATTTGTGCTCTCATATTTAACATGCTTCTGGGAGAATTGCTTTATGTATTCTTAATGTACTCGTATTATCTTGAAATCGAATACTTTTAAACACTGCGGAGAAATATGCATCGCAAATATAATTAGAAACCCTGATGAAGGCTGATAAAAGTGTTAATTAGCACATATATGGCACACTCTCTGAAGTCTTGAACTCACTGTAGAGCACCATAAAGTATCATGGTGAGATACATATTCTTAATTTTGTGGTGTTTTTTTTGCACCGAAAGAAAAAACCAGAAGTGCTGAAAGAGCAATTAGCATCTCTAGTGTTTCCCCTTTTGTGCTCTGTTTTGCTGTTTTAAACATTTTTGTAATTTATTTTTCTTCTCCTATGAATTAGCACTTTTTACTCCCCCCCCCCCCTTTCCAGTGATAATTGTATGAATTGATAACTGGTACTAGTTTTCCACAGGTGGTTGGTCATATCAGACAGATGGATTACTTGCCCTTTACAGCCACATCACGGGAGATCCTGGACAGTGTAGTATAGGTATAGGATCCCTTATCCGGAAAACCCGATATCCAGAAAGCTCCAAATTACGGAATGGCCATCTCCCATAGACTCCATTTTATCTAAATAATCCAAATTTTTCTCTGTAATAATAAAACAGTAGCTTGTACTTGATCCCAACTAAGATATAATTAATCCTTATTGGAAGCAAAACCAGCCTATAGGGTTTATTTAATGATTACATGAATTTCTAGTAGCCTTCAGGCATGAAGACCCAAATCCGTTGTCCCGAGCATTCTGGATAACAGGTCCCATACCTGTACCACAAAGTACTTTATGTTCCATCCTGCTTTTAGTTCAAAAACATGAGATTTTTGTAATATGTTTTGATTGTACACAGTAATCAGGGGCGAATGCAAATTGTATTGCATGTTCAGATTTACATCTATTAAAACTATCCATGTTAATTCATACAGGACCACCAGTTATTGAATTATCATGAATCCGCTTTTTAAACATTGTATATGTACTGTATATTGTGAGTTGGCCACTAACCTTGATTAACTTATAGCTGCAGAAAAGAAAACAGGGTGCTACTGGGTACTTATTTGGACGCACAGATCTTTACTGCTATAGGAATTTGTTAGCCTTGTAAAGAAACACAACACTCAAAACAGATGCTGAGAAGCCATAATTCTTTATTGCCTTTTACAACTTCCATAACCGTTTGCCCTTGGTGCAAACAAGCTACCTTTTCTGGTTAACCTGCATTCCTATGTGGTACAGAAAACAGAATGCTGTTAGAATCTATAACATCATCATTATAATCATTGCCAAAGTAGGACAGAAACAGAAAAAAAGAAATTGCTTCACTTTAGCATCTTTTAGCTGGCTCCTAGATGCCACTGTAGTTGTTTTGGTTTAGACTCTTCACACTATTGTCCTCCTGCAGACTTCTGCTGTGTATTCAAGCTTAAAGGGGTTGTTCACCTTTGAGTTAACTTTTAGTATGATGTAGAGAGTGATATTCTGAACCAATTTTCAATTGATTTTCTTATTTGTGGTTTTTGCGTTATTTAGCTTTTTATTCAGCAGCTTTCCAGTTTGCAATTTGAGCAATAGGGTTGCTAGGGTTCAAATTTCCCTAGCAACCATGCACTGATTTAAATAATTAGAGACAGGAATATGAACAGGAGAGGACCTGAATAAAATATAGACTTACATGTAGCCTTACAGAGCATTTGTTTTTAGATGGGGCAATGAACCCCATTTGAAAGCTGGAAAGAGTCAGAAGAAGAAGGCAAAATACACAATTAAGACCAATTCAAAAGTTGCTTAGTTGGCCATTCTATAACATATATTGTGATTTTTTTTTTTTTTTGTTTTGTTTTTCCGCACCTTCTAACCACCTGCCACCACTATTAGGAAGTCCATTAATTAAATGTAGACGTGCTGACAACTCTTAAAATAAACAATCGGTTTGTACCAAAAAGAGAGGAACTGCCAAGAAGAGTTAATAAGTTCACACAGTCTATATTAGAATGATTGTGAAACAGATTGTGTATATATAGTTGGAAAATGGTGAAAAAAGAGAAAACTCATGATTTATTTAAATGTGATTAATACATGATCACTTCAATCCGTAAATAAATTAATTATGTGAAAACCAAAACTCGGTGTCATAATTGTGTCCCATGGGAATCAATTGATAATTATGAATTGTTTAAGTGCATTGTCGGACTGGCCCACCAGGATACCAGGAAAAGTCCCGGTGGGCTCAGATGTCAGTGGGCCCCTCATGCTGCTAAACATTTGGACTATTTCATGGCCATTCCCTATTTCAATGAGAACAAAGCGGCTAAATAGATGGAATAATAGATTATAGTATGTAAAGAAATCAAACTAGGAGAATAGAGGTTGAGTGAGGAGATGAAGAATAATAGTACTGCGAGTGGGCCCCTGATCTAAGATAACTTGGTGGGCCCCAAGTAAGGATTTTGTGTGGGCCCCTGTTGTCCCAGTCCGACACTGTTAAAGTGCAAGGGTGCATAAAGTGCACAATCATTATAATATAGACTGTGTCAAAATGTGTGCTTCCTTCCGCTGATCAGAAGTCACTATATAAGTCTAATAAGTAATTTGCTTAGATTCCCTTTATATGGCATCTCAGAAAATCTTTGAAACAGCAGCCGAGAATACACTAAGCACTGCAGAGTCTTCGAGTTTTTTTCGAATTCAATTTGAGTTTTTGGGTCGATCCAATTCACCCGAGTTTAACAAATTTCGATTTTTTTTTTTTTTTTTTTAAATAAATTTTGATTGGTCGAGTTTTGAGTTTATGGGAGTTTTCAAAAACTCGCATAAATTCGACCTTTGATTAATGTGCCTCCAATTGTTGTTAATCTTGGATAATAACTAGTAGCCATCCTTTGCCAAACCACACGGCTCTTTGTCTCTGGCTAAGAGTTATATTGTATATATCTGGCACACAAAGTGAAAACCTCTGTAATGTATACTACAAAATGCTATAGCAAATTTGTGCAACTTCTCTTATTACAATAGATGATTTGGCAGGCAATTACAAAAGGGAAATTTATAATAAAAATTCAATGGAACTGATGCCACAGGCAATAAATTAGATATGATTCAGGTTTCTGTCCCTGTGCCAGAAATATATGAAAAACTCTTGGCCAGAGACAGAAGCTTATATGGTTTTGTATAAGTAATAAGTATGGTTGCTTTTAAATCGATTCCTGTCCAACAGACTGTGGTAGACCTACCAATAACAATACCCATGTAAGTGCAGTGCATGGAGATTGTTACTGCATGTCATAATTAATCCATCAGATCATGTTTTATATTAAAATTGAATGCCAAGACCGATGGAGAAAAAAATACACACTGCTAACATCTCTATCGAATGTCAGCTATTTAAACCTATTTGTGTCCTAAAGATTGTAAGTATTTTGTTTTGCCTGAAAACATGTAATATTTTGTAGTGCAGTTTTTGGGGAAATATTATTGTGACTATATTGTCTTGCCTAGAGGAATCCATTTTCTTGCACTCATTAGTATTTCTATTAAAGGGGGGTTCCAAACACTTTTTCAATTGAGTTGGTTTCAGATTGTTCTCCAGTAATAAAGACTTTTTGTTAGTTGCTTTCCACTTTTATTTTTTATAGTTTATCCAAATCTAAGTATAAAGTTTAATGTTTGTGTCTCTGGAGTCTGGCAGCTCAGTAATTCAGGTGCAGACTCTGAACTGTTACAATTTTGCTACATTTAGTTGATACATTTCTCCGGCAGCATCTCAGGACTATTTGCAAGTATTGTATCAATTCTAACAGCTGCCTTTCATGAAACCCAGGGATTCTGCTCAGCAGGAACAAAAATAATAAATATGTCAACTAAATGTATCAATTTAGAACAGTTTACAGGGTCGACGACCCCCTCCCTCTCCCAGAGCTGCTTTAGAAAGGTGAAAAATTAGACATATATTATATATATATATATATATATATATATATATATATATATATATATCAATATTAGAAAAATTGTTACACATGTAAAATAGAAAGTAATTCGAAAAAGTCTTTATTTCTGGGGAACAATCTGAAACCAACTGAACTGGAAAAAGTTGGAAGGTGAACAACCCCTTTAACTTCCTGGCCCACAGCCAGCCTTTTGTGCTTAATTGCATAGATCCAATCCTCTTGGGTTTACTGTATATAATGGATCTTAGTAAAGGTATTGTGATTCAAATTAAGGAAATACCCATTTTCCGGGAAACCCCAAGTGCCAAGCATTTTGTTAATAGACACCAATCATGTACTAGCTATCAACTTTTCTCCAGCCAAGGCTTTAATTTCCACAATGTTCCACAATGTTTTCTATAATTCTATAATTCATAGATGAATGAAGTACAGAACTTTTCTAGGTATTATGGAAAATGAAGTCTTGGCTTAAAGGTCTGTCTTTAAAGTCTTGGCTAAAAGGTCTGTCATGGGAAAAAAAAATTTTTTCAAAATGAATCAGTTAATAGTGCTGCTCCAGCAGAATTCTGCACTGAAATCCATTTCTCAAAAGAGCAAACAGATTTTTTTATATTCAATTTTGAAATCTGACATGGGGCTAGACATTTTGTCAATTTCCCAGCTGCCCCTGGTCATGTGACTTGTGCCTGCACTTTAGGAGAGAAATGCTTTCTGGGAGGCTGCTGTTTTTCCTTCTCAATGTAACTGAATGTGTCTCAATGGGACATGGGTTTTTACTATTGAGTGTTAGGGCTATTCCACACGGGGAGATAGCGACGCGTTTGCTAACCACACGAGGCGATGCGCTTTTCAACAGTCGCCTGAAAATGCCTCGCCAGGCTTTTTCAGGCGACTGTTGAAAAGCGCATCGCCTCGTGTGGTTAGCACAGGCGTTTTTACATAGGCGCCCATACAAAACTGTCGCCTGCGCCGGTCGCGGCGCTTTGTCGCCGCGACCGCAAACGCGTGGCTATCTCCCCGTGTGGACTAGCCCTAAGGGAGCTGTTATCTGGTTACCTTCCCATTGTTCTTTTGTTTGGCTGCTGGGGGGGAAAAGGGAGGGGGTGATATCACTCCAACTTGCAGTACAGCAGTAAACAGTGATTGAAGTTTATCAGAGCACAAGTCACATGACTTGGGGCAGCTTGGAAATCAACAATATGTCTAGCCCCATGTCAGATTTCAAAATTGAATATAAAAAAATGTTTGCACTTTTGAAAAATGGATTTCAGTGCAGAATTCTGCTGGAGCAGCACTATTAACTGATTTATTTTTTCCCATGACAGTATCCCTTTAAGTAAAGTGGTGTATGGCTATACTTCTTTAGTTGCTCATGTAGTCAGGATGTACCATGGAGAAAATAGCAAAGGGATAGAAATACTACTTTCAATAGCTGTTGCATTTATAAATAATTTCTAAATCGTTCAACTTTAGAAATGTGTGGTATAAAGTTGTTTAGAATTACATTTTTGCTTATTAGTCAATATATTATTAAAGTTTTTTACAAAACTGAGTGGTTATCCTTTTCATTTTTTAAAAGGTCCAGTGGCAGAAATGTCAGTTGTGTCCTGTAAATGCCAGATATAGAACAAAATATATAATTTGGTGTAAGCTTAAGTTGAATGAAAATTGTGCAGTGTTGCTGCATGTTATATGAGATGGATTTTTCCAGGACTGAACTGCTTTGAAAGGCATTGTAGAGTTCTTCTGTATTGCTGTGTGTACAGGCCTGTGTCCAAAGACTCACGCCAGACCAATAAATAAATGCAAAGATTGTAAAGGAAGTCGAGCAAGCGTGAGCCAGAATCCGTTTAAATTATTTAATATCTGGTCTTTCTTATTGTGCCTTTTCGGTCTTAGTTAAGCAGGTGTGTATATATAGCGTAACAACCTGATCATGTGTCAGAGAAACTTTCTCTCTTTTCTATAAGCTATACCTTTTATAAAGATGTTATCATCAATGCAAAGTGTTTGCGTACAGCCAGTTGTATGTCTTGTTCAATCTGTCCCGTTGCTCACTTTTGTCATTGTACCAACAGATATTAATAGCTTTTATGGAAGTAAGCAGCCTATTTAAAGCATCAGTTGGTGTTTGGAACAGCCATGTTTTACAGGGGCATAAATAAACTTGGCTAAGGGCTTTCCTTTTCATATAATTTAAAATATTGCTCTACAATCGTGATCACTTACAAATCAGAATGATAATGTACAATTTTAAGGCAGATTGGAGAAAAATTCTCAAGCGATCACTGAATTTGGTTTGCAATGATTTTGGCGTTCAATTATTTTGTTAAAAATGTTGTTTTAATAAAATAAGGTAAAAAAAGGTACCTATGATTTTCCTGGTAATGCTGCATAGCTTTCATAGAATGTATGTATAGAGTGTTTGTTGAATAGCTTCTGCTAATTTTGAATGATCACTCCCATATAGCACATGAGCCTGAAGGTTTCTTTTCTTGTGTATATGCATTAGTTGTAGGCCTCTATCCAAACATTCAGTTGTGATACAAGTTTGCCCTTCACTTTCTCCATGCCAAAAAAATGGGATGAACAGTGGAAGTCTTTGAGATTAACCATTCGGGTGCAACTATTGACTTCTGGATAGCAATTCAGTATTCCAGCTTCTGTATAGCAATTCAGCATTCCAGCTTCTGGATAGCAATTCGGCATTCCAGCTCCTGGATAGCAATTCGGCATTCCAGCTTCTGGATAGCAATTCTGCATTCCAGCTTCTGGATAGCAATTCGGCATTCCAGCTTCTGGAGAGCAATTCGGCATTGCAGCTTCTGGAGAGCAATTCGGCATTGCAGCTTCTGGAGAGCAATTCGGCATTGCAGCTTCTGGAGAGCAATTCGGCATTGCAGCTTCTGGAGAGCAATTCGGCATTGCAGCTTCTGGAGAGCAATTCGGCATTGCAGCTTCTGGAGAGCAATTCGGCATTGCAGCTTCTGGCGAGCAATTCGGCATTGCAGCTTCCGGAGAGCAATTCGGCATTGCAGCTTCAGGAGAGCAATTCGGCATTGCAGCTTCCGGAGAGCAATTCGATAGCAATTTGGCATTGCAGCTTCCGGATAGCAATTCGGCATTGCAGCTTCCGGAGAGCAATTCGATAGCAATTTGGCATTGCAGCTTCCGGATAGCAATTCGGCATTGCAGCTTCCGGATAGCAATTCGGCATTGCAGCTTCCGGATAGCAATTCGGCATTGCAGCTTCCGGATAGCAATTCGGCATTGCAGCTTATGGATAGCAATTCGGCATTGCAGCTTATGGATAGCAATTCGGCATTGCAGCTTCCGGATAGCAATTCGGCATTGCAGCTTCCGGATAGCAATTCGGCATTGCAGCTTCCGGATAGCAATTCGGCATTGCAGCTTCCGGATAGCAATTCGGCATTGCAGCTTCCGGATAGCAATTCGGCATTGCAGCTTCCGGATAGCAATTCGGCATTGCAGCTTCCCGGATAGCAATTCGGCATTGCAGCTTCCCGGATAGCAATTCGGCATTGCAGCTTCCCGGATAGCAATTCGGCATTGCAGCTTCCCGGATAGCAATTCGGCATTGCAGCTTCCGGATAGCAATTCGGCATTGCAGCTTCCGGATAGCAATTCGGCATTGCAGCTTCCGGATAGCAATTCGGTATTCCATCTTAATTGCTCATGTGTCCCAGTAACTTTTCAGTGATTTAATTACTTCCATTACAAAAAAAATATTTCAACTGATTATTGCTGTATCTTACCTTGTATGGAGTTTTTTCTTCATACAGAGAGGCTGTTTGTCCTACTCAATGTAACTGAATGTGTTGCAGTGGGACTGGGATTTTTATTATTGAGTACTATTCTTAGATTTACAAGGGAGCTGTTATTTTGTGCTAGGGAGCTGCTATCTGGTTACCTTCCCAATGTTCTGTTGTTAGGCTGCAGGGTGGGGAGGAGTTATCACTCAAATTTGCGGTACAGCAGTAAAGAGTGACTGGTTTTAATCAGCGCACAAGTCGCATGACTGGGGTTTCTGGGAAAGTGACAATATATGTCTAGCCCCATGTCTGATTTCAAAATTAAATATAATATTAAATATATTTTGGTGCAGAATTCTGCTGGAGCAGCACTATTAACTGATGCGTTTTAGGAAAAAAACAGGTTTTCCCATGACAGTATATCCATTTAAGTATGTAATACAACGTGTGCCTCCTGTCATTGATATGAATGAAAGCCAACTGCTAATAATAGGCCTCTCCAGTTATACGATTGACAGGAGGCATACACATTTACTGGGTATTTTTCGGCTGAAATACTCCAGAGACAATTGTGTTTGTCAATAAGCATTTGATTTGGCTTTCATAACTAATAACCTGTTTTTTTTTCCCGACAAACGTTTTTTTCCATTAGCAATGCTGAAGAATGCAGTGTATTAAAAATACGCAAACCAATCACCCACTTACATACTTCTATCTAGCTTATATTAATGTTTATTCTCCTTACTTTTTATGTATAATAAGTTTTTTGGGATTTTTCATTTTAGTTTTCTCTGGGTTTCATCTTCACTGCCAGGATTTCCTTTCTATCATTTTCCTGTTAAAAGTACTTCCTGCATGACTCTTCCATGGTGCTGATCCTGTGCACATTACATAGAAGGATATGAGATTACCAAAGCTCACACAGGCCTAGAATATGCATTAATTCTTGTTTCAGTTAATGGGTTTTGTAAGGTCTGTCCCATCAGACCATATATGCTCAAAAGCAAAGGAGAGCTGTCAGAACTTGTGAAATAATAAAGATAGGTTTTCTGTACATTGTGCTGTTAAAAAAAGCCATCAGTTTTTAAAACATATCCCCACTGGGCTGAAAGGTGTTACAAACAGTGTATGTATAGAATGTAATTTTAATTGAACTGTAGCAAGATTCATCTCAGAACACCAAAAACTGTACTGTCAAAAGAAACTCTTCAGGATCTTTTTGTATATTACGGAGCATGATTTCCATTTTTCTCTGTAATAATAAAACAGTAGCTTGTACTTGATCCCAACTAAGATATAATTAATCCTTATTGGAAGCAAAACCAGCCCATTGGGTTTATTTAATATTTACATGATTTTCTAGTAGACTTAAGGTACAAAGATCCAAATTATGGAAAGATCCGTTATCCGAAAAAACCCAGGTCCCGAGCATTCTGGATAACAGGTCCCATACCTGTGTTACTGCATTTACATAACTCACTGCTCATCATCTACATCAGGGCTGTCCAACTGACCCCCCCTTATATGGCCCTCCACATCAAAGTCTGCCTGCTGTGTCTGTTACCATAGGTAAACTTTAAAAGGTATCCCTACAGAGATTGACTGCCCCCTGCATTGTTTCAACCTCAAATTCACACTGTAATCCCCTGTATTTTTCACAGCTGAGACCCAGACTGAAACTGCCCACATTGTTCACCTGTTCACACTTTATTCAAAATGCTAATGGGGCACCAGCACTTTGTCACTGTATGTAGTACATATTAGACTGGTCCTGATTCCTGTCTCCTGCTCTGTTCTGCCTTCCCTATGCTCCCTGTATGTGTCATATTCTGTCTGCCCTATACTCCCTGTGTGTGTCATAGTTTGGTATTTGTTCTGGGGGTTTGTTGGCAATTGAAAAGTATTGTTAGTGGCTCCTAAGGTGTTTAATCGTATGCTGGGGTACTGTATTATACACAGGGGAGGAGGCATATGGATTTATGGGTATGTCTTATATGACTTTTTTCACATATGAGTGACATCCTTGCCAGGGCAGGCACAAGGTAGTTTGGCACCCTAGGCAAGAGTTTCACTCAGTGCCCCCTTGTCCTGCGTTAACATTTCCCTCCTTACCATGATGGTTTTTAAATAAAGAGAGCAAGAAAGTGTACAACATTTTTTCATTAATATCACTGCTAGCCATACCTGTACCAGCAAGCCCAGCAGCCATCCATCATACACCCCACCCGTACCTGTACCAGCAAGCTCAGCAGCCATTCATCATACAGCCCTCCTGCAGCCAGCATATTGCCCCAATCTTTACCTGTGCCAGCAGCAGCCAAAAATAAACATCAAATTTGCCCCCAAGTATTTATGTACCTGTGCCAGCGCCCAGCAGCAACAGCAAACATATGGCCCCAAATCAGTGCAACTGTGCAAGGCTGAGAGCAGCGAGAGCCACACCAAGCAGCCCGCCAGCTCTCTGCCTCTCTCTGTCACCCAACACATCAGTGATGTCATTGACGCGTGTACGCACGTCACGCTACACCGCACAGAAGGAGCTATTACTTGCCAAGAGGGAGAAGGTGAAGGTGAAGGAGATGAATTCCACCCAACTGGGTGACCATGATTACTGAAACAAATTATTAAATAAACGTTGTGAGCACCAACCATTTGGTTTTTTGGTGTGCTATTAATGTGGACATGGTCTTGTGGTAACATGGGTGTGGTTTAAAGTGGGTGTGGCCTAAAAACAGGGAGTGGCTAACACTGCCTTCCGTTATTGGCCCTCCACCATGTAGATTAGAAAATTTCCGGCCCTCTGTACCATAGAAGTTGGACAGCACTTATCTACATCAATCCTAATTAATCCTTGTATTCAATCACAATATTTTTCTGTTCCAGAACCTTCTATGAATACAACATATACATCGTTCATATCTTTACTCTAATCATGTGTCCTCCTTGCAGAATTAAGCTCTTGCAGTAATTACATCTTAAGTAATAAAAAAATCAATAATAATGCACGTTTAATTTGTCTGCAACACACAGTAAGTGCGTATGCAGCCCAGTTTTAATACTAAAGGATATAGGAGGCTTTTGCATATATTTATTATAGGCATGGGACCTGCTATCCAGAATGCTCAGGACCTGGGATCTTTCTGTAATTTGGATCTTCATACCTCAAAGTCTACTAGAAAATCATGTAAACATTAAATAAACCCAAAAGGCTGGTTTTGCTTTCAGTAAGGATTAATTATATCTTAGTTTGGATCAAATACAAGGTAGTGTATTTCTCCCTCTGCATAAATGCCTTTGTAGATTTTGAAGTGTGTTTAGGGTCACTGTCTTGTTGGAATATCCAACCCCTGCGTAACTTAAACTTTGTGACTGATGCTTGAACATTATCCTGAAGAATTTGTTGATATTGGGTTAAATTAATCGGACCCTCGACTTTAACAAGGGCCCCAGTCCCTGAACTAGCCACACAGCCCCACGGCATGATGGAACCTCCACCAAATTTGACAGTAGGTAGCATGCTGTCACTAGTGTTGCCACCCGGCCGGTATTTTACCGGCCTAGCCGGTAAAACACCAGCCAAGGCCTTGGTCGGTATTACAATGTAGCTGCCGGTAAATTTGTAATACAGCTAAAAAAAAGCCCGTGGCCTGCCCCAGCCTGCTCCAAACTTACCTTTTTCATGGGCTTCTTGCCAAATTTGTGCGTATGGCTCCGCCCCCTTATGGCGTCACGACCGGCCAGACAATGGCGCATCACGGTCCCGTCCCCTTTATCGTCACTGCCCCGCCCTTTTAACACCGCCCCCTCCACCTGCCGGTATAGATTATTTTAAAAGGTGGCAACCCTAGCTGTCACTCTTCAGAGGAGAGTCAAACAGAAGCACAACTTGCAATTGGCCACCTTAAATACATTTTCTCATGATTGGACACACCTGCCTATAAAGTTCAAGGGTTAACAAGCTAATCCAACCAATTTGGTGTTGCCAATTTGTCAGTATTGAGCAGTTACATGCATTCAAATGAGCAAAATATTTTTTTTCACAGCCAGTTTTTCACATTTGATTTAATTACATACAACTGAATACTGCTTCACTAAAAATCTTTGTTCAGAAAACACCCCAGTACTCAGATGTTCCTGGGAAATGAAAGCCATACCACTGTTATCTGTTGAAAGTGGAGTCAATTATTATGCAGTCTGAGAGGGGTTCCCAAACTTTTTAATATGACTGTGCCCTTTTTTATTTTTTTTGGCTCTGGTATAGGCTCGCATTCCTAGTATTTGTCACTGCTAGGTAAAGAAGTTCTCTTTGTGATATGTCTGCCAGTAAATCTATTGCACTTGATGAAGTGAGGAGGTTTTATAGTTTAGCAATCTATCCTTTTATAGTGTCAATCTCAGCAAGGTTATTGCATAAAGCAAACAAACCAGAGGCAAGCCTTCCGTATGAGTAGAGGCGTGACTTTAGTATCTGTGAAGGATTTCTCAATTGCAGTCTCGAATACAAAGGGCTTTATGTTAAGCAGCAGAGCTAGACTGATAATAAAGGTTAACTTAATGTGGCAATACAGGCAGTCTCTCTGATATAAACTTCAAAACTGCAGCACTTATACTCCTAGGAATGATGTTTTGGCAGAACTTCCTGCAGTTACCTTGGATCACAGTCTGATTTTTCCAGACAGAAAATATGGGGGGTTATGTAATAAAAGGCACTAAGTTTGCCCAGGAGAGGAAACCCATAGCAATCAGCAGGCCACCTGTTTAAAGGAGAATTAAACCCTAACAATGAATAGGGCTAAAGCTGGCCATAGACTCAAAGATCTGATTGTACGAATCGAGGATTCGTACGATTTTCGAACCGTGTGTGGAGAGTCCCGACATTTTTCGTCCGGCGGAGATCGGTCGTTTGGTTGATCGGACAGGTTAGAAAATTTCTTTCGGCTGCCGATAATATCTCTGCGTGTATTGCCGATCGTACGATTTTCAGTGGGAGACTGTCACTAGCTTTGGTTGGACATAGATATCGTACGATTGCTGTCAGGGGCAGAACATTGCTGATCTGTTCTTTAACTAATCTGACTGGTAAGACTTTGATCTGAATGGTTAGTGGCGGGTCGGGAGATGGGAAAGTCTGATCGTACGATGATTCGTACGATCGGATCTTTGCATCTATGGCCATCTTAAAACTGCCATGTTTTATATACTGAACTGATTGCACCAGCCTAAAGATTCAGCTTCTCAATAGCAGCAATGATCCAGGACTTGTCACAGGGGGTCACCATCTTGGAAAGTGTCTGCAACACTCACAGTGGGCTCTGAGCAGCTGTTGAGAAGCTAAGCTTAGGGGTCGTTGCAAATTAAGCAGAAAAATTAGGTTTGTCTGTAATATAAGCGGATGCTACAGGGCTGATTATTAAATTATGATACTAGTTGCAGTGGTTTCTGTGCTGCCATGTAGTAATTATCCATATTTATTACTAATCAGCCTTATACTGTGACATTTATATTCTATGTGTACTGTATATTTTGAGTTGGTCCCTTAGCTCAGTAAGTGACAGCAGCACAGATCATGTGCAGTAAATCGGCAGAAAAGAAACTGGGGAGCTACTGGCGCATCTTTGGAGACACCGATTTTTACTGCTAAAGGGCTGTGGTTGCCTTGGGCTGATACAGAAGCCTAAAACATAACATACATAATTTCTAGCTACTTCTTTGGTTTAACTTTTCTTGTCCTTTAAAAGCAATCATCTAATTGATTGCTATTGGTTACTGCTCCTGGGCAAATTTCATTCCTTTTATTACATATGGGGGTAAGTCTTCTAATGCTCCCTTTGGCATATGGAGGTGGCAGACCTGCAGATCACTGCTTCATCTGCTTCAGTTTAGCCTTTATGAAACACTGACCTTACAGTTCTGTACAGCGTTCTTTACAGAGATTTCATCAGGAGCCAATTAACATGCCTGTTTATTTTTGGACTGTAGAAAGAAAGTGGAGTACACACCCAAAGAAAATACAGGTATGGGACCTATTATCCAGAATGCTCTGAACCTGGGTCTTTCCGTAATTTCATACCTAAAGTCAAGTAGAAAATCATGTAAACGTTAAATAAAACCCAACGGGCTGGTTTTGCTTCCAATAAGGATTAATTATATCTTAGTTGGGATCAAGTACAAGCCACTATTTTATTATTACTAAGAAAAAGGAGATCATTTTTAAAAGTTTGGATTAAATGGAGTCTATGGGAGATAGCCGTTCCATAATTCGGGGCGTTCTGGATAATGGGTTTCCGGATAACGGATCCTATACCTGTATTTGCAAACTCCTAGTTGATAGTACCTTGTTTAGAATCGACGATACCTGCCCTGGTTTGTTGGCTAGTCTACTAAATAATAAGGTTATCAGCGTAAGCATTTTCACAGCTTATATTGTATACCTTATACTTCATTGCTGGAAGCTGAAATGAAAGAGGGTCGCAGTTTGGACATACAGTAGCTGATGACTGGAATGCTGATGTACATGTCTGTGTACACAAATAGTTTTAATGAATGTGAGCACACCTATACGTTTATCTGCATTCCCTAGGGTTCATTCCAGGCTAGCCGTAATGCTCTTATACTATGCAAAGTGCATTATCTCTACTAACCCTGAGCTGCTGCCTGTGTCAACAAGTATGAAAAGTATTCTTAACATAAGTGAGCAGGGGTTGTTGGTTCATATTTTAATATGCATTTTTGTTCCCTGAGCATTCGGTGTATTCACAGATGTAATGTACTCTCTGTACAAGTTTATAAATATCCTTGATTGTGTCCATGTAAGCAAAAAGAAAAAAAAAAAGAAAAAAAAAATTGCAGTGCCATGAAAAGTGATATTTTTATTTGGCATTGCATAAAGCTTTCAGACACACAACTTTTTTTAGATGACCAAGGGGGTCTTTGTATTTTTTTCACAAAGTAGAACATTTGCAACTTTTCTCCCTATGTACAGGTGTTTGCACCAGTTCTTTAAGGTGTTGGCAGTTCAAGTGAATGTGGTCCACGTGATGCGATCTGGGACACTGTCCGAAATACGCTGGGCCAAAATGTCCCCCATTCAACATAAGCCTTATGAGCATAGCCCCCATTAGATTTAATTTAATTTGATGATGCCAATTTACTGATTTAAGTACTTAAAGGGGAACTATAGCGAAAATGAAAATTTAATATAAGCTTCATCATACTGAAATAAGAAACTTTCTAAATACAATTCATTAAAAAGTATGTACTGTTTCTGAAATAATCAAGTTTATCTTCACTCCTTCTCTCAGCATCTGTTTCTCTTCATGCAGCAGTTTGGTGTCAGATATTTATTGACAGTTGGATCCACTATATCTTATAGGGGGGCTTCTCTTCCTTAGACGATGTATTAGAGCTCACTATTAAAATCACCAGACGTGTCTCTACACGCAGGAATTGTGCAAAATGCACCTAGTTAGATTTTGTTTGTACAGGATTCAGCTATTTGAGTGAGCTCTTAATAGATCTGCTAGGAAAGTGAGCCCCCCTATAAGATAAATTAGTCATTCATCTGACACCCAACTCCTGCATGAAGACAGAATGAAGAGAAACTGCTTAGAGAGGAATAATGAAGATAAATGAAGATAAACTTGATTATTTCAGAAACAATGCAGAATATTTTATTGGTTGTATTTAGAAAGTTTCTTACTTTAGTATAAGGAAGCTCATATTAAATTTTCATTTTCACGATAGTTCCCCTTTAAGGTACAACTTGAGAAAGCAGTTTGTCACCAACAAAGATCAACTAGATCTTTTGTTTCTGGTGAGAAAAAATAAAGAAACGAAAAAAGTTTGTTGTGATATGTTCCCAGGCAGTGATTTTTGTATATAACGGTGAAAGTGTTTCTTTAGCTAAGGGTCAGTCCACACGAGCAAATTCGGGGAGATTTAGTCGGCTGGCGACTAATCGCCTCTTCTTCTGGACGACAATCACCCTGAACTGCCTTTGCGTGTCTTTCAGTCCACTATAATTAAAAGTCGCCTGCACTAAAGCACACACGGCGACTTTGGAAAAACTAAACGCTGCGTGTGCTTTAGCGCCTGCGACTTTTCATTATAGCAGACTGGAAGACACGCGAAGGCAGTTCAGGGATATTGTCGCCCAGAAGAAGAGGCGATTAGTCGCCAGTCGACTAAATCTCCCCGAACCTGCTGACTGACCGTAAAGGAAGGTTTCTGTTGGCTAAGAAGCATAGCATGGCTTTTTTGTCAGCACAATAATAGTGTAAGTTGTGAATGCTTGCATACAGTTTGTGTAGGATTAACTAGTTAGCAGTGCAAACAAAAGGTGTGTGCTAATACAATTGGTGCATAGGATAGCAAACCAATTCATTGCAGATTAAATTGTCCCCCCCCCCCCCAAGCAAAGATGACGTTTGTGTTCAAATTAGAACAGTGTACAATAGAAGCAGAAAGCCAGCCTGGATTTAGTTATGTTTCATTTTGAGCAATTGTATGTACATGGCATCTGTCTTTAAATACTATTATGTGTTTATTAATTAAATAAAACAAAGTATAATCCTGTCCTATCTGTGCTTATTGATAAAAGCATTGCATTTATATGGAATTCCAGATTTGAAGTTCCCTTCTACACCTATTGGTGTTCTCCTAGCATTCTTGCATGTAAAAAATGAGCAGAAACCTATGTGCAAAGGCTTACCCTAAGGGCAGAGACAGCTGAGAAAATTCTGGGAGATAAACCGCCCGGCGACCCTCTTCTTTGGGTGACTAATCTCCCTGAACTGACTCCCCGCCGGCTAGAATCTAATCTGTTGATGGCACTCGGAGCGATTTGTTTTCCGAAAATGCCTGAAGCAAATTTGGGCGACTTCGGAAAATGAAGCCGGTGATTTAGACCAGTGATTTACACAGTTCAGGGAGATTAGTCGCCCGAAGAAGAGGCGATTTGTCACCGAGCGACTAAATCTCCCCGAATCTTCTTGTCTGTCACTTTCCTAAAACAAGGGGGTGTTTTTACGGAGTAGTTCTCATTAGAATAAACTTAAGAATGATAAAGCTATTGATATTCTGAGACTGTTTGAAACTCACCCTCTTTTTGTTCTTTTTATTTTGTGTTAGTATTTATTTAGCCATGTATTTCATCCTGCCTCACTGTATCTGGTTGCTGGATTAAATGATTCCAAGGCACCAGTAAGTAAATTTGTTCTAAGGCTAGATTTTATTTATTGTAGTACAGTATTATCCCAAAACCCATTATCTAGAAAACACGGAATAACTGGAAGGACAACGTCAGTCCATATTAATAAAATATTTCTAATTTTTGCAAGTAATAAAGCAGTACCTTGGCCTTGATCCTAATATGTTATTAAAGGGCAAGGAAACCCTTCAGCTCAAGACTCAAAATATTTACTTAATGGGGGTTGTTCACGTTTGAGTTAACTTTTAATATGATGTAGATAGCGATATTCTAAGACGATTTGCAATTGGTTTTCATTTATTATTATTTGTGGTTTTTTGAGTTATTAAGCTTTTAATTCAGCATTTCTCCAGTTTGCAGTTTCAGCAATCTGTTTGTTAGGGTCAAAATTACCCTAGCAACCATGCTTTGATTTGAAAAAGAGACTGGAATATAACTAGGAGAGGCCTGAATAGAAAGATGAGAAATAAAAAGTAGCAATAACAATACATCTGTAGCCTTACAGAACATCTATTTTTAAATGGGGCCAGTGACCCCCATTTGAAAGCTAGAAAGAGTGAAATAATTCAAAAACAATGATAGAGAAAAAATGAAGGCCAGTTGAAAACTTGCTTAGAATTATGCATTCTATAATGTACTAAAAGTTAACGTAAAGGTGACCCATACCTTTAAGCCTCCCCCTTGCTGTAGCAAATTTAAAAATAAAATACGTATTTTTCTGCGCATGCGCCGAATGTCACAAAAAATGTTCCGATTTCACTTCGTGACATTCGGCGCATACGCAGTAGATCCGTACCGGTAACTGTTCCTACTGCGCATGCGCCAGAAGACGCCGGTCAATGCAGGAAGAAGACACGCGTGGGAGAAGATGGCGACTGTGAACTCCGTGGACAGGACCTGCGCAGAGGGGTGAGTAACAAGTTAGGGGCATTTGCCCAGGGGGACAGGTAGGCCAGGAGGGAGGGGGGGCAACACAGGGGATGGGGGGGGGTTTGTGCTCAGGGGGTTTCCTTCTCCTTTAATCATAGGCATCATATGTAATAAAAGTCACTGTTTGCACAGGAGCAGTAACCCATAGCAACCTATAAGATGTTTGCTTTTAAACAGATGACCAGTAAATGCTACCTGCTGATTGGTTGCTATGTGTTATCCCTTCTGGGCAAAATTCTTTTTTTTTATAAACTTTTAATTACATAACCCCCTTAAACTTTACTATAGTTCCATGAATACTTAAACCTCTTCAATCAAGCATCGACATCCTCTCCAGGATATAAATACAGTATGTAGGTCACTGACTAGGCTGTCAGCGTAGATGAAAATGGTTACTTTTTTTTCTCTCTTTGTGGAATGTTCCTAATTTGAAACTATTAAATTATAAACCACCAAACCTGCCTGAAATAGAGAGAATACTTTTTCATTACAGTGAGTTCTGTATTCGGTATACTTCAAAGTAGTTTCAGTTTAATGGTATAGTGGCTGGCATTTCTGAGAATTTTCAGTATTTGCTGTGCTGTTATCATTAGAACCAAGGTTCTGCTCATAATTGGTATTGTATAGTTTCATTCATTTTAAGCTTTTCCCCCCCTCAATTAAATTAAAAAAGCTAGATGATTTGTACAAATAACAAATCTCTGCAATTGAGGTGTTATGGTATATAGCCATCTGCAATGGTGTACCATGTATGTTGTGTAATGAATAACCTTTAAATTATATCTTTATCACTGTGTTTAATGGTAACAATCTTTATAACTGTATTTAGCGATGTAGAAAAGAAATGGTCATCCATTTTTTTCCTTTTGTTGAATGCTCCTTGTTGAGAACTGTGTATTCCACCAAACCTGAGAATTACATTTAGTTATAGGGACATAAGTGATATCTGTATTCATTTGTTAACCGCAAAACCATGGTTCTGCTCATACCCGGTACAACTGCATGTCCTTAGTGATGTTATTTTTATTTTGAAAATATTTTATTTGATTTTCATGATAAACAAATAATAACAGTATGACAGCAAATTTTATGCAGAGGAAAGACAAGTTATAATCGACACAATGGCATAAAATTATTAAAAACTAAATACCATTTAATGAGACTGACAACAACTAACTAAAATTAACTAAGCCAGTGGATGTAAACTGAAAATGTCCATTCATTGACTGGAATGTCTGAAAGCACATCTTATAAATGGAGAAACCGTCCTATTTGATCACCTTTATTAGAATAACAAGCTTCAAAAAAAGGGAGACCAATCAGTTTAAAAGAGTCAATGGAATTATTTCCTTTGGTTTTGGTTAATAAGGCTTCTTGCCAACTAAGCTGGTTCATAAAAGAAATAACGTCTGTTAATGAAGGGGGTTCTTTTAGTAACCAAGAATTAAATAAAGCTTTCTTGGAAGCTGCTAGAAAAAAAACTGTCAATAATTTATTTTCAGGGGAAATAAATTTTGTGTTGGGAACTGAAGGAAATACTACATTATCTAGATGCAAAAAAGCAAAGCACGGAGACAATTTAATCCTTATCTTCAATTGATAATTCAAAAACCCAAAAATTTCCCTCCAATATATATCAATCTTTGGGCAAGACCATAAATAATGAAAAAGTGACACATTAGTCTCATCACATTTAGGACAGTATGAAATAGGGCCATTAGAGGTGATGTTATTTTTGACACCGAACACTTTACAACATGTGCAGTGGATGAATATTTTACACCGTGTTGCAAAATATGAGAATGGCCAAAATTACCTTGCTTGGTAGCATTTATGCTATCACACGACTCCTAGGCAACTTCTAATATAGTCAATAAAGTAGCCCCTCTTGTAAAATATAAGGATATTTAAGTTACTGTATTTTTATACACTGTAGTAATGTATGTTGGCTCCACACAGGATCTCCATGTTTACCCATGAGTTGGGCAGATCTTGGATGAAGCCTGCACACCTAGCTGTGCCATTAAATAAGTAAGGGCAACAAGGAATGAATTGTGAGGCAGAAAAAAGTGTTTATTGCTCACGCAACATGTTTCAAGCCTACTGGCTCTTTGTCAAGTGTCAGTTGTTGGTGGAATAGTTTTTATGCCAAGCCCCTGCCCCCCACCAACATAATCTCTGATGTCACCATATAGGGCAGGTTAGGCATGGATATTGGAGTCACTTTATAACCTCTACCCAGTTTTGTCCATTAGTGGGTTAGGGCAAATGTAAGTTGGGATGTCCCACTAATAGACAGTAAGGTTTAGACATTTTTCAGGTGACCAATTTAACAATTATTCTTTAGCCATACAATACGGCCATGTAGAAATAAATATTCACTATAGGGAAGCCATAATGTTGACCGACACATCACTACACCTTTGGGATAACTTTTAGTATGATGTAGTGAGTGATATTCTGAGACATTTTGCAATTTGTTATTATTTTTGAAGGTAATTGAGCTTTTTATTCAGCAGCTCTTCCATTTGCATCTTAACCAGTCTGTTAACTAGGGCCCAAATTACCCTAGCAACCATGCGTTGTTTTGAATGAGAGACTAATACGAATAGAAGGATCAGTAATAAAAAGTAACAATACATTTGTAGCCTTACAGAGCATTTGTTTTTTAGAAGGCAGTCATCGACGCCCATTTGAAAGTTGCAAAGAGTCAGAAGAAAAAGGCAAATCACTATAAAACTATATATAAAATAAATAAATAAATGAAAAGTTGCTTAGAATTGGCCATTCCTTGTACCTTAAAGGTGACCCACCCCTTTAATGAAGCCAATGGATTCTCCTCAGCAGGGACAAAAAAATGTATCAACTAAATGTATCCATTTAGAACAGGTTACAGGGCCGTGCCCCCCCCCCCCCCCCCGAGCTGCTTTAGAAGGTAAAAAATGACACTTTACTCTTCAATATTAGAACTGAACTGAAAAAATGTTTGTAAGGTGAACAATAAAGTACTGGTGAAGATCTATACATCAGGATTCCTATTTCAAAATACAACATGGATTCTATGTTTAAACCCCCATCCCTTATACAGTAAGTTTATCAAGAATTATTTAATAGCACTTGCACATTCCCAGTAAGCATCTACTCTACATCAATCCTTAAAAGCATAATGAGCATAAGCAGTGCCTCCACAACAGTGAGATGGCCATTTGGATACATAATTTTTATGTTAATCCACTGATATAAATTAGTAATTTATTTTCTTTTTGGCACGGTTCCATCAGAACTGAACTCCAAACAAACAGAACTGTCATAACATGTACTGTACTTGCAGGGTTACATAACACCTGAGAAACAAACTTCCTTCTTAAATGTTCCAAAACAATTCTGATGATTTGTTTTTGTCAAATTATTTTACATCCAGAACAAAATACAGCAGTGCACTGTTACACAACTTATGCAGTCAATGCTAACAGTTGATATATCCATTTTGATATGTTGAGGATGGTAAAGAGCAAGACGCTGCAGATGTAAAGTGAGCCTCATCTTCTTTATGCTTTATATCTATTCTTGTAAACCCCTGCTAAACATAAACTATAAGGCCAAAAGTATCCAAACCTAGTCTGCCCAACATGTAAAGCATGTAAAAAGCAAAGGTATCCATATGAAGTTGGTCCTCCTTTACTGCTATAACATCCATCACCAAGGCTTTCCACTAGATGTTGGTGTATGGGATTTGCTTCCTTTTAGCCACAAGAGCATTAGTGAGGTTGAGCAATGATGTTGGGGAGCCTGATTAGTAGTTTGTTCCAGTTATTAAGCTTGTTTCAGGTCAGGGCTCTGTTTAGGGCAGTCAAATACTTTCACTCCCATTCTGGGGAGACCTTGCTTTATGCAATGGGGCATTATTGTGCTGAAACATGAAACCAAGGAAAACCGCACAGTATATTTACCTTGGAATTGGAGTATGTTGTGTTATTCTGGTATCTGCCAACCCCACACTTATTTATCAGACTGGTAGATGCTGATGTATCACTTGAAAAGGTTGCATTTACACTGCTCCAAGGTCCAACTGTAGTAACCTTTACACCTCAACAGTCACTCACTGCAATTTCACAGGTGATTATAGACGTGTGCAGCTGCTTACTTGTGACAAAAGTAAACCCATACTCCTGTTCTTGTCCTGATGCTTCCAGAGACCACTTAGAACTCAGGAGTGAATGTACAAGCTGATGTTGTTTTAGAAGGAGTTTCCCGAAAATGTGGCTTTGAGTGAGCCTGAATGCTTTTGGACACATGGTGTTTATATTTCCTCACATGTATGGAAAGATTTAGATCAATGCTTGCAAAAATAATTAATTTCATCTACACACTAAATTATCCTAATGATGTAAGCGGTTTGCATGTTGCGGTAGTCTTTCAATTTTCCGGTGTCTTACAATACTTCCATTTTCTTCAGTTGCCATTTGTAGAAAGCCTAAAACTCTTAAATAAAAGTGCCTAAATGGCTAAAGCAATACTTCAAACGGAACAGCAGGACCGGACTCTGAGATAATTTGTTCTTGAGACTTGGTTTCAGTGTCGGACTGGCCCACCGGGATACCAGGAAAACTCCCGGTGGGCCAAGGTGTCAGTGGGCCCTCCTGCTTCTAACCTTTTTGGTCTATTTCATGGTCATTCTCTATTTCTTTATGGGAATAAAGAGGCTTAATAATGAAATAATAGAGTATAGTATGTAGAGCAAAAAAAACTAGGAGAATAAAGAGATTGAGTGAGGAGGGGAGGTATAAAAGTTTGGAAATTGGGCCCTCAACCTAAGGTTTTCTTGTGGGCCCCTGGTATCCCAGTCCGACACTGCTTGGTTTACTTCTTATCCTTCATTTCTGTCATTCTCTTAACTTTGCTGTCTTCTTAAAACTGCCTTTGTGTAGTTAAAGGAGAACTAAACCCTAAAAATTAATATAGCTAAAAATGCCATATTTTATATACTGAACTTATTGCACCAGCCTAAAGTTTCAGCTTGTCAATAGCAACAATGATCCAGGACTTCAAACATGTCACAGGGGGGTCACCATCTTAGAAAGTGTCTGTCACATGCTCAGTGGCCTCTGAGCAGCTGTTGAGAGGCTAAGCTTAGGGGTTGTCACAAATTTACAGAAATTAGGTTAGCCTCTAATATAAGCTGATGCTACAGGGCTAATTATTAAAATCTGATGCTAGTTGCACTGGTTTCTGTGCTGCCATGTAGTAATTATCTGTATTAATTATTAATCCGCCTTATAATGTGATATTTATATTCTGTGTACTGTATATTTTGTGTGTGTGTCCCTAAGCTCAGTATGTGACAGCAGCACAGAGCAATGTACAGTGAATCAGCAGAAAAGAAGATGGGGAGCTACTGGGGCATCTTTGAAGACACAGATCTTTACTGCTAAAGGGCCGTGGTTGCCCTGGGCAGGTACAGAAGCCCAAAACATAATGTACAACATTTCTAGCCTACTTTAGTTAAACTGCAGCTGCTGGGCTTTTAGACAGAATAGATGTTAATCTTGTCCCTTGCTTTTGCTATCCTGCTTG
Source organism: Xenopus petersii (assembly GCA_038501925.1). Classification (NCBI taxonomy): domain Eukaryota; kingdom Metazoa; phylum Chordata; class Amphibia; order Anura; family Pipidae; genus Xenopus; species Xenopus petersii. Next base: position 39,559,306 of record CM076672.1, on the reverse strand, counting down.
TTATCAAACTGTGTGTTTAACATTATTACATTCAGCTATTGTTAGTGTGTCTTCACGGGGCACGGTTTTTATTTTGCTTCGTTTGAACATGCTTGTAAAAAAAATGTTAATTTTATTCTATAATTAATATCAGGTGTATCCTTTTCTCTTTAGGCTACGAGAAGACAGACGACGTGTCTGAAAAGACCTCACTTGCAGATCAAGAAGAGATGCGAAGCATTTTTATCAACCAGCCTCAGCTGACGAAGTTTTGCAACAACCATGTTAGGTAAGTGATGTCATTTATTGATTATTCATAGCTGTAATAGTGTTGTAAGCAGTAAGAGCCTATAGGTCTATTTTAGCAATGAGAGGGTGTAAAAAAAAAATTCTGATTTCCACCTTACTCTATAGAGATGAGTGGAGGTGTTAAATCCTTCTGCCAGAAGACTGATCAGGCAAACTGTCATGTTTCACATTATTTGAGCTTCCAAGTTCACACAATCAGATTTGTTAGTAGCAGTATAACCAGTGGCTTGTAAAAAGAGTAATTTCTTCAAATATGTGGATGTTGCAAATAATACTTCTATATTGCCATTAAAATCCTGCTGCCCTTTTGTATTTTCAAGCACTGCAAAGTACAATCCCATCACGTTTCTGCCAAGATTTCTCTATTCTCAATTCAGAAGAGCTGCCAACGCATTTTTCCTGTTTATAGCACTACTACAGGTGAGCTCTCCATTTCTTCTCAAACATGTTCAACTCGAACAGATCTGCCTGTTTATTAAAAATGACTCTTCATATTCTGTTTAGGAAGATGTGTTATTTATTCTGTTCCTTACAGTTAGCATCTTGTATCTTACAGTGGCTGAAAATCTAAAACAAGCAAGTATTGGCTTACTGCCTGCCAAGTTCCCCATTAATAGTGATTGCACGTATTAGTTTGCAATAACCTTTATGCTCTGAGGCAATTGCCGCTGTCCTGGTGTGCTTGTTTTCTACCAGTTGTAGGGTTGATCATTGAAGTATATAGGCTGTCTGTGTGCTGTAAACCTCTAGGTGATTTTTCCATTTTTTTTTTTTATCTGTACAAAGAAAACCTTTTTCTACTGTCTACCAGTCTTTGACGTCGACTGTGTGAAATGTTTCAAATAGGGGGGTTCTTGCAAGTACAGTGTATTTTAGTTTCTATCTACAACTAAAAATGAAGGTGAAGTCACAATTTACTTCCTGTCCCTACAAGCAAGGTCAAAGCAAATTAGCAGTCTAGTGAAGAGTTTATAAACAAACCCTTCCCTTCCCCAACTGCAGACTGTTAGGCTCTGAGATAAGAAGAAGCAGTAGACTCGGTAAACTGCTGCTTCGTTTTTACCTTGCTTATAGGGTCAGGATGTAGAATGTGTCAGAACAGAAAAGATTGCTTCATTTTGGCTGCAATTGGAATGAGTAGCCCATGGGTGTGTACCATGTACCTCTGCTGCAGTGAGAAATGATATAGTGAGTTTAAATATATTTTCATGTCCATCTGTGCATACCTCCCAACTGTCCCTTTTTCGGAGGGACAGTCCCTCCTTTGACAGCTCAACCTGCAGTCCCTCATTTGTACTGGAAAGTCCCTACTTTCTCTGCACTGAACAGCCAGAAAAAGAAACAAAGTTTCTAACTTAATTGGCTTTTAGCAGAGACCACAGAACAGTTAACAGGTGCAAATAAGATACTTTGTAACAATTTTGAGACACAAAAAAACAGTTTAGATAAGGAGAAATATTTTCAAACTTTCATAACTAAAAATAAATTTTGTAAAATGAACATGGTAATTAGGGGGTGTGGCCACAGAAAGAGGCATGGTAAAAAAAAAATCGCTGCGCTACGTGCGAAAAAATTTTTTGTCCCTCTTTTTACTTCCAAAATGTTGGGAGGTATGATATGTGTTCTGTTAAGATGCCAATAAATCTGCACAGCTTATAATAAAAAGGTTGTAATGCCTATAGTCCCTAGTGCTAATGTCCTACCATGTGTCTGCAGCAGTAGAATGCTGGGGTCAGACAGTGACATGTTGTCACTGTGCAGCAATGCAATTTTGCCAAAGGCAACACTGGTTCATTAATAAATTGATCTTTTTTTATGATGCTTACACAAAGATCCAGCTGCTTCACTATGGCTTGCACCTTGTGGGCATGTCATCTATTTTGACATATGAATAGATTCGTTGTTCATTAAAGAACATTAGGGCTAGACAAATCATTACAACCAGAATGCACTAGGGCCCAACTCCAAAAAGCTGTCATGAGTGGAGTAGTAGCACATCAATAACTGAAGTGCAAAGGGTTATAGAACCCGACAGTAAGAATTGTTCCACAGGCTGCAGAACAATCCATTTAAAGGTGTTGCCCACCTTACTATTTAGAATTTTTGATGTAGATCATGAGAATTCAGAACAAGTCTTATTTTCTAACATTTTGTTCTGCAGCTGTTAGGCTTGGAGTTTGAAATGCTATATGGCTGCTTGGGGTTAATTAATGAATGATAATCAATAGGAAGGACACAGAAAGAAAGATAATCAGGTAAAAATTGCAATGCAACTGGACCCTCACAGGCAATCTGTGTGATCCTGACAACCAGAGAGCTTTTTCAGGTGCAGGCTAGAAACACACAGAATGGGAAAACAAATGCAAAATAAATAATGGGGAACTACTGAAACTGTTCTTAGAGTCATCCATATAACGTATTACATGTTAATAAATTAAAATGGATATTCGCAATGATAATATCTGCATAGTCCAGTGTTAAATAGCATGGTTAAAGGAGAAGGAAAGGTTTGGTGCACTTGGAGTGGCAAATGTTAGGCACCCCCAAATGTTTGTAGTTACTTACCTGAGACCTGGGCCGGTGCTCCTATCAGCAGAAAACTGCACCGGCCCAGGGTTATTCCAGTGAGCTTGGAGAAGAATCGGCAATCACTCCTGGAGTCACTAGTGAGGTAAAAGGAAACTTTATTTCATCAAGTTAAAATCATGAAATCCTTGAGGAATCCATGAGGATTTCATGATTTCAACTTGCTGAAATAAAGTTGCCTCTTACCTCACGAGTGGTTCCAGGAGTGCTTGCTGATTCTTCAAGTTTATACTCTCCTCCTGCTACGGGTTCGGGGTGATGCACCCGGTCCTCTCTACACATTCGGCGAGTGCATTCCCTATAAGTTCAAGCGGGGTTAAGCAGCTGGTTTTTGATACGAGTGTGGGACTTGGGGTTTCTACACTCAGGTCAAAGTATTCCCAGGGTGAGCGCCTGAAATAGTGTCACTTGTTAAATCATCCCAATAGAATAAAGACAGAATTCGTAGCAACCCTGCTTTTGTTTAACACTGTCTGGATTTGGTCTGCAATTTCTTTTTTGTGTATATTATACCAGTGAGCACCATGGAGCACTCCTCTTCCGTCTTCCTCCTTCCTTCGCACGGCTGTGCATGTGCAGTAAAACGAAAGGCCGAACTTTAGCTTAAAAGTTGACTATTTCCTTAAACTTTGCGTGCGTTTGCCCTGGGAAATTTGAAGAAAGAAGAATTCGGAAGTAGAGCGCGCCATGGTGATCGGTGGTATAACCCCTCGATGGTGCAGTTTTCTGCTGATAGGAGCACCGGCTCGGGGGTTTCAGTTAAGTCAATACAATCAATTGGGGTGCCTAACATTTGGCACCCCAAGTGCACCAAGCCTTTCCTTCTCATTTAATGAGAATTCTGTGGAATAAGTGTATGGGAGATATATGTGCTGGTGGGAGTTAAACCACTGTAGGCCGCTGAAAAGATCTTGACAGTAATTGTGCTGTCCGTTCCACATGGAGAGAAGTGAGACATGTTGCTTGACGAATACTGGCAGGATTTGTATGAACCAAGTTTAACATTTAAACCAGGTAAAAACTCAAATATTGATTTAATAAGAACATGTGGATTAGAAGATCTCACAAGACTGCTTGTTGTTATTGCTCTTTCTAGCACTGCATAATTAGTGATATCTACAAATGCCATTTACATCATAGGCATTTCCATTGCACAGTTTATGTATATAAATGCTGAAAATAAATAAAAGAGGTACTGACACCAGAAATGTAAATCTTTTTTTACAATTATTATCTTTTGTCTTTGCATGCTTTTTCTTTTGCTTTAGAAGTATGACTGCCATATTTGTGCTGCAGTAGTCTGTTGGAAAGAGTTGAGAAGTGACAGGTTGCCAAAACAGTAAAATTTAGAAAGTTCAAATAACACTTAAAGTAGAACTCCCCAGGGGATGGCGTCAAAACGGCATAAATTCTTGGAAAACTTAAAATGCGGGAAAAATAAGACACCACTTGCCTATATGGGGCCATTAAAATGGTGTTAATTCTGGGAAAATGTAAAATGTTGTTTTTAGTGTTGGATGCACTTTAATAGCGAAACAAATCCTTTACCAAAAACACCCTACCCCCCACCCCATGTAGACCCCTCTCCCTCCTCACCCTCAGCCTAGCTGTCCCCCGGGGGAAATGCCCTTAATATTTTACTTACCCCTCACAGCATCGGAGTTCACCGCAGCCATCTTCCGGGTCTTCGTAAAAGGAACAGTAACGCCAAAAAATTTAAGTGTTTTAAAGTAATGAAAATATCATGTAGTGTTGCCCTGCACTGGTAAAACTGTTCTGTTTGCTTCAGAAACACTACTATAGTTCATATAAACAAGCTGCTGTGGAGCAATGGCGGACATTGAAAAACGGCTATATGGCACAGGTTAACGAATGGATAACAGATAACACCATTAGACAGACAGCTTATCTTCTATCTGCTGTGTAACTTGAGCTTTTTCTCCTTTGAATGGCTGCCCCCATTGCTACACAGCAGCTTATTTATACAAACAATAGTAGTGTTTCTTAAGCAAACACAGCAGTTTTACCAGTGCAGGGCAACACTGCATTATATTTTCATTACTTTAAAATACTTTTATTTTTTGACGTTACTGTACCTTTAAGCCGAGGCAGAGACCGGTAAAACTGCATGCACAGTTGGAACGATTTACTGGTTTGCGACTGTGCATGCGCCGAAATGGACGGAAATTGCAGAAGCGCCAGAAGAAGACATGAAGACTCGGAAGTTGCTTAGATTTACATTTTCTTTAATTATGCAAAATTTGACTTTACATCCCTTTATGGGGGATGGGTGTATGCAATGTAACTTCTTTATGTATACACTAAAGTGCTGATTGCACAAAGCAGATCTACAATATCTTTCAGTTGTAGTTAATTTCAAAATCTATAAGAACATTAGCTGACCTTTAATTTTCTATGGCTTTATAACAAAACCTCTACATTGGTAATATCTGCGCTAAAATTTGCAGCTTTCCCTCTGATGAGAATCCGTGGCTTGGTTATGCTGGCTTTTGTAATTCCTGCTAATATCTGGCAGTTGTTCATAGCTGAATCATAGCTAAAATGCAAAATGATTCATGTAAAAGCCAGATGCTGCAACGACTGACATACCAACGACTTTTGGTAAAGCCAGTGTACTGTCGGTAAACTTTTGATTCCCACAACCCCCCCCCCCCCAAACAATATATTACCTCCTCTTTTTTTTTTTTAAATCATTTGTAAAATCAAATTCTTGCTTAGATTGGCCTTACTCCCATCCTGAGAATGCTAAACCATATTTATTTTTGTTTGTCTCCCATAGCAAATGACCTGTGGGAAATCTCCCACAGGTGACAAAGTGCCCGAAAATTGTTTCTCCAAAAGAATGGAAATAGCATGTAAAACACATTAAAGGGGTTGTTTATCAAAGATTGAATGTTAGTTTTTTATAGCTTGAATGAACTCACAACTCAAACTTGATTCAGCGAGTTTGAGTAGTGAAACTGATCGAATTGATCAAGTTTTCTGGCAAAACCCTCTGAGAAAAACTCGTACATCATGATCCAAATTAAGGAAGTGCTGGGAAATATTCGGCGAACCCCATGTGCCAAGCATTTAGATAATAGATCCCAGTCCTGTACTGGCTATCAACCTTTCTCCAGCCAAGACTCTAATTTCCACAATGCCTTCTATAGATGAATGAAGAAGTACAGTGTCCTAGGTATTATTGGAAATTAAGGGGGTTACTTATCAAAGGTCGAGTTATGTGCGTTTTTTTAGACCTTGAATGAACTCAAATGGTTTCTAATTTAAGAAAAAGCATGAATCTGCGAGTTTGGAGTTTTGTTTTTTTTTTTTTTTTACTCAATTTTTCATTGAAAAAAAAACTTAAATCGCTAGTATTGATCGAGTTTTTCATTCAAAACCCTCTTAAAGGAGAAGTCAACCTGTACGGGGAAAAAACCCTCCCCTGTGTATGCCCCCCTCTCCACCCTGGCCTTTCTGCCCCCCCCCGAGCAAATGCCCCTAACTTGTTACTTACCCTCCTTACAGGTCCTCTGCTGCGGAGTTTGTGGGCACCATCTTCTCCCAAGTGCTCTTCTTCCTGCTTTGACAAGCGTTGTTGGTGCATGTGCAGTACGTGGCAATTACCGGTAAGGATATTCTTTGCATGCAGCGAAAGTCACAAAGTTTCCGGAAAAAAGATCGGAAACTTTGTGACTTTTGGGCAGATGCGCAGTTGGAAGCATTTGCCCGTACGGTGCTACTGCGCATGCGCCCAAAAGTCACAAATTTTCCAATCTTTTTTTCTGAAACTTCGTGACTTTTGTACTGCGCATGAGCCAAAAACGCTGGTTAAAGCAGGAAGAAGAGCTTTCGGGAGAAGATGGGGCTCGTGGAGTCCGCAACAGAGGACCTGGAAGGAGGGGTTAGTAACAAGTTAGGGGCATTTGCCCGGAGGGGGGCAGGCAGGCCGGGGGGGAGGGGGGCCTACACAGGGGAGGGGGGCAGGGTTTTTTCCCCGTACAGGTTGACTTCACCTTTAAAAAACTTTAACATCATGAAGGCTATTAACATCTTCAAATGGTTTAAGGGACCTCTGCCATTGACTCCTACATGAGCTTGACAGGTTTTAGATGGTGTATTTTCAGATTCAAGCTATTTTCTGGGTCAGGGTATAATAAATCTCGAAAAATTCAAGTTTATTATTTTTTTTAAAGCCAGAAATGGTTGACCAAAAACATAACCTTGAAAACTCTAATTTTCATGGAAAACACAACTTGAACCTTAATAAATAAAAGCCCTACATGTTATGCGTCGGTTCATGCAAAAAATCCCTTCTTTTACATTATGTGTAAGAAATACTGTATGTGTGCATGTTCATGTTTTCAGAAAGGTAGATACTTTAGATCATGCCTGTTGAACTGGACAAATTCAGCCTAAAATAATTGTGTAGGCCCTCTTATTATAAGTCCGTTGCATACACAGCAGAAAAGGGCCATATGGGGGTTCATTTATAAAAACTGGACGAATTTGCACAGCAACTAATAAGTAACTGTCTTTTTACAGGCAGTTGCAGGTTGAACAATAAAAGCAAACATTGGATTGACTGCCCTGGGTTACTGCCCAGGTGCAGATTTGCCCAGTGTTTATAAATGAGTCCCACTATGTGTTTTGGTGAAGCTAGTCTGTTGAGTTATGAGAGTGAGGCAGTCCATCAAATGAGCCACTGGTTTTAATATTGCTTCTATATAACGTGTGCAGGGGAGATTTATGACTGGAATCATTTCACAGACCTTACATTGCTCAGCTGTTTGCTCTGACTGGGAGCTGTCCAGTTGCTGAATTCTTTCCCAGAGCTTTGGATATAATGTGAGCCATTTAGCCCCACTAAATTATATGCAAATTAACTGTTGCTCATAGTAATCTAAATAAATGTTTTCACATTCTGCTTTTAATATTTTCTATACATTAACCATTGAATGATCAAATAAACCTTCATGCTGTATTGAAACTGCATTAGTGGAGACTTTCCGGCATCTAATCTGCCTGTTGAAAATTGCTCTAGATTTACTATACTCCCTTTATAGACAAAGAATGTCTTTGCATCAGAGTTAAGCCTCTATACTTTTTACAAAGTCCATGATTTCCTATAGTATGAAAAAGTGGGTCCATAGAATATCTGAGGGCACGCCACGTTTAACTTCTAAAACTCCAGCTTCTAAAACTCAGTTTCTTAAAAGAATATGATTATTTGAGTGTATTCTTTAAAGGACAAGGAAAGTTAAACTAAAAAAGTAGGCTAGAAATATTGTACCAACCCAAGGCTTTAGCAGTAAAGATCTGTGTCTCTGAAGATGCCCCAGTAGCTCCCCATCTTCTTTTCTGCTGATTCACTGCACATGATCATTGCTGCTATTGACAAGCTGAAACCTTAGGCTGGTGCAATAAGTTAAGTATATAAAATATGGCATTTTTAGCCACATTCAATGTTAGGGTTTAGTTCTGCTTTAAAGCACATGACCGTGACTTAAATAATTTGATGTTGGAAAAACAGGATTTGCTTGATGATGCAGATCGTCCTTTTTTACTTTCCTTAGAATCTGTTATCTAACATGTAATACTTTTAAAATAGAAATCTACTGACTCCCACCCCTCTCATATATTTTTAGCCAACCGATAATTTTCTTCAAAAGCAATTTAGGCATGAAGCTCCCATGGCTGAAATATGCTCAGTTATTTGCCTCTAAAGTGCTTTGGGATGGGCAATAACCACAATCCCCATCCTGAGTCTTTATTTGAAATCTACAGTTCATTTGTATTTTTCAGTATTCAATTACCTAATCCTGTCCGTTACCAAATGGTCTCTCAAAAGCAGTGACGCTTATAGCATCATTAGCATTCTAATCAAAGAGCGCGTAACCGTGGAGAAATGCACAAATGTGCAATGGGAGGCACATTTATGAAGGGTCGAATTTCAAATTCATGTAAGTTTTTAAAACTCCCATAAACTCGAAATTCAGCAATCTAAATTTATTAATAAAATCGTATTATTTATACTCGGACGAATTTAAACAACCCGAAAATTCGAATCGAATTAGATTGAAATTCGATCAAACTCTGTTTTTTCCTCAGAAAAAAAACTTGAATGTCAGGATGGCTGCAAACGTCTCCAAATTGATCCCTGCACCTCTCCCGTTGACTTAAACGGTAATTCGGCAGGTTTTAGGTGACAAATAGTCAAATTCAAATTCTTAAAGGGCCAGAGTGTGATAAATCTTGAAAATTAAATTCACATTTTATTAAAAACTCGAATATAGTTTGGATAACTCCCTAGTCGAATTTTACGGTTTTTACCATAAAAAAAAATTAGAGTTCGAATTTTCAATTTATACCCTTGATAAATCTGCCTGTTGGTAAGCGGCATATATTTATTAAGGGTTGAATTTCGATTGAAAAAAACGGCAAAATTTGAATTCAAAAAGGCCAACTGAAATGAAGTCAAAGTTTGTTTTTTTTTTTGACCGAGTAGGTCCGTATTCGAATTGTACGAATCGAAGGAATTCGATTTTTCCACCTATTGACTTCAAGTAGGTTCTAGGAGGTCCCCCATAGGCTAAAACAGCAATTCTGCAGGTTTTAGATGGCGATGGTTAAAGTCAATTTTTTTTAAAGAGACAGTACATGATAAATTTTGAATCGAATTTGGACTATTCTTTTGTTGAAGTACACAAAAAATAGCTGGAAATTCGATTTTTTTTTTTGTTTTTTGTTTTTTTCATTAAAAATTCGCCTCGACCTTTCATAAATCTGCTCCTAAGTGTTTACTTGTGGGTGCATTTTACATATTTTAAACTGTTCCTCTTTCACAGTTCGTGCCTATCCTTTTGCAATTCTGTACAAGGGCTATATATGTTTGCTGCAACCTGCATAAATTCTGCTCATGTGCTTTCTGCAATGCTTTCCATGTATGTAAATGGGAAGTGATGCTTGGCTGGAAACGATTTTAGTCTGGAGGTCATTTATAAACAGTGGGCAAATTTGTACATGGGCAGTAACCCATGGCAACCAATTAGATCATTGGTTTCAGCGTTTCAACCTGAACAAAGCTAATTGCTTGCTATGGGTTACTGTCCAGGTGCAAATTTGCCCACTGTTTATAAATGAGCCCCAGGCAGTCAGGGATGAACAAGAGAATGCCGGAGACAATGTAAAGTAAGAATGTGTTCCCAACAAAACAGTAACCAGCCTTGACCCATGTATCGGTAAGAAGTCTTTTATGCAGCAGTGGTGTTTCCACAATGGGATTAAAGCTGGAGTGTGAATTCATTGAGACGCACCACTTTTTACAGAAATCAACATCACCTTCTTTTCATTACTAACATGCAGCATAGCTGTTTATGTATATTTGACAGTTCCGTTGCATAGCAGACGTTATCATCTTACATTCTGCCTCTGTATAGCTGCTGTCATTTTGTTTCTGTTTTTGTTTTTCACAGCAAATTCCAGACGTGTCGCCAACAGGTCGCTATACAACACTGGTCCCTCTCTTGTTTATTTTAGCTGTGGCAGCTATCAAAGAAATAATAGAAGATATTGTAAGTATATTTCAGCAAAAGGCATGCTTTGTCGCCGTAACACAAATTCCAAAGATTTGTTAACCAGTTCTTCAGGCTCTTGCTTGGTTACTGACAAAGTGAAAGTGTTGCCAGGCAACAAGTATGCCTTCCATGAGCTCTGAAGAAGGGTTGTTCACTTTATTGCCAACAGCTACTATATATGAAGTCAGCATGGCATTCGTGATCACAAGCACTTAAAGGGGTTGTTCACCTTTCAATGAATTTTTAGTATCATGAAGAGTGATATTCTGAGACAATTTTAGTTTGGTTTTCGTTTTTTATTTTTTGTGGTTTTTGAGTTATTTAGCTTTTAATTCAGCAGCTCTCCAGTTTGCAATTTCTGCAACCATGAACTGATGTAAACAAGAGACTGTAATATGGATAGGAGAGGGCCTGATTAGAAAGAGAAGTAATAAAATGTAGCAATAACAATACATTTGTAGCCTCACAGATCATTTTGTTGTTCAGATGGGGTCAGTGACCCCCATTTGAAAGCTGGAAAGAATGAGAAGAAGGTGGCAAATAATTCAAAAACTATAAAACATAAATAATGAAGACCAAGAAATGTTTCTTAGAACATTATAGAACATACTAAAACTTACCTTAAAGGTGAACCACTCTTTTAACAAACCGTAACCTGTTGTTTTGTGTGTTTTTATTGCTAAAGCAATTTAAGTTTTTCTTATTGTATTTTGAATGTGAGTTTTAAAAACCCTTATGTTCCCCAATTTGGTTTAAAATGTGGATGCTCTCCCGTCGTCTTATTAATTGTTACCAAACTACTACTAAAACTGCATGTAAACTGACGTAATTTGTTTAATGACTACCACAGAAGCAGTAATGTATAACCTCCTTAACCTCTAACATCTTTAATTGGGACTGGCTAAATTGAATTGTGACTAATAAAGGACTTCTGGGCAGGCCCGGACTGGCAATCTGTGTGTTCTGGCAAATGCCAGAGGGGCTGCAATAAGGTGCCATAGAAAGTCAGTATTTAGTGGGCTGGTGGGGGCTGTTTGGGCCTCTGTGTGGGCTGATTGGGCCTCTGTGTACCATATCAGCAAAAATCCGCACTCATAGGACTTTGTGATACATTCATTGATTTAATTCCTACTGTAATAAAATAGGCACCAAATCTTTGGTTTGGTTGAATCTTACTGGTACTTATATATACACAGCAAATGCTTTTTTTCAGCCAAACCTGATACCAGTCCTTCAAAGTATTCGACACCTGGACATCTGAATGCAACAAATGATGCAGATTTTTGGATGTGTTTTGCTTAGCACCCTGTTTTTTAATCTTGGATCTCCAAACACTGATAGACTTCAGTTTCCAAAATGTTGATTGTTTTAGTCCAGCAGCATCTGGGGTTCCTGTTAAACAGCTACTCAGAAGAGATTTGCTGGTGGCCTTTGAACTTTAATACATATTAAGGAAAATTCAAGATTGATTTACATGGGGGGCTCATCCCTTAGTGATTTTAGCTCCTACCCTGAGTTGGCAAACTGCTTAAAATTAGAGTACACAATCTCTCAGAGTACTTTATCTCTCAACTATACACCCCCATATTGTTCCAGGGTCTACCCTGTATAAGGGGTTGCCTGGTGGTGCACACAGGAAAACTACCCTGGGCCAGTGCACTTTTGAAGAAGAGGGGACGGAAGTTTGTCACTAAGGGTGCCTCTTAATAGCTGGAATAACAAAGCCTTTGGAGCATGTGGCATTTTGACTACCATGGTGCTTTTAGGAATAATTGTTATTGTCTACCGTCACATCTGTTTCAAACACATTCGAGAATATAGGCAGCACTGCTTGGGAACACTAGTGTTTGCTGTAGACAAAGTGTTTCCATTGCTTTCTGCATTGTGGTGATAATAAAAGCAGGGTGTTGACTAAATCCTACATGTGTCATAGATCTAAGGCCAATGACTCACTAGGCAAACTTTCTGCTGGTGTTTTTCAGCTGGCAGAGAAGTACTTGATGACCATTTTGGCCTGTCATTGAGTTCAATGGAATCCACGTCACTGGCAGTGAAAGGCAGCTTTTTGGTATAAAATAAGATTTTGAATGGAACTTTTGCAATTTATCTAGTCTTTGGGCTGTTAATTTTGGCTAGTAAAATGGAAGAGACCTTTGTAAATGCTGCGCATGCAACTAGTAGCAATAACACTATGGATGTACTGAATCCAGGGTTTGCTTCGATATTAGGCCAAAAATAATGGATTAGGTTCATCCCTAAATAATTTGGTAAATTGGGATTTTTAAATTGCGCAAAATCTTTCATCCAGTTTTTGGTCTGTCCGTTTAAAAATCAGGCAGACGTCTATGTCTGAGAATAGAGAGAAACCCAGCATAGCCATAGTCATCCAGCTACTGCTCTAATGGTTAATATTTGTAATATGGAGGACAGTGATAACATGTGTTACTGTTGCCCCTGTCTAGAATCTTGCTAAATCTCACTTGGGAGTGGAATACACTGAGAGATCTGCTCATTTGACAATGTCGCCAAACGAGCGGATCTCTCCCCGATATGCCCACCTTGAGGTGGGCGATATCAGGGCTGATCCGATCATGGCCCCTGGGGCCCAATGATTGGATCATAACGAAGGGCAACAGGTGGTTGGATTGCGGGTCCGCATCAACGAACAGATGCGGCCACATTCCAACAGGATTCTTTGTTCTTTCGGCCAGATATCAATCGGGGAAGTCCGTTGGAGGGCCCCATAAATGGGCCAATAAGGTGCCGACTAGGTCTGTCGGCAGCTTTTATCGGCCCGTGTATGGCCACCTTTAGCCTAACTGTGCAGATTGCCCATCTAAATGGACAGTGTCTTTGTTATTCCCTGAATTACATTTAAGCTCAATTGTCTGGGCCTATTCTACTAGGGTGTGGCCATGGTTGTAATTTATTTTGCTTGTTTTGATGTCATTTTGTAGCTAACCGTCATATCTATAACTAGCATTTAATTTATGTTTGTCGGGGTACTGTTATCAACAACATCCTCATCCTCAAAACAGAACAAAGCCTGAAACAGATACTAATGTCCTTCACTGAAGCAATTGTGAATGTCTTGCCATGTAAAGTACGGTACTTACTCTATCCTCTTGACTGGCTTTTCCTTCACTTTGATGATCCTACAGCTTCCTTCCTGGCTGGCCAGATGTGCATCTGATCTGAATGTGCCAGTCCATGGAAGGGGATGGGAAAGCAGGAAACACTTTCTGCAATATGTCCACATCCATCTACAGCTTATTTTTCAACATGCTAATCTTGTGACGTGGCATGGATCTGTGACAGAAGGCTAGCACATTAGGGAAGCAGAGAAGGAGAAATTATAGTGACAAAGTATGGCAGGGCATCTTTGTACAAGGCCTTGACAAAGTGGGGGGAAAAACAGAATGCCTGTGGTGCACCTTATGGGGCCATGCAACATAACTGCTTGCTGCACAGATTTCATCTGATATTTTGGACACATTTAGTCTTAAAGGGGACCTGTCACCCAGACATAAAAAGCTGTATATTAAAAGTAATTTTCAAATTAAACATGAAATCCAAATTCTTTTTTTTTTTTATTAAAGCATTATTAGCTGTTGTAAATTTGTTTAAAAATCTCCGCTGTCAATCAAATTTTGACTGCCCCTCCTCTATGCCTTACTTTCACTTTCCATTCAGCACTTACTAGATGTCACTACGCTCCCCACATTCCCCCATTCTCTTTACCATCTAATTGTGTAACCGGTGCATGGTGATGGACATCAGGTCCCCCATACTGGTGCACAAACAAGATTATGAGATGATGCAAGGCTTGCCTTGATAACAGTGTCCACAAAATGGTCCCTGTCTGCTTGCTATAATTATGCATTCCCAGATGGAAGGAAACAAGATTCAAATAATTTTAATAGTGTAATTAAAGTTTATTTTGCTTGATAAAATAAGATTTGGAATAATTTTTTTTGGGGTGACTGGTCCCCTTTAAAGGGGTTATTCAGATTTAACCTAGCAACCAGGCAGTGGTTTAAAAGAGAGAGAGACAGGAATATGAATAGAGGAGAACCTAAATAGAAAGATAAGGTAATACAAAGTAGCAATACCAATAGAATTGAAGCCTGACCCAGCAGTAGCTTTTTGCATGCTGGGGTCAGTGACCCCCCCCCCCCAGCCCCTAAATTTGAAAGCAAGAAAGAGTCAGGAGAGGTAGGCAAAGTAAATATTTTTCCCCTCAAAATTCTTTCAATGTTCCAATAGAGCACTGAGCACATACTCATCTACCTGAGTTGCCTGTCTAACTTCTTTTGGGTGTAATCTGAAAATATGTCCTGTGGACAGGCCCTGAGAGCAGTTCTGAAAGCCAGGGATTCCATTTCTGTTGCGGGGGCAGTGTTATGCCTGCAGTCTTGCAGCTGTCTCTGAGTAGTTCCTAGAATGCCTTAATAGAGCCAAGACAATCAATACATAATTAGCTAGGCCATTCTTATGTAAGTCTGCCTGTGGCTAGAATATATATTATGATTGCATCATTGCATGCATCCTTTCATTTAACTACAGGACCTTTTAGATTATCCCATTGACCTTGTTACCTTTTCCTTTAATCTCTGTACAAAGAGTTAACTGTGCTACATAAAGAGTAAATGTGTCCATAGTACAAAATGGAAAAAATTCCAAATGAAATCAGTGATTATAAATACAAGTGTTTGTATAAGATTAAACTTGGCAGAAAGAAGGTGTCATTAGCTTTGCAATGACCTTCTGGTTAAAAAAAAAAAAAAAAATGAGAGAAGAGCTGCCTGGCGTTATATAAAAGCATTGCCCTCGCTGAAAATAAATTCTCATTGTATGGCATGTAAATAACATTTAATTTACTGTATGTACTTGATCTTTGCTTTATTTACTTTCATTGTTGTGCAATCAGATTCAAACATTTAGTAAAAACAAATCTTACACACCCTCGAATTCCATCAGTCATCCACAAACCATACTCAACGGAAGACATATCCAAGATAACATTCACCCTCTTTTCACCCTAATTGACCTTTATTCTGCCCCCCTTCTACTGTTTAAGCCCCCCCTTGGGGACCTAGCCACATTTTGGGGACGACTGATCTAAGGTGTAGGTTCACCAGCCAAACCCAATAATTGTGCACATGCATCATCCAGTACTTGTTCTTATTCAGACCCATCCGGGAGTCAGTGGACACATTATAAAAAGTGTGCACTGCAGATAATTTTTCTTACCCCTTCAGTAATTTCATTTGTTTTGCTGATCTGACTTTGCTTCTAGTTTTCTTCCAATCCTTCCAATCCTGCCAGTTCCTGCTTATTTTTCCTTACTTTTCTGACCTTCTCTTTAATCTTAGATTGTAAGCTTTTGTGATCAGGGCCCTCCCCCTACAGTCTCCTAACAATCTGCAATTGTAAGTGTGAATCAATTCTGGCGAAATGTTTCACTTCAGGCCTGGGCAAATAGGCCCTGGCATTTCAAGTATACAGAGGCCCAAACAGCCCCCCATCAGCCCAATACACAGTGACTGTGATTTGCCAGAAGCCACAGATTGCTAGTCCAGGCCTGTTTCACTGTACAGGTATGGGATCCATTATCCGGAAATCCATTATCCAGAATGCTCTGAATTACGAAAAAGGATCTCTCATAGACTCCATTTTATTCAAATACTCAAAATTTTAAAAAATGATTTCCTTTCTCTCTGTAATAATAAAACAGTAGCTTGTACTTGATCATAACTAAGATCTAATTAATTCTTATGGGAAGCAAAACCAGCCTATTGGGTTTATTTAAAGTTTACATGATTTTCTAGAAGACTTAAGGTATGAAGATCTAAATTACAGAAATATCCTTCATCCAGATAGCCCCAGGTCCCAAGCATTCCGGTTAACAGATCCCATACCATATAAGTAAACTGTGTAGCTACTGTATATGTGTGCCTATTTTTATTGTTTTCTTCGCAAATGTTTACTTACCTACAATCGATACCATTATTGAAAAATCACTGCTCCCGTCTCTTAAATACTGTACTACAATGAAACGGCATTCATACTCTGATCAAGCAATTGATTTGAAAAGTCATCGTTAATCAAGATGACTCAATGGCATCTTTCTGCATTTCATTCCTTTCTCAATCTGCTCTGCTTTCAATAACTTAGTAAAGTCCCTTGGCATCTACATATTGTCGGTCCCACAGCCTATAAAACCATTAGAGAGGCTGACATTCAGAATTAAGGCTTTTCATGCATAAACACAATATTTGGTTTGTGCTTGAAAAGCCTTTTTAACATTACTTGAAAATGAACTACTGTTAAATTATACATTGTTTGTATAGACGTTCATCTTCCATGTGTTTCCCTACTTTAAACTGACTTTGAATTATGAGGTAGTTCTTACTGTACTTATGTGCCTATAACATTGTAGCTTATTAAGATCACAGAATATACTTTCTTATTTGAATTTATACATACGGATGGGAAAGGTCTCGGTTCATGCTGCTCTTTGGCTGCTTGTGGAAAACTCCTCTGTTGATGTTGTTACTGCTCCCCTACTAAATAAAGCTGGCAGACATTTTGCTGACTCAGCCATTCCAGACCAAGTTGGCAGCTTGCCAAGGGTTTATAGTAGCCAAAGCAACAAATACATTTCTGCATAGTTTCATATTAGTATCCGGTCTTTGGCAAATTAGGGCAAACACACACACACAGGTCGGACTGAGAATTAAATTAGGCCCTGGCATTTCGGGTACACAGAGGCCCAATCAGCCAATACAGAGGCCCCCTTGTTATTGACTAAATAGTAGCTTGGTCACACACTTTTTAATTTTATTAATAAAATAATTGTTAATGACACACGTCCATCAAGTTCAACCTTTTAAGTCTAGCACAACCCTGCAAAAATTTTAACTGCCCGGGTGCTGGTCAAATAAAATAAATAAAGAAACAGAGTAACACACTCACTGGGACTTAACACAAAGAAAAACGTTTTATTACAAAAAAAAATCCAACGTTTCGAGCATAATCAATTCTCTTTCTCAGGGACAAACCAACAGACTGAAATAAAGCACAAACATTTAAAAGATGAATGTTTGTGCTTTATTTCAGCCTTTTGCTTTGTCCCACGAGGAACAGCGTTGTTTCTATATAACTAACTGCTAGTAGATCCCCATTTAAAGCCTCTCCAATTTGCCTCCGAGGGGAATACAATTCTTGATTTCAAGATGGCAATTGGACTAGTCCCTGGATCAACTTGTACTATGAGCTGTCTTCCATATCCTTCTATTCCTTCACTTGCTAAAAAGCCATCCAACCCCTTCTTAAAGCTATCTAATGTATCAGCCTGTACAACTGATTCAGGAAGAGAATTCCACATCTTCACATCTCTGACTGTAAAAAAAACCCCTTCCGAATATTTCGGCGGAACCTCTTTTCTTCTCTTTGACCTTGTGTCAGCTGGAAAGACCTACGGGTAAATAAAGCTTTAGAGAGATTATTATATGACCCCCTTATATATTTATACATAGTTACATAGTGTAGAAATGCAGAAAATATTTATATGCACTATACAACAGATGAGGGCCTTTGTGTGTGTTATGCATTTACTACCAGAATTTACATCAGCTCTTCAATTTTTGTTTTGACAGAAAAGACATAAAGCTGATAATTTTGTAAACAAGAAGAAAACTCAAGGTAAGCCTCCTCTCACTCACTCTCTTCCATTGCATGATTATGATGAAGTGCGTTTAATAGGTCTCAGATTCAAGAAAGGAATGTGTTGGCAGCTCGCAGTATGAGCTCGGTGCAAAGACATGATGTACTCTGAAGGGTGTCAGGAGATCTTTTTCCCATTCTGAAAATTAAGCATTAATGCGTTAGAGTTTGACTCTACAAAATAAGCTGTTTCTACCCAGCAGTTAAATGTATGCCTACAACAGAAACTTGCTGTTTCTGGCCTGGTTAAAATTAAATTATAAAAGATTGTTTGAAGGTACAGGTCAGCTGTGCACCCTTTTTATAGTCCACAGATCTGTGCATGGTAATCTACAGATGTCCTTCAAGAAGGACTTTCACCTGGGTTCCACCATGATGGCCTTCCTACTCCTGTCCTTTTTGGAGAGTTTCAGTGCACTGACGTGAGCACAGAAATGGAGGACAGTGTGACTGTAACCTTCCAAACATAATATTTATTATTAAATTATTAATAGCATACAGCAACTCTGTGCCTTAACGCAAACCATTCTAAATTTTAACCTGGACCTTAGTTCATCCTATAAAGCAATGACATTGGCTTTATTTTGCTTTAAACATACTGTTTAACATACAGGCATAGGCTGATCATGCCCCCCATCCATGCGATAAGTAAGACCTGCCAGTTTCAGCTGTGACACTTGCTTGCGGATACTTCTGGTGGCACCTTCTTTGGTGAATGTCCATGTTGCTATTTGGCTGGCATAATAAAATATCAGTTCTTAACAGTGTTCTTTCTTTCTTTCAGTATTGCGAAATGGTGCTTGGGAAATCGTGCACTGGGAAAAGGTACATTTCGTGCATGTTTTTTTAAAAACACTTTTGTAATAAAACCAATTTATTGAAGGTCAGTTTTGTTTTTTGGTAGTTAATATAGTGGATAATGTACCCCCTACTGTAATTTATAACGATATTATAAGTCACTGAGGAGTTATGTGACCATATAAAAGCACGAGGCCACAGGCCGAGTGCTTTTATACAGGACACATAACTCCGAGATGACTTCTGATATCTTTATAAATTTGTAGTAGGAGGTACATTATGCATTATAATCTACATTTTGTGGGGGGACACGCGCATCAAATTCGGATGCGCAGCATCAAATTCAAACGCGCTGTGTCAAATTCGGCGGCCTGGGGCCCCTGTTATAAACGATGCGTTCTGACGTCAGAACGCGCCGTTTATAAGGATATAATTTACAGTTCCATAGGGAAATGACCAGACTGTAGATTATATAGTGAATAAAGTACCCCCTCTTGTAAAATATGAGGATATTATAAGTTACAGAGGAGTTTCATGACCATATAAAAGCACAAGGCCAAAGGCCGAGTGCTTTTATACAGGTCATGGAACACCGAGTTAACTTCTAATATCCTCATATTTTGCAACTGGGGGTACTTTATTTATTATAATACACATATTTCATTGAGTCATGTGACAGAAATGACATCAGAACTCACCGTTTATAACTGATGACATCAGAACTCACCGTTTATAAGGATATAATTTACAGGATATTCATGTCTTTTGTGTATTATAAGATTATAATACACAAAAGACATTATTATCTTGTAAATTATATCCTTATAAACGGTGACTAGTGATGTAATTTTCGCGCATGACTCACTAAAACTTGTGTATTATAATAAATAAAGTACAGGTATGGGACCTGTTATCCAGAATGCTTGGGACCTGGGTTTTTTCCGGATAACGGATCTTTCTGTAATTTGGGTCTTCATGCCTTAAGTCTACTAGAAATTCATTTAAATATAAAATAAACCCAATAGGCTGATTTCGCTTCCAATGAGGATTAATTATATCTTAGTTAGGATCAAGTACAAGCTACTGTTTTATTATTACAGAGAAAAAGGAAATCATTTTTTAAAATTTGGATTATTTGGATAAAATGGAGTCTATGGAGCTTTCTGGATATCGGGTTTCCGGATAAGGGATCCTATACCTCTTGTTGGAAAATATGAGGACATTAGAAGTAACCTCAGAGTTCCATGACTTGTATAAAAGCACTTCAGCCTTGTGCTTTTATTTGGTCATGGAACTCCTTGGTGACTTATAATAACCTTATATTTTACAATAGGGGTACTTTATTCACTATATATTCTTCAACCTGGAAGGAAAAGCGAGAGTGAATCGAATATCTTTTTATAATGAAATTCTTCTATTTCTTTTTTACTTGATAACCTAGTTAGTACATCTTTGAATGGAAATTAGGGAGGAGTTCACTAGAAAGGGGAAATTATTAAATGAAAATGTAGGTTTTTAGTTGAATGGTAGTTTGATCCTCTACATGTATAGATAGGACAGGCCAAATGTCTAGATCTTACTTCACTAGGTCTTACTTTAATTTGAAAGTGTGTGTATTCAGTGTTATTGCAATGCCCCCCTGTTTGGTCTATTAATTTGTTGTTCTGCTGTAGTGGCACTATATACATAAAGATAACATACCCATATACATACAAATGGCAACTAATCTGATGAACAGTGGTTTCAAAACTGTGAGAAGGACAGAAGGCCCAGTAAGAAGAGCATTTTGAAGAAAGCTCTGAATTACGGAATGGCCATCTCATTTCTCATAGACCGGAAAATTATTTCCTTTTTCTCTGTAATAATAAAACAAAACCTTGTACTTGATCTACACTAAGATATAACCAATCCTTATTGGAAGCAAAGCCAGCCTATTGGATTTATTTCATGTTTATATGATTTTCTAGTAGACTTGGGTATGAAGATACATATGGAAAGATCCATTTTCCTGAAAAATCCAGGTCCCGAGCATTCTGGATAACAGGTCCCATACCTCTATGAGGAAGTAGAATTCTGAAGGGATGAAGGAAATATAAATCATAAATATGGTTCTTTTACATCTGAAAATAGCTTTTCCTCCACTGGAGCCTATAGGTATTAATCTGTAAATTAGGGATGCACCGAATCCAGGATTCGGTTCGGGATTCGGCCAGGATTCGGCCTTTTTCAGCAGGATTCGGATTTGCATATGCAAATTAGGAGCGGGGAGTGAAATTGCGTGACTTTTTGTCAGAGAACAAGAAAGTAAAAAATGTTTTCCCCTTCCCGCCCCTAATTTGCATATGCAAATTAGGGTTCGGTTCAGCATTCGGCCGAATCTTTCACGAAGGATTCGAGGGTTTGGCGAATCCAAAAAAGTGGATTGGGTGCATCCCTACTGTAAATACCTTATAACAAGCAGCTTTGTGAACGAAAAGTGCTTATTTGGCTTCAAACTGTGGCAGTGCTTATGAAACCATGTGACTTGATTGTATGGAATTCCTTGTCAAGCATCTCGGGCTGCAGTATGAAAATATTGATTTCTTCAATACGTAACATTAAGTAAAATGGGTATTTGTTTTTTATAATTTCGCTGGCAAAATTTCTGTTTATATTTAACGTTAACCGTTCTTAAACATATCTGTTGACCAGAAAATGTCAAAGTAAAATGGATATTAACAATTGAATTGTTATCCAGGATGTACTTGCCCCATTCAGTGATAAGTAAGAAAAAAGTCAGACTGAGCAGCCAGCAATGTACAGAGTACTGAAGGATACTGTTGCATATAATTATGGGTAGATGGGTGCTACAGACAGCTGGAAAGGGAATTCAAAAACAAGATGTGTTAAATAGGTGCTGAAATTTGCTTTTTCTATAAATAAGTGACTGCAGAGAGCTTGTACATAGAGTGAATATTATTGTGAGACATGCCTTAACTAGTGTAACCATTTCAAGAAAATATAAATTTATCCATTTATAAATCTTGGTGATTCAGATTATGGATAAACCCCTTATCCAGAAAACCCCAGGCCCCAAGTATTGGTTATCCATAATCTGGATCACCATATTTAAGCATGTTAAAAAAGCATGTTAAAAAATCTTTTAAATGTTAAATAAACCAAATAGGGCTGTTTTGTATATCTTGATATACCTTAAACACATTTGTTTATAGATGTATCGTGAATACTATACATACGTTTAATATACACATTTAATAACCAACAAAAAGTATAATATGGACAACAATTTTATATTCTTTTGAAACGGTTACCCTAGTTAAAGGGGTGGTTCACCTTTAGGTTGAAGGCATAACCCAAAATGAATCAGTTAATAGTGATGCTACAGCAGAATTCTGCACTGAAATCCATTTCTCAAAAGAGAAAACATAGTTTTTCATAATTAATTTTGAAATCTGACATGGGGCTAGACATATTGCAGCCACAATATTGCAGCCACAATGTATCAGGGCAAACAAAGATAATGAATGAAAATTTCTCTTTTCTTTTGTGCTGGCAGTAGTCTGAGGCATAATAAATAACAAGAGGTTTATTATACAAGGGGAAAAGCTGAGAAGCAAAGGGAAGTTGAACAACCAACCATATTTGCATTAATAGCACATACCTATTTTTTTTTAACTTGCATAAATAGTCACTGCATCTTATATATTTTGTTTATTGTGTAATTAGTCTGATTAGACTGACTAGATACAAAGTGGGATTGTTATACCTTCTATTTGTTCTCCCCCTGTCTGTATGGGGTTCCTCCTGGTTCTCTGGTTTCCTCCCCTGTCCACAAACCTACAGGGAAAAATAATGATAAAAATAATGATAAAATGTGATCATAGTGTTTCAATGTGATAGCAGCCTTAAAGGACCAGTAACAGTAATTTCTTTTTTTTAAAAAACTAGTTTCTTTTCTTCCGGCTCCTCAGTAAGCTGACTGAGAGGTTGACAATTTCCGTGTAATTCCACGCATGCGCAGTTGTCGCAAACTGTTCCAACTGCGCGTGTGCAGAAATACAGATCTCTCAGTCAGCTTACAGAGGAGCCGGAAGATGGACGTGTGGAACTTTGCTGGAAGAATCTGCGCCGAGATTTAAGTATGGAGTATGGGGCATTTCTCCGGTGGGTAGTTAGCCTGGGGGGAGGAGGGAGGGGGATCTATATGGGGTGGGGGGGGTACGAGTTTATCCCCACAAGTTGAATTCTCCTTTAAGGTGGCCATACACGGCCCGATTAAAAGATGCCGACAGACGGAGTCGGCAGTTTATAAGCCTGTCTATTTTATAAACCGCCTATTCCAACCCCCTTTTGCCCTGTGCTGCTGCTGGCACAGGTTTATATTTGTGGGCAATATGATGGATTTTTGGCTCCTGCTGGCACAGATATTTGGTGCAATATTGTGGATTTTCTGGTCTGGCTGCTGGCACAGGTAGATATTGGGGGCAATATGATAGCTGCTGGCACAGGTACACAGATGTTTGGGGCATTATGATGGATATTGGGCTTCTGCTGGCACAGGTACAAATTACATAATGGCATAATTACAGACTGGGGGTAACACTATAATGGATGGTTTGTCTTATGCTGGCACAGGTACAGATTGGGGGTTTGGGGCAATCTGAGGGATTGAATGCCGTTGGCACAGGTACAAATGGGATTAATATGATCGGTGCTGGCACAGGTAAATCGGGCAATATGAATGGTAATGTAGAACCGCGTGGGGGGGGCACTGATTGAAGCTAGGGTTGCCACTGGCCGGTATTTTACCAGCATAGCCAGTAAAACACCTGCGAAGGCCAGGGCCCTTGGCCCACCCCCAATTTGCTCAGTATTTACCTTTTTTTTCAGGGCTCTGTCCATTGCGTGTGTTGCTCCACCCTCTTATGTGTCATTGTGCATGACCCTGCTAACATTTTTTAGAAAAGGTCGCAACCCTAATTGAAGCCCTTGCCTAGGGTGCCAAAATATCTTGGCCCAGCCCTGATGGGGCCCTCTGATGGGCTTCCCAGATCGATATCTGGCCAAAAGTTGTCCAGATGTCGATCAGACAGGACTAAAAATTCCATTGGATCGTGGACCGCATATGTTCGTTGATGTGGTCCCGCAATCCGACTTCGCATTTACCCATCGTTATGATAGGGCCCACGATTGGTTCATCCCCATATCACCCACCTCAAGGTGGGCATATCGGGGAGAGATCAGCTCGTCTGGCGACATCCGTGTATGGCCACCTTTAGACTGTAAGAGCCACTGGGACAGGGACTAAAGGCACGTAATCTCTGCTACGGTATTTGTTCAAGCTATATAAATAAAAGGATGTTGATGATACCATTATTGACAATATCATTAATGGAAGTTTATTCTGTTGTCAATAATTGTCCTGTTTTTTTTCCTGAAATGTTAAGGCATGCGTGGATCCTTCAGTGACGTACTTGAATGCCTTGTTGTTTATTTCTTATAATGGGAGTGCTAGGAGATGAACAGAGAAAGGGAAACTGATAGTAATGCAGTTATGTTAATGGTAGCATGTTCTAAATCTTTAATGTGTTTTTCCAAGTTCACTAAGTGGAAATAATTGATCTTAATGACAATTAACTATTTAAGCCCGTTTCTTTGCATGCTTGGATTCCTTTTCTGTTGGCCTTCATTTAGAGAACAGCTAACATTTATATCATTCTTTGCTCATCATTCTTGGTCTATCTTTAACTCTTGGAGGCATATTTATCAAGGGTTGAATTTGGAATTCATGTGAGTTTTTTAAAACTCCCTTCAATTCGATTGAATTTGAAATTCGACTTAGGGAAATTGATTAGTAAAATCAAATTTTAAAAACGTGGACGAATTTAAACAACCCGAAAACTCGATCAACTCAATTCAAGTTTTTTCTCCAAAAAACCTTGAATTTCAGGCTACAAATATCTCCAAATTGGTCATTGGACCTCTCCCACTGACTTATACAGGAATTCAGCAGGTTTTAGGTGGCGAATATTCGAATTCGGATTCTTAAAGGGCCAGAGTATGATAAATCTCAAAAATCAAATAACATTTTTTTTAAAATACTCAAATCAAGTTTGCATAATTCCCTAGTTTAATTTGACAGTTTTGGCCAAAAATGGAAAATTAAATTTTCAATTTGACCCTTAATAAATCTGCCCCTTAATGTATACATCTAATGTATAGACTAGACTAGACTTTTTTTTCTGCATGCAAAACATACTCCATGCTGCACAGGGTACACTGAAGTTTCCTCCACACAATATTACCTTCAGCATTATATATAAATAAGGGCATCTAATGCTATGAAGTAAATTGTATCCATTGATGCTGTGGGTTACTGCCCCTGGGCAAACTTAGTGCCTTTTTTACATATGGGGGCATGTGCACTGCCAAACAGACCCACCTGTAGTCTGCCAGCCCACATAGGGACTAACAAATAACCAATTACAGCCCTTATTGGGAACCCCTAGGACATTTTTCATGCTTGCGTTGCTTCCCAGTTTTCTTTATATCTTCATGTGGCTCACGGCTCAAAAGAATATTACCAACCCAAAAACTTAAATCAAATTCAACCCAACTCGATTTGAGTATTTTTCTCAGAATGTCAGGAGGGCTACAAACATTTTCAAAGTGGACCTCTCCCATTGACTTATACATGAACTTGGCAGGTTTTAGGTGGCGAATAGTCTAATTCGAATTATAGTATAGGTTTGATAAATCTTGAAATTAAATTTCAAATTAAAACTCAAATCGAGTTTGGATAATTCACAATTCCTATTTGACCCTTAATAAATCTGCCCCCTGATGTATGCCATTCATATTGCATCTAAAGTACTGTTAAAACCAAAAAATATTTTATTTACAATAAAATAAACCTATACCTGCCTAGCATCAGCAAATTTGAAATTTCGTTTTCGGAAGTTGTCCGAAGTTTCCTTGTGAGGCAACTTCAGACGACTTTGGAAAATAAAGCACTGTGAGTGCCATCCCACTGTCGATTTTTCATTATAGCCAGAGGGAAGGCAGTTTGGGGATATTGTCGCCCTGAAGAAGACTATTTGTCCCTGGGGCTACTAACCTCCCCGAATCTGCCCGTGTGTAAAAACACAGATCTACTAATAGCAGCTACTTGTCATGGCTAATTGCGATTATTGACTTTGCTAAGACACTACATGTGTGTTTTGCCAGAAGCAATTCTCAGTATTGTCTATGGCAGGGTATTGAAAACTACACACGTAGTGTCTTAGCAAAGCCAATTATCACTATTTTATCTATTTTGTAGCTGTAATAAGTAGCTGCTGTTATTAGCTTAGGTGTACCAGTTGTGTCCTGCAGCTCAAACCCCCACAGTCCTAAAGTAATTGTGGCAGAAAATTACCTACTCACAGAGAGAGTACAAATACATACATATTCTGTGGTGCTTGCTTCCATTTTACATCTGTATAATTAATGCAGTGAAAAAGCAGTGTATTGGGACTCTTTAAGGGTAAGGTCACACTGGTCTAACGACTAATCGCCTCATCTTTGCGGCGACCAATCTCTCCAAATGCATGGCACACGCGTCGCTTCGTATTCCGAAGTCGCCCGAAGTTGCAGAACAGGAATGCTGGTAGATCAGAAGCAGAGAGTAGAAGAAAAGGAAGAGAATAGTGAGAATGTTATGCGTGAAAGAGGAAGAATGAGTAGACAAGTAATAGAGAATCAGTAATAGAGAATCAGTTGAGATTATAAAACTGGTAAGCAATGAATGAAGGAAAAAAGGGGTCAGATGAGGGCAGCAACGGAGAAAGACATGGGGGGAAAACACATCTGTCTACTTTCTGAGTAAATACAAGTAGTGCTTGGAGTGCTTGCAGTGGATGAGACTGTAAATAGAGTGGTCCTTCAGCTAAAACTTAACATACTTGTCCCTCTGGCCAAAATGTGCCCCCCCCCATCTCTGTGAAGTTAGCACTGCCCTAGATAAGCCTCCTAACATTCTCTTCCCATAAATGCTTTGTGTGAAGAGGACTTTCATAGGGCTCAGCTGGCAAAATGCAAAGGTTCAGCCCGCCCTTTTGATTGCAGGTTAAAGCCACATTGAAACTAAGCAGTGTCACCTGCACAACACATTCATTTATCTCTTAGCACCTACAATACCCTGCTGAATTGAACTTTATTGCCAGTAAATCTCTCTCATGACAGATATATAAAGTTAGGCTACTCTTAGTCTTCAGAACTTATTTAGTCTTTCTTGAAATACAGTCACACCAGTTTTCACAGTGTCCTTATTATTTGCACCTTTTATAAAAATACAGGTGATATCACCCCCCCCCCCCCTTCCCAGTGATTATAATCATTTACCTGATAACAGGGCAGTGCTCCTATCAGCAAAAAAATGCACCGGTCTGGGTTATTTTTTTAGCCAGCACCACATAGCAAGAATTTTCACTGAAAATGCTCTGTGAAGTTCTTGATTTAATTTGATGTGAGCAGAGTTCTTAAAGCTGGCCATAGACGCAAAGATGCGTATGATTTTTCAGACCATGTGTGAATTGTCCCAACAATTTTCGTGCCATTGCGATGACTCGCAATGGCACGAAAATTGTTGGGACAATTCACACATATGGCAAAATGATGAGATTTTAACTTTTAAATATAGATCGCACCACTGGTGGACTGAGGACTCAGGCGCATAAAGTATGATTGCAGTTGCTAAACAGACGTTAATTAAGGAATCAGGATATACTTTTGCCTTCTGCTTCAACAGCATGAGAACAAGATTACCAGAGTAAAGCACAGTGAGGCAATAGAAGATAATGCTCGTGCTCATATCAGGTTGCATGTTTACAGGTTTTACTGGTTCAGAGGGAAAGAGCAAAAAAAGTAAAAAAGGAATCACATGCAGTCAATGCGCCTGTCACATGGCAACAATTTCAACAATGTTTTCTGCGCAGCAGGTGATTTCAATTCATATGTGACGTTGCAATTTCTAACTCTGGTAACCTGCCTTCTTCCCTTATTGATCTACATGCCTCTGATAAGTGCAGATAAGCGGCCTTGCATAACATGAATTAGTTCAGTTGTTCCACTCATTTTATATGCTTTTACAACCATGATGACACTGACAATACAGTTTAATGATAAAATATAAATAGATAAATCCTCTGGTATATATAATACCCAGAACACAAGTTTCTTAAAGGACAATTATACCCCAAAATGAATACTTCAGTAACAGTTTATATCATATTAAATGATTAGGGAGGACCACATGTCATTTGTTCAATATGGTACCAGTATTAAATGTATGTTTGCAAATGCAAGGAGTCTGACTGGTAAAATGGGAGAGCTGGAGGTGCTGGTGCTGGAGGGAAAATATGATGTGATTGGTGTGGCCAAAACATGGCTGAATGAGTCACATGACTGGGCAGTTAATAGCAGCGGCTATAATTTGTTTCGGAGGGACAGAGGGAATAGAAAAGGAGGTGGGGTATGTCTGTTTGTTAGGAAGAATTTAAAAGCTTATATAAAGGAGGAGGTTATGTTAGAAAATGAGGGGGGCAGAAGTCTTCGCCAATTGTAAAAAGCCCCGCTAATTATTTGTAGGTATATGCTATAGACCCCCTAATGTAAGTGAGGAGGAGGAGGCTAAGTTCGTGATGCAAATAGAAAAGGCTGCTAGTTTGGTAATGATCATGGGGAATTATTAATTACCCAGATATTGACTGGAGCAACAGTACTGCCAGATCAGTTAATGGGAACAAGTTTATAAACTTGTTGCATGACAATTTTATGGCACAGGTTGTTGAGGAGCCAACCAGAACAATGTTATTCTGGATCTAGTGATCTCAAATGATCAGACTTAAAGCAAATGTGCAAGTCATTGAACCTCTGTGTAATAGTGGCCATAATGTTATATCATTTAATGTCTGGTGCAAAAAACAAATATATACTGGGGCAACAAAAAGCATGAATTTAAGAAAAGCTGCCCTTAAGAGCATTGCTTGGGACATTATGTTTTCAGCTATAAACACAGAACAGAAATGGTGCTCCTTTAAAATGATATTAAATTGTTACTGTTCTAAATGTATTCTCTTAAGGAGTAAATGTAGAAGCACAAAGAAACACCCTATGTGGCTTAATATAGAGGTAAAGCAGTTAATAGGAAAGAAGAGAGGCATTTAAAAACTACAAGTCTGTTGGGACAGAAGCTGCATTTAATGAATATAAACACTAATAAATGTTGTAAATTAGCAATTCGGAATTCTGATGGCATACACCCCCAGGTTCTAAGAGAGCTTAGTTCAGTTTTAGACCAGCCCCTATTTCTGATTTTCTCAGATTCCCTTTCATCTGGTATGGTACCTATGGATTGGAGAAAAGCTAATGTCATTCCAATATTTAAAAAGGGATTACGATCTCCGCCTGGAAATTATAGGCCAGTAAATTTGACATCTGTGGTGGGCAAATTATTTGAAGGCTTGTTAAGGGATCACATTCAAAATTTTGTCCTAGTGAATGGCATTATAAGCAGCAATCAGCTTGGCTTTATGAAGGATTGGTCATGTTAGAAAAATTTAATTGCTTTTTTTTGATGAGGTAAGTAAGATACTGGACAGTGTGGGGGGGGGGGTGCAGTAGATATGATCTATTTGGATTTTGCCAAAGTGTTTGATACAGTACCCCACAATCCACTGCTTTCTAAACTAAGGTCTGTTGGGCTTAATTAGTTTGTTTGCTTATGGATAGGAAACTGGCTACAGGATCGATTACAGATGGTTGTTGTTAATGGTACATTCTCTCCTTGGAGTAAGGTTCTTAGTGGGGTCCCTCAAGGCTTGGTATTAGGTCCACTTTTATTTAACTTGTTCATTAATGACTTAGGGGAGGATATTGTAAGTAATGTATCTGTGTTTGCAGATGATATAAAACTATCCAGCCCAATTAATTCCATCCAAGATGCGGCATCCTTGCAACAGGATCTTGACAAACTGGCAATCTGGGCAGCTAAGTGGCAAATGACATTCAGTGTTGATAAATGTAAAGTCATGCACCTGGGATGTAATAATATCCAAGCCACTTATACCCTTAATGGGACTGCACTAGGCAAATCCATTATGGAACCTTGGCCTTGTAGATGATAAACTTTGTAGCAAGCAATGCCAGTCAGCAACATCAAAGGCAAATAAGGTCTTGAGCTGTATTAAAAGGGGCATAGATTCAAGGGAGGAGGGGGTCATTCTTCCACGTTATAGAGCACTGGTAAGGCCCCATCTAGAATATGTCGTACAGTTTTGGTCTCCATCACTCAAACAGGACATAACTGAATTAGAGAGGTTACAGAGTAGTGCAACTAAGCTGGTAAAAGGTATGGAAAATCTTAGCTATGAGGAAAGACTGGCCAAATTGGGGATGTTCACGCTGGAGAAGAGGCGCTTATGGGCTGATATGATAACTATGGATAAATATATCAGGGGTTCATATAATAATCTCTCTGCTTTATTTACCACTAGGTCTTTTCCAGCTGACACAAGGTCACCCATTCCGATTATAAGAAAAGAGGTTCTGGCTAAATATTCAGAAGGGGTTTTTTACAGTGAGAGCTGTGAAGATGTGAAATTCTCTCCCTGAATCAGTTGTACAGGCTGATACATTAGATAGCTTTAAGGAGGGGTTGGATGGCTTTTTAGCAAGTGAGGGAATACAGGGTTATGGAAGATAGCTCATAGTACAAGTTGATCAAGGGACTAGTCAGATTGCCATTTTGGAGTCAGTAAGGATTTTTCCCCCCTCTGAGGAAAATAGGAGAGGTTTCTGATGGGGTTTTTTGCCTTCCTCTAGCAGTTAGGCAAGTTAAAAAAAGTTAAAATGTTGAACTTGATGAACGTATCTTTTTTTCAACCTAATGTAAGTGGCAAATTAAAGAATCTTACCATACTGGAATATATATATTTAAAGGGGAACGCAGGCTTCCAAACCAAAATTTGATAAAGGCCCACATAACACAGAAACCCCTAATATATCCATCACAGTTACCTGTTTCTTCAAAAAGTATAGCTAAATACCATGTTCTATGCTGAAATTCAGCTTTTTAACATTACTTCTCTCTCTGCATCATTTGAAATCCTGGCAGGGAAGGAGGGACTAAAACACTGATGTTTCAAATTATAACAACTTTTCCACAGCTTACAGACAGCATGCAGGAACTACATACCCCACAATGCATTGCACTATGTGGAGTTCCCCTTTAAGTAAATATTGCTCTTTCACATCTCTTGCCTTCAGCCACCATTTCATGATGGTCTGTGTGCTGCCTCAGAGTTCACCTGACCAGAAATACTGCAGCTCTAACTGTAAAAGGAAGAAATGTGAAAGCAAAATACATAACTCTGTTAATTGGCTCATGTGATCGAACATGTATATTTTGTTTGGTTTGTTTGTGTGCACCGTGAATCATATCATCCCAAGAGAGGCCCTTGGGATGATTTTCTATTTATGATTACCCAATGGCACATACTACTAAAAAAAAAAAAAAAAAGGGATTTTACATATGAGCTGTTTTATTCAATAGACCTACATTTTTGGGGGGAGGGTGTATTTTCCTTTAATTAGCATGTATTTGCAACTCGATTTTTCGTGGAAAACACAACTCGATCCTTATTAAATAACCCCCATAATATTGTTAGTCAGAACAGTGTCGGACTGGCCCGGGGGGATACCGGGAAAATACCCGGTGGGCCCCGACCCTAGTGGGCCCCCGCCGGGCCAGTCCCCCTCTCCCAAACAGTTTTTTAAAAAAAATAATAAAAATTTCAGCACATCGCAGCGCCGTTTGCTCATGTGCGATGCGCCGCCTGGGCAATTATGCCGAGCGGCGATTCGCCTAACAAGTAGGTAGCGGGGGCCAGAGGGGGCCCCCCAGTCCGACCCTGAATCAGAATGAGAAAGCAGGGTTTTCTGTCAAAAATAAATACATTTTGTGCCATTGTGAATGAAGTAATGAGAATATTTTTAACTCCGTCATCATCATCCTACAGAATGAAACCCAAGGGGTATCACATGTTTTAGCTGTTGTCGCAATATATGCATGTTTGCCATGAAATGCAACGCTCTCATCTTATATACCATGGCATTATACTCATGTATGTTATAATGTATGCATATTTAAAGGTTTCTATCTGCAGATGATTAACCAGTTCCCAGTTTTCTTGCAGACAGATGTTGGAGATATAGTTAAAATAAGTGGCACAGAATATATACCTGCTGACATTATACTTCTCTCATCAAGGTAGAGATGCCTATTGCTGCAAGCTGTTTAAAGTCTGGTTTCTCTACCCTGCAGTGCAGAGGTCTCCAACTTGCCACTCTCCAGCTGTTGGTGAACTCAAAGGATACTAGATGTTCAACAACAGCTGTAAGAATGGCATTTGGAGACCCCTACCATTATATTATTTGTCCCAAGGAAATAAGGGTGTAGCTGTGTGATATATACATGTTTTTAACCAAAACAAAACGTGACACAAACATAATGCTGTGTAATATTTGAAGCACAATTCATAAGTGTTTCACTATATGTTCCTTGTATTGCCACCTGCATTCTTCTTGATGCTGTTGAACTAAAACTCCCAGAATCCCACTGACAGCTGAAAACTGTGGGGGGCTGAGAGATGTAGTAAACAGCATGTAGAGATCAGGAGGCTGGGAGAAGTACTTAACATCTAAAGAACAGAAGGTAGCCTATATCCCTTCTTCCAGGTGTTATTACATTGAAAACCAAAGTTCATCACTATTTCCTTGGAAGATATTAAGTCCACCCACACGGTAGTGCACATTTTCACTATCTATTTTATCATCAGGTTTCGACTGGAGGCCTTGCCCGCATCATTTTATAGGAAATCACCTCCAAATAAAAATGCATAACAATAGTGCATTTAGCTCTTGTGCTTAGTAAACCCGTGCCATTATCATTAGCACTTTTTATTGGAGTATAATACCTGGCAAACTAAGATACCTGTATATATGCCACTTTTAAAATCTGATGTAGTCCTTAGTTTGTTCAGCATCATATAGTCACATTCTTATGACCTGATTAAAAATAGATCTTGAAAATTGCAGTTAGTGTCTTATTAATCTGTTTTTTTTATCTTTGTACTTAACCTCTACATTTATGTATGTCTATTTCTGGTTTCCTTATGGTCTCCATTTTTTTCCCTGACCATTTTTCACATTGGGATATAGGTGTCTATAGGGGAAAT
Source organism: Xenopus petersii (assembly GCA_038501925.1). NCBI lineage: Eukaryota > Metazoa > Chordata > Amphibia > Anura > Pipidae > Xenopus > Xenopus petersii. Next base: position 39,526,050 of record CM076672.1, on the reverse strand, counting down.
AGTGAAAGTAACCAATGGGGAGCATCTCCCAGCTGATCTCATCAGTCTGTCATCAAGGTCAGAAACTGGTTGTGCAGGACATGTGCAAATGGGATCCTCTTATTTAAAAAAAAAATAGATACTTTTACCCAAATATCTTCAATGGGGCATGAAGTTGCTTCAAGAGCTGCTGAATAAAGCTAAATAATGAAAAAAACAAAAATAATAAAAAAATGAAGACCAATTGACAATTGGCTCAGAATATCACTCTCTACACCATACTAAATGTTAACTCAAAGGTGAAGAACCCCTTTAAGAAATAGACTAATAAACAATGTATTCCTATCATCTTATAGATGTAGGTAGATAAATGTTCTAGGGAATATACAATCTTTTTCACTCCATCTGCTCTTGATCAACAGTCTTTGGCTTTTGGGCACTCCTGGGTGTTGTAGCTTAACATTCAATTAAGGGGGGGGGGGCAGATTGGAATGGCAGTTACTTCTTATACATACAACATATAAATAACATAAAAGCACGCATATATAATGTATGTCCATAAAAGTTATTCACATTTGCCAATAATCTGTTGTTATATTCGATATGTCTTTAGGTAGCAATGGTAATTCTAAAAATGTAAAATGCATACATGCTTTGGATAACCATTTTAATCCTTATTTAGAATGCATTAGAAAGTCTAAACATAACTGCTGACCATCAATGTATAATGCATCATTGTTTAATGCCTATTGGTGTATTTATCTCACACTTAATAATCATAATTATTATTTAAAAAAAAACAAACAAAAATATTTGGCCAAACTAGTTCTCTTTAGTTAAAATTGGATTTATAAGGTAAGGGTTTTTTTTATCCATTGATCACTATAGCACCCTGAGCAAATTAATGTACAGTACAATTGATGTGAATAAAATCATGAAGTCCAGTGTGTGCATGAAGCCAGTAGATAATATAATAATACAGTCAAAATGGCAGAACATTACCAATTACATAAAGATTATCGCAGTAAGTACCATCCGCTGAAATCAGCATAAAAAGTTTCTTTGCCTTAAAGAGGATCCCTTGCACAAGCCCAGAAACTACTCTCTCAATCTATAGCATGCCCACGGATGTTGTAATTTCACTTTCTTACAAGAGTAACTGCATGCTCGACATTTGCACTACAGATCTGCTGCTGGGCTGAATTCACCTGCCTGCCTGTAAACCTCCACTAGGATCACTTTTAAGACTTCTATTTTTATTTTATTTTTTTGTCTTCTTCGTATGTTTGCTTCTGCTTATTATGTCCTTGTTTCTTTACAAACTGTATCACCTTGAATATTGCTTTTTTTCTGAGCTGCTTAACGAATCCAGTTCTTGCATGCACAGAGCCTTCCCTAGGTGCATGGACTGTGCAGATAGGAATAACAGTCCATTTACCATTGGGCTTTTTAGTGCAGTAGAAGCTTTGCTAAAACGTTTTCTCAGATGGTAACCTGTTATTGTTCCACGGTTTGTTCATTTTATTATCAAAATCTAGGGGGGTGTGGTGGAAGCACTCTTAAGGCTAATACAAAATATATTTAAGTATAATGGAAGTGCTACTTACAATGCACTTCCCTGGGCCCCTGTCTCATAAGTAATTCAATATAAATGCAAATGCATATGTTTACAAAACAGGGATTTTTAGTTACAAAGTTATGATCATAAAGTTGAAAAGCCACCATACCATGTCAAGGTAAACCCCATATGGCGGTCCCTAACTTACTTAACTCAGGTCACGATATAAAAAGATACTTCTCTGCATAATAGCATTACCTGTACACAAAGTGTGTTGTGCATTGGTTTCAATCTGAAAGCTAAATCCTCCCCAGCCAGCAAGGGCTTTTAAGAGAGAGAGATTGCTCAAACCAACACCCATATTTAAAAGCATAGGACCACCATTAGTATAAAGGGGTGGGTATGGGGTGCTATTAAAAAAACACACTGAGCGGGGGAGGATTTAGCTTTCAGATTGAAACCAATGCACAACACACTTTGTGTACAGGTAATGCTGTTATGCAGAGAAGTATCTTTTTATATTGTGACCTGAGTTAAGTTAAGTTAGGGACCGCCATATGGGGTTTACCTTGACGTGGTATGGTGGCTTTTCAACTTTATGATCATAACTTTGTAACTAAAAACCCCTGTTTTGTAAACATATGCATTTGCATTTATATTGAATTACTTATGAGACAGGGGCCCAGGGAAGTGCATTGTAAGTAGCACTTCCATTATACTTAAATATATTTTGTATTAGCCTTAAGAGTGCTTCCACCACCCCCCCTAGATTTTTGCATTTTATTACCAAGCCTTACATTTTTCTTCAGCTATTCTTGTTGGATATATGCCACTATATTACCGAGATGGAAGAGCAATCCATATTTAGCCAGAATCTCCCCACCGCTCTGCTAGATAATCGTTTTAGCCAAAGCTGCTGCCAAATAATATTTAAAGAACATTTCAAACTTTCTCCCTGAAGCTAACAATAGAATTTGAAATCTCTCTATTCTGCAAACATTGTTAGTACTTTCAGTGATTAGTGTCAATTAATTTGTGTGTACAGGTATAGGACTGGTTATCCGGAAACCCGTTATCCAGAAAGCTCAGAATTATGGAAAGGCTGTCTCCCATAGACTTTGTTATAATCAAATAATCCAAATTTTTAAAAATGATTTGCTTTTTTTCTATAATAGTAATAATAATAAAACAGAGCCTTGTACTTGATCCCAACTAAGATAGAATTCATTCTTATTGGAAGCAAAATCAGCCTTTTGGGTTTATTTAATGTTTCCATTATTTTCTAGTAGACTTTAGGTATGAAGATCCAAATTAAGGAAAGATCCATTATACAGCTCCCAAGCATTCTGGATAACAGGTCCCATACCTGTATATGTTTTGATTGATCAGTGTTTCTTGCCTCATGGTCAATGCTATACAGATTTTTGAACCTACCATGCATATAAGAAAATAATACTTTTTTCCCTCATGTTAGTGAACCTCAAGCAATGTGCTACATTGAAACCTCAAATCTAGATGGAGAAACAAATCTTAAAATACGCCAGGTAAGCACATGCAAGTTTTTCGTCAAAAAGCTGTTTTTGCTTGTTACAAATGTTCTGTTTTTATACTAAAAATGTTGACGGGAAATAGGGTTATGAGCACTGTATTCTTTCTTTGATAAGGCTACAGTTTTAATCTAGCATATCAGTTCTCTAAGGCCCTATGAACTTTCACAACTTCTTTGGCATGCTATACATCTGTATTGAGCGCTGGGGACTTTCCATTGAGTTGATGCTTGCTCACGTGCCTTACATAAAGTACAAGGCCAAAGCTCAAGCTGCAAGGACCACAACTCACAAAATATCTCAAGGGCCTTCCTTGGTCTAGGTGTTGCCCATTGGGTAAAATGCTTGCCTATTTGCCTTACATAAAGTGCAAGTTTAGAGCTCAGGCTGTAAGGAACAAAACTCCATCAGTAGGTTAAGGAGAAGCACTGTGTACTACACAGGACTGTTCTTAACAAAAAGCTATTGCCTTTGCACTCCTCACTTCCTGCTCTGTAGCACTGGAAACTGTTCCTTATCTTTTATAAATAGCCATTATTTAATGCCCCCTACATGTTTAATATTATTCATTGTATCTTTTTTTTATTTTGTTGCAGGGTTTGTCGGTGACTGCAGATATGAAGGACATAGATACACTGATGAGCCTGTCTGGCAAAATTGAATGTGAAAGTCCTAACAGACATTTATATGATTTCAATGGAAACATCAGACTGGATGGCCATGGGTTTGTAAAAATTTTAGAATCCCAATCTCATCTACCCCATCACCCCTCCAGGTGCTATAGCATAGATTAATTTTTAATAGCATAGCTATGGTCACTTAAACCTGTTACATTTCACAATATCCAAAATTATCAACAGTTTAACTTTTTCTAATGCACTTTGCAACCAGTGTCCTTGTAAAGAGTTTTCAGGTATAAATTAGAAGACATGAAGGAAACCACAAAGACTGCAGAACTGTGTTGCTACTTTTTAATTACACAACATATTTTGGACCACATAGAACCTTTCTCAAGTGTAAATAACAACTGTTCAGTGTACATCTTTTAAACCCATTGCCACACAGTGCTCCTCCTCCCACCAAATGTCCAATCAACTTGATAGTCCAATCAAATTACAGAGTCCAGTTCCACATGGAAAAAACAATTAAGGTTAAAATTCACTCCATAATCACCCACAGATAACGTCTCTGGTAAAAAGTCCAACAATAATTGTTTCCATTCTAAGATAAATAAGAAAATACTTGTTTAAAACTGATCATGAAAGGTGGTACTACCCATGTTAATCAAAGAAACATGTTAGGTTGTGTTTCCTCAACTTCTTGTCTAAGAGAACTAATAATATATAAGTATAATAATAATATTAAGTATATTTTATAACAATCATATCAAATTGATATAGCTCAAGTTGATTAGTATAAAGCACAAGAGTTTCTGTTTTTATTATCTTACCATACCATTTTTGAATGTGGAATGTTCTGCCAGTAGGGTTGCCTGTGCTCATATACCAAAGGGGAAACCTAGATATCAAAAGAATGACAAGATTTTAAGCATTAAGCATTTTTACCTAAATTACAGTATAAATGGCAACTCCCTTTAACAGGGAAAGTAAATAAAGGGGTTATTGATGCATGCTTGTGCTTGTGTAACGTTGCCTGCAAAGAAAGTAGGTAACCACACATCTGTGAAACTATACATTATGTATTAGCACTTGCCCTGTGCTTTAGTAAAATGTAGAGCTACTGTTAAACAGGTGTTTTAAAGCAGGAAAAGATGTAGCCAGCTAACATGAACACATTCCCACAGATCAAGTGCATATTTAAGATGATAATATAATGCAGAAAAACAACATTAGCAGTACAAAAGAGAAACTAGGCTTACTGCAATTTTCACTTTCCATCTTTTTACAACTAGGAGAATACACCAAGAAAACAGATCACAGATTCATTTGTGAGCATCTCTGTGCTGCCATTTGCATTTTCCCTAAAGTGTAATAGGCTACTGAATAAACTTGGTCATCCTTAATCAGGCAATGCAACAAACTATGCAAGCTTGGTGGGGGTCAATATGTATTTAGCCTTCCATACAATGATGGAGTGCTCAAACCTCATGCGCCAAATCCCTTAATATCAAGTGCGTGAAAAGTAAAAAATCCAACCTGCCACAGGTCAAGGAAATCATATGCAATAGTCCAAAATACTGCAGCACACTGTCAAGTGAATATCTTGCAGCATGGCTCAAAACATATGAGCAGACAAAGGGTGGCCACTCTTTGTCTGCTCATATGTTTTGAGACAATAAAATCACTTTGCTGAAAAGATATTCACTTGACAGTGTGCTGCAGTATATTTGGACTATTGAATTATATACTGTATATAGCCTGTCCTGGACAGGTACATTTGCACAACAGGCATAAAAATTGCTTCTGTGATGCAAGATTTCCTTATATCCGACAAAAGCCATATAATATGGTATTACAGAATATCATTGATTGTGGTATGTATAAAAGCAGTTTTCTGTTCTTTTTTTTTTTTTTTTTTTTTTTTTTATACTTTAGCATCTACAATATGTTTGTTCTTAGAACAGTTATAGTGTCTTTCCCATGCCCTGATCAGATAAAAACATACACTTGCTCTGAACTACTGTCAAGAACTCTGCTCTGAGTGTTTTGTTTTATTCCTTGTGTCACACTGATACTTGGCAGTCCATACAAATGTAGGGCAGACATAAATAACTGAGGAGTTTTCCTCTGTCACCTTTGAAGCCATAAACATAAGATGTCCATTAGCTAGTCTTGGTAGTACCTTTTTTGCCTATCAACATCTAAAAGGCAATTGCTTTCAGTAGCAATTAAAAGAAATGGCTTGGTCATTGCTAATTTTGCCATGGGAAGAAGCCTTGTTGTCAGGAAATTATTAATTTGATGCCACTGTATAATTTTTAATACCTAGGGAGACTATTGCTTGTCTACCCTGATTTTCTGCTTGGTGTCAAGCAGCTAGAAAAGGTGTGTTCCTGTTCACATACCTGTCCTGTTCAGGACAGGTATGTGAAGGAAGAAGTTAAAGGGATTTGGTCATGCTTTTTTATGATGTCGTTTTTATTTCTAAATTACACTGTTTACACTGCAAATAATTCATTCTCCAATATAAAATTTCATTCCTGAACCAGCAAGTGTATTTTTTACTTGTGTTAGGGGGCTGCTATCTGGTTACCTTCCCATTGTTCTGTTGTTAGGCTGTTGGGGGCGGTGATATCACTCCAACTTGCAGTACATCAGTAAAGAGTGACTGAAGTTTATCAAAGCACAAGTCTCTTGACTGAGGGCAGCTGGGAAACTGACAATATATCTAGCCCCATGTCAGATTTCAGAATTAAATATGCCCCATGTCAGATTTCAAAATTAAATATGCTCCATGTCAGATTTTCTAAATTAAATTAAATATGAAACAAATATCTCTTTTGGGAAATTGATTTCAGTGCAGAATTCTTTAAAGTAAAGAAAGAGATTAATCTGCTTTAGCTCCATAGTATAATTTAAAGAAGACTTTTTGGTGTAGAAATGGTAGTCCAAGAAAAAACTTGTGGAAAAATCTAGCTGTGAAGCTGAGGAGTGGTCAAGAGTACCTTGATTCTCTGCTATTATTGCTTGCACGGTACAACACCAATTGCCCGGGTAAGGGAGCGGGCTGAGGTCCACTGGTTAGGGCTGTGCTGCACCTAAATATAGCCCTGTTGACAGCCAAAACACACACCTGTGTTAATAAACTCATTAAAAAGGCAAAGAAACCTTTTTTTTTTCCACAGCCAGTGATCTACTGAAAAAAAAAGAGTACATGCCAAACAGAGCAAGCCAGGGCTGAATTGTAAAATGCATTAAATGTACATCTCTTGATATAGCAATTGGAACCAAGCATATACATAAAGGGATCAAGAAAGGGTATTAAGGAGTTCTGTGAGCATAAAATTGTGGTTGTTTTATCTGCAACTCAAAGATAATAAGAAAGGTAACCGTATTCCGAATATAGGGTTAATATGGACAGCAGTTGATCCTGAGTCTTAATGGCATTTCAGTTTTGTATTAAGTGTCATGTTTGGTTATACTGTACACATTTTCAGTAGCAGAATTTACTAGCAGAATAAATACATTGCAGGGATGCACAGAATCCAGGATTCGGTTCGAGATTCAGTCAGGATTCGGCCTTTTTCAGCAGGATTCTGATTCGGCCAAATCCTTCTACCAGGCTGCTTCCCTAATACATTGTTTAAAAATGTTGTGGTTGTTTTGAGGAAAATGTCCAAGAACATTTCACATGCATAAAGTCATTTAATAGATGTTAAAAATGGTACTTCATAATTCTTCTTTGTGCAGGCTTGTCCCTCTGGGTCCAGATCATATTCTATTGCGAGGGGCTCAGCTGAGAAACACACAGTGGGTGCATGGAATTGTTGTCTATACTGGCCATGATACTAAGCTCATGCAGGTACAGTCATGTGTATTGTAGTTTATTTCTTTGTTTAATTTAAATAAACATTTGTGGTATATTGTCTGAAAAAATAAGTTTTGTTTATGTAAAATGTCCCTTTAAGTTCCTTATTCTCCTGTGCCTTCATATCAGTTCTGACTCTTAAATTATATATTATCCTGTAGCTCAAACTTGATCCTAAGAGTGATATGCTCACTGACCCTCACTAGGGTATAAGTGTCTCTTTAATGTATATTCTATCTGCCTTAAATGATTATTTCCTGACATTTGAACGTCTTTGTTACACTTTTCACCTAAACACCTGTTGAGCTGGTCTTTTAAAGCTTGCGGCGTTTCATTGTCCTATGACATGGCGTGAACTTAAAGTGACACTGACACTAAAAAATGTATTTTCAAAATATTAATCTACATTAAAAGTTACCTTTAGGTCATGTTGATGGTTTTTCGCTGATCGTTTTTCTTTTGTAAGTAATTGTTGCTTGAAGATCCTAAACCTGACCTATTCTGCCAACCTGACTGTCCCTTCTTAACCTGTCAGAGTATCTAATGCTAAAGGGCTCCTGCTGCACAAATATGGCAGCCCTGTCATACAGGAACAGGGTTGTAATAAAGGTAGTGTAAAAGCATCAGGCAAATACTTTTACGGAAAAAATAGTCATTTATGGAAATATGAAATAAATGTGATATTTTTCATTGTGATGAATATGGTTTCTGCCATACATTCTGATATAAAAAAATGAATGTGGAGTATTCCACTGTGGAACTGGTAAACATTATTCTACCTATATTTGGAGTAAATATGAAATAATAAAATTCATGGCTTTCTTCAGAATTCCACAAGGCCTCCTCTGAAACTGTCAAATGTGGAACGTATAACCAACATCCAGATACTGCTTCTGTTTGGCACACTTATCGCAATATCTTTAGTCTGCTCCATTGGCTCCTCTATATGGAATTCGAGGCATGGCGATAAGGACTGGTACCTAAGTTTGAACTGTAAGAAACTTTTTTTATCATCTATAAATGTGCTTTGTATAAGGTTTAAACAAGCATGGGCAATTTGTGTCTTTTCCTCAATTAAACAGCAATTGAAATGCTGACATTTGCAGTTTATTTGCTTGGGGATCAGCCCAAAAGTAATAGACTTTGAAATGTGACTGCTAGTTTTGGATTGCGATTATATTAATTAGCAAAGTATCTGCTGTGGTAACTTGGTTTTGCCAATATCTGGAAAGCCAAAGCTGCTAAAAGTCCAAATCCGCCATCTCAAACCTGCCGAGGTCATGTAGAAGTCAATGGGAGATGTTCCTTTTACAATTTTAAGATATTGTGATCTGCACTGGGTTTCATCCGATAATCTGAAAAATTCAGGGTTTTTGGGCTATAACCCAAAAAAATCTTGTGTCAGATCCGAAAAATTTGTTTTTTCTTAATTTTTATCGAGTCTTTTCGCACACAAATTCTTTGAGTTATTTTATTGATAAATAAGTTAAAATCGTGGATGGGAGTAGGGTCGAGCTTGGTTTAATAAAAAGATTTGTTAAATGCAAGTTTTAGTTAATATCCAACAGTAACATCAAAAAATAAGTGTTTTAAAAGTAATAAAAATATAATGCAGTGTTGCCCTGCACTGGTAAAACGGTGTGTTTGCTTCAGAAACACTACTATTGTTTACAATTGTCTTCTGTGTAGCAATGCGGGCAGCCATTCAAAGGAAAAAAAGGTTCGGGTTACACAACAGATAAGCTCTGTAGAACATAATGGTGTTATCTGTTATCCACTATTTAACCTGTGCCATGTCGCCTATTTTTAATTTCTAACTTTGCTACACAGCAGCTTGTTTATATGAACTATAGAAGTTTTTCTGATGCAAACACATCAGTTTTACCAGTGCAGGGTAACAGTACATGATATTTTCACTACTTTAAACACTTTCATTTTTTGGTGTTACTATTCCAATAATGTTACTTTTAAAAATTGGTCTGGTGGGAAAGTATTGAGAGGTGATGCTGTGTGGAAAGTACATATTGTAAAATCATATTTTATGTAACCTAACTGTTCGACTGTGTTCACCGAAGCCATCATATAATTTCTTGTTTATTTTTGGCAAGTGTAATTTATCTATGAGAAGCAAATCGTTCTGCTGTCAGTGCAAGCATGTCTGACTTTCTCCTTTATTTCATACCCCTGAACAGATGGAGGAGCTAGCAATTTTGGACTGAATTTTTTAACATTTATTATTCTCTTCAACAACCTTATACCCATCAGTTTGCTAGTTACTTTGGAGGTGGTGAAATTTATCCAGGCATATTTCATAAACTGGGTAAGCAGATCCGTATTGTATTTTGTTTTGTTTTTTAATATATGCCAGAGTTTAGCAACATTCTGTGGCCACTAAAGATACCAGACATGCACACAATCTGTTGCCTATATGCTATTCTGGACAGGACTTGAACCAAGATTATATTCTGCTTTTTCCCAACTCAGGATGTAGATATGTTGTATGAGCCTACAGATACAGCTGCTATGGCCCGAACTTCAAATCTTAATGAAGAACTAGGGCAGGTAAGTGTTATTCTAATCCAGTAGCAGAGGCCACCTTTTACTATTACATTGTTACAGAACTACATCTTGCATTGTATGTCCTTGCGTTTTCTAATTTGTATAATGGAGGAAGCAGTGAGAGAGGTTTGGGTGAGGACTGTAAAAAGGAGCCTTTCCACAATGCAGTTAATGCAATGAAAGCCTTCCTACAGCACAACATTTCTCTTGCTACACACATAGGGGTATATTTATTAAAGAGTGAAGTTAGAGATCACCACAGTCCTCTAGAGTGAAATTCTGCCACTCTCCATTATTTTCTATGGGATTTTTAAAAGAGTATTTATCAATGGGTGAAAGTAAAAGTTTATCCTTCGATTTTTGGATTTTTCCCAACACGCATCTGCCACCCGCCCAAGCCCAACTTCCGGGTTCCTTTTATAGACCTGGGCCGCCCCACTGATGATGTCATAAAAGGAGCGGGGTGCACATCTATAAAAGTCGGAAGGCCGTGACCCAGAAAGAGGGTGCGGGTTATGGCCGGCCTGCACATCATTAACGCGGAGCACTGTGATGTCTTCAAACTTTTTCTGGCTCAAACTACCATCTGTTTTACATAAATGGTGCAACCCTTGTCCACCCCAACTCATTGCAGAGTTATAGAATAAATACATAAAAAACAAAATATAGATATAGATAGATATATATATTATATCTTTATATATTGTATCTTTTTTTTAGGGATGCACCGAATCCAGGATTCAGTTCGGGATTCGGCCGAATCCTTCTGCCAGGCCGAACCGAATCCAAACGGGAGGGAAATACATGCCTTTTTGCATATGCAAATTAGAGTTCAGATTCGGTTCGGTATTCAGCCGATTCTTTCACAAAGGATTCTGGGGTTCGGACGAATCCAAAATAGTGGATTCGGTGCATCCCTACTTTTTTTTAAATGTCCTTGAATATACAGTGCTGTAAATAACATGTACCTCAACTGTGCCTCCACCCTCTGCTTTGAGCCACTCTATGAAGACTAGCCCCAGCATTTTGGGGGAATAGCATTCTTATAAGGCAAATGCTTTTTGAATCTTAAACTTAACTTCAATATTTTTATTAGGTAAAGTACATATTTTCTGACAAAACTGGGACCTTGACTTGCAACGTTATGCAATTTAAGAAGTGCACTATAGCAGGAAATGCCTATGGGTAAGTTTGTGTGTGTGTTTTTATTCAATCCTATTGTGTATTGAGCTAGGAGGTCCAACTGAGCCCCCTAACCTTTAGAGTTTGTAAGTGTCAAATGTACAGTAAAACTAAAGAAAACAAAATCCAAGCACAGAGTGATGATATTTTTGTAGTTATTATCCTCCTGAATCTTAAACGAGCATGACAAGCATACTTTGTTGTAACATTATAACTCAGTTTTAAATTGTTCATACCATGTTTCTGGTAAAACTTACTTTGTGTGGTACAGACTGGCAGCAACCATTGTAGCTTTGTACTGCATTTCCAGTTCATTTAAACACTGCAAGTAAGTTGTGTTTTTGTAGTATTAAAATGGGAGTTTAGATCTGATTATAGCTATTGTACTTGATTAGTACTTGATTAGAACTATGGGTCATGCTGTTCAACAAACCTTAGACATGCTTATGGCATGCAAGGCTATCTTCAGCTTGCTGAAAAGCACTCAAAATCATTCAATAGAGGCAGAATGGAATTAAAAAAAATAATTGTAGAAAAACACATGTAAATTAACTTTCTGGGATCAATTATTCCTATCCTGATGTTCAATAAGTATTTTTCTTTTAACTAATCATGGGAGGGAGACCACAAGTGACATCACAGAGGTGGAGCAAAGACATCACTGGGTGGGGAATGGTCAGACTGGGAATTGGAAGTGGTCCAGGTCAAGACACTCTGGTGCTTAAAGTGGGTTGGAGTGCTTAAAAGTTGGTGCCAGAGAAGGACAACTTTAGATTACATTGCCAGTACATTTGTAATACCAACCCTAGCTGGTAGTTTACCGGCTACCCTATCTGTAAGTAATTGCCTCATAGTAAGCCACAAAGAGTGTATGTGTACCCCGACCTGCCCAACATCTTTTTCTTATATTAGTATAGGATACTATTTTTGCACTGAAAAAAAAAAAAGCTTTTATCCTCTTTTGGGAAGACTTTTAACTATATTACAGGGTTTTTATCCTACAGAAACAGGAAAGGACCTTCCCCAAACTGTTGCCAGTAAGCACAGAATTGGCAAGGTTGTCCTTGTGATGTAGCTGTACTGTACTTGTGTTGGTAATATTAAATGTGCCTTAAAGGAGAAGTAAAGCTTAACCAAAGAAGCAGGCTAGAAATGCTGTACATTATGTTTTGGGCTTCTGTACCAGCCCAAGGCAACAGCAGACTTTTAGCAGATAAGATCTGTGTCTCCAAATATCCCCCAGTAGCTCCCCATCATCTTTTCTCCTGATTCACTGCACATGATCTGTGCTGCTGTCACTTACTGAGTTTAGGGACTGACTCAAAATATACTGAATATATATCATATAAACAGGGCCGCCATTAGAACAACGTACAACAAAATTTTTGGGGGCCCCGCCCGCACTGATGACCAAGCTCCACCCCATATCCCACCCACTCCACATTGCAGTTAAAAGACCACACAGGCATCAGCGCTAAACAAGTAACCCCCCCCACACACACAAGTTATAAAAAGCTATTGATGTCAGGGCCCCCTTATAAAAAATTGTAAAAAAAAAATGTAAAAAAAAAAGTTTTTTTTAAAAAAAAAAAACATTGGTGGCATTGGCCTATAGAATATTAAAATAATACTTTGGTGGCCAGGGGATTAAAAAAAAAAAACATACAAACTGGTGTTCAGTAGAACTCGTAAGAGGGGTCCAGATCTTCAAAAAATGCAGCGCTGCCGGGCCACCCTTTATGCCCGGGCCCGGTACGCTTGTCCCCCCTGTCCCCCCCTGATGGCGGCCCTGCATATAAATGTCATGATATTAGGCTGATTAAGTATTAAAACAGATACTAACCACATGGTAGCTCAGAAACCAGTGCAACTAGCATCAGGATTTAATAATCAGCTCTGTAGCATTAGCCTATATTACAGGCCAGCCTGTATCTGCTTGATAATTTGAAAGAACCCCTACGCTAGAGTCCAGCACAGAACCAATTTCTAAGAGCCGGACCCACAGCCTGTGACCCAAACTGCAACCCGAAAATTTACCCACTTTGATCCGCTACCCGACCAGGACCCGCAACTGCCTTATCTGCAACCCGCCGACCACCATCACACAGGATGTGGTGTTGCTGCAAACCGGACGTGGCATCATCAAAAGTGGGCGGGGACAGAAACACGTTTTTTAAAATTTAAATATAGACAATAGTAAATAACAAGAAATTTCAGATCAGACCCGGCTCTATACCCGCACCTGAAAATCCTCCCCTCATTCCACAGGGTGCACGCTTTTTTTGCTTTTCAACAGCTTCTCAGTGCCCATTGAGCAGGTTAGTGTCGCAGACACTTTCCAAGATGGTGACCCCCTGTGACAAGTTTGAAGTCCTGGATCATTGCTGCTATTGACAAGCTGAAACTTTAGGCTGGTGCCTAACTCCAGTATATAAAATATGGCATTTTTAACTATATTCATTTTTAGGGTTTAGTTCTCCTTTAAAGGGCCAATTCCATTAATTACAATCGATATCTGTATACTTTTGGACACATAGTGTATGATGAATGATTGGATTAGATTTTTGCAATTGCTAATTATGCCACTTCTGATGGCATGTTTTTTTAACAGCAGAATCCTCAAGTATTCCGGCTTTTGCAATTTCTTAAGTATTTGCTGCATATAGCCTCTCTAATTGCTGTACCTATGTTTGTGTGTTTCATACACATGTACTGGTCTACTTGTTTTATGTTGCTACTGCTGTTTGTCCTAATTGCACAAAGTGTGAGAGAGACACAATTGTCTGCCCCCATCACTCTAAAGCATAATAATATTCTCCCCAAGGTATCTAAACATATGTTGAAGTTTTCAGTTATGCTTTACACTGTCTTATTTCTACTTTCGTAATTTTTCTTTCTCTTGCTCACAGTATTTTGCACTTTTCTGCTTTCCCTTTGCTTTGCTTGTAGCCATTGCCCAGAGCCAGAAGAGGACAGGTATTCAGACGATGGTTGGTAAGCACCTTTTGTGCCAGTTTAGAGAGACTTTCATATGGATCTTTTAAGTTGTCTTTGTCTGTAGCCTCCACTTTCTGATTTCACTGATACTTAAGGCCCCCATACACGGGCTGATAAAAGCTGCCAACAGACAAAGTCTGCAGCTTATTGGCCTGTGTGTGGGGCCATCCGACAGGCTTCCCTGATCGATATTTGGCCGAAAGTCGGCCAGATTTCAATCGGGCAGGTTAAAAAATCCCATTGGATCTTGGCCGCAGTTGTGCGTCTATGTCCACGATCGGATCAGCCCGATATTGCCCTCTTCAATGTGGGCATATCAGGTGGAGGTCCACTCGTTTGGCAACATCACCAAATAAGTGGATCTCTACGTCTATGGACACCTTTAGTAAACACTATATAGCACATACTCATGCCCACCACCTACAATAGTGTATACAACTGTGGTTCTCAGGTTTATGATCTATGTTGATCACAGTCAAACCACAAATCCAACATCAACTATGAGTGCTAGATAATTAAAACCACATGCTTAAGGCAGTGCTATTCTTTTCTTGTGCTGTCTCTTTGCAGCTTATGACTTTCTTGTTGCCTTCTGTTATTGGCTCAGTTTCTGCCTCTCTACGATGCAGAAAATGTAAAAGTTTGGTGATACACATTTTATTGACTAACTGAATAACAATTGCAAGCTTTCAGAGCACACAGGCCCCTTCCTCAGGCAAAATACAAATGAAAGCTGGAAAGGCACATTATATATTCTGTTAGATCACTGAAAAAGGTTAATGGGCAATAAATAAGAAAGATACAGATAGATAGTGGGAACTTGTAAATATAATAAAAGTAATTAGGGTGGGTTGTAAATCGTTCAGGGGTCTGGATTCAGTCAGGTCACATAGTTTGCACTAGACCAAGACAGAATAGGGTATGGTTAACACAACCGTGCACAATTAGGAATTGGACAAGAAAAAAGTGAAGATACAGGTAAGGGTTCCACTGGGTAGGATAACATATGGAACCAGGACTTCTCCACTTATGCCTCTCTACAAGTAAGATAACTATTCTAGTTATCTGTAATAAACATTGTTATGCCCTTAGCTCTGTACACCCTGCACTGACTACAAAATATAGTCCTTACTTGTGGGGAAGGCTAGCCCACCCTTTTGCTGACCCACGCCCGACCTGATGAGCCATCATTATTTATATACCTGTTCTCAACCTACCCATCTCTGACATCAGCAGAGGGTAATGCAAGAGTAAGTAAATAAGCCGGACTGCAGGTGGCCACCAGGGAAATTGGGGTAAGGGAACATCATGGGCAGGGTGTGGTGCTGGCAAAGTTCAGCCGGTCATCCTCCCACCACCCGCTAAAGATGTATTTTGCCCAGAACTGCCTGACCTGTGCTTTTCAACATGGCCTTCAAATCAACAGTAACATTTAAAAGACCACTAAAATGTTTTCTTTGAAGCAGAAGTCTTGATTTTTATTGCAGTTAGTGCCAGTGTGCATATACAGTAACTGCCCCATCAACACTTCTGCTAATACAGTAGAACCCATATTTTACATTTTTCAAGAGACCAGAATAAATGATAAATCCAGGAAAATGTAGTATCTGGAAAATGTATAATGCATTATATAGTGGACCACAGAAAACAGTGAGAAATATGGGAAATTCAGGGTATATAAAATGGAGGTTTCACTGTAGTTGCCTAGAAATGCTGCAGTCATCTTTTGGGCATCTATTGCTTGATAAGCACCTGCAGACTTTCCTATGCCAGGCAGTGTGGGCAGTTTTCTTTGGGCTAAGGGGACTTCAAAGCACCATGTGTGCCATTATCTTTAACTCTTACATTTGCTCTACAGTGTATTATTCTTTGTCTAAACAAAGCCCAGTTAATTGTTCTCATTGGAGCCTTAAGCTGGCCATAGACGCAAAGATCCGATCATACGACTTCTGGATTCGTATGATTTTCGGATCGTGTGTGTAGTGTCCTGATATCTATCGTCCCATGGAGATCGGTCGTTCAGTCAATCGGACAGGTTAGAAAATTTCTTTCGGCTGCCAATAATATCTATGCGTGTATTGCCGATATGACAATCTTCAGTGGGAGACTGTCACTAGCTTTTGATGGACATAACTTTCGTACAATTGCTGCAGGGGCAGAACATCGTCTGATTCTTTTTCTACTTAATTTGATCTGAATGGTTAGTAGCAGGTCGGGAGATGGGGAAGTCCGATCGTTCAAGGATTCGAACGATCTGATCTTTTCATCTATGGCCATGGCCAGCTTTAAGTAGAGCATATTCTTGAGCTTCCCCCAAAACCTCTGCAAAGCTAAAGTGCAGACTAAGTGATCTTTACATGTAAATACATATCAGGTTTCTTCATTTCCTCTGCTGAAAGTCCTTTATTAATAATGCATTGTTGACCTCATTCTTTTAATGTTCTGCATTTGATTCAGAATTTCTAACACTATTTGCTTTGCAACCTCATTTGCTACTGTATATAGAGTACAATGGGACATTCTATAATGGCACAAGGGGCATTTTGACTGCTATCCTCTCAGGTCGAAAGCCACAGCAGTCAGTATGCCCCTTATTGCCGTTACCACATTGCAGTGATAGACTGTAAATGTGTTGCTTAAGGCAAATATAAAGGTAACAGCCAACTCCCCAAATTGAGAAATGCTGAAGCAGGCAGTTTATTACCATAATTGTTGACTAGTCCTATAGTTACCTGGGTGTATAAATAATTGTGGGCCTATTAGAAGTATTCACTCTCCTTCTGCCAAGCTATAAAATAAATGGGTGTATATATTACATACAATAAACCAGCAATACACTATACATTAGGTAGAGAGGGCCTTGCCCAAAAAAGCTTGCAGTTTAAAAAACAAAAAATAATTTACTTCTGTTGGGTCAGTGTAGAAAAAAAAATCCACTGTGATTTCATAATTGCAACAACAAAACATGAAAACTTCCAACAGGGATGCATACTTTTATAGGCATTGTATTGTTACCATTCAGGTAAACTTACTGGGCTTTAAAGAAAAGAAAGTAAAGCACGGGGTTATTTTCTTTATAGAGTTTCACAGGCTAATTAAAAGAAAAGATTCTTTTCCCAGAATATTACACAAGCACTGGAGTTATGGTCACAGTTTTTATTCTTGGCACACAGGGTAATTTCTAGCATTTTGGCACTCAAGCAAAATGATAGAAATGTCTTCCATTTAACGTTACTAGACAGGCCCCCCGGACTAAATATCAGACCACTCCATGGCCTTCATATTTTCTGTGTAAAATCACTGGAAACCAGCATTAAAAGATGAAGAACATGAGGCCTATAATGTTTTGAGTGAAGATAACATTTGCAGCAAAGCAGTAGGAATACTTTTTTCTGTCCACAAATAGGGTGTGACAGAGGTCATGGCTTTTTGTCTCTGTAAAGTTGGCCATAGACGCACCAATAATATCGAACAAAACAAAGTTTCCATACAATATTCGGTGGGAGAGGAGCCAACTTATATCGGCAGAAGATTTGGATATAGGTCGGCTCGTCGATCAGCCCAGGCGGAAAATTTTAATCGGGTGCCTTTGAAGTCACCTGAACATCAGCCATTGTTAGTGCTGAATTGTCAGATACAGGTAGAATTCTATTGTTTCTGCCTGTATAACTGACAATTCAGCTCTACATGTGTGTTGAAACGAACGATCTTTCTTGGAAAGATCTTATTTTGGTCCTTCTAAACACAGAATGGAAAGTATCTAGAAGCAGGAAAAAGCCTTTCTTGTTATCTGCCCCACTTATATATTTTTTTTGGCAAGGCACTGGTACATCATTATGCTATACTGATGGTTGTGCATTGTTTTGAGTTAGCATTAATCATTTTCATTTGTTTTGTTTTTTTAGGCATTATTCACATACTGAAGAAGGCCGGGGCTTCCTTGACCCATCTTTGCTCGAAAACTTGGAAAACAATCATGTAATTTACTTTTTATTGTTCATTTTAAATTAAACAAAATACCAGTTTCATATTTTCAAACAACTTAGACTTTTCATAATATTTATGGATATAGATGCACTATATAAAGGATACGAATAATAACAATATATCTGTTTTTGGCATAGATGGCCTTTTACTAAGGTAAGCCAACATACTGATACAATGCGAGAAACATATTTCCAAATATCCGCTTTTTCCTTTTGACCTCGGGGTGTTTAGGATCTACTTTGTGGCTGCCTTGTGACATCTGTAAATATAAAATTCCTAATGATGGCTTGTGATACCGAAGAATAAAGTTGTTACATTAAACATAATAAGACAACATAAGACCGTGTGGCTGGTACAAATTAAATTAGGCACACAGGGACATGCCACCTGATGTTTTGCAATAACAATATAATTGATTGTAATAATACAGGCCTCTGGGCTAGCAGAAACCCTTCTGAGGACTTTCCAACAGCTAGCAAATAAGCTATATAATTAGAAATACAATTTAATCAATAAGTAAACAGCTGACAGAATGGTAGCGTGGTTAACTCTAAATAGAAACTTGAAAGAAATTGTAAACAAAGTGAGAGCAATGCAAAATGTCTCAGTGACTGTTCTTTAAGGGCAGAGACACTGCGATTCAGTGAGATTAGTCGCCCGTCGACAAATCTCCTCTTTTTTGGGGCAACTATTCTCCCCGAACGGCCTTCCCACTGGCTAGAATGTAAATTGCCCGCGGGATGTCACTCAGGGCACTTTGTTTTCCTGAAGTCGCCCGTTGTTTCCTCATGACGCAACTTCCAATGACATCGGAAAACGAATCGCTTAGAGTGCCATCCCGCCATCGATTTCGCCGGAGAGAAGGCTTTTCGGGGAGATTAGTCACCCGAAGAAGAGGCAATTTGATCTCCCCTAATCGCATTGTGGGACTCTGCCCTAAAACTATGTGTTGCATGAAGCCTGATGTCTTGTAACCACCAAGCATATAATTAAAACAAAAAATGGATACCCAAAGACAGTCTCCACAATAGCTTTACATTGTCTATTGCCAACTGTTTTACATAAATTCACACTATAATAACAATTTCTTAAGGCTGTTCATTGTAGGAGACCCAGCTCATGATACACCCTTAAGTCCATATACTCTCTGTTCATAATCATACTGTGCCTTTCAGTGCACTATAGATTGTTATTCCCTGTGGTAAAATAAGTAAACACTTTGAAAAGATTAAATTTTCTTTTTAGCCAACTGCACCGGTGATATGTGAGTTTCTTACTATGATGTCGATATGTCATACTGCTGTGCCGGAGCGTGATGGAGATCAGATCATTTATCAGGCATCTTCTCCTGGTAAGAATAATATTTAAATTACAATGTCATAAGTCTATTGGTTTTGAAACGGTGGTTCTTTATAAAGGTAGCTTTTAATAAAGTAATAATAGAGATATTAGGTGATCGTTCCTTAAAGACCTATTCTTTGGGCACACATTAGCTCAGTGCAGTGCACATGAGGGAACCTGGGAGCTAGCATATGGGATCTGTTATCCAGAACGCTTGGGACCTGGGATTTTCTGGATAACTGATCTTTCCATAATTTGGATCTCCATTCCTTACATTTACTAGAATATCATCTAAACATTAAGCAAACCCAATAGGCTGGTTTTGCTTCCATTAAAGGGATACTGTCATGGGGAAAACAAACTGAAATCAATTGTTCAAAAGAGCAAACTATAAATAAAAATATATTTTATTTTGAAATCTGACATGGCTATACATAGTTTCAGTTTCCCAGGAGCCCCCAGTCATGTGACTTGTGCTCTGATAAAACTTCAGTCACTCTTTACTGCTGTACTGCAAATTTGAGTGATATCACCCCTCCCCCCCAGCAGCCTAACAGCAGAACAATGGGAAACCAGATATCAGTTTCTTAACACAAGTAGATCTAAGAACAGCACTTGGTAGTATAAATCCAAGTCCCACTACGAAAGGCGAAATAACAGCCTGTTAGAAAGCAGTTCCATAGTCCAGCACAGGCTCTTTCTGAAAGCACATGAACAGCCAAAATGGAATGTAATTTGGAGCTTTCTGGAGTGTCTCCAGATAACGAATCCCATACCTGTACAAATAAATTACCCAATAAGTCACCATGCTAGATTAGCATGGTGAACCATGTAATTGGTTTTAAGAGCATCGTCAATCATGTTATAGAAAGTCTAAATTGGGTTTTTTATGTTTTATTTTCTCATAAAAGGGCTCTTTTTTTTATACATCCTGACTGGTTTGATGATGATCTGGATTAAATGATTGTATTGGGAGCTTCAGAAATCATTGCATTTTTATATCGAGGGCTTGCCTTTTTTTGGACTTGTGGAATGTTTTATTTATTGTTAATAGGGTGGCTAAATTTAAGCTACAAATTTATTGTTAATGCTACTTTTTATTACTCATCTTTCTAATCAGGCCTCTCCTATTCATATTGCAGTCTCTTATTCGAATGCATGGTTGCTAGGGTAATTTGGACCCTGGCAACCAGATTGCTGAAAATGCAAACTGGAGAGCTGCCAAATAAAGAGCTAAATAACCCAAAAACCACAAATAATAAAAAATAAAAACCAATTGAAAATTGTCTCAGAATATCACTCTCTACATCATACTAGAAGTTAATTCCAAGGCGAACAACCCCTTTAACAGCGTTTGAGTGGCATGATTTGGCATTCAGCCTCACTGAAATACAGGCATTTGTTTTCTGTGGCCTCATTGCTGGTCTATAGAAGATAACCATCACCTTCATTTTAAATAATATGCAAGAATTGATGGACACTGAAATTGAATACTTTACTGTTCCTGATGTTTTACATTTCTGTCCAGCCTGGGGCGCTCCTCTCTCTCGCAATAGTACAGCCGAATTTCGGGTTTAAAAAACGGAAATTCGGCTCTTAAAGGTGCAGGAGCGACTTTTTGCTGCCCCTGGAATCCTCTCTGGCGGCAGCGCCAGAGAGGATTCCAGGGGCAGCAAAAAGCCGCTCCTGCACCTTTAAGAGCCGAATTTCCGGTTTTTAAACCCGAAATTCGGCTGTACTATTGCGAGAGAGCGCAATTGCGCTATCCACACTAGTGTTCCTGACTCCCCTCTCGACAGGTAAGCCGGCAAGGGGGGAGCGGCATTGCAGGAGCCGCCTCAGGCGACTCCTTCGACAGGATCGGCGCTGTGTCCAGCCTTTTCATTTTAGTGGGGCGGTCATCTGATACACAATGTATCGATTTTATCGATCCCACAAGCCCCTGCTACTTTATGCATGCTTTGCCTTTTCCATTCATCTTTGTAAACAAGAAGGCTACAGTTTATCAGCATTTAAAAAGTTTCCCTATTGCGTGTTTTTAATTTTGACAAATATGGTTTGCAATGTAGACTAACATTTAATACTGCTGTTCATTTTGTTACAGATGAGGCTGCTCTGGTCAGAGCAGCAAGACAATTGCGTTTTGTATTTACCGATCGGACGCCAAATTCTGTCATAATAGAATCAGTAAGTATTTTGGTACTGTATTTGTGTGTGTGTGTGTGTGTCACATCCCCATGTATTTGTTAAACTCACAGAACTTCACATATAGTAGTACAGTATTATGATCATTGTTTGCTGAACTCTTCTATGGCTTCAGGTGTTTTCTGTGCAGGGTACATTACACCATATAATCACAGTTATCTCTCAAGTAGTAATTGTTAAAAAGACTTATAAATGATGTGCCTGTTACCAGTATCTAGACCTGACAGAAGCATTTGCTTCCTTAAAGAAGGGTGTTTCTTCTCTTTCATACTTTACTGGGTTTTCTCTATCATGAAAAGGATGTGTCATGGCTCAAACAAAGGAGATGTCGGAGAACCTTTAAAAAAAACAGTTACATAGTTAAATTGGGTTGAAAAAAGACAAAGTCCATCAAATTGCCTCTTCTTTGGGGCGACTAATCTCCCCGAACCGCCTCCGCCTGCTGAAATCTAAATCGCCGGAGGGATGGCACTTAGAGTGCTTTTCTGAAGTCGTCCGAAGTTCCCCCGATAGGCATCTTCGGGTGACTTTGAAGAACGAACGGAACTGATTGCCATCCCACCAGCGATTTACATTCTAGCCGGGGGGGAGGTAGTTCAGTTCAGCCCCGAAGAAGAGGAGATTTGTCGTTGGGTGACTAATCTCCCCGAATCTGAGCATGTCTCTCTACACTTAAAGTGATACGGACACCAGAAATTACACTCTTTTTTTTTATTATCATAATATTGCCTTTGTAAATTACTTATAACTTTGCCATAAAGTATTTGCACAATGCTTTTACATTACCTGTCTAATGCCCCATGTTCCTGTATGAGGGGGCTGCCATATTTGTGCAGCAGGAGTCCGTTAGTATTAGAATTTCTAACTGACAGGCTGAGATCGGACAGTCAGGTTGGCAAAACAGTCAGGTTTAGAAACTTCGACTAAAAAAAATAATCTGCATGACCTATAGGTAACTTTTAATGCACATTCATTTTTTAAAAAGTAGTTTTTTAGTGTCAGTATCACTTTAAGGATTGGAGTCCAAAGCTACACTGCATACTCCAGTTGAGCCCTTACCAGGGACATATAAAGTAAGTGATTGATGCTTACCAGGTTAGACAAGATTTAAAAATTGTAAAGAGGTTGCACCATCCACCAGTGCACTGTCAAGCAGATCTTACCAAGGGCAAGGCATGTAATACTCTGGGGGATCTCAAAGAACCCCATACTAATGTCTAAGGAACTAAAGGCCTCTCTTGCTTGCCAGTGTTCAAAAGTCTACTAAAGCATCATTTCTATTTCCAAGGTTTATTCAGGATATTTACATTGTACATGTTTTTTTGAACTTAGTTTTTCTAAGGTGAAGAGTAGGGATGTAGCGAACGTCGGAAAAAAAGTTCGCGAACATATTCGCGAACTTGCGCAAAAATGCGAGCGGTTCGCGAA
This sequence comes from Xenopus petersii, assembly GCA_038501925.1. Taxonomy (NCBI): domain Eukaryota; kingdom Metazoa; phylum Chordata; class Amphibia; order Anura; family Pipidae; genus Xenopus; species Xenopus petersii. The sequence continues at coordinate 39,502,779 of CM076672.1, read as the reverse complement.
CGGTTCGCGAACCCCATAGACTTCAATGGGAAGGCGAACTTTAACATCTAAAAAAGACATTTCTGGCCAGAAAAATGATTTTAAAGTTGTTTAAAGGGTGCAACGACCTGGACAGTGGCATGCCAGAGGGGGATCAAGGGCAAAAATGTATCTGAAAAATCTGCCTGTGTGTGCTTGGAAGAGATAGTGTAGGGGGAGAGCTGTTAGTGATTTCAGGGACAGATGATAGTAAGTTTGCTGGCTAGTAATCTGCTTGATACTGCTCTGTATTGGAACAAAAAAATAAATAAAAGCAGTCCTTACAAGGACTACTGTTATTGCAGCAGTCAGCAGATGAGATCAGAAGCAGGACAGCTGCCCACTGCAGCTACATACAGAGCACTGCAGTAGAAGGTAGATTACTAGCCAGCAAAGCTACCTAAGCTTAAATGTCCCTCAAACCCCTGCAGACTTCTGTCCCTCCAATAACAGAGCAGTATCAACACGATTACTAGCCAGCAAACTTTCAACTGTCCCTGAAATCACTAACAGGCAGCAGCTCTCTCCCTACACTATCTCTTCAGCACACACAGGCAGAGTGAAAAAACGCTGCAGGGCTTCGGTTTTTATAGGGAAGGGGAGTGGTCCAGGGGAGAGCTTCCTGATTGGCTGCCATGTACCTGCTGGTCTGGGGTGAGAGGGCAAAAAAAAGCGCCAACAATGGCGAACCCAAAATGGCGAACGTCGCGCGACGTTCGCGAACTTCCGGCGAGCGCGAACACCCGATGTTCACGCGAACAAGTTCGTCGGCGAACAGTTCGCGCCATCTCTAGTGAAGAGGGTTCCTGGCTTTGTCATTCTCTGTCATTGTGGTAAATGGATCATGGAGTAGGTTTGCGTAAGGCTGACTGTAAAAACTACATTGTTGAAATGCATTAGTTGAACTTCTTTATGAATGTCTGAGTCCAAGATTATTGCTCCTAGATTTATTTCAGTAGCATTGAGGTCTTTTAATTGTTTTTGTAGTGTTAAAAAAGCATTAAAAGCTTGAATTCAAGTAGATGCAAGGTGTGATCTCTGTGTCCCCTTTGGGGTTGTTCAGCAGATTTCTGGGAGGAGTTTTACTTTTAAAAAGTCTGCCTTGTCTCCTGTGTTGTCATTTGTTTTGTCAGGCACCTATCATTGGTTTCTCTTGTGTGGTATTTGAGAAGGTGGTTCAATGGAGCATTCAGTAAAGTGTTTTTGTGTGTTCAAGCTTCTCTCACTAGTGCTGTTGAAAAAACTTTAGGGGGTTGATGGAGGGCAAGTAATTTTGGAACCAGAGATGTAGGAATGTTCACTGTCATAAAGTAGGGGTTTTATGCTTAGAAGGGACCTATGACAGTCTTCTTACAATGGTAGCTTGTTTATGGATAAGCAGGTCCTCATAAGAAACCAAGGTTGTAAAACTTGTATCTCTGTCCCTTAGTGAAATTATTTTAGCTCTTTTGATTAGAGTATCTTGTGAGCAGGGCCCTCTAACCCTCCTCATTGCAAATCATCAAGCAAAACTGTTTTCTGAGCTGCCATGTACCAATAAGTGTGACATTCATGTTTTATATATTCAATACCTTGTCAGTCGGTCCCTAAGCTCAGGTAAGTGACAGCAGCCCAGAGCATGTGCAGTGAATCAGCGGAAAAGAAGGTGGGGAGCTATTAGGCATCTTTGGAGGAACAGATCTTTACTGCTAAAGAGTTTTGTTTGCCTTGGGCTGGTATAAAAGCCCAAAACATAATGTACCAATATTTCTACCCTAATTCTTTAGTGAAACTTCTTTTATTTTAATGCAATAAGTCAGCCCAAAAAGCAGCTGTTTGATTCCACCACTGGCGGGACTCCTGTAAAATGCACTAATCTGCCATAGAGTTCTCCATTGGGAATGGGATGTCCACATGCTAATAAGCTTATTTCACTGTGTAATTACAGTCTCCTCCTGCTGCAATTTTGAGCAGATTAGAAGACTATACTTTAACAGATTGAACATATCTGCAGCTAGATTCTTAAAACATCTGGCCTGATTTTGCTTGTTTTGGGCATAAACATTTAATTAAATGAATTGTGTTTTATAGCTTGGTCAGGAAGAGCGATTTGAGCTGCTGCATGTTCTGGAATTTACAAGGTAAGTCAATTTATCTCATACCAGTTAAAACAAATAAACCATAATTACAAATATAAGTAAACGGTCTGCTTTGCCCTTATATACCTTAATGCATTGCTCCATGATAAATGTAAATTGTGTATTTATACAGTGCAATACAGTAATAATTGTAAAAACAGCCAGAGAGCACCCAAAATTAAATTGCAAAAAAGTACTTTCTTCCTTGACCCACTTACACAGTGGTGTAACCATAATGGAAGCAGACCCCGCAGTCATGGGGGGAGCCAGACCATGGGGGCCAGCCTACTCTATAGCCAATTAGCCATCTACCGGAAAACTTTTGCACGCCCGCTGCGATCTATTTGCAGCAGGCAGGAACACACATGCGCACGTGGGGGGGGGGTGAATTAGGTTTTTTTGCATGCCTCGCCCTCACTAGATTTTTTTTTTTGCTGGGGGCTCATTATGTCCCTATTCCCTTATATCTTGAAAAATAACTAGCTTTTAGAGTTTAGATGATCCACTGTCAAGCTACTGGGATACTGTCATGGGAAAAAAAAATTTTTTTTGAAACACATTTAATAGTGCTGCTGCAGCAGAATTCTGCACTGAAACCTTTTCTCAAAAGAGCAAATAATTTTAATTCTTAAATCTGACATGGGGCTATACATATTGTAAGTTTCCCAGCTGCCCCAGTCATTTGACTTGTGCTCTGATAAACTTCAGTCACTCTTTACTGCTGTACTGCAAGTTGGAGTGATATCACCCCCTCCCTCCCCCCCCAGCAGCCTAACAACAGAACAATGGGAAGGTAACCAGGTAACTGCTCCCTAACACAAGATAAAAGCAGGGGAGCTTCGCCAATGAGGCGAGTTGAGGCTGTCACCTCAGGCGGCAGCGCCCCACTAGGTACCAGGGGCAGCAAAAATGCTGCTCCTGGTACTTTAAGAGCCAAATTTCCGGCTCTTCTAGCACAGAGAGCGCAGTTAGGCTTTCTGCGCTAGTGTACTGGCCCTCTCTGCCGCCCTTGTGGATCCCCTCAAGTGCAAAAAGGTAAGTGCACGGGGGAGGGGTGACGGCAACTGCTGCTGCCTCAGGCAGCGGAGGGGCCAGGATAAAAGCTCACTTGTAGATCTATGAACAGCACCCAATAGTAAAATCCAGGTCCCACTGTAACACATTCATTTATATTGAGTAGGAGAAACAACAGCCTGCCAGAAAGCAGTTCTATCCTAAAGTGCTGGCTCTTTCTGAAAGCACATGACCAGGCAAAATGACCTGAGATGGCACCTACACACCAATATTACAACTAAAAAAAAATACACTTGCTGTTTCAGGAATGAAATGTTATATTGTAGAGTGAATTATTTGCAGTGTTAACAGTGTAATTTAGAAACAAAAACTGCATCATAAAAATCATGACGAATGTTTTAAGGGACCTTAATGTACATTTTCTTAGTATTGTTCTGTATACCAGCCCTCTGCATTGCATGTGTCTTCCATTATTTACTGAACAACAGAGTTTTTAAATCCCACATCCTTTCCTTAACTGTGTAGGCACAAAACAAATGTTGACTTTGTTTTTGAGAGAGAAATAAGACTTTTTTTCTTGTGTACAGTAATCGGAAGCGAATGTCTGTCATTGTTCGAAATTCAGCAGGAAAACTGCGGCTGTACTGCAAAGGGGCTGTAAGTAATTTATGTATTGTTATAGTCTGCCGTACTCTCAATTCCTCAATTTGATCTTTAATACATTTGCCATCCTATCTATCATTTTAGCCAGTAAAAAGCCTCAAGGAATGCAATCTAATTAATGTAACCTGAATTGGTAGTGTCAAAAAAACAACTTCAGCTTCAGCACGATCGGACAGGACTAAAAATCCAGTCGGATCGCAGCTGCATCTGTTCGTTTTTGCGGTCCCGCAATCTGACTGCCCGTTAGCCATCGTTAGGATCCGATCGTTAGGCTCTAGGGCCCACAATCGGATCAGCCCGATATTGCCCACCTCTAGGTGGGCATATCGGGGAGAGATCCGCTCGTTTGGCGACATTGCCAAACGAGCGGATCTCTCCGTGTATGGCCACCTTTACAGTAGTCTAAATATGACGAGAGAGTGAATAAGAATTTTGGCAACATCTTGGGTGATAAATGATCGCATTTTGGATATCTTCCTTAGGTGGAAATGGCGTGATTTAATAAGTGACTGGATATGAGGAGTGAATGACAGGGCAGAATCTAGGATAACCCCAAGGCACCGGGCCTGGGGAGAGGGGGTGATAGTGGAATTGTGACAACCCCTAAGCTTAGCTTCTCAACAGCTGCTCAGAGCCCACTGAGCATGTGAGTGTCACAGAAACTTTCCAAGATGGTGACCCCCTGTGACAAGTTTGAAGTCCTGGATCATTGCTGCTATTGACAAGCTGAAACTTTAGGCTGGTGCAATAAGTTCAGAATATAAAATACGGCATTTTTAGCCACATTAATTTTTAAGCTTTAGTTCTCCTGTCTCTGGTGTTTCAGTCTGGCTACTCAGTTGTACAATTTTGCAACATTTAGTTGATACATTTCTCAGCAGCATCTCTGGAGTATTAACAACTTTTCAATCAATTCCAACAGCTGCCTTTAATAAAACCCAGAGCCAAAGATAAAAATGTATTGCTTAAATGTAAAGATAAGAAATGTATCAAGTCGGGACCCCACCCCCTCCCAGAGCTGCTTTAGAAAGGCATAAGGTAAAAAATTACATTTTACATTTCAGTATTTAGAAAAACGGTCATACATAGAAAATTAAAAGTAATTGGAAAAAGTCTTTATTTCTGGTGAACTGTCTGAAACCGACTGAACTGAAAAAGTGCTTGAACGTGAACAACCCCTTTAACCTGTGTACCTTAAAAAAAACAAATAAATATGAGAACATATAAGGGGTCGTTTACGCCCTGCAAATGCAGCATACAAATTTCACTTTCAGATGCACTTGCCATGCCCAAATGCAGCATTTCCGCATTAACTCCAGCATAATACCGGCACAAGGGGCGTGCAACTGAATTGCAACGCAATGGGAGCCATCTTGAAGTTAACACAATAGTACTGAAAACTTCCACAGTTCAGTTAGCATAGTTTCTGGTTTAAACATCATCAAAATTACATATGCACTGAATTCAGTGTGCTGCGTGTATTAATGCAAGCTGCTGTGGGAACCCAGGAGCTACTGCCACCTTCAGAGGTGGTGGTAGCTCCAGGGTCTCCCAAGTATCTTTTATCTGTAAAAATAAAAACTGGATAAATAGGCTGTTCAATGTAAAAAAAAATTCCAACATAGTTTGTTAGCCAAAAATGTAATGTATAAAGGCTGGAGTGACTGGATATACAGAACATAGAACATTTTTATACTGAACTTTTCCTTTAATGAATTGGATTTATTTCTGCAACAACCACATACAATTTCTCTCTCTGAAGATGGGTAGAAGCAAACCTAGACAGCAATGTTTATCACTGCACCACCATGGTTTGCTTATGCTTTGGTGATTCCTTGTCCCAATACTTACATACTTTGAGCTAACAGCTATTTGTATTTAAGCTTTACTGTCTCTTCTCAATTGGGAAATGTATCTCGGTGTAATAAAACGTGCTCCCTGGATTATCATCAATTCTTCTGATCTAGGATACAGTCATTTATGACCGTCTGGCTGAAACGTCAAAGTACAAAGAAATTACATTAAAACATTTGGAACAGTTTGCAACCGAAGGTGAGTTTGAAATGGCTTTTGATTTTTTTTATTCACTTCCTGACATATCAGCCTTAAAGTACATAGATAATTCCAGTTTCTCTCTTAGTTTTACAACTCCCGGTGTTTTTAAAACACCTACAGCTGAAAGGTTTAGTTTAGCAAAAATTGCACCGTTTGAATATTTAATGTAATTATGTTTTTATTGTGTTTTTTTTTTTTAAAGTGATTCTGACAAATTCCAGGTTTGAGCAGGAATGTGTGAAGTTGCTTTAAAACCCTACTGGGAGATAATTTCACTTTCATGAAGTTAACAGGAATGTTTCAGTGTGACTCCCCAGTGCTAATTTCACATTCTCAATCTTCCCTTCCCTTATTTCTCCAGTCATAACACAATATTTAGCCCCACTAGCAGTGTCCGTATCAATGCAGCTTCTTCCAGTGCTATCTCATGTAATGATTGAGACGCTGTGCAAAGACTTAATGAACATAATGTATGATATATATAAATCATACCCCAGCTTATTGGTTTTTTTTTTGTCCCAGCCACCTAAGCTTGGCACGACTCATGAGACCATGCTGGGAAAAGTACATAAATAATCAAGACTGGTAAATAATTCGGAGGGCTCTGGGGGCAGCCGTGTGCACTTTCAAGAACACTGATAAATGTTAGGTGCTGGAACATAAAGTCATTATAACAAAACCACAAAAAGTCCGCACTCCTAGGTCTTGTGATACAAAAAAGTGTATATGTATTCAACGTTTCGGCTCTTAAACGCGCCATCCTGATGATGACTCGCATTTAAGAGCCGAAATGAATAAATCTACACATTTTTGTATTTTTGTATCACAAGTATGTGATACATAATTGAGTGATACATACTATGAGTGAGGACTTTTTGCTGTTTTGTTTTATTTATATATATATATATATATATATATATATATATATATATATATATATATATATATATATATATATATATATATATATATATATATATATAAAACAAAAAAAACTTCCGCACACATAGGTCTTGATAAGTGAAAAAAAGCTGGTAGATTTATTTCAACGTTTCGGCTTACAAACTCAAGCCGTCATCAGGAAGGACGGCTTGAGTTTGTAAGCCGAAACGTTGATATAAATCTACCAGCTTTTTTTCACTTATCAAGACCTATGTGTGCGGAAGTTTTTTTTTGTTTTATAGATATGAATTTTTGTCCAGCACCTAGGCATTAACATGGCTATCTGAGTGCACCTATCTAGTTATATGTATATATATATATATATATATATATATATATATATATATATATATATATATATATATCATCGGCACTCACAATGTTAACTCGTAGTTCATCTACCCTGGTGCTGCTCCTGGGATTGTATGCACAACAAACTTTGATCATGCCTTGAGAAGTGTGGACTAATAATAATTATATAATTATATTTAAGTATAGTAGCGCACTCCTGGTATTTAAATGTTATTAAAGTCTTTATTCCATCTTTGGCACAACATCGACGTTTTGGCTCCCCTCTAGATAATGGCTCTGGAATAATGACTTTAATAACATTTAAATCCCAGGAGTGTGCTACCATAGTTAAATATAATTATATAATTATTATTAGTCCACACTTCTCAAGGCATGATCAAAGTTTGTTGTTTCTCTCCTTTTTAAAGTGATATTATAAAGCACTCAGTAACTAATAGTCTTGACTTCATCATCATTGTAACATTGGTGCATGGCAGAAAACTGCAGTACTGAAAACCAGCCAGCAGATGTCACAAATCACGCTATATATGTATATACCGTATTTATATTCAGCACTATTGTATGTGGTGCTTTAAAAGGTATGTACAGTAAATAATAATTAAGCAGTGTGAATAAATATTTATGTGCGCAGAGGAGATCTTCAGCCTTATCAGGTAAGGCCAACCAAGAGTGCAGCAAGTGTTGTTGATCTGCAGCTCCTAGAATCCCAATGACTGGGATGCAGGAAGATACAGTTTAACATCTAGAGGGCTGGCAGATGCCCATTACTGGTGTATGTGTATAAAAGTGTTACTTATAAAGCTCTGTGTGATTAATGCTTACTGTGCAGACATGCCACAACCAGGTCCAACCTTCCTTGTTTAAGTTCAGCTTCAAGCATACCCTTGTCATGGCTGTTGGTGGAATGCTTGACATTGTAGTTAAACCAGTAAAGTCACGCATACTCGCAATCCTGCAACTATAAACCGTATTTATTCCTATGATTTTGTATTTCCATTTAGGTTTACGGACCTTGTGCTTTGCTGTTACTAGTATCCCAGACAGTGCTTATGAAGAATGGCTGGATGTTTATCATAGAGCTTCCACTTCTGTGCAGAACAGAGCATTGAAACTTGAGGAATGCTATGAACTCATAGAAAAAGTAAGGAATCCCTTGCTGCCATCTCAGCCTGTTTGTGTGTGTGTAGGTCTTAAAGAACTTGTAAAGCCTACATTTTCCTAACATGTATATAAGTTGGGCATATCTTCCCCACCCAAGCCACATCATTTGTACTGCATATACCCCCTTCATTTGCCAGCACCATCACATTTTCCTAAAACAAATAGCTTTCATTTTTCCTCTGACACATCATCAGTAACATTGACATGTGCAAACATGACATGTAAAGGTCATACAATGCGGAATGCAGGGTTACACAGGCACAACATACTTTGATAAAAAAGTTCTGCTGGGGTTGAGCACTGTAATGGTTAAGCTGAAATCAGGGGAGGTGGTTAGGAGAAAAAAATAGAATCAGGCAGCTAGAGTTTCTATTGGAACCAGCAATGCTATCTCTTCATTGACTGGAGGGTGTGTTTAGTAATCTGAGCTGAGAAGAACTGAGCATGCTCATTGGCCAACAGCCAAAGTGAATTCCTGAGAGAGAGGGTTAGAGGAGGAGAAGGATTTCTCAGTGATTAAGGGGATGCTGCAGGCTTATTTTTAACTTTTTAACAACTCTAGTGGCAGTTATCTAAGGATTTCAAAGAGGCTGTTCACTGATTAAATTTTTGTGTGTGGTGGGGGGTGGTTATATGTCTTTTAATGTGATATTTGTAATATATCAGTAGGGAAAGATTCATAGAGATACATGTAGAGGAGGGAAAGGTGTGTGGTGCTTGAGAAGGTCACCTAGGAATAACTGAAAAATAAGAACCTCTGTGTAGCAGGGTGAGATCCAGATCAGAATCTGCTATGTGTCAGGGCTTGAATTTAAGTAGAGACATCAGTTTTATTCCATATGTTTGTCTACTTGCTGTAGAAGATCTTTTGAAGCAGTGACTTGTAGTTCACAACAAACTCTGGACAAATATATTGCATAATTACAACACTGCTACTGTACATTGGCACATTCAGACAGGGCCTGAGTATTTCTCCAGTGCACTGACATGGCATTTACAAACATTTCCACCAAGTCTAGCTTGGTTTCTTTGTATGTAGCTTTGGTATGACTGGTACAGGTGTTTTCTCCCTGTGATGTGCAGAGTGTTTGCTGAAGGATGTGCGTGTTATTCCAGTCTCCATTGGTGGCAGTGATGTACTTCTTTACACCTAATAGAGCTTTTGATTTAACAGGTGCCCTGCACATGTGTTTCTGGCAGGCTTGGAATCATTATTATAGCACAGGCTTCATTCTTACTCCGACTCTGCCTGGTATGTCAGTTTCAAAAGCGAGCAGTAGCTAATACCAGATTCTGCAAATGTATGAAATGAAGTCATTGCTATATCTCCTGTTGTATTATTCACAAACAGCACATGATCAAAAGGAAAATCCTTTACAAAACTTCTCTTGAGTGCAGAGCTCAACTGGAGTTTTTGCCTTTGTGTGCTTTATTTCTGGCTTTTGATTCAAGTCCATTGCTTTCTGGCCAATACAAACAGAGGCAAGATGGTGTTGCCTGACTCAAGGATTATCCCTGCATTATCTCCATGCCATAACCAGTACAAGCATGCTAGAAGAAGTCTCTATTCTAACACAGTAGAAATAATGGCAAACTTCAGCTTTAAAGCTGTCACCTTCTAGAAAATTAAATTTAAGCAAATCTGACCCATGGGACATATTTAGCATTCTTTTGTGCATATTTATGAAAAATCACAAAAGAGATTAATCATAATCTTGATTTTAAAGGAATTGTTCAGTGTAAAAATAATAACTGGGTAAATAGATAGGCTGTGCAAAATAAAACATTAGTTAGCCAAAAATGTAATGTATAAAGGCTGGGGTGACTGGATGTCTAACATAATAAATCACAAAAAAGAGAAAAGAGAGAACTGACCCATATAACTGCACCATCCCATCCACAGCATCCAAGTTTCTAACGTGTAAAGTGATAAATAAAACGTAAAGTGGAATCCTTCAATGGTTGTGTTTTGTGCCCAGTACTGGGACACTTTGTATTTGCTATACGCTGTATGCGGTCGGTAGTATGTATCTACCACATAACTAATTTGCACTGACCTAAAGCACCAACATATTGTGCCCAGGTCAATCAGTACTCCGTGGCTAGCTCAGTTTTAAAGGAACAGTAACGTCAAAAAATAAAAGTGTTTTAAAGTAATGAAAATATAATGCAGTGTTGCCCTGCACTGGTAAAATTGCTGTGTTTGCTTAAGAAACACTACTATTGTTTATATAAATAAGCTGCTGTGTAGCAATGGGGGCAGCCATTCAAAGGAGAAAAGGCTCAGGTTACACAACAGATAAGCTCTGTAGAACATAATGGTGTTATCTGTTATCCCCTATTTAACCTGTGCCATATAGCCATTTTTCAATTTCCGCCATTGCTACTCAGCAGCTTGTTTATATGAACTATAGTAGTGTTTCTGAAGCAAACAGATCAGTTTTACCAGTGCAGGGCAACACTATATGATATTTTCATTACTTTAAAACACTTACATTTTTTGGTGTTACTATTCCTTTAAGTGTGAACACTGGACATAAATTTTAAAAATTTGACATTAAAAGTCACGTTTTATTTATCACTTTACACGTTAGAAACTTGGATGCTGTGGATGGGATGGTGCAGTTACAGGTATATGGGTCAGTTCTCTCTTTTCTCTTTTTTTGTGATTTAATAGTTATTATCTGACTCTGCACACCATTTTCCTATAACTGATGGTTGGTGCTCCCCAATATCTAACTTTTGTCTAACATAATAGCCAGAACACTACTTGCTGCTTTTCAGTTCTCTTGCCCGCGGTTATACCATTGAGCACCATGGAGAGATCCACTTCTGTCTTCAAATTTCCCGGGGCAAACACATGCGCAGTAGAATGAAATAGCCAACGTTTTAGTTAAAGTTCAGCTTTTCACTCTAATGTGCATGTGTGAATTAGATTTTCATGATTTATCATACTTTGGCCCTTTTAAGAATTCAAAATTGACTATTCACCACCCCATATTGTCTGAATTGCTGTTTTAGTCAATGGAAGCGTTCCAGGGATTCATTTGAAGTTTTTTTCAGAGAAAAAACTTGAACCGAGTTTTTTAAATTCAAATTGAATTCGATTAGAGTTTTGGGTTTATTTTATTCCTCCTGATTTTTAAAAATCCTACTTTTTCAATACATTTCTATTGGTCGAATTTTGAATTTATGGGATTTTAGGGTCATTTTTAAAAACTCGCATTAATTCGAAATTCGGGCTTTGATAAATGTGCCTCCAAATAGACTGACCAGGCTGGTTTTGCCTCTAATAAGGATTAATTATATCTTAATTATATCAAGTACAAGCTACTATTTTATTATTACACAGAAAAAGGAAATCATTTTTAAAAATGTGGATTATTTGAATAGAATGGAGTCTATGGTAGACAGCCTTTCTGTAGTTCAGAGCTTTCTGGATAAGGGGTTTCCAGATAACAGATCCCATACCTGTACAAGATCACCTTGTGGATGTGCTGCCCCTACACCCTATCTTCTGCTATTTCTGTCCCGGATTACTTGCTTTTTATAAAGATTCTCCTGCAAATGACAAGCAAACTCACAGCCCATCTCTTGGCTGCAGGTGGTATAGAAAATAAACCTTGTGCTGTTTAGTGTGTGTTTTTCTTTACTGACTAAGGGCCGACTTAATGTCGTGTTTGATGTAAGGTTTAGGTAATGCTGAAGCCAGTTCTCTATCCCATGGCACAGTGAGTGTTATTTTAAACATTTACTCAGTACCCTGCACTGTGTAACAATATCATCGGGAGGAAAGGTGCTAAGAGCTGCATTTCTCAAATGGAAAAGGGCTTTTCCTTAGGGCTTTATCCTGAGTCGTCAATGCCAGGAAAAATAATGAAACTCTCTTCTACATGATTTTTATTGCACAAAAAAAGTCTTGTCAAATGTTGAGCCTATGTATACATTGCAAGGTATTTTATAGCTTATATAGCTCAGTGTACGGGTATGGGATCCATTATCCAGAAACCTGTTATCCAGAAAGCTCCAAATTATAAGATTACCTTTTCCCATAGACTCTATTTTATCCAAATACTCCAGTTTTTTTAAAAATTATTTCCAATATCTCTGTAATAATAGAAAAGTAACATGTACTTGATCCAAACTAAGATATAATTACTCCTTACTGGAAGCAAAACCAGCCTATCGGGTTTATTTAATTTTTCAGTTATTTTCTAGTGCACTTTAAGATCCAAATTATTTAATTTTTCTCTGTAATTAAAAAACAGTACAAGATATAATTAATCCTTATTGGAAGCAAAACCAGCCTTTTGTGTTAATTTAAGATTTACATGATTTTCTAGTAGACTTAAGGTAAGACGATCCAAATTACAGAAAGATCCCTTATCCGGAAAACCCCAGGTCCGGAGCATTCTGGATAACAGGTCCCATAACTGTTGCATGGCTTGTACACTGTATACTTTTAATGAGGCACATTTATCAAGGGTTCGAATTTCAAATTCATGTGAGTTTTTTAAATTCAAAATTTATTATAAAAATCAAATGATTTAAACTCTGATGAATAGGATCAACCCGAAAACTTGAATCAATTCGTATCAGGTTTGATTCAAATTTTAAAAACTTGATTCGAATGTCAGGAAGGCTTCGAACAACTCCAAATTGATCCCTGGATGTCTCCCATTGACTTAAACAGCAATTCTGCAGGTTTTAAGTGGTGAATAGTCGAATTTGAGTTCTTAAAGGGCCAGAGTATGATACATCTCAAAAATCTAGTTCAAATTTTTTGATAAAATCTAATTTGAATAACTCCTTAGTAGAATTTGACAGTTTTGACCATTAAAAACACTTGAACGAATTTGAATTCAAATTTTCAATTCGATCCTTGATAAATCTACCCCTTTATGTATTGACCAAAGATCCTACTATGTACTAATGTGCTGTAATGAGATATAAGGTTAAAGTAGGTTTTCTCTCATCACAAGGTCAGGCCATATTGTAAACATTTTTGGGAAAAATGCACAACTAGCACATTAGATACCTTTATTTTTAGAACTAGGGTGAGGTTAGCTAGTGAATTATCCACTTCAAGGCTAGTAGGGAGAGGCAGCTAGAGTGCTTAGTCCCTAACTAGGCATAGTTTTACTTTTGTTGCATGTAGTACTAGGGACAAATAATTGTATAAGGTGAAATAAATGACAGTTTATGGCAAGATATGGGTAAGATACTAGTTGATAGAGCATTTTTTTAAATCCGTTATCATGTATTTGCTCTTTCCTAGAATCTACATTTACTTGGAGCCACGGCCATTGAGGACAAGCTACAAGACAGTGTGCCAGAAACAATAGAGACTTTAATCAAGGCGGATATCAGGATCTGGATTCTAACAGGAGATAAGCAGGAAACTGCTATTAATATAGGTACAGTCATTTGCAATCTAGCCCACTATTGTATGCCCACTATTGTATAAAGGTTACAATGATTGATCTATTTGAAGCCCCTCGCAAATCCAGCATGGATTGTTCCTCATACACAACATTTCCTGTTATTTGTACAAACAAAGCACATCTAAAGTGCTAAAACCCTTTTTTTTTCTGCACTGAAATATGCGTCCAAAAGGTTTTCTTTTTTTTTTGTAGATGGTTGCAAAAAAAAAGGGACTACTTAATGAGTAATAAACATGGTTAAAAACGAATAAGAAAACGTTGCGTCCCAGATAAAGTCATTATACGTTTTACTGGGTTTTTCTTTTGGTTTTTTTTTTTTTTTTTATATACCTGACATCTATCTGAAAATGAGCCAGTAGGTGGCAGTGTTGCTTTGTGATCATACAATTTTCTCTGAAGAAGATGAAAACATTAAGAAGTTGAAACAGTTTTTCAACTTGAATATTCAGGGGGAAAAAACTAACAAGAATAATTTTACCATTATTAATTTTAGAAGTGTGTACTTGCATGTAATGCCTACCCCTATTGCACTACTTAATAAGTTGATTAGAGAAAAAAAAATAACATTTGGCTTTCTTCCCTCTTCAGAAGCAGCAAATCATATATCAATTTATTTTTTTACTATGCATGAACCACACACGTATTTTAGGTTATCAAATTGTGAATACATATTTCTACAGGAATTATGAAAAAAAAATAAAATAAAAAAAGTTCAGCAATGTATTTGTATAGGCATATATATGCATGTGACCCATGTACTTTCTCACCTCTTCAGTAATATAATAACAACAGGCTGACACTAGTGGGTCTATTATGTGCATAGAGGTGACAGTTTCTGGTGCATAACTAATTCCAGATGCATTTGTGGATCATAACAAGGATACTGTTCTCTATCCCTTCTACAGATTTTGCTGTAGGTTCACAGGGCTGTGTGCCAGTCATCAGAATTGCAGTGCATGAGCAATATAGTTCTTGTTAAAATACAGAAAATGTATTAAAGGAGAACTGAACCCTAAAAACAAACATGTCTAGAAATAATTTATTTTATGAACAGAATATACTGCCAGGCCTGGATTTGTGGAAAGGCCACCAAGGCCCGGGCCCAGGGCGGCAGGATATTAGGGGGCGGCATGCTGCCCAACCACATCCACATTGGTTCAAAAACACTGGGGATGCGCCAGAGATGCAATCGTTTTTAAAATGTCCCATGCACCAATCTCCATTGCTCCTGTCCGGATGATGAAAATTTGAGTGAATACAAGGGAGGGGACCGGGTGACGAACGACAGCGGGCCTGGGGTGCCTTCTATGTAAATCCGGCCCTGCATACTGCACCAGCCTAAAGGTTCAGCATTCATATCCCAGTGTGTGCTGGAGTATATTAAAGCCATACAGCATACTTCCACTGCAAGTCTTGATGCATAAAACAAATTAACCCCTCCAATGTATATAACTGTATTGATGATGTGTACAACACTAACAAACTTTGATAGGTTACTCCTGTTTGTAATGTAATACCTTGAACCTTGTCCTTGTATAGCTTTGAAAGGGAGCTTTTTTCCCCTTTCAACTGGGATTCCCTTTAAGTCTGTTACTTTGTTTTTTTTTGTTTTTTTCTTTTAAAGGCCTAGAAATATGGCTTGTGAAACTTGAGAAATGATTTGACAATGCCGTCAAATGCTTTATGTCATTTTGTTATGCTTGTAGGAAAAAAAATGTACTTTGCAATTTTGATGGACTTCAAACATTATGCACTTCTGGAACACCATCAAATTTTATACAGCGCAAAATATTCTCATTCTAACATAGATAAAAAAGTAACAACAGCACGTTATATAAATAAATCTTCATAGAAAGGGACTACAAGCAAACTGGAAACCAGGTTACACATTGAAGCTTGGGAAGCTTTGCAGCTGTACACTTAAGCTGGCCATAGATGCAAAGATCTGATCGTTCGAATCCTTGAACGATCGGACTTTCACATCTCCCGACCTGCCACTATTTATTCAAATAAAGTAGTAAAAGAACAGATCAGCCAATGTTCTGCCCCTGACAGCAATCGTACAAAATTTATGTCCGACAAAGCTAGTGACAGTCTCCCTCTGAAAATCGGACGATCGGCAATAAATGCAGAGATATTTTCGGCAGCCGACAGAAATCTTTTAACTTGTCCGATCGACCAAACGATCACAACTCAGTGGGACACAAAATGTTGGGACTCTCCACACACGGTCGGAAAAACGTACAAATCGAGGATTCGTACGATTGGATCTTTGCGTCTATGGCCAGCTTTACAGTCATGTTCGTCTAAAAAGTAAAAAATAGAATGTACCCAGCATTTCCATGCTACATGCACCAGTGGAATAGCACTTAATATGCCTTAGCACATCTTGATACATAACCCTCAAAATATTACCCACAGCTGTTCAAACTGTCGGGGAAATGTATGCTGTGTGGCAGCAAGCCCAGAATTGAAGGATGATGAACATTCCCATAGCAATTTGCTGCTTAAGGTAAAAGGCATATTCATGTCTCCAGCTGTTTGGGGATAGGCTCTACCTCTTTACCTCATGCTGAAATAGAGAAAGACTTTGTTCCAATTCCAAGGGATGCCAGTGTCCCTTCAATGCCTCCGCTTCCTCACACTGATTAACAATCACAACAACCCCCATATCACTTATATGTACAGAGAGATGCTGCTGCACAAATCTGAAAGAAAGATTCACTGAATCTGCACATCCTATGCACCTGCTTATTGTTCAGCCCAGTGCACAGTCAGGTGGATATGCACCCCATCAATATAATAGAAAGGACAATAAACCAGCACCCAGTTTCAAGCTGGAGAGATCCCCTGTGTTTATTTTGTTCATTACAACATTTTAGGGGCACACCCTCGAATTAAGGTGCATACCAACAATACATTGCACAGTAGAACTACCCTCGGTGTCAGTTATTCTTCCTTCAAGTACAAAAAACATTAGTCAAACGATAACCTGGATATATTTTGTTATCAATTTGGCTACACAAAACCATGCAAAATCTCATGGTTGCAAAAGTTTCCCTTGGCTTTTTCTATGCTTTTGTTCTCCTTGATCCTTCAGACGGTCATCTAAAAAGCTTTGCTCTCCTAATCTATTCTAGAAGGGGGCTAATTATTATATACAGCAAGCAATAATGGAAAACCTTTCTTGGGGCTCTTACACATGAGCGGTTTTACCTGCGCTGCCCTGCTTTGTGATTTCTTCTGTTCAGCCACAGGGGAGCGCAGGAGTAGACGCACTCAATTATTGTCAAGGGGGCTGTACTCACACAGACGCATGTATGCGCCGAACGCAAAAATGCAGCATGCTGTGTCCCACCTGCGTTTGTCGATTACATGCGTTTGTGTGAGTACAGCCCCCTTGACCATAATTGAGTGTGTCTATTCCTGAGCTCCCCTGCGGCTGAACGGAAGGGATTGCAGGATAAAACCGACCGTGTGTAAAAGAGCCCCATAGCAAGTAAATTCTGCTTGTGGAATCTCCCATCCTCCTGGTGCATAGGCCAGATTAGCACAACACCTCAGCAGGACTTGAACTTGGTTGTAAAATTATGTAGATAATAATGTATAGTCCTAGATGAGAGGCTATTGAACCTCAGAAACCTTGGTAACCTTACCACCTCTCTCTCTCTCTCCAGCTGAATTGTGGTTGAGTGGATTTTACTATTTATCTGAACAGTTTTCTGGTACCTCCGCAGTGGATCCTTATGTTTCTGATTACTATAATGGTCATTAGTTAACTGAAACATAATTTGCTATTATAATTATGTCCGTGCTGGTTGTTATGTTTGTAACTCTGTATGCTATATCTATGTGATTTCTTTGTATAATCACTGTGCAATATGCTGGCGCTCTAAAAATACATGTTAATAATAATAATAGTAATATTCAGTGACTTCTCTATTCCCCTTTGTAATGTTCTATTTTTTTCTTTAATATGCAGGTCACTCTTGTAAACTTCTTACGAAGAACATGGGACTAATTGTTATTAATGAAGAATCTCTTGATGTGAGTATTATTTCATTTTTTAAGGCAGAATTTTTTTAGCCTGGGCAACACAAATGTCTAACTGGTTTTGGTGAGGAGGGCCAGCAATAGGTGTCTTTCACGGAACATTGCGCAACAATGCAGTGACCACTTGTGTTGTTACATAAAGCAGTGTCTAAAGACAACCAATGCTCAATCAATATCTATATTGTGTCATTCATTTTAACCCTAAATCCAGCCTGCAGGTGTGACCAAATGAGCAGCCTTGGATGCTGTATGAATGTATAAAAATACACTACTTTATAATGACTGGCTAGGAATGATTGCAGTTCTTATGATTTCCAGGGACCTTACCTGTTATTTTTATGTCACTTGTGTACAAAGTGAAATATACTATATCTCAAAAAAAAAAGGAAAAACATGATTCCTCAGATTCGTTTGTTCTGAGACATTTTCATTTTTCTACAGACAACTCGAGAAGTTTTAAATCATCACTGCACCACTCTTGGTGATTCCTTGAGAAAGGAGAACGACTTTGCTCTGATAATTGATGGCAAGTCCCTGAAGTATGCCTTGACATTTGAAGTGAGACAGTATTTCTTGGACCTCGCTCTTTCATGTAAAGCTGTAATTTGTTGCAGGTAACTACCCTACATGAGCATATCTCCTAACCATTCTGTCCTCTCCTTTCTGCATAGATAATTGTTTCTATCTGTATAATGTCATTTAGCATGTGTACTCTCTTCCATATGCCTTGTGTGCTTTACATTTCCACTATGCATTATTGTGGAGTTATTACATATGGAATGCAGTATCCTTATAAGCATGGAGCTTGCAGAGAAATATTGTGCATTATGGTTTATATTTTTAATTTTAGGATACACCGATACTGTGTCCATACAAGCTAGTAGGCACTAAAATGATTTTGTTAATACAAGTTACTCATATGATATTGCTTTACTTTTAAATTTACACATCTCTTTAGGAGTACTGGTTATACATCAGCCATGACTAATCATGCTTTTCATTATAACAATATAAGAATAATATTTAAAAAAGACATATAGATAGAGAGAGAGAGATGGATAAAGATAAAAAGAGAGAGAGAGAGAGAGAGAGATTGATTGATATAGATACATAGATGGATATAGATACATAGATGGATATAGATACATAGATGGATATATGGATATAAATAGATGGATATATGGATATAGATAGATGGTGATATGGATATAGATAGATGTATATAGATAGATGGATAGATAGATGTATATAGATAGATGGATAGATAGATATAGATGGAGATATGGAGGTAGATGGATAGATAGATGGATAGATAGATAGATGGATCTAGATAGATGGATCTAGATAGATGGATCTAGATAGATGGATCTAGATAGATGGATCTAGATAGATGGATCTAGATACATAGATGGATCTAGATACATAGATGGATCTAGATACATAGATGGATATAGATACATAGATGGATATAGATACATAGATGGATATAGATACATAGATGGATATAGATACATAGATGGATATAGATAGATGGATGGATATAGATAGATGGATGGATAGATGGATATAGATAGATGGATGGATAGATGGATATAGATGGATGGATAGATGGATATAGATAGATGGATGGATAGATGGATATAGATAGATGGATGGATAGATGGATATAGATAGATGGATGGATAGATGGATATAGATAGATAGATAGATAGATGGATATAGATAGATAGATAGATGGATAGATAGATATAGATAAATATAGATAGATGGATATATGGAGATAGATAGAAAGATAGATAGAAAGATAGATAGATAGATAGATGGATATAGATAGATAGATGGATATAGATAGATGGATGGATAGCTAGATGGATATATGGAGGTAGATAGATACAGTAGATGGATAGATAGATGGATACAGTAGATGGATGGATGGATAGATAGATGGATAGATAGATGGATGGATATGGATAGATAGATGGATGGATATGGATAGATAGATGGATAGATAGATGGATGGATAGATGGATATGATAGATAGATGGATAGATGGATATGATAGATAGATGGATAAGATAGATGGATAGATAGATGGATAGATAGATGGATGGATAGATAGATAGATGTAATATGGGTACATGTATAAGAATGAGTGTTTTGCGGTTATACTGAAGTTTTTCACTAGGAGTGAAAGAGAATATAATAAATTTTGTGAGGGTATGTGTTTGAATGAAATAAGGTTACACTGGGATGAGTATGTGAATTTAAGTGGACCCATCTTGCAGGTGGTGCATCTGTGCCAGCAAATACAGATTTTTTTTCCAGCTGTAATTCTTGCAGCTAACCCCAATACTCTGTTGGTCAGTCTAGGAACTAATTGTTCAGGGTACATAGTTGTATATTTAAAAAAAGTAACTTGCAGCCTGCTCTTGGCAGTAATGCTTAATACAGTAAGGACAGTAAAACCTGGTGCTTCTACATTTACTGCTTTATTCTACACAAATATTCATTTTCCCCAAATGGTTAATCAAGGCTAAAGTTGGAATAGTGCATATAACTTAAACTCACCTTCAGCAAAGTATGAAACCGCATTTGGAAATGAAAATCCCCAAAGATATTCTGTTTCCAGAATTAACAGATTCAGTTGATGAATGCGAGGCAGATGTTTTGCCAAAGTAATTAATGTCAGAACTGTGCTTTAGCCTTGCGGACCCAAGATATGTCCCACAATGCATTATAGGAAACATTCTGTAACAGGACATAACCATGCAAAGTACAAATACAGTGGGGCTCATTTAAAAAGAAAACTGGACACATTTGCTCCTGGGCAGTAACCCATGACAACCAATCAGATTGTTTTCAGTTTCCAACCTGCAGCTGACTAACAAAAAGCTAATCACTGATTGGTTGTTGTGGGTTACTGCCCAGGTGCAAATTTGCCCAGTGTTTATAAATGATCCCCAATATTTTCAGAGAGTTTTGTAACAGACAGACACACAGAAAACCCAAAGTTTTCACCCTCTTTCAGTAATGTGGGGGTGAGAAGTGTATATTGATATAATCAACATAAAACCAGCAGAACAATATGATATTCATTCACATTTAGATATATGGCAATGGTCCATACCACATACTACAACATGCAATTGCTTACTGCAAAAATGCAGAGATTTTTTACCCACAATGAAGCATTTTTCTAAGAAATCCAGCATAAGAGGCACACAGGAACATAATTTACCAATATGGTAAGTTGTGCACTAGTCAGTGTAAGTATTAATGGCATCATTTCTGGCCTAAGGAAAGGTATTGGCACTTAGATTATAAGATTGCAGAAAAGTGACTTCCTTCCTCTTGTTTTAGCACTTTATTCTGAATGTAAATGTGTTTTAGTATTTCTATACATACTGTTGTAGTATACACAAACTGTGCTATGTAAAATGCATACAAAGCAGGCTGAACTAGTGATTTGGTGTTAGACACAAGTTGCAAGGTATGTGTGTGGGTATAAATATCTTCGTTAATCACATTTAAATAAACGTTTTGGTTTTTTTTACGGTTTCCTGCGGACATAAATGAGCCATACTGTATGTATGTGACTGAATAATAGATTTTCATTCATCAAAGGTTTGCAGGTCATTTGTGGATTTTATTTTAAAGTGCTTACTTTAAGGGTTGCATTAAATGTTTTTTTAAATAACCAGCCATTTATAGAAATTCCCTCCCTCTTTTTTATTTTTTTAAATGATATAGGTAATAGCATGGACCCAAGGGATAAATGAAGGTTAAACTGCATTAGTGGGGTATACAGTAGTACTCCATTACTGGTGTTAAAGGACCACTTTTGTGTTAAAGGAACAGTAAAACCAAAAAAAGAAAGTATTTTAAAGTAATGGAAATGTCATGTACTGTTGTCCTGCCTATTAATAAAGCACTGTTATACTCTACTCATCTGCGGCTACGCAAAACATAACATTAGTGTTTGTAAATCACCTGTACTGAGAACAAAATGCAATTTCATTCATCCACAATTTCACTGAGCATGTTCCATAACATGTGCCTTTATTCCCTTCTGCTTACCAAAATATAGGGTATCCCCTCTGCAGAAATCTGAAGTGGTGGAGATGGTAAAAAAACAAGTAAAAGTTATCACCCTTGCTATTGGCGATGGAGCAAATGATGTCAGTATGATCCAGACGGCCCACGTTGGTGTTGGTATAAGTGGAAATGAAGGGCTACAAGCTGCCAACTCGTCTGACTACTCTATAGCACAGGTACTTACAGTATAGCAAGATGCAGATTCGTATTCTGCTAGTATTACATTTGTCTATTTACTTGCATTGTTGTGCTTTTTTTTGCAGTTTAAGTATTTGAAGAACTTACTGCTGGTCCATGGTGCTTGGAATTATAATCGAGTAGCAAAGTGCATATTGTACTGTTTTTATAAGAATATTGTGCTCTATATTATTGAGGTAAGTGATCAGTTTTTGCGCTATTACAACTTGCATTTCCATTGCTGCTTTATTTGAATAGTTGATTTCAATTACAGTATATGCCAGGCAATAGGGAAATATTCTTTACATCTTCCTGCCTCCAGAAGTGTGTTTTTTTCTCTAAAGTGAGAAAGGCCTTGGATGGGGCCGAAACGTCAGATTGAAGTTCTGTAAATAAAGATTATTTTTGAATTTTAAGTCCTGCGAGTGCGCGGATCCTTCTGGAGGTATAGTGAAGATTTGATGTTTCTATATATATAATGATTTTTTCGTGAGTGCTGGGAACCGATGCAATGTCCTGACTGCAGGGGCTATAAGGAAGCTTGTGATCCACTGTTAAGAGAAAAAATGGCAAGACTACAGTTTGATGTCTTGCAGATTTTGCCACAGTCATTGCACAAATGAACACTTGTCTTTAAATGTACTTGTGTCTAACATGACTCCTTGCATTTTCACATTGTAACAGAGTGCCCATTCTATGTTATGAAAATTCTGCTTAAAGGGGTGGTTCACCGTTAAGTCAACTTTTAGTATGTTATAAAATGGTCAATTCTAAGCAACTTTTCATTATTTATTTTATAATTTTTTTTTGCCTTCTGACTCTTTCCAGATTTCATCTGGGGTCATTGACCCCATCTAAAAACAAATGCTCTGTAAGGCTACAAATTTATTGTTGTAAGGCTACTTTTTATTACTCTTCTATCTAAACAGGCCACCTCCTACTATTTATATTCTTTTCTTTTATTTAAATCAGTGCATGGTTGCTAGGGTAATTTGGACCCTGGCAACCAGATTAATGAAACCGCAAACTGGAGAGCTGGTGAATAAAAAGCTAAATAGCCCAAAAAACCGCAATTTGTTATTGCTACTTTTTATTACTCATCTTTCTATTCAGGTCATCTCCTATTCATTTCCCAGTCTCTTATTTAAATCAATGCATGGTTGCTAGGGAAATTTGAACCCTAGCAACCCTGTTGCTCATATTGCAAACTGGAGAGCTGCAGAATAAAAAGCTAAATAACCAAAAAAACACAATTGATAAAAAATGAAAACCAATTGCAAATTGTCTCAGAATAACATTCTCTAAATCATACTAAAAGTTAATTTTGCCTGTTGATCCAGGGATGCTACAGCAGCCTACTGAATGATGACCTTGTTCAGTGGATGTGATTTACTTAGACTTTGCTAAAGCATTTGATACAGTGCCACACAGAAGGTTACTGGTTAAATTAAGGAATGTTGGCCTGGAACATAGTATTTGTACTTGGATAGAGAACTGGCTAAAAGATAGACTACAAAGAGTGGTGGTAAATGGAACATTTTCTAATTGGACCAGTGTTGTTAGTGGAGTACCGCAGGGCTCAGTACTAGGTCCCTTGCCTTTCAACTTGTTTATTAATGACCTGGAGGTGGGCATTGAAAGTACTGTTTCTATTTTTGCAGATGATACTAAATTGTGCAGAACTATAGGTTCCATGCAGGATGCTGCCACTTTGCAGAGTGATTTGTCTAAGTTGGGAAACTGCGCATCAAAGTGGAAAATGAGTTTCAATGTTGATAAATGCAAAGTTATGCACTTAGGCAAAAATAATATATATAATATAAATGCAAGTTATAAGTTTCCTTAAATGAGAAGGATCTAGGGGTCTTTGTAGATAACACGTTGTCTAATTCTGGGCAGTGTCATTCTGTGGCTACTAAAGCAAATAAAGTTCTGTCTTGCATAAAAAAGGGCATTAACTCAATGGATGAAAACATAATTATGCCTCTTAATAGGTCCCTGGTAAGGACTTACCTGGAGTATGCAGTGCAGTTTTGAACTCCAGTCCTTAAGAGAGATATAAATAAGACTAAGTGCAACTAAACTGGTTAGAGGGATGGAAGACTTAAATTATGAGGTAGACTGTCAAGGTTGGGGTTGTTTTCTCTGGAAAAAAGGCACTTGCGAGGGAACATGATTAGACTTTACAAGTACATTAGAGGACATTATAGACAAATAGTAGGGGACCCTTTTACCCATAAAGAGAATCACCGTACCAGAGGCCTCCCCTTTAGACTAGAAGAAAAGAACTTTCATTTGAAGCAACGTAGGTGGTTCTTTACAGTGAGGTCCGTGATGGCTGATTCAGTTAATGCCTATAAGAGTGACTTGGATGATTTCTTGGACAGACATAATATTAAAGGCTATTGTGATACTAAACTCTATAGTTAGTATAGATATGGGTATATATAATGTATCTGACAGTAGTGAGGGGTGTGTGTCTATTGATGTTGGGTTTTCATTTGGAGGGGTTGAACTTGATGGACTTTGTCTTTTTTCAACCCAATTTAACTATGTAACCAATCCTATACACATTGAAAGTGCTATGCAGGTACCTGATCTGGGACTGGACTTTGTCCTAGGCTTCACCCCAACAAAAGAAGATGGGGAGTTATGGGCATGTATTTAGCAATACAGACCTTCACTGCTACAGAAGCTCATAGGGGTAGCATTTCTATCATTATTCTTTATTGAGCTTTAGTAATCCTTTTAAATATACACATGGACACATTCAGTACATTAGCATGTGTTTTATGATTTTGTTGATAATCCTCAGCAGGTTCTGCTAGAAACTCTTTTCTCTTCTAGCTACATTTGTTATCGCCTTGTTTGCAATTGTACCTGTTGAAGAAGTCCGGGCCATAGATGTCTTTACGTGAATAAAATAGACATAGCTGGAGTTATTTATTTATTCTGGATTAGTTCCCTGGCCGACCATCTTTCTGTTCTCCATGTGCTTAAAAAATGAACCAGGTGAAATAGATCTCGCACATAGATGAACCCAGAATATGTTAAGCGTTAACATTCTTTTGTTCTAATAATTCAACCTTGTTTTTCCCCTTTTGGAAATGCACTAATTTCAACGGGTAATTAATATTCTGCAGGCGATTCACTTTCCGCCAGTCTGTATTTCATTAGAGTTCAAATTTACAGGCATTTAACAAATTATTCTCTTTGGCTGTCGGTTGTGAATCGTCTTCTTTAAAGCAGCAAAGAAAACAGATTTAGTGTAATTCTGTGGCGTTTTGATGACTTCCCAGATAGGCCCCTTTTTTTGCCAAGTAAAACAAGTTTTGCAGATGTTTGAAAACACCATTCCTATAATGAAAAGGCAGAGAGAGCATCAAGAATGCGTCTAGCAAGGACAACTGCCTATTTGCAATCCCTTTTCACTTTTGTCCTGATTAGGCGTGGGAGCAAGGGCCAGGGAGTTATTGACTATTTGTAAGCTGCTCTTTAATATGCAGAAATGCTGCACCAGGCAAGTGGCTTTGAGGTTTTTACAACCAAGCCTCCCTGGTGCTTTCGTGGAGAGTAATGTATAACTAGGCAATGTAAATTCCATTTCCCTGCCCAGATACCTGACCAATGTATAATAATAATTTTATTTTTCTTTGGCATTATACATAACAGGTAAAGCTTGCGTGAGAAAAGAATAACGCTGTGTGATCTCTTCGGTGCACAGTTGAACACCTCCTATCCACTATCCAAAGTCAAAATTACATTTAAACAGTACATGGATATATCTATATACAAAGCAATAACTCAGTACTTGTTTAAAAAATCCACCAACTGCCTGGGCTCCAGGTGGTAGTTGAGTATGCACATCCACAGCAATAACTCACCATTCACAGGACTTGCTTAAAAAAGAAAACAAAATTTATTGTGCAAAATAAACGTTTGGATCACTTGTGCAGAACTTTATCAAGATAATCTTTAGAATAATCTAGATAAAGGTCTGAATATGTGATCAAAATGTTGATTTTAGCCTGCCTCTGACTCATAGGAACCATTTTGGATCCTTTAGACTGATTGGGCAGCTTATCTGCATGTGTATGGAGCACTCAAACAGCCCTCCCTGATCGATATCTGGCCAAAAATCGGCAGATCTTGATCGGGCAGGCTTGATTTTTTTTTTTTGTTGGATTGATGCAGTCCTCCGATTTTTCGTATCCCCTTTGTTGTAATTTGCCCTAGGGCCAATTCCATTATCACAATATCGCCCACCCAAGGTGGGCCTGTCAGTGGAAAGATTCTATTGTGTATAGATGGACTACTGAATCAGACTTCCTGTTTTTGACATAAACCTCCAGGGCTAGGGCTTGAACATGCTCAGTTTGCTCCTTTTTCCCCCCCTCCCTTCTCCCCTCCTTGCTGTAATCTGAGCCCAGAGCTATGATTAAGCAGTGAGAGACTTAGGCAGGAAGTGATGTCACAGCAAGCTAATATGGCAGCTGCTATCCTAAACAAACCGAGAGCATTTCTAGAGCTGTTTACAGGAAGGGTAAAGCATTCTGCATAAATATAATGTTATAGCTTGCAGTATTATGGCTAGTCTATTGGCAATAAACTGTTTTGGTAGCTTTTCTTCTCTTTTAAGACTTGAAGTCCTCTGCTTTCCAGAGAACCTGTGCACCACCCATTATGGAAAACAGAGGGACTTCAAGTCCCAGAATTCATTGCTTCACTATGGAATAAGGTGCGGGAGGACTATGTGACTCTGTAAACCTTAGGGTGGTTGGGAAATGGTTCATACAAGTCAGAGACAGATTGTCACAGTTTCTTTTTATTCCGTGGAATCAAGTAGGTCTGTGTAAAAAAAAAATATATATATTTCTATCTGGAAGTTGTGTTTGGGGGGATATATTATTCCTTTAAATGGATTTATATAATGGAAGCGAATCAAAGATATGGTGGAGAGGCTCCAGCATTCCGATCTGATTGTCTATCTTTGAAGATGCTGTTATTTTTGCATTTCTCTCATCACAGCACAGCTGCAGTAATTTCAAAGGCACACGGCCTTCTGCTGTTGTGTTGATTTAGACATGTATCAGGGCGGCTAGAATCTCCAGTCAACCACATTGGCCCATGGGTTTGCGACATTTTTGTCATGGTTGAGTTTGCTAGCCCTTGAATTTGTCTTTTCCCATTACATTTGAAAACTCGCCACCTTTTCATTTTCACAATATTGAAATGGAAGAGAAGCAGCACAAAGCAGCGTATAATCTGCAGATTAAACAGCATGCCATTGTTTCATTCCTTGCCTTGTTCCCTATTGCGACACCAATGTTTTCCCTGGGAGTTGATTTTGTGGAAAACAGCTTGGGTACATATTGATAAATGGTGACTTTGTAGCGGTTCATGCTGCTGTAATGTTGTTAAATAAAGCATTTAGTGGCCACAATGCTGGGGACATTGTTTCTAAAATTCATTTGTACTGCGTGCCATGCACTTTAAGGGGGGAGATTTTTCTCCTATTCTTTTTCATTCTTTCATCTCCAAATATTCTTATGACCCCTGTTTTTTTTTTTTCCCCTACTTGAGATATTGCACATCTGATGATACTGGAATCATGTTCTTGATGTTCCTCAATAAAAACATATTTGTACAGAAAATAATAAAAGGCAGAATTCATCATAAAAACTGATCAGAGAAAACCTCCAAGCCTTGCCGTAAATGTGATCAAAGTTGCTGGATTTTCCTGTATATTTCCTCTGATTGGTTTTTGGAGAGCTACACGGAGAAGTCCGTTGGTGTGCTATAAATCTGTCATACTAGATGGCCAGATTCAATAAAAGTTGGAATTTGAAGAAATGTGTTTGGTTTAAACAGCTTTATTACAAAGTCTAGCAAGTACTGTATGTAAACTGATTTTTTTTTATGTCTGTAATTCAAACACCTGTTTCAATCCATGTTGGATAGTGCTCATATATAGGACTTCCAAACATAGGGATGCTAAACTTGTGACCCTCCACCTGTTTTGGCTTGCATTTCCCAGTATCCTTAAAAAATTGGCAAGCCTGCTGTATTTTCTTTTACGGCTTTAAAGGGTCCAAATACTAGGGTATACAGTATAATGATGATTATCTTTAGGAATATACCCCCTTGTAGCACCACCCTTGTTTACTAAGGTATGTTTCTTGGTAAATGTGGAGTAATGAATTTTTTTTTTTTTATAAACATCATCCTCTTTATTATACTTCCCTCTTTATAATGCTAGCCCGATCCTGTGTTTTGAATAGGGTTGCCACCTGTTTGGGTTTTAACCTTGACAACTCTGGTCAAAACTGCCTGCCCCAAATAAGGAAATTCCGGGCAGGACTCCCCAAGATTGACGATGCGATCAGCCAATCGGCAATCACCATGTCATAGTCCCCCACCTTGATGCCATCGACATGCAATGTCATGACCGTGCCCCTGTGATTTCACCACCCCCCCACCCCACCATCCAACTTTCGTTTTTGAACAAGTGGTAGATCAATTAGTTACTGTGTATTGCACGTGTAAAGGTATAATTTACTATCTGTTGTAGTGAATATACTATTTCTTCCATGGTGACCCTACTTTTACAACTGGTGTTTCATAATTATACATCTCATTTCCTGGGAATTGTGTGCTCCCTCTTTATACAAAGAGTACTGATTTTGTGTCTGGTCCAAAATATTCCTAATGGGAATAGGGGTGATCAGTGCTTAGTTGGAATGTAATACAGTGCTTTAGCCATATAAGATAAGAGTGGCATGAGCAGTTGGGTGCCTTAATGATCCCCAAGTGCATCGGTAGAACTTAGGTCCATTTTATAATGGGTTGAACAATGTAGACTAAGGGGCCCATTTACTTAGCTCGAGTGAAGGAATAAAGGAAAAAAAACGTTGAATTTCGAATGTTTTTTTTTGGCTACTTCGACCATCGAATGGGCTACTTTGACCTTCGACTTCAAATTGAACGATTCGAACTAAAAATCGCTTGACTATTCGACCATTCGATAGTCGAAGTACTGTCTCTTTAATAAAAACTTCGACCTCCTAGTTCGCCACCTAAAAGCTACCGAAGTCAATGTTAGAGGGTTAATTAACCGTCGATATTCGACCCTTAAGTAAATTTGCCCCTATGTGTTGCTTTTGAAATACTATACAACAGGAATCTCTGGCCTGTATAAAATAAAAATTATAAATTAAAACTTAAGGAACTAAGTCTCCTTGGCTCATTCAAAGCCCAACTTATTTATCACTTGTTTATCAATGTTTGTGGGGTTTTTTTCCTTTGCATTTTCTCAACATCTTGAAAGCTCATAGGTTTATTTTATGAAAGAATTCTAAGAGTAGGCTTACTCAAGAATTCTGGCTTGGGTTAGTAGTCATTCAATAAAAGCCTGTTGGAATCTCACACAACTTGATAATGTTTATCAGGAACCATTCTATCTAATGTACACGCCAGAAATGTATTATATGAAAGAATTCGAATGGTGGACTTATTTAAGAATTCTGGGTTGGGTTAGTCAATGTGTTCAATAGACGCCTATTGGGATCTTACACAACTCTTATATGAGAAATTATCAATTTATAAGAACACTTTTTAACTTTTGCGTTCAAGCCAGTGTCAGACTGGAACACCAGGGGCCCACCCAAAAATCTTAGACCAGGGGCCCACTCTCCGTACTATTATTCTTCCTCTTCTCACTCAACCTCTATTCTCCTAGTCTCTTTTCTTTACTTACTATGATCTTTTATTCCATTTATATGGCCTCTCTTTTTAATTTAGCCTAGAAATAGGGAATGGCCATGAAAAAAGACCAAGGAGTATATTTATCAAAGAGTGAAGTTAATAGTGAAGTTCCGCCACTAGAGTGAAATTCCGCCACTCTCCATTCGTTTCTATGGGATTTTTATAGGCGTATTTATCAAAGGGTGAACGTTCACTTTCACCCATTGATAAATACGCCTTTCAAAATCCCATAGAAATGAATTGAGAGCTGCGGAATTTTACTCTAGTGGCAGAACTTCACTCTTTGATAAATTTACCCCCAAATGTTTCGAAGCATGGGGGCCCACTGACATCTGGGCCCACCGGGAGTTTTCCTGGTATGCTGGTGGGCCAGTCCAACACTGGTTCAAGTGGGGAAAAAAACAAGGTTTCTTAGATTCTGATACATCTGCCCTTTATTCTATGTGTTAAAATAATCTTGAATTCAAGATAGAGTTGTCTAACAGGCTGCTGGAGGTGATTTAGCTCAGCTATTATGTGAGCACCCACTCATATGAATACGCATAAACACAGATGTTCACAGATTAATCTGTACACCAAAAAATGAATGGAGGTGGGGGGTGAAAATTATTCTATGTAGAAAATTGCATGTATAGACCTTGTAATTTTTGGAATCCTGAAATTGATATTTTATTTAATTCTGGTAATTTATTTTACAGATCTGGTTTGCCTTTATGAATGGTTTCTCTGGGCAGATTCTCTTCGAAAGATGGTGCATCGGCCTTTACAACGTGGTAGGTACACTGAGGTATTTGAGTCATTCTGCAGGACTCAAAATGTTTATTTTCTACTAAGGATGCGTTTGTCTTTTAGCTGTTTACGGCGCTGCCCCCTTTAACTCTTGGAATATTCGAACGATCATGTCGCAAGGAAAACATGCTGAAATACCCTGAGTTGTACAAGACATCCCAGAAAGTGCTTGATTTCAATACAAAGGTAGGTAGCTGCTCTCTAAATTGTATTACATCTTTCTTTCAGGTTTAGCAAGAGGTGAGACTTTTATTTTCCAAAGTAAATATATATTTTTATACTTCATTTTTTTTACATATGCTAATTTAGGCTTAGGAGGTCACATTGAGATATGGGATAGATGCATTCGCTTTCCCTTTAAGGACCATCGATTCTCTTATTAGTCACAGATTCTCTTCCACCTGCAATAATATTTAACTGTTGAAATATGCTGGTGCTGTGTAATGTCCCCAAACTGGAAAACAAATGGCATGCTGTATTTCTAGGGAATACATCCAGACATGAAAAAATGCCTGTCCACTTCTTCTGTAATCATTTATGTTAGAACTCTAGGCATTATAGAACTATGGGTCCCTGTAAAGGCTATGGATAAATACTAACGAAAAAGCACGAGAAGGAGGGATGAATATGTGATGTCCCCCTTTAAGGAAAATATATTTTGAATTTTTATTCATATGGACGAAAGTGAAATTTATAATTAACTGATTTATTGTTGTAAAGACTCACAATTTCCCTTATTTTACATTGGCCCTAGGGAGGTTTTTTTTTTTGTTTTTTTTTAAATCTTTGATGAAGTTATAGGTCTTTTTGGATGTCATGCCTTCTGTTTTTGCCATTTTGTATAGAAAATGGATTACTGGCTCTTTTAAAGAATTCAGTGAAAGAGCTAAAGGGAGGTGTCAAAAAGCATGTTAGACTCCTTTAAGAAGCCTTAAATTTTCTCCTCTGAAATGCAAATCATTCCCAACACCGGGGGGGGGGGGGGGGGCTGTTATACGTTAGCCACATGCTAAATGAATTGTATTTTAGTATAGTTTCATGCTCGCCATTTTAGCAGCCGCAGAAGCTCTGAATAACAGCGTGAACACAAATCCTCTGGCTTCCTTTTTAGAAAGGAAGCCAGAAGGACAATGTTATCTTGTAATTCCTGCCTCCCGTGATCTGAACATAAATAATTTCATTCCCAATTTTTAAAAATAAAATAATTAAAGAATTGTACTTTCTGGTCCATTAGAACAGTGTTCATACATTTCACACCAAGTCTCATTGTGTCATACCAAAGTCTAAAAATTGCAGGAGACTGAAGCTTCCTTGTACCTTGTATTCTGCTGTGAATGCAACGATGAAAAATTAAGGTATTATGGTGTTTACTTTGGCATTCATGCCATAAAGGTTTTCCAGGGAGTAACGCTGGTTAAAGGAAAGAAGAAAAAGTCATTAATGTCCATGTGATTCAAGTCAGACTATCTGACCAGTGGGAAAACCTGCAATTAATCAAAACTCTGGCAAACCGCTCTGCGATGCTCAAATTATTTTTTCTGGATTAAGTTTTGAAATTTCATATTTGCTCTAGTTTTCAGGATCATTATTTGTGTTTTATTTTAACATGAAACAAATTGGTTAGGGAATATTTGCATTTCATTTACAGTGTGAGGTATGTCAGATGCTTTTTATGTTAAGAAGGGTGAAGGGTTAAAAGTGCCCCACAGTGGTTATAGGATTAGGATGTGAGGAGTATTGCTGAGGAATAGTGAAGAGCAGATCTCCTTTATCTTGCACCCACCTGTGCATTTGCCATAGAAGCTCTGAGGCGTCCAATTCTACAAACAGGGCTGGATAGCTTTGTTCTGCAAGGGGCTAATAAAGGGTAAGTGCTCAGCCCACACTGAATTCAGCACACACACAGGCTCTGGCCAACAAAGTGCTTGGGGACAACAGGGAGGTTATTACAACGTCAACATATTTTCTCAGCATGAAGCTCACAGAATACTATATAATCTAAGAAAAATGATTGTACAGAGAGCTTCAGATCTTTTTGAGTGTTTAAGTAAAGGTGCCTGCTCTTGCAGCTGATAACGTCTTTGCTCTGGCCTCTTTAGCAGGCTGAAAGGCAACAGAAATCTTCATAAAAGCTTGATAAAAGGCCGCACGGCCTGAAATGTTGCTGTGGTGCCCTAAAGCACTAATAAAGGCTTTTTAAATAAGAAGAGTTTGGTGGTGCTGTTCAAAAATACTTACCCATCTGAGGTCATAGTGTTGACAGTAATTTAAAATAGCAATTTGCGAAAACTGCATATACTGTCAGTAGATGTTGCTTTAAATCAGGGGTGCCTAAAATGTAAATTGGGAGCTACCAGTAGACCTTTAGCTGGTGATCAGTAGATCTCAAAATACTGTCAACAAACAGCTTGTGTAATTCACCCTCCTATTTCTTGCTTTTCATACAGATTTATCATGTTAAGGTTACATAGAAATAAGTGTTTGTTAAATATAGCAATATACATTTCCCATAAATCAATATTTAAGTAATATTTTCCATGGAACAGAATGCCAACAATGCTTTTATGGATATAGATCATAATGGGACAACATTACTAAAAGTAGACCTGAAATTCGTAAAGTATGGGCTCTCCTGCTTTAAATATATAGTAGGCCCCCCAGTTTACCTTTGTCATTGGACAAGAAAAAAAGGTGTAAAATTCAGGAGAAGAGAAAATCAGGGAATTGCATTATATATATTGATGGGACCACCAAAAAATGGTGTAATATGTTACATGGGCCTGATGGGGCCCAGTTGATATAATAAAAACATTAAGGAGGTTATTTATCAGAGGTCGAGTTTTAGAAGTTTGTGACGTGTTTTTAAACGTCGAATGAACTCACAACTCGAATGGTTACTAATTTAAGAAAAAAACCCAAAAGCTCAGATTAATATGGAAAAAAAACTTGAATCGCTCAAATTAATCAAGTTTTCGAGCAAACCCACCAAAAAAATGAACATCATGAAGGCTATTAACATCTTCAAAAGGTTCAAGGGACCTCTTCAATCGACTCCTACATGACCTTGACAGGTTTAAGTGGAGTATTTTTGGACTCAAGCTTTTTCAGCTTCTGGGTATAATTAATCTTGAAAAATTAACTTTTTTTTAAATAAAAACCTGAAAGATAGAGTTTTTCTTTTAAACCCCGAAAAATTAGTTTGTTTTTTTTTTAACACAATAATTCGAGTTTTGACTGAAAACTACCCTTGAAAAACTCGAATTTTCAGGAAAACACAACTCGACCTTTGATAAATAACCCCCTAAAACTGTTGTTTTTTTTTTTTTAATGCAAAGTTCTATGTGCTAGTGTTCGTTTCTACATGCAGGAGTCTATCAATAGATACAAGGGGTAGGAATAAGATTTTCATAGGCATGGGATTTTGGATCAAATTTTGTGCTGGGGTCTCTGTGCCTGTAATTATACCACTGTTGGGAACTATTTTGACAATTTTAAAAACTAGTTTTAATTTTATAGTTATATTGTATAACACTTGTACAGTGCCATATTAAAAAATATATTT
Organism: Xenopus petersii; assembly: GCA_038501925.1. Classification (NCBI taxonomy): domain Eukaryota; kingdom Metazoa; phylum Chordata; class Amphibia; order Anura; family Pipidae; genus Xenopus; species Xenopus petersii. The sequence goes on along the minus strand of CM076672.1, from coordinate 39,468,613 downwards.
ATAATTGCTATGTTTTGTTTTTTAATTTTTTTTTATTGCTTTGTGCCAATTGATAGACCACCTAGTATCTAGAAGGGCTTCTAACCTTGAAAGAAATATATGTTATCATGCAAGTTTTCACGGATATTGTGACTGGCTGTGCTTCATGAGCAGGGATAAAGAGTGGACATGGCTCAATGGCCAAGCGCCTTATTTGCTATTCACTTTTATTTCTTTATCATCTCAGGTCTTCTGGGTTCACTGCTTGAATGGCCTTTTCCACAGTGTTATCCTGTTCTGGTTTCCATTAAAAGCTCTCCAGCACGGTAAGAGACCATTTTCTGAATTGTAATTTTTTTATACCACCAGAAGTTTTCTATCGGTTAAAAGTGGGAATTGTTTCATTTGGCTCTAAATAAGAAAAAAAAATCTTCCAAATATGTAGCATTACAGTACTGTGGCTTGAAAGGAAAATATAAAAAAAATTATAGAAATCTATTCCTCCCACTTAGAGCACCCGCAGTTATATTTCCTTAAAGGGCTAGTACACCTGTAAATGAAGACAGTCTTCAGTCCGTGTTTTATTTCATTTTTTGTTTGACTTTCGGGTTGCCCACCAACCAAGCAGTGGTGTGAATAAAGGTGGTCATAGACACAAAGATCCTATTATACAAATCGAGGATTCCTACGATTTTCGGACCGTGTGTGGAGAGTCCCAACATTTTTCGTCCGGCGTAGATCAGTTGTTGGGTCGATCGGACAGGTTTGATTTTGTCCCAAGCGATCCCGCAGGAGACCATTGCGCTCTCATCGTTATCTGATCTTTCGGCCGTATACCCCCGATATAGCCATGCCCGTTAGTGGCATATCGGGGAAAGATCGGCTGGTTGGCAATGTCGCCAAATGAGCGGATCTTTTCGTCTATGGCCACCTTTCGAGATTGGAATAAGTGTATGCAAAGGCCTGAATAGAAATAGAAGTCTTAAAAAGAAACAATATTGTAACCAAACAGAGCTGTTAATTTTTTTAAATATTAATAAGAATAAAGACACATTTAAGAATAGGACATGCTATAACACTAAAAATTATCTTTAAGGCTACACCTAGCAATATTTTTAGGACACTATGAGTCATTCAAATTTGCCCTCTTTAGGTGATTTATAGAGAACAATTCTGTTGTGTGTATATCATTTAGCATTGAGGCATCACTGAAAAGCCCCTTATCCAGAAATCCCCAGATCTCAAGCATTCCGGATAATAGATCCCATACCTGTAATATATTCAGATTGCTTGTTTGTGTTCCTGTGTGTTATTTACTTATAATACACAAGTAATAATTATACTGTAAATTATATTCTTATAAATGGTGCATAGTGATGTCATCGGTTATAATCAGAGTTTAGCGATATATTTTCTGTCACATGATTTACTGAAACTTGTGTATTATAATAAATCACCCCTGTTGCAAAGTATGAGGATATTGATAAAGAACCCTTGCGATGTGCACTCAACAGATCAGTCTGTAGTGGTGAAGTTAAAAGCAGTTTTATTTGCCGGACAATCCTCTTCCTGACGTGTGTGAGAATGAGTGGGATCACACGAAACGCGTCAGGAAGAGGATTGTCCGTTAAATAAAATTGCTTTGAACTTCACCACTAACGACTGATCCGTTGAGTGCACGTCGCTAGGGTTCTATATTGGCTAGGCAAGTCTCCCACAGCTGCGGGTTCAGGGCGTTGCTACCGAGCCAGAGATCCGGAGCGGTGAGTGACCTGGTTATTTTTAATGCATATTGACCTTGGTGAACTAAGCGAAATGTCCAGGACTGTTGCACCTGGACCCACTCGGGAGAAGGGTGAGCGTTACAGGGAATAAACTAACCTGTTATTCTAAAAATTTGCGAAGGTGTTAGGATTTCAGTGCACCAGTATACAGTGTAAATTTCATGGATATTAGAAGTCACCTTGAAGTTTCATGACCTGTATAAAAGCACTCGGCCTCTGTCCTCAAGTTTTTATATGGTCATGAAGCTCCTCTGTAACTTATAATATACTTATATTTTACAAGAGGGGGTACTTTATTCACTATATAAAGCATAACCTGCCTGTTCTGAGCCCTGGCTGTTCTCCAATTGCATGTTAGATTCCTTTATTACTTTTCTTTTTTCTTTCTCTACAGATACCGTATTTGGAAATGGGAAAACCTCTGACTACCTTTTGCTAGGAAACATTGTTTACACAGTAAGTTATACAAAACAAATTGCGTATTGCATTAGCCACAGCAATAAAAAGGAAATCGGAGAACCCACAGGAAACCCATATGTTAAACATAGGGAGAACAAGCTCCTCGCTGGAATTAAAGTTAGGATCCACCCGTGCCACTTATATCTAGATGTATTTTAACGTTCACTTTTAAAAATAAAGAATAAATACTCATTTATTTCTCCTCCCACAAAGTTACTGTAGCGGATATGCTGATTCACAGGTATTAGAGGAACTGTATGCCAAGTTGAGATGATAGTAAACACTCATCGAAAAACTCTGTCCACTCAATACTTTGTCTCGCAATGCGTTTTAAAATCCGACTGTCAAAATAGCTTCTCTTTGTGGATCTGCAATTTTAAGACTCGGCGTTTACTCGTTTAATCCCGTGTGACTCCGTCTCTAAGAAAGTAAATTGCAGACAATATTTGCAATGGAAATTAAATGTAGAGGATTTTGAGGTGTTTTGTTTTTCAAGTATTCTGCAAGACTTTGTATCTATTATTTTCCCACACAGTGTCTGTTGAGTTGGGAGCCTGGAATGTGGTTTCAATTTATTCACTTTGAATAGGAGCATAATGAGAGCAGAAAAAAAGAGAAATATCTGAGTTTGATTGCAGTTTTCCGTTAAGTTGTTGCTAAATGTTCTAAATGCATAACTATTAGGTCATCTGCTTAACGACCCCTTCAGCGAAATGAAAGGGAGGGAGGAACTAAGTTATGCAAGGTAGTTAAAGTTATACACTCAGCATAGCAAAGCATTATCCCCACCAATCATTAGGTGCCATTTAGGTGAAGGTTAAAAGGTTGGTTAGAAGAAGTTTAACCTTAATGCCTTTGGCGGTGTCCTGTTTTTTTTCAGCCGCCCCTCACTTGTCACAATATTTCCCGTTTATCCTCAATCTAAAATCTGCTGTTCTAGCTGCTTGTATCCTTGATAGACACAAATTTATCAAATGCTGTCATTCTAGGTATCAGTTTGTCCTTAACAATAATGTTTATGCATCGGAAAAGCTTCTTATTCTTCCCCTGTTACTAAAATAACCAGTTTTATTATTTTGTCCTTTACAGTGTATATTACCTAGAAACACATAAACACTTAGGGGCAGATTTACTAAAAGGCAAAGTGGCTGTTGCTAGAGAAAATTTCCATCCACAGGGACATCGCCAGGCATAGAGGACAATTTCGCTAGCAAAAGAGACCGTCCCTAGCACATTTTCGCACCCTACCTCCAGGCGAATTTTCGCTCAGGACAACAATCATTACTCCACAAGTTCACGAATTTTACAGAAAGTTACCTCTTTCGACAGCGTTTCCATCTAAGCTGAAAAACTGATAAGATGATGCTACATCTGTCTCAATCTTATGTCAGTGACATCATATCCTGCATGCCAAAAAGTTATTAAAATTATTTTAAAAAAAACACTTTTTTCATATTTTAAAGTGGAATTGTCTTTAAAAGTTGTAACTATTATGAATTTTTTGTTTTAAACTTTAACCATTTGAGGGCATGCCACATTTGTTTTAGAGTGGGCTCATGTCTAGGGCATTAGAGGATCTCTTTAGTCTTTATTTTGCTTTCTTGGACATTTGTAATAAGTGGCCAGTTTAAGCATTTGCACCAACATCTCCTTTACAGGCGAAAATTTGCCCTTTCATGAATTTGCCCCCTTAGATTCAAAGCTTGATCGTGCCTCTTCTTTGCCAGAATGCAAACTAAACAGCATTTTATTCATTTTCTAGTTTGTGGTGATAACTGTGTGTTTGAAAGCTGGATTAGAAACATCACAATGGACAATGGTAAGTAAAATCTACCAAATGGATTTTTCTGTCATATTTGAACATTTCTTTCTTTTTTTTTTTAATTTGCTGGGAGATTAACCTTTTAATAACGAAACGCAGAATGCTTTATATATTTTATAAATCTATTCTAAATAGTCTTTGAGAACACTATGGGGGAAGTCCACAAAAGTGGTGATATTTAGAGAAAAAAGTGGAGATAGATTTGTTGGATTTCCGCCATATTCACAAACCTCCAAAGTTTCCAGATTTTGTCTTTGTGAATTTTCCCCTACAAGTTTTAGAAAATGAAATATTTTGCCTGGAAAACACTAGATACTTGTTCTCAGTTCATTTTTTAACCCTTGGGATATGTGCTTTTGTTTTAATATATAAGTATAGCTCAGCCCATTGCCTTCTTGTTAATTTAGTGTCTGCAGCATGCTATTTTTGGTATGATACACTAAAGATCAGCATTGCCATAATGGCAGAGCAAGTGACTGACTTATTGCTTGTTATTAAACTATATATGAAAAAGGAAAGCCAACATCACAACCAAAATATATAGGACCTTATATTCAGTTACGTTATTTAGTCACTGTTCAAAATTTATTGAATTCTAGATACAAATACTAAGTCACATCCACAGTCATTAAGCTAATCCATGGTCATCTGTATAGATAAAAATGCATTATGAATGCTCATTCAGCTAGTGGAATATTATAGTAAATCTTAGGATAAAGCTGATGATTAGAGGCAGTACATTCCATTTATACACCTCCTGACAGGCTTTCTGACACTGAAGTGTATGCTGTTGGGCTTCTGGTTTGTTTTCTAGGCTCAATTCTCACATTATGTACAATTTTAACATTTGCCTTTTTGGTGATCTCTACATTTAAGCTCTAAAATTCTAACTGTAAATTCCACAAATAAGATTGAAGGTATTGGAAGTGGGATACTTCCAATAGTCAGGATTAAAATCTGCAAAAGAGTCATTATAAAACAGTCTGTGTCCCTGAGGATTCTGCTGCCATATGCACGTCCTTTGCAGGAATGTGGGGCCTTTATAATACGCAGTTGCGTTATTGCCCTACAGGATCAAGATCAGTGTTATTTAATAATTACTTCTATAATGCCCTCCTGATATCAGGAATTTAAACCTGGTGCCTTTCATGACCTTGCATGAGTCTTACTACTTTATGTAGGAATTTTTAAATTGGGGAGTTTGTTGAAGCCGTAATCATCCACTCTCCTAAATAATACAATTTGCTGTCCATTTATATTACCCCTTTCATATAATAAATGAGCTTTTAGGTATGTGGTACCAATTAAGTGACAGAGGGTCAGATGTTTCCCATGTTTTCAAGAAAATCTATGAGGCAGAATACACACTCCCGGCAGAGAGTAAGCCTGCAACATTGTAGTTTATTTATGCCTCTCCAAAGCCATCTGTTTACTAAGCAGTTTCTAGATCCTACTTATCATTCTAAAGCTACTGTACAAGGAGCTTAATGGTGCTGCAAACTGTTAAATGTTATCCAAGAGGCAATGTGTTTGGGGAGTCTTTGGAGGCGTAAGGGCTCATCTGCAAGTGCAGTTGCGGTCCCGCAGTTTCCAGTCATTTGTGCATAAAACCACTTTTATTATAAAGATAAGAAGGTTTATGACTTCCCAAAAGATAGCATATATAGACTACCCTGGGGTATGTGAACTGATGCCATGGCTTAACATATCACTGTGTAGCTCAAAGTGGCCATATCTGAGGCACAGTAGCTGATGGTTTTCAATGGAGAGACCCTTACTTTGGTTGCTGCAGCCATTTTGGAGCCTAGTAAAATATAGTTAATGACTTTATTTTTAGCCATTAAGCATCCTATCAAGCTCTTTATTTGTTAATAAGGGGTTGTTTCACTTAAGGAAAACTTTTAGAAAAGTAAAGAGAGTAGAAATCTAAGACTCTTTATACTAATTATTTCCATTTTTTTATTATTTTGCCGGCGTCAGTGAGCCTAACAGTCACCACCACCACAGCTGATGGTGGATGGCAAAAGCAAGAATTGTAAGGCTAATAAATAATTGAAAGCATGACAAATGCTGAAACCAAACTGAATAGTCAATCTGTAAAACATAACAAATGAATGCAAAGGCGAGTCTTCTGTTTAAAAGAAGGCTTTAGCAAATCCATGCTACTGTGAATCAAAAAGCACAGCGACACAGAGAGGAGTAAGACTATGTTTGGCCACAAAATGTTGACCATATGTTTATCACTTTCCCATCTTGATGATGATGTGCTTTTTTTGTTTTGTTTTCTTATTGTTTACACTCATCATATAAATAAGACTGCAAGAGAGAGCGAGAACTAAAGCTGGCCTTAGAAGTGCAGATTTTATCCCATATCCGACTACCAATCGTTCGTTGCAATCTTGTGACCTACATTTAAAGTAATACTGACACGTTCCTATAAAAATCATAGGAACATGTCCATATCAAGGAGGACATGCACGCTGAATAGTTTTGCTAAAAGCCTCCCTCAAAGCCGCCCCGCAAACCATTGTGAAGCCGACCCTCCCAACACTGCTAAGGGATCTTCTGCATTGCTTCACTGGGCTGGAGGCGGAGCGATCCTTCCATAGGCTGGAGTTCTGTTTTCATTTGTAATTAGCGCCCCCAGTCCGCATTACTGAAATAACACAGAAGGTTTGCTGGACTGGGGAGGCTTTTAGTGGAAACTATTCAACGTGTAGAACCTCATTGATATCGGATACATTCCTATAATTTTTATAGGAATGTGTTGGTATCGCTTTAACCATTCAGATTGAATAAAATAGGAAAAATAACAAATCAGACAATGTTCTGGCCTTTAATTGACAGACAGCAATCGTACAAAAAATACTAGTGATAGTCACCCAATTATATCGTCAGATAGGTAATACATTCAGAGATATTATCGCTAGCCAACAGAAATCTTCTAACCTGTCCAGTCGACTAAATGACAGCTTGCCATGGTACGAAAAATATTGGGACCATACACACACACAGTCTGAAAGTCGTACAAATCTTTGTTGATGGCCAGTTTAACTAGCTTGTAAGGTAATATAACTTGGTGAAGAATAGTGTGCATTATCTTTGTAAGGAATAATATTGATTTTTTGTACTACAAGTGAATTGTTACCTATGTGTTAGAATTTTCTAAGTGCTTATATATATATATATATATATGTAATCAAGCAATATGTAAAGATTAATTTTCTGAGCAGTGTTGTATTTCCCCTAATCTTGCATTTCTGTGCCAACAGTTCAGTCATATAGCTATCTGGGGAAGCATTCTACTTTGGGTCGTTTTCTTTGGAGTCTATTCTTCGTTGTGGCCTGCTATCCCCTTGGCACCTGACATGTCGGGAGAGGTATGGATTTTTCTAAAGCTTAATAAATGTGTCTTTAGCAGGATTCTCTGTTTGAGTCTCCAATGTAGCATTTCAGATGTGATATTTATGGGTGAAAAAAACATTCTTAAAATATCACAATGGAGATTATAGTGGCATCTTTTATTTTTAATTCATGAATTTTTTTTCGAGAAATTAGTCTTTACCACAGGTTCAGGGACAATGTAACATATACAGATTAGGGATGCACCAAAATCCACTATTTTGGATTCAGCCAAACCCCCGAATCCTTTGAGAAAGATTCGGCCGTAAACCAAACCGAATCAGAATTCTTATTTGCATATGCAAATTAGGGGTACGAAGGGAAAAACTATATCACTGCCTTGTTTTGTGACAAAAAGTCATGAATTTCCCTCCCAGACCCTAATTTGCATATGCAAATTCGGATTTGGTTCGGCCAGGCAGAAGGATTCGCGGAATCCGAATCCTGCTGAAAAAGGCTGGATTTGGTACATCCCTAGTACAGATACATGTAGCAACTACTAATCTACTTGTGTGAGATAAGCAACAAAACCGATGGTGACTATGAAGATTTTTATTCATCCAGGTCATGGTATATCTAGTATAGGTAAATCTAAAAACAACTGGACTTGCTGAGTAATCAATGAGGACGTTTCACTACTCATCCGAGCAGTTTCAGTTGAAGCTGAAGAAACTGCTCGGATGAGTAGTGAAACATCTTCATTGATTACTCAGCAAGTCCTGTGACCGATGGTATTTCATGTCATGTCCTTGCTTCTTGGGAAATGTTAGCGGGGGTTCCCAACCTTTTTTGGACCGGAGGAGGGGGTCGGGAGGGGGGGTCAGCATCCAATACGGGCGTGCCGGTGTCCAATTCGGCACATCGCGTTAATTGTCCCTTAGGCTTGACAGCCCAGTTCAAGACTGGCCCGGTGGTTGGGGAACCTTGTTGTACAGTAAAAATTTGCATCCGTACAGAAATACCACTTTCAAAATAATTTCCACTCCTGTTTCTAAATGTTCAGGCACTGCTTGCTATTTCTGTCTTACTTTCTGCCCCCCAAATAAAGCAACATAAGTAGAAATGCAGTAGTTGACAGGTTGCCATTAAAGGAAAACTATACCCCCAAAATGAATACTTAAACAACAGATAGTTTATATCAAATTGAATGACATATTAAAGAATCTTACCAAACTGGAATATATATTTACATAAATATTGCCCTTACATCTCTTGCCTTGAACCACCATTTCATGACTCTATCTGTGCTGCCTCAGAGGTCACCTGACCAGAAATACTACAACACTAACTGTAACAGGAAGAAGTGAGGAAGCAAAAAGCAGAACTCTGTCTGTTAATTGGCTCATGTGACCTTACATGTGGTTTGTATGTGTGCACAGTGAATCGTACGATCCCAGAGGCCGACCCTCATTTTTTAAAATGGCAATTTTCTATTTATGATTACCCAATGGCACATACTACTATATTATTATGTTAATGGTTCATTTACATGAAGCAGGGTTTTACACATGAGCTGTTTTACTCCGTATCTTTTAATAGAGACCTACAATGTTTGGGGGGTATAGTTTTCCTTTAAGCGATACGTTTGCAGTAGTGATATTAAATATTTTGCGCATACATTCTAATACTTGCTTCTACTGATTGCACTGCATGAGTATTCTATGGGTTCTAGTATAGCACCAGAGTGTTCTCCACCTTGTACACATTAAACATGTATAAATCAAAGATGTATTTCTCTATGATCACAGAAACAAGAGAAGATTGCAGTAAAAATGCATGCAGTATGTGGTTTAGCCCATTGTTTATTAAACCTAGAATCGGGGGAAGCTAAGAACAACAGTTGGTTTGCCAATTAAATGCTTAATTCTCTTAAAACTCCTTTGCTTATTCCAATGTGTATCTGTTTAATATACAATCCTGTTTCTAAAAAAAATTGCCACACAAAAAGGGGAACATTATTCCCTGTAGCTTTTTTTACATTATGTCCTTCCCATTTGAAGTTTTTTTTGTTGTTGTGATGACAAACAAAAAAAGTTGAATTGTTCAAAGCTATCATGAAGCTATCAGACCACAATTAATATTGCAAATTGTCATATTTATGATTATACATACTCTTAAGTCTCAGACTGCTATGCTCGATTGTAAATCGATTTTTTGTATCAAAGAAAAAGCTTGCATTTCTGACAAGGCTCACACAATGACTGGCCATGCAGAGTCATGGGGGTTTTTTTTTTTTGCGTAATCAAAGAGAGTGAGCAACTTATTCCATTATTTATTTCAACTATTTTTAAGTGTTTTAAAGGTTATTTGTAAATGTAATTGCAATTGAAAGCAATATAAGTTTCTGTTCTTTGGTTCTCACTCTTGGAACACTATAGCAGTCAGCCAAATAGATACTGTAGATGCTTTTAATGGCAATATTACTGAAAAAAATAACTTCAAACACAAAAATAAAGATTAACGTTATACTAAAAATGATTTAGAATTCCATCTTTAGTCTTTCTGCAAAGTACAGTTTATTTAGGGGGGGGGAAGGGATCTCCTCCCATGTCTCTGTTGAATGTTGCTTGACATATTTGTGACATATAATTTAATGACTTTCTTACCTTGACAGCCCTTTTCAAACATGATTTACCGTATATTAAGCGGCTTATGTTTTTCTGCCAGTGGCTTTCTGCTTTGCACAAGTTAATTGCTGCAGTGAAACCATAATTGAGCAGGCATTTATCTGTTGTTTCTCATAAAAATGAAAGAAGTTAAATCTCGTTGTAACCAGTAATAGCCAAATAAGGACCAGGACACAATTTTCGCTAGAATCACTACACAGCCTCCTACTGCTCATCTAACAGAATAAATGTAATTAGGTCCAAAGATTTTTACTTTTGAAAGCATTTGGCACCACTGAGCCCACAAATGTTTCATTGTATGAGTTTCATGGATATTTGGAGGTGCAGCTGTTATTATAAGCATGATGGTTTCTCTTTAGCTCTGGCCGTTCTCATACTGGACAGGTGACATAAATTGTAGGGGCATATGTTTTCACAAGTTCTGGCCAGTGAATGCCTAATAGGAAGCTGTCCCATAAAATCCTCTAGTTCAGTGCGTGGATTTCAACTCTTTGGGAGGGTGTGTAAACTTAGAGTACTGCTAATATTGTTTAGTATAACAGAAGTGATGTCTTCAATTGTATCAAGCTTCAGAATCCCATTGCTTGCATGTTTTTACTTCTCCTGTCCTGTAAGCCATGCTGTTTTATTTTCTTTACTGAGTCAAAGTTCTGTATAACGCTATAAAATGTTTCAACATGTTACTACTGGGAGCCTGGTATTGTAGTAAATGAGGCCTGCCATCAAGGTTCCTCCAGCTCCATCTGTTTTCTGCTATCTTGCCCAAGGGATTCATAAAACAGAGGCAAATTGAAGCTAAGCAATGAGCACGTTTTAAACAATCCTGGATTACGATAGTGAGTTTTAGAGCCCCGAGTAAATACCCGTAAGTAATAGGGCTTTGCATCTTCTCTGGGTGTGAGTAATGAAAACATTTTGTGTTTGTGTGTAATAAAAACACTACATAAAAAATACACATGCATGACCTGGTGGTGCTAACACATAAGGAAGAAGATGATTTTAATGATAGGGTAAGTGCAACAGATGACAAAGGTTCCCATAAGGGTCGAAACAACCTGTAAATAAATTAAAAAAAAAAATATATATATATATGCAGTAGAACCCCCCATTTTATGTTTTTCAGGGGACCAGGAAAAAATTATGTAAAATCCAGGAAAATGTAAATCAGGGAAATGTGCTAAAGTAACTTTTTCTTCAAGAACTGAAAGGATATAAGCACAGGAGTCTGTTTTACTTTGAGATTCAATATTTACTGTGTTAATAACAAAGCATTGCAGTGTTAATGTTACACTATGGGGGGGGCATGTGCAAGACTATCTGTCACATACACAGCCTAAAGCAATAAGTGATTGGTGTGTGGTGTTTATACAAATGGCCTGTATATGTCACTGTGCTCAGACTTATCTGTGCATACTTCCGGTCAGCATGAAAGTTACTGTTGTGTCATTCCTGCATGACTCTAATAAAGCACTGTTATACTCTACTCATCCTCGGCTACCCAAAACATAACAAATGGCGACAAGGCTGGCTCTTCTACCTCTGCAGCAGCCTGCACATTTTCTCCCAAATCCTGGTGAGCCTACCATACCTTTTACTGCTTGGATCCGTATGTTTGAAAATGACATTATTGCTGCTGACCAAGGGGAGATTTCTGCTGCTAGAAAGCGTGCTTTATTTATTCACTGCCTGGGAGCAGAGGGACAGCGTATATTCTATACATTACCTGATGAGACATATGAAACTGCTCTTACTGCTATAAAGAACTTTTTCTTGCCAAGAGTAAATGTGGTGGCTGAAAGATATAAGTTCCACCAACGTGGACAATGTAATGGTGTATCCACAGAACAATTTGTAGCAGCTTTGAGAGAGCTGGTTGTTACCTGTGAGTTTGGGAATCTAACAGATGCAATGCTAAGAGACCAAATAGTGGAAAAAACAAACTCATCTCGCATTAGAGAGAGACTGCTCCTAGAGCAGGATTTAACCCTTTCAAAGGCTATTACAGTTGCTAGCCAAATTGAAACAGCAGTGGCAGAGGCTAAAACTCTCAATCAGGGAACTGCTGGGAATGTACAGATTGTGAATTCAACACTGTGGCCTAATAATGCACAGTCACAGGCAAAATACAGTGCTAAGGAAAGGGATTCACTGTAAAACCGTGCAGCAAATACAAATAGAAAATACTGCTTTTGTTGTGGTTCAACACAACACACCGCAAATCATGTTACATGTCCTGCAAAATTGATACAGGTTCAGCTGTTTCTATACTACCAAAGGATATTTTCTTGAAATACTTTGCAAAAGATCCACTTGTTGCACCTGCCCTGAAACTGGTCAGTTACTTAAAAGATCCAATCCCTGTGCTTGGTTGCTTGCCACTGGCTGTACAATTTGAATCAAATACTGCAAAATGTGACTTTTACATTGTGAATAAGGGCACTGCTATACTTGGAAGGGATCTCTTTGCTGCATTAAACCTACAATTAGTTGATGGTCTCATTACTACAGCACCAGTGCCTGCCACACAGCCAGTGTCTAAAATTTCACCACAAATCAACACTTCACTGGGTTGTGCAAAGAACTTTGTACACAAAGTTAAGTTGAGGCCAGATGTAAAACCAGTACCATTCCCTGATTCAGCATGGGAAAAACTTGCTATTGATATTGTCGGTCCTTTTACAGATGCTCCTATAGACTGCAGATTTGCTATAACCTTGATAGACTGTTACAGTAAATGGCCTGAAATTGCATTTGTTTCTCATATAACATCAGTTACAGTAATAACATTTCTGGCTACAGTCTTCAGCAGAGAAGGTAATCCAAAGGAGTTAATATCAGACAACAGACCACAGTTTGTCTCATCTGAGTTTGAATCCTTTCTGAGAGAGAGGAATATTGTGCATAGGAAATCTTCAGTGTATTACCCACAAGCAAATGGAGAAGTCGATTTATCTTACTGGGAAATCTTGAAAAGTATTTACAACAGAGTTGCTACATAACTACAGAGCAACGCACCACGCTACAACCCAATAATCTCCAGCTGAATTATTACATGGCAGACAGATGTGCACTAAGTTACATGTTGCAGACATCAAACTTCCACAAAATACTGTGCCTACAAAATCATCTACTGCTGACATTGTGAAACATCAACAAGCCAAATGTAAGGCTTATACTGACAAAAAACGTGGTGCCAGAGAAGTACACTTTCAGCCTGGATCTTTAGTCAGAATTAAGAAACCAGGAATACTGAAACAAGAACAATCTAAATTTACTACACCACTTGAAGCGAGACACCAGCGAGGACTTAGAAAATGATATACAGTGAAACCTCGATTTTAAGTCCCCTGATTTTTAGATTTCCCTATACTAGGTATCCCCTAATTGGGAGGTTTACTGCTCTGCAGCCCCCACTACTGGTCACATGTTATTTTTTACAAAAAGCCATTGGACCAAGTGCAGGGCCACCATTGAAATCACGGGGCCCCATACAACAAAATGTTCAGAGCCCCCTGGGCCCTGCCCACCCCAGCCCCCAAGCCCCACCCTAGATCCCGCCCACTCCACACTACAGTTAAAAGACCACATAGACATCAGTGCTAAAAAAGGTAACCCCCCCATGCTGAAAGCAGGCCTGGCTAATCAAGTAAGTGAAGCATGGCTGGGCCCCCCCCCTTAAACACACAATCCTGCGGGCCCGGGACAACTGTCCCCCCAGTGACCCCCTGATTGTGGCCCTGACCAAGTGTAATGGCTTAATTCTTTCCCTCCTACCCCTGCTTAGAGCCTGTTAGTTTTTTATTATTCCAGGCTTTTCAAGTCTAATTTCTGAGCCCTTATGAATTCCCGTGAGGTCCACTTTTGTGGCAGATTCCATTTGGTTTCATAAGAAAGAGCAAACTTGGCATGGACTGCAAATCTCACACATTAGGAACAATTTGCAAACCACAGTCATCGGCAGACAGCGTCCATCTTTAGAACAGGCTGCTCCTGTTTCTGCCATTCTCTGAGAGGGATTGGTGAGCCATTTCCCAGCTGACCAGCTTTTCTGTAGAGGAAAAAATGTGAAACGTTGGTAACCAAAATGGTTTCTACACAGAGAGCGGATGCCTTTTTTTTTAACAAAAAAGGGAAGAAAATGTGTCTGTGGGATTTTACTTTTTCCTCTTCGTGATCCAAAATATACAAAGAGGCCTTCTGTCGTAAATGAGAATGTTAGCTTTACATCTTTTAGGTTTGGATTAACTCCACAATCGAAAAAAGAAATCTGACAGGCTTTCAGATATGACGCAGAAAAAAAAATTCCATCCCCCCAACTCAAGTTCATTTGCAAAGACTAAATGGACTGAATAGTTGCTCCAGTTGTGCCTTCATTCATAGTTAGCATTACAATGGTTACCATTAACATCCTAACACCGACATTATTGCTACTGCTCCATTATACTTGCAGGAATTAGAAGCAAAGGTGCCGAGGCAAAAGCCTTAAGATTGAAAACACTATTCTACTAATTGCGAAGGTAATTTAACATAAAGAAAAATCCTAATTGTAGCTTGATTGGCATTTAGCATATTTACTGTTAAATCTTCATTGGTTTTGTCTTTATTATAATTCCTTTCTTATACAAAACATTATTTCTGTGCCATCTACAGCAATTGTATTTCCTGTTAGTATCAACCATTCCTTCATTTTATCATGTCTTTTTTATATTCACTTACTTTTTAATCTCCTTTTTTTCTATTTTAGCAAGGTGACAATAAGGGGATTATTTATTAAAGTCCGAATTACAAAAACTGAATTTTTAATGGAAAAAAAAAGACTACATTTTTTCTGGATTTTATTATATGTACCCCAAGGATGTAAAAAGTCTGAATCTGAAAATCCAACATTTCAGATCTACCAGGGTTGTATATAAGTCAATGGGAGAAGTCCCAAAGATATTCTGACCTGCGCTTTGTTTTGTGCAATAATCCGAAGATTTCGTGGTTTTTGGGCCGAAATAATCTGATTTTTCCTAATTCATACGATTCAAATTTTAATACGTTTTTCACAATTTTTTCAAGTTTTTTCCGGAACTGGAGTTTTTCTGGAAAATGTATTGATAAATAAGGGGAAATAACCCGTGCTGATTTGGTCGGAGTATATTTCAGAAAATAATGAGATAAATTTGGATTTTGATAACCCCCTAACAGTTCGGATGTTCATTAAACTGGATTTGGATTATTTCCAATTATAGAAGTTTGCTAAGCTATTACATAACTATGTTTTAATTTTTTTGTTTCAATAATAGCCCTTGGCTTTAAAGTATAAAACTTTGATATTTAAAAAATCCTAAACATAGGAGAAAATTTTATTTTTTCTGTCCCTATAAACTATACCTATACTTGCAATACCGCCACCATAAGCAAAAAGCTGTCAAAAAAAACCCCAGAATCCGTGTATTTCAACAGTCTTCTACTGTAAATACTGATTAGTATGAAAATAGGGATTTTCTGTGTATCCCAGCCCACAATACCCATGCAAGCTCTCTGACGGGATTTCATACTTATCCCTTGTGAATTGTGAAAAAAATTGGAAGATTTGAAGTAACTTTCTATCTTATCTGTAGTTACAGCAGAATAAAACTGAATGACTAAAATAACGGGCGTGTACCTCTTTTCAGGCGGTTATGATGTTCAGCTCCGGAGTTTTCTGGATGGGGCTTTTCTTCATCCCTATCACATCCTTGCTGTTTGACATTTTGTACAAAGCGTAAGTACAGAGACTTCCAATTCTATTTGTAAGTAGCTAGCATTAAAATACCTTTCTGTTTTGTACCCTTAAATGCCACATACCGGTAAATACTAGTTTAATAAATGGAACGAAGGTTTGCAGTATGTACATACATTTTTCTTCTATTTGTAATTCAATTTTAGGGTCAAAAGAACATGTTTTAAAACCTTAGTTGATGAAGTTCATGAACTTGAAGCCAAAGCACAAGATCCTGGTGCTGTTGTCCATGGGAAAAGGTGAGGCTATATCATGTTTATTATTTTCAGTTAGATTTGGCAGAATACTGATGTCTGTACAGGTATGGGTCCTGTTATCCAGAATGCTCGGGACCTGGGGTTTTCCAGATAATGGATCTTTCTATAATTTGGATCTTTATGCCTTATATCTACTAGAAAATCATGTAAAAATTAAATAAACCCAATAGGCTGGTTTTACCTCCAATAAGGATTAATTATATCTTCGTTTGGATCAAGTGCAAGCCACTGTTTTATTACTACAGAAAAAAAAGGAAATCATTTTTAAAAATTTGGATTATCTGGATAAAATGGAGTCTATGGGAGACGGCCTTTCTGTAATTTGGAGCTTTCTGGATAACCTGTACCTCTAAACACATTTATAAAGGCGCTCTCCAATGAAAATATTTCATCTGTTCTAATTTGCCAATAATTTAAATATTTGATATTTCTAGTTAGCAGTGATTTTAAAATATTTATTTAGAAATTCGATGTTTTTAGTATGTGCCTTATTTCCGATTGCATTCATTTAAAGAATTTTGTTTTGAGTGTTTTATTCTTCCATTATATCCAATTGATATAACCTATCATTTTGACATATGAAGAACAAATAGAACATGTTAATTTAGTATAACGGTAAAACAAAACAATTTGTATTCCTTTTATAGATATAACCAGTGCTAAAACTATTGCTTTGCTTCCTAGTAAATGATTTGCAAGAAATTCCTTGAACGATGTCGTTTTGTGGATTAATCACCAAATGCCCTGGGGAAAAAATAAATCCAATTCAGAATTATAACACACACTTCTCCCTTACAGCTTTTCACTGTTTAGGTCAGAAAATGCATCATTTTAATTTGAATACCTTTACTTTAAACTTTAAAAGTTTTTCAACATTTCATATTTGTGCTTAATTTTTTATCAATGAATATCGTGGTGATATGAGAGGAACAGCCTATCAGTCAGTATATACACAGTATGGCCTAGTTTACTATTTGCACATATTCTAATTCATATTTAGTATGCTCCACTGTGGTTCTTTAAGAGGCATTGGTACGTGGGTGATTAAAATAAAAAAACATGATTTTAGTAAATTTATAGGCACTTCCTCTGTCTTAATTTTCTGTTCTTTATGGATTGAATGTGGATAAAACTGTCTTTGTGTTTTTGTTTAAGCTTAACCGAGAGAGCACAGTTGCTGAAGAACGTCTTTAGAAAGAATACGACTAATTTATACCGTTCTGAATCGGTACAGCAGAACCTGCATCGTAAGTATCATGCTGTCTGCAGGCCATTATTATTTCCATGAAGGTATATCAGGCTGACTTGCGTGCTCTCTAGAGAGTGGCTGATCACACACTAATATAGATTATTAGATGTATTTTTGTTAATGTAGAAAATAAGATGGCAGATTGGCACTAAAGGTGAGTTCCCAATACAAACTGATTTTTATTGGCAATAACATATACAGATTATGTGATTGGTAAGCGGGGTGTTCTAGAGACCAGGGCCTCTAAAGATATTTTTCATATGATATGTAACTGAATTAAAGAGACTCAAGAGAGGCAAAGTGTAGATAAACATTTATGTTTCATTTTAAGACTTGGATTGATTTTCCTACAGTACTATTACTATAAAAGCCTTTAACTATAGCTGGATCGATTTTGCTGTGGAGTTGTTGAGGGGGAAAGGTGAAAGCAAGGCAAAGGATTTGCTGTGTTCATCTCTCCTGTGGCACTGCAAAAAGTTTACGTGACTTTTGAGATACGAGTGATCTGGGAACTGTAGGATTAGGTGCGCTTTCAAAAGTAAATTAAATTCCATTGCAAAAGAGTGAAACTTCAGACAGTTAAGCCTTTAAAGCTCTGCAAATAAGCTAAAGAAAAAGTATGCTCCATTTAGAAGTCTTCCTAATTTATTATTAATTATTTTTTATCTGCTTACCCTTTAAATTGACATTTATAGGCAATCTAAACTCAAACAAATGTGATGTAAATGTAAAGTTTTTCTCGGAGCACTTTTAAAATTTACATTCATTATCTATTTGAGCGGTTGCCGAGATATTAGCAGTTTTAGACTTTGTTTTTACGCTTCTAGGCAGGCTTTAGCTCAGCAGTGCTCTATAAAGGCCAAAAGTGTCAGTGACCCTAACTATCTAAGCATGTTCTTTGCACTTCTGGATTCAGTTATCCTTTGGGTTTCTGACTCAAAGTTTAGCCTTGGGTTGCCATCTTTCTTTTAGACAAATTCTGGCCTATGGTGAGAAGGGCGGGGGTAGGACACGGAGGGGGGCTGATCAGTGATGTGAAGGGGGTGGGACAATGATGTAGGGGCAGTAATGCAAAAGGGGTTGGACCAATAATGTATGTGGACTGGCTGGAGGCCAGCGACAAATTTTGGTGAGTATGGGCAATAAGACCCTTCTTGAAGTTGTGGTTTGGAGCGGGTTGAGGGTGGCCAGGGATAAAATGATGGGTAGGCCATAGTGATGTGTGGGTTGACCCGAAACTTACGATAACCCGCAGGTTGGCCCACGGGTTGAAATTGGGCGGGTTAGGGTTGGGTGCTGGTCATACTGGGGAAGTGCACTCCTCCACTGTGAAGATTCCCTGTCTCAGAATCATAGACATGCACAGAAGTGAAGACATAGGAATGGGTTGGGAACCCATCCTACAATGGCAACTTTTTGCAAGGTTAGGGAGGGGTTCAGGTTGAGTTTATAAAGCCAGGTGGCAAGCCTAGTTGAGTCATCAGCCTGGTATTAGCAGTCTAAACATCAAATATCTCAGAAACTGCAAAAATGAATGTAAGCTGCAAATGCTCAGAGAAAAACTGATTTACCAACATTCAATTTTATGTTTTTCTTGTGATTCAAGTTTATTTTTGCATCACAAATTCAAATTTTAAAAATGTATTAAGCGCAAAAAAAGTGGCTTAAATTAAGAATGTAAAAGCTGGTGAGTTAATGTAGAAAGCAATGAGATTTGTTTTAAAATTTCCAGGTGGCAAGCCTAGTTAAGTCATCAGCCGATTATTCGCAGTCTAAACATCAAATATCTTAGAAACTGCAAAAATGAAAGTACTGTGCCGTTTCCTTTAAATTGTGTACAATCTCACTGCTACACCATCACTGAAGAAGGGCCATTTTAGTCCAGAAACGTTTGATCATGTGTATAATGTCGTGAGAACCATGCAATAAATTTGGGATCACCTGTTTGCTGCACAGATCCAGGTACTGGTTTCCAGTTTGTCACAAATGGACAAACATAGTCATTTAGTTGAAAAAAGGCACACGTCGATCAGTTCATATAAGGACCCTCTATCTGCTGGAAGGACATACTGGTGAATAAAGCATCAGAAAGTTGATTTTATGGTCCCTTATATATTTATACATAGTTATCATATCTCAATTTCTCCAGCTTAAACATTATTTATTGGCTTTTATACTTTGCCACTCTTTCATCATAACAGAGACTTTCCATGCCCTTTACCCTCTTAGTTGCCCGTTCCTCTCATCCAATCATATACCACTTGAGCACTGGAGACTAAAATTGCAAATCATATTTTAGATGGGACCTTCCCAAATGCTTTTTAAAGGGAAAGAATGACCCACTTCACTAGCAAATCCATACCCAGCTCAAGATCGTGTTTGTCCTTGCAGCTGCAGACTGCCATTGCTTGCTACAGCCGTGTTTATTATCTACACCGACCCTAAGGTCAATCTCCATTATGAAGGAGTGCCAGTCCTTGTACAAAGTGTTACTTTTGCTCAAAATTCCTTTGCTCACCTAAAGCAAAATTGTTGTATTTTGCAAATGAAAAATGCTACCAACAAATAAAATCCTGCAATTTATTCTTTGCACAAGTCACAGATTTGGGTGTGTGATTTTACCATAAAAATAAGCAAAAAATAACTGCTGTCACAGTTAAAATAACAGTCTAATATGCCGGATATCTATTTTTCAGACGGGTATGCCTTTTCCCAAGACGAGAATGGAATTGTCTCTCAGTCTGATGTGATCAGAGCCTACGACACCACCAAGCAAAGAGCAGAAGAATGGTGAACAGGAGCAGACGTGAACCTCGCTTGTTAATTCACTAGATCTTGTCTGAAATCAGATATGAAACCTTGCGGTTGGTGATTTCAAAAAGATCAGTGACCAAAAATTGACTTGTAATTTATTTTCTATTTAAAAAAAAAAAAGGTAGCAGACACTGTTAATGTATTACAACTGTTGCACGTTTCTCCCGACAATGTCGAGTCTAACAACCCGATAGGTAGTGTAACAATAACGCATTTCAGTATTATTTTATAAGAAAAATAACAACCCACCGCCCTTTGGGTAATCTACAAGGTTGTGAAATGAAGAACAATGTTTTTCCGAGCAGACCCCTATGTTTATAACACGGAACGACAGCCTGTGTTACTAGAGCTGCAAAACCACATGGGATCCGCTAGCCGCATCCTCAGAGAGAGTAGAGTATCAAACGATTTTACTATAAATGCTTGCCAAAGAAACATATCCTGTTCTGGTTATTCCCTGCTGGAAGATCTTTCAGTTGATGGGGAGATATTTCCTGCAAACGCTTCTCAAATCTCCAGTTCTTACGAGGGCAAGATCATAAGACGCAAGCTTGTATCCTTGTACCTTAATGACACTTGTTTTTATTATCTGTGACATTTTACACCTTGCGCCTTATTCATGCTACCGTGTTATTCTTGTTGCGTAAAAATGTGAATGCATTAAAATGCTTGTGTGTGTCTAAAGAGATGAGCGTGTTAGTGTCGCTAAGGAATGTCACGATTTCCCCAGAGTCTTGTGCTGTTTTTCTTGTACCTTTCTATACGTTGACGAGAAGGAAATGCAATTCTCTATCTGTTTAAATTCTTTTAATGGAAAATGTTTTTAGCACAGGTTGTTATTTATATAGAGATAAATGTATACCCTTTACTCCAATTTCTTTTTTTTTTTTGTTCCTTAAATTCTTTTTAAGCTTCATTTGTACAATTTGTAAGTGTTGTTTCCTGCACAGAAGCACTTGCTTGTAGTGGAGAATGTAAATGGCCTTCGGTGTCATGGAGGATGAATTTTGGAGAATCGGAATGTAGTTTTGTATTCAGTTAAAGTTTAGACCGACGTTGTCACACACACACATATATATATATATATATATATATATATATATATATATATATATATATATGTATATATATATATATATATATATATATATATATATATATATGTGTGTGTGCTGGAAACCTGAGGGGTTGAAATAATTCTTGGCCAACATTCTCCATAAATTCCCATTTTTGAAATTTGATATCTTTTTAATGAGGTCTGTGGAGTAGATGTTAAAATTGTGCATGGCAACATATCACATTCGTATTCTGCTTTATGTACTAATCCTGGGGACTTCTTTAAGCATAAGTCCTGGCCATGGCACATTTTTATTGGGATTCACTAGCACCGCAGCATGATCCGCTCTTCAGTCAGGTTTGCTCCATCGATATTACTAGAAAATATTACCTGGATTTCTAACATGAGTTTGTAAAGATTAACATCCATAATGATATTATTTATTGCAGTTGCACCCATGGTATGTTGCATGTGTGGTTTTGTTTGCTCCAGTCCATACATGACCATTTAAACATATCATTAGCCTTAAAGGGATTCTGTCATGATTGTTATGGTGTTGTTTGTATTACTAAATGACACTATTTATATTGCTAATAATTCTACCATTTTACATTGTGTTCTTTAACCAATAAATGTAGTTTTTTAAGCTGTAATATTGGTGTGTAGGCAGCCATCCCAGGTCATTGTGCTTGAAAGATCCAGCACTTTAAAGTGGATTTGCTTTCAGTTAAGCTGTTGATTCTCCTACTGAGTGCTATTCTTATATCTATAGGAACATTTTTTAGCAATGCAAATGTCACAGGGGTGATGCCGTGTTACCTTCCTGCTGTTCTGCTGATGTGAAAGGAGAGGGGTGATCTCAGAGCAAAAGTCAACTGACTAAGGGCACGTGGGAAGTTAAGAGCATGTCTAGTCCCACATCAAATTACAGAATCAAATATTTAAATAAGAAATCTGTTTGCTCTTTTGAAAACTCCAGATTTCAATGCAGGAGTCTGCTGAAGGAGCGATATTAACTGATGCGTCAAAAACATGTTCTCCTGAGACAGAATCCCTTTTAGGCTAAAACCTTCAGAATGAACATTGAAACTGTACATAAAGAAGACTGGTCTAGAAAAAATACACTTTACAAAGAGATGCTCGGATAGTTACTCCCAGTTTGGAGGATATCCAAGTAATTAGCACTACTACTATTGAGTAGTTAAGAGAGGGGTGAATAGTATTTGCTATTTATATATAAAGAGAGAGAGGTTTTATAAGTAGCAAAAATATTTTGCTATAGAAGGCCCCGAATTAGGATCGGAATAGGGATATCCTTACCCCCTAGCAGAATGTCACTATATTTTTATGTAAAATGATTAATAACAGGCTAACTCCACTTCTCATAGCTTACACTAGCACAAGCCAAACCTATTTGTAATATGGCTATTAAAGGGAACGTGGCCTTTTTTTCCCTCATTCCGAAGGCTGTGTCAGAGGAGGTTGAAAGAAAAACTTGTAGATAGTTTTATTGGATTTTACTGGATGCCATTAAGTGCCTGTACTGCATCTGAACCCCATCCAGTTGTCAGTATATATTATACTCCTTCATTATAAGAGTCTACGTGTGAATCGTTGAATTAACCATTTAAAACAATTCCGATATGTTCAGAAGCTTCATCTTATTTGATTGGCCACTGCTGCCCATCTTTCAAGTCAGCCCTAACATTAGAGAAGTCAACCTACATGTTTGTATTATCTTCTCTAAATAAATCGGCACTGATCATTTGTTTTTCTGTTTACTAAAGCGTGTATTTTTTTTCCTATGGCTTGTATTCACAATTCTGAATGGACTGTCATACTAGGGTGTTTCCCATAGGCCATTTGGAGGTGGGAACCTTGTATTGTGGGAACCTTGTATTGTGGTTCCAATTTTATGTGATAGCCAGGGAACTAAAGTAAGTCAAAAACAAAGAATGGGAAGACGCCCACTATTAGTGAAAAACTAGTCAAAATAGTATAAAAATCATTAGGACATTCATTGGCCGAACGCCTTTTGTGCCAAGATGGGCACTTACTCATAGGGAGCTAGAGTTGTTTTTATAGTCAGTTAAAAGAATTTGAATGGAATGTACTTTCAATAAATCGTATCGTCAGGCCAAGTTTTTGAGGATAGCCTTGTTTATTCAGTACCAACGGCCTAGCCTAGACATAGGGAGGAATTTATAATGGTGCCCCTTTGGACCTCCACCAAATGAAAGCATTCAGAAAGTGCCTGTATCAGGGTGACGGAGAACTTCATCATAAATTGAAGCAAATGTGCCCAGTGCTCTTTTTGGACACCATTTCCATTTGATTTTTTTTTAATTCTTCTCTTGATGTGTTACACTTTATGGAGCTGCTTCCTCATACAGGCACTGGTTTGAATACCTGAAGTACAAGCACATAGGTGGTGTCTCCAGTTCTTATGGAGTGCTCAGTCCTAAGGTGTTTTTAGAAAGTGATACTAGTTTTAAGTATCCCCTGCAATACTGTATGACCATAAACATGATCCAGTAACGTGGTGGACAGAGCACCTCGGAGAGCTGAGCTTGGCTGAACCTGGCAGTAGAACCTACCAAGATCTAGGAAAAATCCCCCTTCTATCCAGCATACTCCTCCAAGACTTCACCTCTTCTGGTGTTACTTTCTGCTGGAGAACAACCCAGCATATCCACATAAACGTTGACATAATTATACCCTGAAAAGTTATTATATATTTCCTACGCCATGTTCGAAAAGCTCTTGGAAAAAGGATTTTTGGCCAAATGTGGTTTGTTTGGAAAGTTTGTCCCCTTTAAAACTGCGGCCAGGGAATCGCATCTGTCCATCGTCAAGTGGCAAATTATTTCTAAAAAACAAAATTGGTCGTTGGTGCCTTGGGTATCATTAGCAGCGTGAATATGGTTTCAGCTTGTGTGTTTTTTTATACGTATATTTCTAATGGAGGTCAGCGAAGGTGATGGAAGCCTTGCTGAATATTACGGTAAGGAATGTTACACCCTCCCTGAACTCTGCGTCACTTATTTGCCCAATTGACTCTCATTTCTATAAGTAAACACCACCTATGACTGGGCTGCTTTTACATTGTCTCTAGAAGTTCAGCTCCCGGGTGAGTCTGTCTGTCCGGCCGTCCTTTTCAGTTGAACACTAATTTACTCAACGTGACTAAGTGCTGCAAACCCTTGTGCTCGTCATGAGCCTTCCTGCTCCGTCTGCATGAGTTAATATTGAAGAAGTCAATGTGACTAACGCCTCATCTCGTGATTTACAAGCTTGCGCTATGTTCCCGTACTGGACGCTTTGGGATACGTTTTATTCATTAAACATTTTATTATATATGACCCCGTGTTGGGACATAGGTTTTAGGGCAGAGACAGACGAGAAGATTCGGGGAGATTAGTCTCTCTCGGTGACAAATCGCATCTTCATCGGGCGACTAATCTCCCAAAACTGCCTCCCCGCCAGCTAGAATCTAAATCGCCGCCGCTATGGCACTCGAAGTGATTCGTTTTCCGAAGTCGTCTAAAGTTTCCTCGTGAGGCGACTTCGGAATATGAAGCGATCCGTGTGCCGTTACATTCTAGCTGGTGGAGAGGCAGTTCGGGGAGATTAGTCGCCCCGAAGAAGAGGTGATTTGGCGACAGGCGACTAAATCTCCAGAATCTTCTCATCTCTCTCTGCCCTTAAAGAACGTGTTTATTTTGAATCCGACCATATGAAGCTTTTCATACTTTAACGTTGCACTTACTTTGCCAACATTAGTTTCCCCCCTGTTGTTGTGAGTAGAATGTTTATGTTGTTATCACACTAGAAGCCATACAGGAATATATGTGTTTCCTATTGTTTTTTCTTGTCCTGAAATGAGGCCCCTGAATTCCTTGTGTGCACTGATGTCTCTCACAAGGTGGAATAGTGAAGATGCATGAATGATAATGTGTTGTGGTATCCACCTCCCAAAAACTTCTTTCTCATGTCGATGTTTGGCCTTTTTTATCGTTATAGGGTTTTGGTTTTTTTTTCTTTTTATTTATACTTTAACATTTTAAAGCAGTGTTTTTGTCTTGTTTATATTTGGTGAATGTGCATGTATTACACTGGAATTTTTCAATGTTTTGTCTCCGTTTAAAACAAATAAAAGTAATGGTTTACCTTGCCTTTGTTTCTTATTTTTTGAAGGGGTAACTGCCTATTCCTTGATATTACCAGCTATAAGTGAAGGACATGTTTGGAGGGGCCCATTATTGACCAGCTACAGTGTTGGACCTGGGGCCCTCCAAAGTACCTGAATCAAGGGCCCAACTTTCCACCCCTTTCCACTGTTTTGCCACCACATGACTTTCCCCATCCCTACCCTGCCTCCACCACCACCAATTACTGGTCAATAGCAATCCAACCCCACCACCTGTCAACATGCCTGGGATGGTGGGAGCAAACAGGGCTTGGGCCCACCAGGTTTCCCTGCAGATAGTGCCCTGGCTGAAAACGTAGTACTACCCTGGGTTATAGGGATGTGCAGGTCCGCAAAAAAGCCAGCACCCGACCCTAACCTGCCACTCCCACACCCAACCCTAATCCTGCATGCCTCCATATTTATAGACCCGCACCTGCCCCGCTATGATGTCATGGCAAGGAGAAGAAAGCTCAACCCGAACCCATCCTTAACCCGCCAATTGTGTGCAGAAGTAGGCCCTGACTCACTGGTTTCGGGCCAACCCGCACATCCTTACTGGGTTACAATCCTGTCACTGGGGAAAGGTTCAGCCTTCATTGTAAGTGCTGCAAATTGTGCAAGTGGAGCAGTAGCTGGTACCATGGTAACTGTATAGGTCACCACTGATATTGCTATTGTCCCCAGCACTCCTAGTAGTAGCTAGTTACATATAAGCATAGTAATATATATCAAGCAAATTAGATGCCCGTGCTCAACTACCTTAGATTCATCTAAATGCCCCCTCTCTTACCCAGCAGCAGAGATGCTTGGATAAACCTGGACCAAGCCACTGATACAGAATGCCACACACACACAGATATGGGACCCGTTATCTGGAAACCGGTTATCCAGAAAGCTCCGAATTACGGAAAGTCTGTCTCCCATAAACTCCATTTTATCCAAATTTTTAAACATGATTTCCTTTTTCTCTATAATAAAACTTGATCCAAACTAAGATATAATTAATCCGTATTGGAAGCAAAACCAGCCTATTGGGTTTATTTAATATTTACATGATTTTCTAGTAGACTTAAGGTATGAAGATCCAAATTACAAAAAGATCCATAATCCGGAAAACCCCAGGTCCCGAGCATTCTGGATAACAGGTCCCATACCTGTATACATATATTGTATATATAGAAAGCAGTGCTACAGGTAAGCTGTGCTTCCATAAAGCATAATGAAAGGTTTCAATGGCTAATTTTGGGGATATGTTTGTTAATTATATAGTGAATAAAGTACCCCCTCTTGTAAAATATAAGGATATTATAAGTTACCGGGGAGTTTCATGACCATATAAAAAGGCAGTGTTTTTATACAGGTCATGGAACTCCGAAGTTACTTCTAATATCCTCAGATTTTGCAACTGGGGGTACTTTATTTATTATAATACACAAGTTTCAGTGAGTCATGTGACAGAAATGACATCACAATTCACCGTTTATAAGGATATAATTTACAAGATATTCATGGCTTTAGTGTATTATATAATCGTATTTGCTTCTGACACGTGTTAAGACTTACAGATAAGCCATTGGGTAGCGTTGGCAGAGAAAAGGAATATAGGGATAGGGCTGGACACATGTTGAATCTGCTATAAGCGAGGTTCAGAGTCCCGGCTTCTCACACTCACAAAAAGACAGATGCCCGTTGAGTTCTACCCTTTGTCCTGCCTGATCCAGCTGATTCAGAGGAAAAATAAAAAATCATCTGAAGAAATTCATCCTCCGAACCAGTACCTGGGAAAACGTTGTACCTAGAGTAAATACTGAGTGCTTAAAGGCAACATGCAGCTCCCAGGAGATTGTTGTATTTTCCTTCACACACACATCCTCAAATTAGGGATAAAATCCAAAATTTTCTTTGCACATAAATGTATTAAGAGAGCTGAAGTCTTTTCACAAAGTGGATAACAACTGCCTGTATTTCCCCTCCCACTAGGGGCTCAGCACCAACATCTCTTCGTTCTTAAGAAAGTGAATAAAGTTTTGGTTTTAAAATCGAATCCATTAAAGGATAAACTGCATTGTTCACATATATCGTAAATTCAACTGTACCGAATCAGCTGGTGCACTTCACTTCTAATACACTACACTTCTGCCACTGACATGGTTTAAAAGCAGAGATGGGGCTGCCGTCAGATGTTCTTGAAACTACGGCTGGGTTTTTTCATATATCTGTAACCTTTGGCCTGCGAATATGTTGCATATTTAATAATAATCAGACTACAGTCTATAAACCCCCCTTATCATGTCACACAGGAATCTTAACTCTGCAGGTTGGTGGTATAATTTTTGGTGCTTCCTTACTGGCCCAAGTATAAAAAATTAGATTCATTGTGAGGCCTAAATGTTTTCCTTTTGTTGTGACTTATTTTATTGTATTTACCCTAAACCAGATCCATTCCATACTAAAAAAAATCTGTATATTTCCACAATGTTATACATAAAAATGAGAACGAATTTCAAAAAGTCCGCTAAGGTGAACATAGGTAGTAAGATCTATTTTTGGAACTGCCTAAAATGCACAGCCCAGTGGTGGTTCCTATTGGTTGATCCAATTCTTTGTCCCTCAGGGTGACTGGGCCACATTCTGTTCCCCAACTCAGCCTCTGCCATCTGATATATAAACAAAGCCGGAACTCACTTTGGAAGGCAAGAATCTACATCTTTATGTTGTCATTATCATAGTAACATGAAATCTTCTCATCCTATCCCTTTCCACAACTGTATTCTAGTGTCCAACCCAGACAGACCAGGTGGAGATCTCTATCTCAGACTGGAACTGTCCGTGTGCTACAGAAGTGGCGCCTCTACATTGAAGTGGAGACTTTAACAGGGGCCTTTTGACAGTTGCTGATTTCTGCTGGGTGGCGGCGTTGGTCAAAATGTCATAGACCTTATGGTTTCCTCAACTGTCAGAAAGATCAAAAGATACGTTGAAGTTGCTAATCAGACAGATGCCTTGACCTTGTATAACACCTGAGCTATAGTGATGCCGTGCTCCTAATATATAAAAGTATCTCGTAAAAGTAAAGTAAAGTAGTGACTTTTTTTTTATTAATATAAATAACATACTAGGAGTGAGAAATTATAACCATTGATAGTAAATATGTCCCAAATAAAAATTTACCATTTGCCCACTGTATCAGTTCTTGACTCTTGAAATAAATTCACAATATTCCATAGTTCTGAAGGGCTGTTGGAAAGTTACTTGTTCTCCCCATAACAATGCGCTAGAATAGAAGTCAGTGTCTTCTGGGATTCTGTTAACTCTGTCGGAAATCCGGGCAGCTTTTATTGGCAATAGCTTCAGGCTGCAGCGGGTAAGAAAAGTATTGGTTTGACAGCAGGAATGTGGAGGATGGGTTTAAATGGATGGAGTGCGCTGAAGAGTAAGGAGGAGGTGGAGAGGAAACCAGGTAGCCAGGGTCAGCTCTGGAAGAGGACAGTCTCCGTACAGAGCCACCAGTTGAGGTGGAGCTGGTAGCAGTGCTGGATTGCCTGGATGGAGTTCGCAGGTTAACACTGGTCAGAATCATGGGGAGAGTCTCTGGGGGGTAAGTGCGCAATGTGAATCTCATTGGTTGTTGGGACGTTTGCTTAGGCTTGAGGCACGTGCAACAGTAGACGGCCACCAGCGATCCCACGATGATGAACGCAATAAATATGGAGCCAACGATGAGAAATGGAACATAAACCGGCTCTGTGGGAAGAAAATGCACAAAGTCAACGTCTTGGTCACTGTTCCAAAAACCCAGTCACTTATCTCAACCCTCCATTCAGCTCATACTTCTGCTGCACACTGCTATCTCTATGGCGTTATGGGAAATAGGTGACAGTTGGCTGCATCTCACTTGCACATACACTGAATGGGAATCTGAATGGATCGCTGGGAAGTGAAACGGCACTAAATAGAATGCAGAATTCCAGTGCAAATGAGTTGGGCCGTGGAACAGATTGTGGAACTCTCTCTCTCTCTCCGGGGCTGCACCTTCTGGGAGCCTGACTCACTCGTCCCATGCAAACTGCTAATCTGGCTGAGCCTGTGAGCAGGAAGCAAATGCTTTCACACCATAAATAATGAGGCTGCGGCGCTTTCCAACATCAACACACTACAAGGCGAGCGGGAGGGGAATGGCACGGATAGAGGGGGGAAAACCAAATCTGAGTGACCCACACAAGAACCAAGTGTTCTCTTATATCTGATTTCCATTCTCGTATGAGGTTCCAGGTCTGTTACACAGGGACATTCACTTACTGATAAACCCCCTTTGTGATGATGATGATGATGATGATGAAGCTCCATATAAACGGTGTCTCAAGAGAGTGAGGGAAACCTCATGTTTTATATCCAACCTGCATCTGGCTCTGCACTATTCCCAGCATCCCCCACAGCTCAAGGGAATAGTCCGGAACGACTGCCATTTAATATAATAACACTGTATTCATTCTGCATTGATTCCATTCTCAGCTCCCTCCAGCTCAGGCTGCACCTTGTCTGCCATGAACATCGTGGGCATCGGCTGTGCCCAACTCCTGCCTCAAGTAGCCACCCGGCCAGAGCACAGACTTTTGTAGGACTACAAATGATATATAACAAGTGTAAGATATATTCTGTATTATTCATTTTGGGGTGTCCGGATTCAGCCTGGCACATCCCTTAGAGCTGAATGGGGGGTGCTGGGATTTGTACATCAGTAACACGGGGAGCCTTCCAGCAAAGAAAACGAATGCTCGTCTACTAAACGGTGCAATGTGCAAAATTTGGACGAAAACAAACATAAGTTTAGCATTTTTCCCAGAATGCCAGCATAACAGCCACCTGCAGCCAATACCCCAACTTGCACCCAATTTTCAAAAATATGCTCTCTTACTGCAGTTCCTCACACTATACACAGTATTTAAAGGGGTTGCTCACCTTTTAGTATGATGTAGAGCAGGGATCCCAAACCTTTTTCACTTGTGAGCCACATTTAAATTTAAAAAGACTTGGAGAACATCACAAGCACAAACAAGTCCATGGGGATGTCAAATAAGGTCTGTGATTGGCTGTTTGGTGGCCCCTATGTGGACTGGCAGCCTATAGGAGACTCTGTTTGGCAGTACACCTGGTTTTTATGCACCAAAACTTGCCTCCAAGCCTGGAATTCAAAGATAATCACCTGCTTTGAGTCCACTGGGAGCAACATCCAAGGGGTTGGAGAGCAACATGTTGCTTGTGAGCTACTGGTTGGGGATCACTGATGTAGAGAGACATTCTAAGACAATTTACAACTGGTGGACTCCAAATTTACAATTTGTGGTTTTTGAGTTATTTAGCTTTTTATTCAGCAGCTCTCCAGCTTGCAATTTCAGCAATCTGGTTGCTAGGGTCCAAATTACCCTAGCAACCATGCATTCATTTGAATAAGAGACTGGAAAATGAATAGGAGAGGCCTGAATAGAAAGATGGGTAATAAAAAATTAGCAATAACAATACATTTGTAGACTTACGGAGCATTTGTTTTTAGATGGGGTCAGTGTCCCCCCAATTGGAAAGCTGGAAAGAGCCAGAAGAAAACTGCAAATAATTTAAAAAGAAAACTATACAAAATAAATAATGAAGACCAATTGAGAAGTTGCTTAGAATTGAATTGGCCATTCTATGACATACTAGACGTTATCTTAAAGGTGAACCACCCCTTTAAGGCAGGCCAGTGCAAAGATAAATGAAAGTTGACAAAAGGGGATTATATATTTATATAACTTGGTGCTCTGGGGGGGTCAGAAATGTATCTCCCGCCCCCTGCCCACTATACTTCCACTGCTTAAAGCTGCAGGACGAGGGTCACAATTCCTGTGAGTCAAGAGCATTACTCACCTGTTGTACCTTCTTCCATTTTCTACCTGCCAGTCTCCAGAACACTGGATTATAGGGGACCCACCAACAATGTCCCTCTCTAGATGTCATGTGACACATAGACCCTGAACCTGCACAAAACCGCTGGGACAGAAAGGGCAGGTATATCAGCTCGAGATGTTCCCTGGTCACCAAAAAAAGCTTTTCTTGTTGCGATAAGATATATATCCAGCTGGAGAGCAGCAGAACAAAATTTTTGAAGGGGAACTATCGCTCCTCTAGCCTAGAAGATGTATAAGAGCTCACTCTATTAAAATCACCAGACATCATGTCTCTCTACATGCAGAATTTGTGCAAAAGGCAGTTAATTTGTTAGATTTTGTTTGTACTGGAATCCGTTATTTGAGTGAGCTCTAATACATCTGCTAGGAAAGGGAGCCCCCCAATAAGATATATTGAAGAAAGAATGAAGATAGAAGATAGAATGAAGAGAAACAGATGCTGAGAGAGGGATAGTGGAGATAAACTTGCTTATTTCAGAAACAATGCAGAATTTTTTATTGATTATATTTACAAAGTTTCTTTTTTTCAGTATGCTGAAGCTTATACTAAAAATTTTCATTTTTGCTATAGTTCCCCTTTAATAATCAGAAAACCACAAAGAGTTCATTAATACAAGTAAAATGTACTGTAGGTCCAGAGCTTTCATTAGAGATGTTTAATGGTTAGACTAGTAGAGAACAATGCTGGCTCGGGACACTGGGAGTCCTTCAGGCTTTTGTTATTCGGCTGTGCCACGGTGCCCACGGGATTAGAGTGTGGAACTTCCCAGCACTCAGCACAGTCTTGGGCATGAGGAAAGCTCATCCTATCAGTTAGCAACGGCTAATGGATCACAGTATGGGGCTCAAGGCCAGTGAGCTGCAGATTTGGACTAATGGTATGAATGAAGGCAATGACACCTGAGCTTGGCACTAGCCAATAGGGGAGATTTCTAAGGGTAAGGGCACACCTGGCCATTCGGGGAGATTTAGTCGCCTAATCGCCTCGTCTTTGCGGCGACTAATCTCCCCGAACACATTCCCTCTGTCTTGCCCCGGCTATAATGAAAAGTCGTCTGCGGCATGGCACACACAGTGCTTCGTATTCCGAAGTCGCCCGAAGTTGCCTCAAAAGGAAACCCTAAAGGCTCTTACACCTTGTTAGCTCATTTAACCCATTGCCTGGTTGTACTTATGAGAGTTCAGAGTTGTGTAGCAATAACTGCATAAATACACACAAAATAGACCCAGGAATAAGAGCCCCATAGGAAGCTTCCAGCTCTTGGACCTGCAGCAGTTTTCCGCAGCAATATGCAATGGAGCTTTCAATCTGGAGACTGCAACTTGTCACTCACAGAGTAACTAAGAGTGAAACATCCCCAGGCACCAGCTTCAGCCTAATTATTCCTTCCTGACTCCCAGTCATTCCTGAGGGACATAGAAAAGGCTCCAGCGCTGCCTCCAGACAAGCCCAGCAGTGCCACTAGCCCATACACTTGCCACCAGCACATTTGATTGAAATGAGAGCAATTGTGTTGTTGAATGGGAATGCACATAAGTAATGCTGGATATACTCCATGCACACAGACTTGTCTCCATTCATACATATCACTGCTCCTGCTGTACAAACACAAGCTGTAACTATTATGAGATACAGACAGTGGAGCAGTAAATGTAAAGGGGCTCATGTACTAACACAGGCATTAAATAGGAGCAGTACAGTGACTTACAGTAGCCAATCAGGAGCCAGCTTTTACTCTCTGAATTACAATAGCTGCATAGTTGCTATGGATGAACCACATGTTCCCAGTGCCTGGCACAGGGCAAAGGAGTAAATGAGCAAAGTGTCACATTTAGGCAAGTTCTCGAGCCCCTAGTATTGGGGTCCCTCCCACACATGCACCTCTGCCCGGGGTCGGATCATGAGACTCACGCGCACTGACTCCAGATCTCTCCACTTCTCGGTCGTTGGTGCAACTTCCTTGTTCCAGACGAGCTTCCGCGGCCGCGCAACAGAACCGCAGGGCGCAAGTTCCGCAACAGATTGTGGCGTCGACGGTGTCAAAGTCCTCCGGACACTGGAAACCGGCCTGGTAGTTCCCTGCTGCGTCCAGCCAGCCGTGACAATACTCCCCCTGTGCAACGGCGCTGCCCCAAGTCAGAAAGAAGAAGAACAAGTAACAGAGCGACCCCATTGTCATTAACCTCCCCCCGAGTTGTCTCTTCTGTCGCTTATTCCCCGGCGTCTCCTCAGGGATCCCAGTGGCACGTGCCTCCCATTGTATCACACAGACATATACACCTGTATACACCTATATATGACTATATACAGCTGCAGCAGGACTGGACCACTAGGGCGATGGGAGAGGGAAGCCCATTGCTGTGCTCGGCCGAGTGTAGAAGTGAGATCCCTCCGCAGCAGCAGCCCCCGCACTCCGCCTCATATTCCACTGACAACTGGATCCGCCTCAAGCTGTGCCGACCTGCGACTTATTTACACTTGTAACCAGCTCCATGTGTGTCGCATCCAGACGCAATATTTTGAATCCATGGAGTCTCCCACGATTTGCTGCTCTCCTGCCTGTGACTGATAACGATCTGCTGCTGCTTCAGGGGCTGCGCTTTATGTGAGTCTGTGAGACACTGGCACTGGAGCGCCCCCTTGTGTCTCTGCAGCTCATTGTCAGGGGGAAACACAACATTCTCATTCTCAGGAGTCTCAGCATCCAGTCCTGCTTCAGCCTCACATTATACATCCAAGTCTTGTCTGATGCTCAGTGTTGGACTAGGACACCAGGGACCCACCCAAAAACCTTAGCCCAGGGGCCCACTCTCAGTACTATTATTCTTCCTCTCCTCACTCAACCTCTATTCTCCTAGTCTGTTTTCTTTACATACAATAATCTATTATTCCATCTGTTTATCCTCTGTGTGATCATAGAAATTTGTAATGACCATGAAAAAGGCCAAATGTTTAGCAGCATGAGGGGCCAACTGATGCCTGGGCCCACCGGGACTTTTCCTGGTATCCCAATGACCAGTCCGACACTGCACAGGGACAAATACCGTTAATATCGCACATAGCACCAGGGCAGGAACTAGGGGAAGGCAGAGTAGGTTCAATCATGGGGGAGGGCGCACTTTTAAGGGGATTTTTTTCTTCTCTTGTTTTAAACCATTTTTTGCATGGCTTTTAATAGTTTTTCAATGTTATAAACCACCTGTTCCAACCCCCTCTTGCCTGCGAGTTGTACTGAAGGCACAAGCACTGCTGCTTCACTCTGCTGCTGGCACAGGTACAATATCTGTGGGCAAAATCTTGGCAGCTGATGGCACAGTTAAACAGATGATTAGGGGCAATATGATGGATTTTTGGCTCCTTTTGGCACAAGTACATATTTGGGGACAATATTATGGATTTTTAGGGTGCCAAAATACCTTGGCCTGGCCCTGCATAGCGCGTATGTAACACATGGGCAAGACACAGCTGTGCTGTATGAGCTGTTGCTACAAGTCATATTTCAGTCGCAGCTGGAGGGCCACGGCAAGACAGGGCTGCTCCGGCCATGAGGCAAGGTGCCTCTGGTAACTTAAAGAGACGAATTTCTGTTTTTTAAAACAGAAATATGGCTTTTCTAGTGCAGCCCCTCCTCCACCCGCTCCGACGCTGGAAGTTAGTAGAGCGGAGCCTGGACACAGAGATCAGTAATGCGCGAGGTGATATCAATTGACGCTGTCCAACTTGCTCCACATCATGTGCTCATTCTATGGCAGATTTATTAGCCTGCAAACAGCTCTCCCTCTGATAAATGTTGCGCCCCTAAAATTCATGTACAAATGAATAAACAGCTGAGGAGTTGGGGTTCTCTCTGTCAAACAATGGAGGAGAGCTTTATTTTTCCCCAGGGCCAACATCAGAATTCACGGGGCCCGTACAACAATATTTTATGGTGTTCAGTTCATCTAGACCTCTTACTTCAGCACAACTGAGCTCCTACTTGAGCACAACTCAACTCCTACTTTGACACAACTCAACTCCTACTTCGACACAACTCAACTCCTACATCGGCACAACTCAGCTCCTACTTCAGCACAACTTGGTTCCTTCTTCGGCACAACTCAGCTCCTACTTTGGCAGAACTCAGCTTCTACTTCGACACAACTCCGCTCCTACTTCGATACAACTCAGCTCCTACTTTGGCACAACTCAGCTCCTACTTCGAGTTTGGCTCCTACTTCAGCACAACTCAGCTCCTACTTCAGCAAAACTCAGCTCCTAATTCGGCACAACTTGGCTCCTACTTCAAGTTTGGCTCCTACTTCAGTACAAATCAGCTACTACTTCGGCAGTTCAAGGGGGGCCCAGCTAATCCAGGAAACACAGCAGGGCTGGGCCGCCTTAACATATAGAAGCCATTGGGCCTGCTACAATTGTCCCCCCAGTGCCCCCCTGATGGTGGCCCTGCCTGTGTAGGTTCCAACTAGAACTACATGGTTCCTTATAGTAACCCTACAGGACACATATCATGGGCTTATCTGACTTGTTAGACCTCAGCTGCATATCCCTGGTTTTGAGCACTCTCCTAGTGCCCCTGGCAAAGAAAAGCTGGCAGTTGTCCTTCAGCAGGACCTGGGAGTGGGAGAAGACTAGACATTAGAATTACAACTGGCCTATGGATTGCAGCATATGAGACTCTCTTTCCTCTCATGTTGTTAGCAGCCCTGGATATGGTTCCCCCCACTGTGCTTGTGGTGGTCTTGACTTGTCCCCATCTAGCAGCCTTGCTATAGAGCCTGTCACTCCCAGCCCCGGGGGTCACAAAGCAGCTAATGAGAGGAGCCCCTGTCACTCACTGATCACCATTGTCACCAGCACAGAGGCAGCTCAGAGCTTCCCCAGGGAGCAGACACACAAGGGAGTCCACCACACAGGCCCCTCTCATTAGTCACAATTTATTTTTAAATGCAGGCTAATTGCCAGTGGATTTTCCTGCTGCAGCGCCAGGCGTATTCATCAGCAGCGCAGGGCTTTTTCCATAAGGTTTTGCCGGCATTTCAGTATCTATTTCTGGCCTTGCACTTATAGAATTGGATAGTGATGTCAGACAAGCCCCCTGCTATGAATGTTTAGCTAATCCCCACAATACATTTATTATGCACCCTCCTAAACGAAGCAGTGAGGAGGTGTCGGGCCTAAATAATTCATGCCCCCTTGGAATTCAAATTTGACTGACCACCTGGTGTTAGATTAGCAGTGAGGGTCCTGCCCGGTTGGATTTTATGCTTTTCAATTCATGAATCCCCCTCTGATAGGAAACAGCTACTTTGCACCCACATTTGCTGCTGGGCAACTGCAAGAACTGGACCGATTTAACTGAGCTGAATTGATGGGGGAGCAGGAGGTCATTATCATGATGATCAAGTGGCCATTGTCCCTGCAATAAATGAGCTTTTTTTGCATTGCAAATCCCCCCTGCACAGAATGGAGCCTATAAATTCCCACCATATTCCACAGTACAGGAAGGCCAGTGACATTTCAGCGCACAAGAGGTGCCTTGAAGCCGGGAGTACGGGGTGTGCTTTCTGCCTGGCCCAGCTGAGCAAAAGTCAATATCATTTATACAGATGGAAATGTTAGAGGAACAAGGTTCACTCTATGTCATTTGCTTTTTATTCTCAACTCTGTTCAGGCATTATGTTGGCTTGCATAAGATTATCGCCTCATAGGAAAATGTCATAGAAAGTGCAACGTTTGCCCAAGTACAGTAACCCAAAGCAACCAATCAGTGACCAGAGAATGCTCGGCCAACACTCCTCTCTTCCCATAATGAAATGTTGGTAACAGCACATGATTGTAAAGCAGTTAATATGGGTACATTATTTACTAGTGCCACAAGTGTGTGTGGGTCATTGCAACTGGAAGGCCACTGATGTGCCAGCTTGGTATCCTACAGAATAGAAATATTAATGCTGGGGATCAGGTCTGGCTCACAGTTGGCATCCAATTCATCTATCATCAGTTAGGGGGCAGTTAGAGGTCTGACCTGGCCAATAAGGTTCTCCCGCCTGCAGTCATGTACCATTAAAGGAGATCTGAACCCTAAAAATGAATGTGGCTAAAAATATCATATTTTATATACTGAACTTATTGCACCAGCCTAAAGTTTCAGCTTGTCAATAGCAGCAATGATCCAGGACTTCAAACTTGTCACAGGGGGTCACCATCTTGGAAAGTGTCAGTGGGCTCTGAGCAGCTGTTGAGAAGCTAAGCTTAGGGGTCGTCACAAATTATCCAGCAGAAAATGAGGTTTGTCTGTAATATAAGCTGATGCTACAGGGCTGATTATTAAATTCTGATGCTAGTTACACTGGTTTCTGTGCTGCCGTGTAGTAATTATCTGTATTAATTATTAATCAGCCTTATATTGTGACATTTCTATTCTATGAGTACTGTATATTGTGAGTGGGTCCCTAAGCTCTGTAAGTGACAGCAGCACAGAGCATGTGCAGTGAATCAGCATAAAAGAAGACGGGGAGCTACTGGGGCATCTTTGGAGACATAGATCTTTACTGCTAAAGGGCTGTGGTTGCCTTGGGCTGGTACAGAAGCACAAAACATAATGTACAACATTTCTACCTACTTCTTTAGTTAATCTTTAGTTCTCCTTTGAGCCCCCCAATTGTATTTTACACTCTCCCCTGCACAAAATCACAGGTGACCCACAACTAGGGCCCCCTGTTCCCCCAGGCCCCAATGTGGTTGTGGGTCTGCCCCTCTATAGTGATGTCACTGCTCCCATCTCAGCAAACCCATTGTAAACAGACCTTGCAAGAGATTGTTGTCTCTCATTTTGCTTTTCTTTTTAGTGGTGAAGTTCTTAAATACCATTGTTATCCTACTCCTTGTGATGATTTCTTTCTGGCTGCTAAATACCCAGCAGGACCACATTTAGACAATTCTCACATTAAATAGACTGTGTGGATTAGGAACACACCACAAGACAAGATTCAGTGCAGAGATGAGGCCTGATAAATTAGCAAGATCAACATATGTTGGTAAAACAGGACAACGTCTGGATATGTTGGGGACCCTAAATTTAATTTGCTGTTGGGGGCCAGTTTAATCCACTGATGCTGGGCTATTTCATATTAAGTGTTGATGGGTTGCTGTATCTAACATGTTTGGTTTAGTGTCAGATGTATAGTAGAAGGTGATGTGGTGTCTATACCAGAAGACTCTCGTGGTAAAGTAAAGGTTTCTATTAGGGAAAACAGACACAACATGGATTTTTAAGAGGGTGATTCATGTCATATCAATCTGTTTAATTGCCATGAGAATATGGGTTATACCGCTGGCCACTGAATGTCAATAGTGATCCTTCTCTTGCACGTCACTATATTAATACTGTATATGTCACATATATTACTGGTTCAATTGACATTATAGCCTCCCCTAAGCAGCCTTTATCTTACTAGCAAGATGACTCCAAGATTCCTAGCACCATCCAAGGAAAGGACATGGGCTTGTCATTCAGGGTGTGTGTCATGATATCATTTGGGGGAGTAACCAGCTTAATGGAACTATACATGCCAGTGGCACTCTCCATGGTAGGTTTTCTCATAATCTGTAATTAGGGACCCGAATTCCTAGTATACCCCTGTAGTAAGCACAGTTATATTGGAACATGAGTAAGGGTAGGAGAAGCCAAACTCCAAGCAACAGACCTGAACGACTGGGTGAATTGTGGTGTGTTGTGCAGTGAGACCAGAAGGTGATATTTATGGGGACTACAACATCCAGAACGTTCCACAACAGATGGAAGGCTTCAGCTCAGGGAGCTTTCTGACTTCTGACATCCTTAAGCTTTCTGAAGTACACTCCAGGCTGTGAAAGGTTAACTATTATTATTTTGTACGTTATTTCAAATCAGTTTTCCCATGCATGTGAGAATGAGTGTAGCCTTTGTATGCAGCCCTGCTAATGAGCCATTCCTTCTGCTAAGTGGCTCGCTATTATCCAACCAGCAGAGAATAGGTCACGTTTTCTCTGGCCTCTCCTCCCACACGAGCTGGAGGCTGTAGGTAACTCACCATGAGCCTGACAATCCCATTGTTTCATGTTTAAATGGCAAAAAAACAAGAATTCCATTAAATATGTTATATGTTTAGAAACAAAAGGATAAATTGCATCAAAAGAAACTGCCATATCCCTCTATATATTCTTCTATATACCCATCAATATATCTTTCCTTATACCCTTCCATATACCCTTCCCTATACCCTTCTCTATACCCTTCCCTATACCCTTCTCTATACCCTTCCATATACCCTTCCATATACCCTTCCCTATACCCTTCTCTATGCCCTTCCCTATACCCTTCTCTATACCCATCTATATACCCTTCCATATACCCTTCCCTATACCCTTCTATATACCCTTCTCTATACCCTTCCCTATACCCTTCTCTATACCCATCCATATACCCATCCATATACCCTTCCCTATACCCTTCTATATACCCTTCTCTATACCCTTCCCTATATCCTTCCCTATATCCTTCTCTATACCCTTCTCTATACCCATCCATATACTCTTCCAAATACCCTTCCCTATACCTTTCTCTATACCCTTCTCTATACCCTTCCCTATACCCTTCTATATACCCATCCATAAACCCTTCCATATACCCTTCCCTATACCTTTCTCTATACCCTTCCCTATACCCTTCTATATACCCATCCATAAACCCTTCCATATACCCTTCCCTATACCCTTCTATATACCCTTCTCTATACCCTTCCCCATACCCTTCTCTATACCCATCCATATACCCTTCCATATACCCTTCCCTATACCCTTCTATATACCCTTCTCTATACCCTTCCCTATATCCTTCTCTATACCCTTCTCTATACCCATCCATATACCCTTCATATACCTTTCCCTATACCCTTCTCTATACCCATCCATATACCCTTCCATATACCCTTCCCTATACCCTTCTATATACCCTTCCCTATACCCTTCTATATACCCTTCTATATATCCATCCATAAACCCTTCCATATACCCTTCCCTATACCCTTCTATATACCCTTCTCTATACCCTTCCCTATACCCTTCTCTATACCCTTCCATATACCCTTCATCAGACTTTAATTCGCAAAGAATACACGTATTTCTCAAAATGCAAAATTTCACCAGCAAAAATTAATTAGCGCATACTTCGTTAATATACACTTACGACATTTTAAATATAGCGGTACATATAGTTCATATATATGTCTTTATTAGTGAGTGTTGGTTAAATTGCTGGAAGTGAAATGAGCTTCAAATGGTTAAAATATTTTTTAAATAAAACATATTTAACAGTTACAACTTATAAACATAATCCCACATTAAAATATGAAAAAAATGCCAACATTTTGTCTTTTTTTATGACTTTTGGCATTCAGGATATGATGTCACATAATAATGTTGAGGATGTAGCTTCATCTTATCAATTCTCCAGGTATAACCCGGCGAAAAGAGTAACGCATTGGAAAGTTCCTACTTTGATATATTTGTGGACTAACGATCATTCACCAAGTGAAAATTTGCCTAGTGCTAAATTGCAACCACTGTATTTCTTTTAATTTCCTTTATAGACTGATCACAACTAACCAGAGCCGGGCCAGGCCGGCCAGGTGACCTAGACAACCTGGCCGGTCGCAGCGCCCATTGCACTGGTGTAACTTATCCCATGTAAGTCAGTTAGCCCCACAGATACTGAGGACAGATGAAATGCCTCCACTTATCTCCATGCAAAGCTGCACACACATCTCATAGTCCACTGTCTGTTGAAGAGGAAAGCAAAAAAGGAAGAGAGATTCCTGGTATAAAAAACATTGAATGGGAACATGAGAAACCATTTATAAATACATAAACCACTATATACACAAGTGATGATGGAATTTCTTTGAGCACATGTGTGTTGGTTCCATCAGCCTCCCTGCAGCCTCCTGTCATATGCGGAAACAATGTCCAGCACCTGCCCTTCTGCCCCGATCCAGCCCTTTCCTATATGAGCCCCCAGTTATTAACACTGATTTCCTTTTGAAGAGAGGCGTCTTAAATCATAACACTATGGGCTGGGAATGACAGGAATGCAGAGCAGATTAAACATGTATCTCTCCTGCATTCTTCCCAAGTACTTGTTTATGCACATACATGTGATCTCAATATGTATATAAACTGTATGTGCAGCCCATCATCCGACATATTCATTTAAAAACAGCCACGTCCATCTAATAAAAACAGGTATCAATAAATGTTATGGGGCAGATTTACTAAAGAGCGATTTGTCGCCAGCGACCGTTTTGCACAAATCGCACAACTTCGCCAGCCGCAACTTCGCTACCACTGTGCTAATTCACTAATATGTGAAGTTGCAGCCTGGTCGCCGAATGCGGGCGACTATTCGCTAGCGTCACTTCGGCAGTGCGAGTATTTCATAGCGAAGATGCGCTAGAGTTCGTTTGTGCCTAGTGAAAATTTGCTTAGGTCAATTTGCATAGGGCGAGTAATTTAAAGTTGTATGAACATTTTTATTATAAATGTTGGTGCAAATGCTTGAAGTTACCAGTTTTTCTTACAAATGTCCAGGGAAAGACAAGAGAGTTAATATAATGCCCTACTCATGAGCCCACTGTAAAATGAATGTTCCATATGTTATAAAAGGTCTGGAGAAAACTGGTTACTGGCGAATTGCAGCCTGTGCCTGTGAATAGGCGATGTCCCTGCATGTGGCAACACTGGAGAAAAGTCGCTTCAGCCTTTAGTAAATCTGCCCCTATGAGTGCCTGCATCAGTGTGAAGGATGGGATAGTTACACTTCTCCTGACTGATGTTGGTGGGTCATACAGTAATGTAGCTGGAAGCTTAGGGAACCTGAAAAATGATCCGTCTCCTTGTAACCTCAATAGAACAAAACAGAAGCGAATCTGTGCCAGATAAGTCTTCTCCAGATGATCAGCTCATTTGGCCTACAGGGATCCTGACCCCCAATTGCATTTTATAGGCAAGGGATACATTGTGCCTGTGTGAAGGACCTGGGAAGAAGTGACGAGACTTTCTCTAACGCTTAGAAACTCTCTCTGTGTGAGGCGGAATGACATTGTTCTCAGTGGAGCCAGAGGAAGGCCATTGCTTCCTGTAAGTGAGAAGTTAATGACATTGCTTATGAAGTGCAGTGAGAATGGAAATGCAACATCCGACTCCTGACACGTTTCTCCCAGAGGCGACTTTACCCACTTTATTCAAACATTTCCTCTGTCAAAATGCAGTTATATTAATACTGCTACACTGTGTGTATATATATATATTACAACAATAACATTTGCCTCCAGCACTTAACCCCTCTCTTGTACTAAATTCCTCTACTTTAGTCATTATTTATCCAGTTTATTAACATTAACCCAGGTGAGCCTGTCACACAGGATTAACATATACTGATTACTGACTTCCTTTCCTTGGTCTCATTGATTATTTTGCAGATATTTTGCTTTCTTAAAGGGGTAGTTCACCTGCTGGTTAACTAGCATGTTATAGAATGTCCTACCCTTAGACACTTATCAGTTTCTTTTAATTTTTCTTCTGCCTCTTTCCAGCTTCATATGGGGGGTCACTGAACCCAAAAAAACAATTGATTTAAGGGGCTCCCATTTTATTGTTATTATTACTTTCTATTACTTATGTTTCTGTTCAGGCAATCTCCTATTCATTTTATAATCTCTCACTTGAACCACTGCCTGGTTGCTAGGGTACTTGGGACCCTAGCAACCCATTTGCTGCTGTAATTTCAAACTAAGCAGCTGCTGGGAAAAGCTAAATAAAAAAATATGAAAATGAAAACTAATAATCATTAACAGGCATTTACAACATGCACAATCTGTGTGGTTCCGGAATCCTCTGGCAGCCAGAAATATGCACAAGTATTATGTAGACATTAATGTGTATATGTTAGTGGAAGTACCAATCAAAATTCATCATTCCATCTGCATGGGAAGCTTCAGATTATTCAGATGCCGTATTATAACTGTCATGTATCAGTCCCTAAACATAATTCCACCTTCTGCGATACAATATACAATGCTTAAATATTGATATCATTGGCACTGATCTCTCTTAAAGGGGTTGTTCACCTTTAAATTACATTTTAGTATGATGTAGAGAGTGATACTTTGACACAGTTTGCAACTGGGCTTTATTTTTTATGATTCATGGTTTCTGAGTTATTTAGCTTTTTATTCAGCAGCTCTCCAGTTTGCTATTTCAGCAATCTGGTTGCTAGGGACCAAATTACCCTAGAAACCATGCACTGATTTAAATAAGAGACTGGAATATAATTTGAGGAGGATCTAAATAGAAAGATGAGCAATAAAAAGTAGCAATAACAATACAGTTTTAGCTTTACAGAGCATTTGTTTTTTAGATGGGGTCAGCGACCCCCATTTGAAAGCTGGAAAGAGTCAGAAGAAGAAGGCACATAATACAAAAATAATGAAAAAAACTAATTGAAAAATTACATAGAATTAGCCATTCTATAGCATACGAAGGGCAAGGCCAGACGTGGCGTTTTTACGCTGCGTTTTTAAAAAAGCTCCGCCAGGCGTAAATATGCATAAACTGCACTACCACTGGAACTAATGGAAAACGCACTATGGCAATTCACACAGGGCGCTTGCAAGCTGAAATCTTCCACAGGACGCCAGTATTGACCTTTTTCAGCAGAAACGCCAATACGTCAAGAAACTACCAAATCAATAGACTCTATGGGGCAAATTCACTAAGATACGAAGCGCCGAACGCTAGCGTCAATTCACTAGCGTTTGGCATTTTCGGTACTTCGCAAATTCACTAACGAACGCTGGCGTAAATTCGCTAGTGTTACTTCGCACACTTACGCCAGGCAAATTTTCGCTAGCAACGTAACTACGCAAATTCACTAACTTGCGCAGTGTACTGAACGCTACCTTTTACGCTAGACTTCCTTCGCCACCTCAGACCTGGCGAAGCGCAATAGAGTAGATAGGGATTGTTTCCAAAAAAGTAACATTTTTTTCTAAGTCCCAAAAAACGCTGGCGTGTTTTCTACATGATGGGTGATAGGCTGAAAAAGATCGAAATTTTTTTTGGGGCTCCCCTCCTTCCCCCCTACATTTCCTGACTCCTGAACTTACCTAGACAGTGGGCACATGTGTAGGGCAAAATAAAAATTATATTTGCTGATTTGAAGG
Source organism: Xenopus petersii (assembly GCA_038501925.1). NCBI lineage: Eukaryota > Metazoa > Chordata > Amphibia > Anura > Pipidae > Xenopus > Xenopus petersii. Next base: position 39,424,005 of record CM076672.1, on the reverse strand, counting down.
TTTTCTAGCCATTTGAAGTGGTGATACGTGTTCCTCCATTGAAATTTGAATCTCGCGCCGTATGCAAATGAACCATCACTAGCGAAACTTCGCTTCGCTTGGCGAATTAACGCTAGCGCAACTTCGAAAACTTATGCTACCCCTGTGCGCAACTTCAGATTTTAGTGAATTTGCGGAGCGCTGGCGAAAATATGCCTGGCGAAGTGTGGAGAAGTGCGGCGAAGTGCGGAGAAGTTGCGCCTGGCGCAACTTCGCATCTTAGTGAATTTGCCCCTATGTCTATGGGATCTGCACGTGTGAAACCACACTTTACGTAAATACGCAGCGTATTTTAAATATGGCGACCAAATTCTTAATGAGAACGTTGAGAAGTGTATGTTGGGAAAAGAAACCTACATGCTGAAAGACGCATGAAAAACGCATGGTGATGTCGCATGTGGTTTCAGTGGCGTATTTACGCCCGGTGTTTCTTTTTTAAAAACGCAACGTAAAAACGTCATGTCTGGCCTTGCCCTTAAAGTTAACTTAAGGAGGTTGTTCACCTTTCGGATTGTTCCTCGGAAAGACTTTTTACAATTACTTTCCATTATTTATTTTTTACTGTTTTTCCAAAAATCTAAGTATAAAGTTGAATGTTCGTGTCTCTAATGTTTGTCCGGCAGCTCAGTAATTCAGGAGCAGACTCTGAACTGTTACAATTTTACAACATTTAGTTGATACATTTCTCAGCAGCATCTCTGGAATATTAGCAACTATTGTATCAATTCTAACAGCTGAAACCCAGATATTCTGCTCAGCAGGGACAAAGATAAGAAATGTATCAACTAAATGTATCAATTTAGAACAGTTTACAGGGTCGGCGACCCCCCCTCCCTGAGCTGCTTTAGAAGGTGAAAAAAGACACTTGACACTTCAATATTAGAAAAACTGTCACACATAGAAAATAGAAAGTCATTTCAAAAAGTCATTACTTCTGGTGATCTATCTGAAAACAACTAGTTGTTGGAAGGTGAACCAGTAGCACCTGGAAGGTGGGCAGCTGTCTGTATGTGCATGAAACAGGCTGCCGAGAACATGACTTAAAAAACATAAAGGACGGCCCCCATAATGATAACAGATGATTATGTCTATATGATGTAAGTTTCTGGTTTAAAGCATGTGCATGAATAGAAGCTTCTTACATTAGTGAGACGTTAAATCATTTTCCCATAAAGAAAAGCACATGTTTGCTAAAAACCACTCATGTACGTAAACTAGATAATCACTAATGGTTCAGACAGAATAGGGGGTGATACATGGCTGTCAGGTGGCACCTTTAGATCAAAACTCCTGCTCTCTCACTGTCATTCTGTTTCCAGGGTGCAGTCTATCAGCAATCTGATTGGTCAATTGATCAAGTCATTACGCCAAGTTGCTATATCAAGGGTCCAGAAAGTGATCCAAGTCCCGCTCATTCCATCCCCTGACCCCCAGACATGAAATATAGTTTCACCTATACACACATTATTAGTACCAGGCAGTACCCTGGAAATAACACCTCTTCAAGGCAAGACTATATTTGAGAGCTCCCTATATTTATAAAGTTGCATAGAGATGTATGCATTTCATTGAGACCCCCTGACAGCTCCATATTTAGTCAAATTCGAACCGTATGTTTCTGTTAAAATTCTGCCCTTCTTCTCTTAGCTTCATGATTTACATAGTTCTCTTTATCCCCACAGTTCCCCTTTGAGCAAAGTATAGATATTTATGTATAAAACTTTAAAAAGTCTTACTACTAAAGGGATCTATTATCCAGAAAACCCTTTATCCAGAAAGCTCCAAATTAGGGCAAGGTTGTTTCCCGTAGACTCAATGTTAATAAACTTGACAATATATTTCTTTTTTTTTTAACTTGAGCTTGATCCCAACTAAGATATAATGAATCCTTATTGGAAGTAGAACAATCCTATTGTGTTTATTTAATGTTTAAATGACTGTTAGCAGACATAAGGTATGAAGATCCAAATTACAGAAAGACCCTTTACCCAGAAAACCCCTGGTCCACAGCATTCTGGATAACAGGTCCCATACCTGTACTATAACACACATATATAATGCTACTCAAACCAATGGCTTCCCATTCAAGCTGGTCTTTCAGCAGACTTTCCCAGATCTCTAACACCCACTAGAACTTGTTTTCAAGCCACAGAATTAGGTGCCATGTGACCCACTGTGGGCATCACTGTTCCAGGTTCTCTGCTTCATTCCTTCTACCAATGGGAGTCCAAGAAACCAACTACCTTTCAGCCCAATGTTATCTACAAATAGAAGGAGTGTCTGCGCATTCATGGCCACGGGAGAATCTCAAATCCACGACACTATTTCAGCCCCAGGGAAACATTATCCTTTCTCAATAAGTGGCATCTTCTGCATAATCTTTTTTTTGGACTAATTAGACTGAAAGCTCTATGGGCAAGGAACCTCTTTCCTCCTGCGTTACTGAAGACTTGGCACTTATGCTTCCATTTAATATATATATTGTTTTATATTTATTGCATTGCTTGTAATGGTTTCATTTTTTAGTTGGCTTTGATAATTTATTATCACCATCAATTTTTCTTCTATCAAAACATTCCTAGAATGAATTCACTAGCTGGGACCTGGCGAAACTGCAGTATTTCCAGTGGGAGGATAAAGAACTTAGAAATAATGGATTTTCCTAACATTTTGCTCCTCTGACTTCATAAAAACAACCATTGCTACATTAGCAAACCAGTGAAAACGAACAAAGTGTGCTATCAGCATGAGCTATTCATGACTGCTTATTAGGCTTAGAAATAGAGTGACCCCTCTATATCTTTCGTTATATCGTTTTTATTGTTTCTCATAATACTTATTGGAAAGCCAGGATATATTAAGGTCTAAGAAGCCCCTGAGCAAGCTGCCGATGATAAAATCCATTTGAGGAGCACATTTGGCCCTATGGGTGTCCAGTTAAACGGCCGTGCTCTAGACTCTAGGGTTCAGGTGAACCTTCAGAATTAAGGTTTAAATTATAAAAGTTCCTTCCTCCTCAAAATGTCAGTAGTTCTGGCCTGTTCAGCAAAGGCCTGTATAGATGAGCCATGAATGAGGAGGCCCCAGTGCTCTCATATCCAGGCTGAGTTCCTCCAAGACATTTCCATGAATAAATGAACAGGCTGCCCCAATGTGAAAGCCCTCCGACTGGTCACATACACTTATTTTGCAATGCTTCTCCTATGTATTCTTTTCTTCTTTTTCCTATTGTTCCATTTAATTCCTTTTTTTTTTTTTCCTTTTTTTTTTGCTTTTCAACCCTCGGCCCAGAAAAGCTAAAAAAACAAAACAATAAACATGAATGCCCTGTTTGCTCTCTTTTTTTCTTCTGCTGCTTTCTTTTGTGATTTTATAACGCATTGACTTTAAGTGGGGGGGAACGGCAGCCATTGTCTCTGGCTCAGCCTTCAATAGTTCAATAACTACCAGAAGTCACAGCTGAGCGAATACACGGGAAACGCCTTCTATTTGAACCTTTTGAATAAAACCTGAAAAGCCTGCATCCCCCCAACCTTGCTACATACATCCCCATGCCCATTGCCTCAGAATAATTGCACATTGGCTTCCTATTGATAGAATGACGGCAGAGTAACACTTGCTAGGCCTTCCCAGGGATAGAAAGTCCTTTCTTTTCTCTTGCCCTTTGCAAAATACACACTGACCATCTCTTTTCCAAAAGTGAGATAATCTGAAAGGCCTTTTGGGCAGCAAGCATTTTTATTTGTCTGTATAGAAACCGTTATTAGCTAAATTAGCTAATTATTAGTGACATGCTGATTTATAGAAGCAGGACAGCTAAGTTGAACAGCTGATGTAATGGAGCAAGAAATTCATATTTATTCATTAAGTGGCACTTTGCTAGAAATGATTCAGTCACATATAGATTGAACAGAATGTGCCTATTGCAACAATATCTTGTGCTTATAATATTGGGTATATAGAGAAGCCAATGTAATGCACAATAATCTTTATAGACTTGTTATCCAGAATGCTCTGGACTTAGGGTTTTCTGGATAACAGATCTTTCCGTAATTTGGATATTCATACCTTAAGGGCAGAGACATATGGGAAGATTCGGGGAGTTTTAGGCGCCCAGCGACTAATCGCCTCTTCCTCTCCCTGAAAAGCCTTCCCGCCGACGAGAATCGAAAACGCTGGCGGGATGGCACTCTGAGCGATTTGTTTTCCGAAGTAGGCGAAGTTCACGAAGCGATCTGAGTGCCATCCCGCCAGCTTCCCGTGTATATCTGCCCATACTCTACTAGAAAATCATGTAAACATTAAATAAACCCAATAACTTGGTTTTGCTTTCAATAAGGTTTAATTATATCTTAAGCCCCCCATAGACGCAAAGATTTTTCTTGCCGAACAACCGATTTTAGCGAAATCCGACCAATCCCTCGAAATGATCATGCGGTTAGTGGGATTCGAACAATTGTACATCTTACGATTTTTCGGCCGACATCTGTCAGAAAATTGATCGGTCAGGTTTTAAAATCCTTATCGGTCCCAGTGCAATCTCTCTATGTTTGCAGAGCCAAGCAGGCAGCTCCCCTTTGTTTTCCTGGCAATATCGCCTGAAATTATCTTTTTAGTTGATGGACACACCGTACACTTAAATGATTGTTTCGAAATATTCGTGGTCTCGCGAAAATGATCGGATCTTTTAAAAATCTTTATATCTATGGCCGGCTTTAGTTTGGACCACATACAAGGTCATGTTTTATTATTACAGAGAAAAAGGAAAAACTTCAAAAAAATGTGATTGTTTGATTTTACAGGAATAGGATCTGTTATCCGGAAACCCGTTATCCAGAAATCGCCGAATTACAGAAGGATCTCCCATAGACTTTATTTTTTCCAAATAATCCAGGATTTTAACAAAGATTTGCTTTTTCTCTGTAATAATAAAACAGCACCTTTTACTTGATCAAAACTAAAGGCCCCCATACACAGGCCGATGAAAGCTGCCGACAGACCGAGTATGCAGCTTATTGGGCCGTGTTGGGGTCAACCGACGGGCTTCCCTGATCGATATCTGGCTGCTGAAAATCGGGCAGATCTCGATCAGGCAGGTTAAAAAATCCTGTGGGATCACGGCCACATCTATGCATCTATGCGGTCCTGTGATCTGACCAACCGGGGAGAGATCCGATCGTTTAGCGACATCACCAAACGAGCGGATCTCTACGCATATGGCCACCTTTATATATAATTAATCCTTATTGGAGGCAAAACCAGGGTTTATTTAATGTTTACATGATTTTCTAGTAGGCATGAAGATCCAAATTATGGAATAACAGGTCCCATACCTGTAATGGAGTCAATCTATTCTGGCTGTTTTGGTTACCGGGAATTTCTGATAACGGATCCCATACACGTATCTGTAGGGACATTAACTCCTGGGAGATGGTCTGTTTTGCAAATGTAGATTGAAACTGCTCCTATTTCACAAATGTACTTTATTTGCTTCCAATAAGGATTCATTATATCTTAGTTTGGATAAAGTACAAGGTAATGTTTTATTATTACAGAGAAAAAGGAAATCATTTTTTCTTAATTATTTGATTAAAATGGAGTCTATGGGAGATGGCCTCTGTAATTCAAAGCTTTTTGGACAACAGGTTCTAGATAACGAATCCTATACTTGTATAGTTTAAAAAAACCTATATAACAGCCTTTGTGACTTTTATATAGTCAATGAATTAATATCCATATAATACACAAAACCATGAATATCTTGTAAATTATATCCTTATATACGGTGAGTTCTGATGTCATCAGTTATAAACGTGAGTTCTGATGTCATTTCTGTCACATGACTCACTGAAACTTGTGTATTATAATAAATAAAGTACCCCCAGTTGCAAAATATGAGGATATTAGAAGTTACCTCTGAGTTCCATGACCTTCCATGGCCTTTGGCCTTGTGTTTATATATGGTCATGAAACTCCGAGGTAACTTATAATAATCTTTTGGGGTTGGTAATTAGAAATGCTGAGTATTCTGTATTTGGGGTTGGTGAGCAGAGATGCTGGGGTTGCTGAATTTAAGGTTGGTAAGGAGAGATGCTGACACTGATCATATTTAGTAGTGTTCTTCATTCTCTATAGAAGTGATATCATGCTCTTTTTTCTGTCCTGAAATGGAAATGTTTTTGTGGTGGAGGCCATGAGAAATTATATTTTTGCAGACACCTGTAAAATACACTGAACTGTATAACCAGACGCCCAATGGCCCTCAACAGAAAATGTGTCTCCCTAGTGCCCCACGACTCATCAGTTTCATAATTCCACCATTTTAATCCAACCATTTACATTAAGACTTCGGTCTGGGGCCTTTGTGCAGTCGCAGTGCCCTGTTTTTATTACTCCCCTGGGTACAGAAATGTGTACTTATATGAGAGTGGGAATTTCCATTAAATTGGCTGCATCTCTGAATAAATGCTGTTCTTCATCCATGGAGTTAAATGGAAAATTCCCTCAATATCCTTTTCTAAAGTTGCTTAATAGCCTTCCCGTGAGACCTTTACACAACGACATATCATTTGCTTCTATTAAGGAGCCCCTTCAAACAAGGGGGACGTGTGGTTACAAGTGAATTATGTAAGCGTCAGATCTGCTCCTTTCAGCCAAAAGCATTTGAACTGATTTTCTGTCTACTTGCAGCAGAAATCTATATTTCACCAAATATATATATTATGCATTAAATTTCAAATACTAATAAACCCAAACAGGAAGCTGTAAGTCAGTCTATTTAATAAAGAATCCAGGCAGTGGCCCCCAATACTGAGGCGCTGAATGTCTGTGGTTATTCGTCATGTTTTCATGAGCAGCGCAGCAGATGGATGGAAAGGGGTCCTTATTTTCAGGCAAATACTTAACCCTTTAGCGTGACATAAAGTCTCTTACGAGGATCAGTTTTTCATTCAGGGAACTTTACGAATGATGTGAAACTAAATACTAAGCAATAACTATACTATGATTCTACTTTTCTTCACTGTACATGTACAAAATGAAATATTATATATATACAAATATACACTAAATAAAAGGAGTAAGAACACTCAGAAACCCTATATCTAAATTATTGGTTAGGAATTCCCATTGTGTCCCTTGATGGGGGGCTGCACTCAAAGGACGGCTGCAGAGACATCAAGATTATGAATTCAACTCCTGGTACACAATGAAACCAGCTTAAATACCATTAAAATATTGTGCCTCAGCTGTATTAGTATGTGTTCTTCTTGCAGTAGGATCAGTGGCATAACAAGCAGGCTCTGGGGGGCACGGTATGCACAACCTGGTACTGCCTACACCAACTAGCCCTGTTCAGTCAGCCACACGCAAAAATTTAGAAGAAGAAACAGCTGTGGAGGGGGAATTTTCAAGCTATAGAGGAAGCCGACCCTGTGGTCCGGCCCTCAATTTTCCCTGGGGACCCCCGGGTGAGTGGCGGCTGCTATCACTATAGTCATGCCACTTAATTTCTTTCCATTTTGCACTATCACGGTTCAGAATTCGACTAGAAGGGGCCCTTATAATGTAGGAAGTTTGGGGCCCCATCTGAAAGAGGAGGAGAAATTGCATAAATAAGGAATAGGCAATTGCAATACTCCCACTGAACATATACTGTATAGGAGGGTAAAGGTTTTGCAAGCGTTTAGTGTCTTAGTCCCTGGAAATGTTATCAGCAAGCTAGGTTTGGGCCCCATTACAGTTGGAAGGGGAGTAGGTCCCTTGGAGTTTATGGTGCCAGGTTTCCACTAAATTATAAAAAGAGAAGCACACAGATGCTCTGCCTATCTAGTTCCCCCACTGGCTGGAGGGATTGGTGTGGTGCTCCATATGGCCTGGATCGGAGGAAGGTTCCAGCATAGGAGAAGTGCAAGGACAGTTTTATTATAGTCAATCTAGGATTGATAGACAGGAATCAGGGGTTAGTTAGTAGAGCAGCCAGAGGCTCCAACTATAAGGCTAGCAAGGGTTAGTACCCTGCAGTTTCAGTGCTGCCATTCAAGGGACCCAAGTGTTTAGGCTCAGGGATAGAGAGATCCTTGGGACCATTGTGAGCTTTGCCTAGTGATGGAGATTTTCACCAAGGCAGGCAGTTATACCTCTGAGATGTTGTGAACACTAAACCAGACAGAGTGAGTATTGACTGGATGACTCTCGTTGGAAGCACTTACATAACTGACCATGTACCATCCAAGTCAGCACCAACCATTTCTAAAGTATTTCATCTGTTAATAAAGAGTTCATCAGTTTTTAAAGAGCCACTGGTGGCAAAATTTATTTGAGGAATTCGTCTCTTGGAAGTGGAGATGTGTGGTTAACCCTTCCTCCAACAGTAATCGAGGAATAGAAGATTCCTACGTAACACATGCCTAGACCGTGGAGTTGTTACTGCCTTAAATACAGTCAGGGTAAGATCTGGTAAAGTACAAGGTACTAGTGAGCACTCTGTTTACTAAAACCTGTTACATACAGAATGTATTTACTGAAAATATCTAACATGACAAAGTCTATGACCTTTGTACTTACTTTATCTTATGTCTTTCCGCAAAGGCACTACCTTGATGTTGGACCTGTTATTAAGCCTGTGTAAGGAGGCAAATGTAAATTAAGTTAATAGGTAAATCATAATTAGTTTTGCCACTAGGTGGCAGTGAATCCTAAATTAAACTGTGAAACATAAAGTTGTTGGTAGTGAAAGGTGAATAAAGCAAACAGGAACAGGAAATACGTTGGCCGTTTTTGGTAGTGATAGAGCAAGGGAAAGCAGTCTATATCAGGGAAATGTATGAGCAAGAATGGTGCTATAATTTACCTGTTAAGAAGTCACCACAATAAACTTGAACTGTTTATGAGAAACTCTTCCATACCTCCTCTAATCTCTGTATTATGCCTGTGCCAGTGAGTCTCTGGGTGTATAGATGAGGAAAGGGAACACTATGAAGATCTTGTAGACGGTGAAGAATTTGCATAAATATATGGATCTCTGCTCTGTGTGATTACTGTCCTGGCATATTTAAAAGAAACAGTGTGCAGATAAGTGAAGCCTTTGCCTTCCTTCTCACGATGTGCAGGATGAAGAGATACAGAGCTGAACTGATTAGAAACAGATGGACAAAATGGCTAAAGGGATTCCAAGGTTTAGAAATGAAAACCCACTTGGCAAATAATTGCTTTCTCAGTTCCAATAATTACATTAATTGTGTTCAGGGACGCTATCTTTCATTCATACTTTCAGCCATTCTCTTGTGTATATAAACCTGGCTGAAAGGGACAATGAGGTCCTTTAAAAATATTGGTGGCTAGGACCCCACACGGTAAAAAAAAATTGGTGTCCAGGGCCCCCCACATTATAAAAACATTGGTGGCCAGGGCCCCCCTTAAACGTCCATGTAAAAAAAATTGCCCCCCCCCAGACGTTTTAAAAAAAATTGGTGCCCAGCTATGTTGCACTTATTTCATTAGTGTGGCCCACCTGCTGTAAATGAACTGTCAATTTCAGAAGGGAGGAGGGGAGCACAGGTGGCTGCACCTTCCAGTGACAGCATTTTCTTCCCTTATTGGTCACGGAATTTCAAGTCCCGATAAAGCTGCATGGTTATTGGATGAGCTGGTGGGGAAGTTCAAACCTCAGCTATCCAATCCCTAAGCAGCTCAACCGGGACAGAGTATGGCACCCACAGGGAGCATAGGACAAGCAGAGTATGGCATACACACAGGGAGCATAGGGCAGGCAGAGTATGGCGCACACAGGGGCATAGGACAGGCAGAGTATGGCACACACAGGGGGCAAAGGGCAGGCAGAGTATGGCACACACAGGGAGTATAGGACAAGCAGAGTATGGCATACACACAGGGAATATAGGACAAGCAGAGTATGGCACACACAGGGAGCATAGGGCAGGCAGAGTATGGCGCACACAGGGGCATAGGACAGGCAGAGTATGGCACACACAGGGGGCAAAGGGCAGGCAGAGTATGGCACACACAGGGAGTATAGGACAAGCAGAGTATGGCATACACACAGGGAATATAGGACAAGCAGAGTATGGCACACACAGGGAGCATAGGGCAGGCAGAGTATGGCGCACACAGGGGCATAGGACAGGCAGAGTATGGCACACACAGGGGGCAAAGGGCAGGCAGAGTATGGTACACACAGTGAGCATAGGGCAGGCACAGTATGGCACACTAGGGCAGGCTGAGTATGGCATACACAGGCAAACTAGGGTAAAAAGAGCATGGCACACCCAGGCAAACTAGGGCATGCAGAGTATGGCACACCCAGGCAGACTAGGGCAAGCAGAGTATGGCCCACAAAGGCAGCATGGGGCAAGCAGAGTATGACACACCAAGGCAGACTGGGGCAAGCAGAGTATGGCACACCAAGGCAGCATGGGGCAAGCAGAGTATGGCACACCAAGGCAGACTGGGGCAAGCAGAGTATGGCACACCAAGGCAGACTGGGGCAAGCAGAGTATGGCACACCAAGGCAGACTGGGGCAAGCAGAGTATGGCACACCAAGGCAGACTGGGGCAAGCAGAGTATGGCACACAAAAGCAGCATGGGGCAGGCAGAGAATGGCACATGGGCAGCATAGGGCACACACAGGCAAAGTAGGGCAGGCAGTGCATGGCACGGACAGACAAAGTAAGGCACACACAGGCAGAGTTGGACAGGCACACACAGGTAGGGTAGAGCAGGCACAGGCAGAGCCGAGTAGGAGACATTTCAGGACCACTCCACTCTGCTCTACTATGTACGGTGACACAATGCCAGTGCTGCTGTCTGAGGTGTAAACAGGTGAACAATGTGGGCACTGACAGTCTGAACAATACAGGGTCTTAGAATTGATAACAATGCAGGGCTTTTACAGCCTGAATATGTGGTGTGAACAATGCAGGGGCCAGATGACCTCAGTTCTGATATCTTTTAATACTTACAGAAAGATAAGCAATCAAAGAAGCCACAGTGTGGAGGGCCACACAAGGGGGGATGGGCACGGGCTTCCAGTTGGACAGCATCGCTCCAGGGCATTGTTTGACCCCCAGCTGCATGTATTGGATGAACTCATGAGTTCCACAGAATACTTAGCATGATGTCCTGTCTGGGATGTGTGAAATAAATGGCCAACCACCTGAAAAATGTTGGACAGCACTGAGTTAGTGGATAAATAATATGTTTTCCATTTAAAATACAAGAGCAGATTAACCCTTCTCTCTTTATCCTCTCACACCTCCAAAGGAAACCATTGGCAATCCCTGAGACAGGTTGATGGAAATGGTGATGCCAACACACGTGCTCCAAACGGGGCCAGATATTGGTACAATGTGGATTTGCATGCATATTCAGTGATCCCAAAGTGTATTGCAACTTGCAAGTCTAAAGACCATCCGTCAATTTCAAAGGGGTTGTTCATCTTTAAATTAACGTTTAGTATGATGGACAGGGTGATATTCTGGGACCATTTGCAATTGGTTTTCATTTTTTATTATTCGTGGGGTTTGAGTTATTTACCTTTTGCTTTGTGCTCTGGTTTATATCAGATTATCAGTCATACGCAGAGAGGTAAATGAATCATGTTTAAAACAGAATAATCCGGACGATCTTCCCAAACATAAATATGATGTATATACACACATATAACAGTCCTTCCAGCAGATGATTAGGCCTTAACTCTTGAGGGTTTGTGCAATGTAAGAGCTGAAGTTCTCAGTTATCTGTCTTTGCTGCATGTGTCCACTAATGATATGCGTGTGGTTGTTTTAAGGGGCATTTAACCCTTTCATTTTACACCTGATTTGTGTTAACTACCAGATCATTTTTCAATAATTTTTGGTCAGTTTAGGAGCCTTTCCTGGGTGGAACTGTTTGCTCACGAAGTAAAACTGTATTTTGTATTATTTTTTTTAGAACTCATCCTATTTTATAAAAAAATGTATTTTTCATAACACAGTGAAATATTTCAGAACTATTATATGCACAGATATGCAACAGATTTGGAAAAGCCAGTTTCTCCCAAGCTAAGTGCTGCAATACCAAATATGTTTAGATTTGTGGAATTTCCGGACTTTTTCTAAAAATTTCCACCACTGTTCCAAAGACAAGCAAACTTTAGAGGCCAAAAATACCGCTAACAATAAGTTGACCCTAGAAAATCATATTTTAAATACTCTGATCATTTCAAAATGAGTTAAGTTAAAGGACCAGTAACACCAAAAAATTAAACTGTTTTAAAGTAATGAAAATGTAATGTACTGTACTGTTGCCCTGCACTGGTAAAACTGATGTGTTTGCTTCAGAAACACTACTATAGTTCATACAAATAAGCTGCTGAGTAGCAATGGCGGAAATTGAAAAAAGGCTATATGGCACAGGATAAGTGGTGGCTAAAGATAGCATTATGTTCTACAGAGCTTATCTGTTATCTGTTGTGTAACCTGAGCCTTTTCTCTTTTGAATAGCTGCCCCCATTGCTACACAGCAGCTTATTTATATAAACAATAGTAGTGTTTCTAAAGCAAACACACCAGTTTTTCTAATGCAGGGCAACACTACATTATATTTTTATTACTTTAAAACAATTTCATTTTTTAATGTTACTGGTCCTTTAAGTGGTGGGGAAGAGGATTTCAAGACTATAGTTCCTCTATAGTTACGCCAGTGGCCATCATTTTTATTTTTTTATGTATAGCTTTTGAATTATTATCTTCTTCTGGCTCTTTCCAGCTTTCTAAAAAACAAATGCTCTATAAGGCTACACATTTATTGTTATTACTACTTTTTATTACTCATCTTTCTATTCAGTCCCTCTTCTATTCGTCATTGAGTCTCTTATTCAAATCAATGCATGGTTGCTAGGGGAATTTGGACCCCAGCAACCCGATTACTGAAATTGCAAACTGGAAAGATGCTGAATAAAAAGCTAAATGACTCAAAACTCACAAATAATAAAAAATGAAAACCAACTGCAAATTGTCTCAGAACATCACTCTCTACATCATACTAAAAGTTCATTTAAGGAGAATAATCCATGTAATACTTCACTGCCTAAACCTTGTGATTAACAAACTAATACTGTATAGTATATACTGCCTTTACTAAAAATCTATTTATTTTGAAAATATTTTATTTGATTTTCATGTTAAACAAATGATAACAGTATGACAGCGCATTTTATGCAGATGAAAGACAAGTTATAATCGATACAATGGCATAAAATTATTTAAAACGAAATACCATTTAATGAGACTGACAACAACTAACTAAAATGAACTAAGCCAGTGGATGTAAACATATTGAAAGAAATAAAGAAAAATGTCCATTCATTGACTGGAATGTCTGAAAGCACATCTTATAAATGGAGAAACCGTCCTAAATAATAAAAATCTGATCTATTTCTGTGGGTGGGTTGAGCACAGTTATTGCTGCTGGTGTAGCATTTCAAAGCCACTGTCCCCAAACAAATACACGTACAGTAGAGTTGTGCCCCAAGGGAAGGCGGGCATTGGATTTGTTTAGCTGTTGGAGCCTTTTGTTATTGGGAAGGATGATGGTTGAAATGATGGATGCTGAGAGTAAATTTGATGAACATATTTCTTATTGCTTTGAATTGCTGCTGATGGATTCAACTTCATAGCAGCGTCAACTGTACGACCTGTGTTTATGTCTCCCAAAGTAAAAACTGACAATGTGGCCCCAAATGAATGGACAAACACTGACACGCATAACTTTCCTTTGTTTTCCAGAGCCAAAACGAAACCATGATTTATAGGAACAAATGCTACCTGGAGTCGGTCAGTCTGCACTTCAGAGCTTGCAGGTCTTGCAGGGCACAATACATTGCTTGTTCATAGGATCCTTTATATAAAACTGCCTAGTATCCAGGAGAAATAATACGTGTGAAATTACAATACTTTGCTTTGAGGTTCCTTAGTTCCCAATAGCTGATCCACTGGGCTGGATAGTCAATACTAGTGATGGGCGAATTTATTCGCCAGGCGCGAATTTGCGGCGAATTTGCGCGATTCGCCGTCGGCGAATAAATTCGCGAAACGTTCGCGAAAATTCGCAGAAAAAATTCGCCGGCGTCAAAATTTTTTTTTCGAAAAAACGGACGCCGGCGCCAAAAACGGGCGCTGGCGTCGAAAAAAACGGGCGCCGGCGTCAAAAACGAGACGCCGTTTCGCAAATTTTTCGCCGTTTTGCGAATTTCGCGTGAAATTCGCTAATTTTTCGGCGAAGCGAAACTGCACAAATTCGCCCATCACTAGTCAATACAGATAATGGACTAAATTGGACTCCTGGCAATCTGGGGAGAGACCAAGTATATATTGAATAACCAAATTATTTTTATGAGTTGCTCAAGCTGCTGTTTTAGCCAGTATCTACACATGGTGGTTAACTTTTAGGGGGTTATTTATCAAAGTCTGAATTTATCTGAATATTTTCTGAAAAAAAACTCCAAACAAATCCGCACAGGTTTTTTCAGCTTATTTATTAATACACCTTCACTGAAAATTTTGTTTGCGGGAAAAAATCGTGGAAAATATAATTTTCGCTATTTTTTTCCAGCAGCAATAAACTATTACTCTGTTTGTTTACAATTGCATTATTATTATTACTTTTGATTAAAAAATGTTCTAGTCAGGCCCTCCCCGGTTCATATTCCAGCTTCTTATTCATTCTTGTTGTTAAGATAAACAAGACCCTAGCAACCAGTTAGCTGCTGTTCCCAAACTAGAGAGTTGCTGAATAAAAAGCTAACTGAAAAAATAAAAATGAAAATCTAATCATAAATTGTCTCAGAATATCGCTGTCTACATCATACTAAAAATGTGTTTAAAGGTGAACTACCCTTTACTATGTTTGTTTGTTTTTTGTGTGAAGGTGCTAGGGGCCTTTGTAAACTCCACTGGGCCAGGGACCCATGAATGATGCATAAACTCTGTAAAAGTGCAGCAAATTATATCCACAATATTTAAATAAAGCATGATACTGATAATATTGTCTGGGATTGTTGTAGAATAGGATAGTTAGGACATTTTCCCTGTACCACAAGAATTGCAGGACCCCTAGGGAGAATAATATTGATATTGATTCCTCCGAACCACCCTCCTACAAAAATAGAGGAAAGATGTTGCTCTAATTGCTTCTCAACACAGTTCACAATACTCAATACGAGTAAATGAGGATGTCACAGTGTAGTAGAAACAGGCTGTAAAAAGCAATGAAACAATTGTCATTGATGTCTAAAGGAACAGTAACACCAAAAAACAAAAGTGTTTTAAAGTAATGAAAATATCATGTACTGAAACAGTGGTTTTACTAGTGTAGGGCAACACTGCGTTGTATTTTTATTACTTAAAAACAATTTCATTTTTTTGATGTTACTGGTCCTTTAACATCTGTCACTTTCTGAAACTACAGAGGATTAGAGTAGTGGAAAGCTGGGACCCCATCCTAAAAGAAAACATTAACTCTCTGGCTTCATTTGATCGAAAACTCCCAGCATCTCCCAATAAAAAAGAATGTATGTAACCTGCAGCCCTCCAGTTGTTGTTGAAGGACCATTCCCAGCTTGGCTTGGAGGAATCAATATCATTATCCCTAGGGGTCCTGCTTTGCTGGGGATACAGGGAGAATGTCTTAATCATCCTATTCTAAAACCTGCCCTGGCTATATTATCATTATTATGCTTTTTTTAATAGAGTGGATATATTCTGTAGCACTTTAAGGGCAAGGCCAGATGTGGTGTTTTTGCGGTGTTTTTACGTTGCGTTTTTAAAAATGAACAGCCAGGCGTAAATACGCATAAACTGCACTACCACTGAAACTAATGGAAAACGCATTATGGCAATTCACACAGGGCGCTTGCAAGCTGAAATCTGCCGCAGGATGCCAGTATTGGCGTTTTTTAGCAGAAACGCCAATACGCCAAGAAACTACCAAATCATTAGACTCTATGGGATCTGCACATTTGAAACCACACTGTACGTAAATACACAGCGTATTTTAAATATGGCGTCCAAATTCAATGAGAACAATGAGAAGTGCATGTTGGGAAAATAATCGTACGTGCTGAAAAACGCATGAAAAACACGTGTTGACGGTCGCGTGTGGTTTCAGTAGCGTATTTACGCCTGGCTGTTCTTTTTTAAAAACGCAACGTAAAAAATGCAGCAAAACCACCACGTCTGGCCTTACCCTTAAAGGGCATGTAAAGGCAAAAAAATAAAATCCCATTTTTACTTTCTTTAATGAAAAAGAAACCTATCTCCAATATACTTTAATTAAAAAATGTGTACTGTTTTTATAAGAAACCTGACTGTATGCAGTGAAATTCTCCCTTCATTTACTGCTGTGGATAGGAATTGTCAGATGGTCCCTAACTGCTGAGCAGGGAAACAATCATACTTATGAACAGCGGGTGGAGCCCCCGCCTTACTTCCCAGCCATGCAGAACTCAAGCAACTTTGTTTATGACGATCCCTAAGCAGCCCAGACCACACTGAGCATGTGCACAGTCTTAGTCTTGCAAAGATGTTTAACAAAGTTACAAGATGGTGACCCCCTGTAGCCAACTTTGAAAGCATAAATTATTTGTTTGATTAGGCTTGTGGTGCAGTAAGTTCATGTTTATATTTAGTATACAAAATACAGCATTTCTAGCCTTATTCTATTTTAGACTTTACATGCCCTTTAAAGAGATTATGCATCATGTACGAGTCCCTGGACCAATGGAGCTTACAGTCTACAGTCCCTAGCACCTTTGCACACACTAGGGTCAGTTTCATAGTGTTTGCCATCATATTGTGGTAGAGAAAGCAAACAAAGCTGAAATAAAAGCAGTTACAGGGCTGAAAGAGGAAACTAATAGGAGGAATAAGATAGGAAGAGCCAGTACAGAAATCATAGACCTCCAGAATGCTGAGGCAGTGTAGCCTTGTGAGGTTACACAAAGGATGTCTCACCAAACTGGGCTTTTCCATCTCTCCTGCTGAGGAAGGATGTGGCCTGGCATTGAGCCAATCACAAAACCAATACGGCATCTGTTTTATTTTGTTAAACCAGTGTGACACTTAGACGGTTTCTACTGTGAGAGGAGGCAAAGCTAATCTTATCCCTTTCATTATACCCCAACTGCAGTCAAGTGTGCATGTTGTGCACCGACATCGTTTATCAATATATATGAAATGACAAAATTGTTCTCTTGCAGGAAAAAAAGAACGTGTAATTTTGCTGCTGTGTGACATCAGCGACTTGGTTACTTATTGTGCTTATCGTTATATTTTTCCTTTATTATTCAAAAGGGACATTGACTTTAAAACTTTTTAGAATAATGCAGGCAATGGATTGGTTAAAAAAAAAACTTGTCATTCGCCATTTTTTTTTATTTTGTGTTTTTTTTCCTTAAAATGTAATTCTGCAGCTCTCCGTTGTGAAACTGAAAGTGCTATGCAGTTACGATGATCCCATGTGATATAAGGACCAGGCAGTCGCTTGAATGACAGACTGGAAAATAAACGATAAATCATAATAAAAACAGCAATAGAAACTATAATAATGATTATAGATATACTGAAGAAAATAAAGGGTGGCGCAATTTTAACAATTTTAACGCTTGGGAAACTGGCATGTATTTCTGCGTGCAGCGTGCCTGAGAATGAGCAACACAGCCATGGAAATCGGGCAACTAGAAGTAAATTTCATGCTGACAACCATGTCTCATTGCAGTCAGGGTGAACACAGCCTATTCCCTAATGTTATCCGCTCACAATGACTTGCCTGACAACTTGACTCTGTTATGCTTATTTACCCACACAAAGGTACAAATTGTAAAATAAACTTGCTAATTGGGTCATTCATTTGGGACTGCGCCTTCCTTCACCCTCTCCCCCACTGGATTCATTTCACAAAAGAGACATCAGTTTGCTACATCACAGATTTTCAAGGCCTTTATTGTAGCTATAAATCCCTTATACTTTGCCAGTTAGAATAATGATTTTAGAGGGGACATCTCTGGAATGCAGAGCTACATAGAAATTGTCATAATTAAACAAAAGAAAAATAATACATAGTATGTGCATTTAAACAGAGCTGGTTTTAGGGTCAGGCAGACTCTACGCTGCCATTGTGGGCCTAGCCAGCCAACCTCCTTGTCCCCTATGCAAGAGACGGGGGCAGGGTGAAAGGTAAGCGACCAGGGTCGGACTGGGCTGGTGGGGCATCAGGAAAAAACCCGGTGGGTCCCCGGCTCTTGTGAGCCCCGCTGGCCCAGTCCTGTTCTCTGCACTAATCTTTTTGCCACAGGTCACAGCAAATACAGGGTGTGCGGTGGTGGGGGGTGGCTCTTTGGCGGACCCGGGCCCCCCAGTCCGACCCTGTAAGTGACATCCTGTTGGGGGATGGACATTGGCCCAGACTTGGGTTAGGTGACAGAAGAGGTAAGTGCCTAGCACCCATCCTCCATTGCACCCTAGACATGTGCTTCTAGTCAGGGCCACCATCAGAAATTGCGGTCCCCATAAAACAACATTTTCTGGGCACTGGCCCCACCCCAGCCAGTCCCCAAACCCCACCCAAGATCCCCCACACTACAGTAAAAATACCTCACAAACATGAGCATTAAAATAGAAAAAAACACTTTTGGTCAAAGGATTATTAAGCCTGCCACCATTTCAAGGTAGACTCTTTAAGCAGCTATTTACTCTAACCTAAATGGCACTTTGTTTTAGAATTTGTCTGCATTTTTAATGTACATATAAGAGCCATTTGGTTTAATCCCTTGGTCAAAAGAAAACACTGGTGGCCAGGGTCCCCCCTACAAGTTGAAAAAAAAAACACACACATTGGTTCACAGGGCCCCTCAAAAGTTTAAAAAAAACATTGGTGACCAGGGTCCCCCAGAAAAGTTTTAAAAAGACATTGGTGACTAGGAGTTTTTACCTTGAAAGTCTGGCAGGTGATCTCCTTCCTCTTCTTCAGCTCCATTTGTCAGCTTTGGCTTTTTGCGGTGGCTTCTGCTCCTTTCAGCGGTTGCTTCAACGACTCAAGGGGCCCGGCTAATCCAGGACGTGCAGCATGGCTGGGCCATAAAGTAACAAGAAAGTCTGGAGAGTCTTTGCAAGTATGTAGTTTTTATTGTCGCACTACATGTTTCGGACCCATCTGGTCCTTCCTCTGGTGCATGTTATAAACAGTGTGTGAAAAAAACAGCTTTTAAACCCTCCATTACCCATAAGCCCCACGTGTATCTACAGCTCCATCTTGTGGCCAGTAGACAGTAATACAGCAGTATATTTTAACATCTGAATACTATGTTTCCATCTATTCACTTGTAACACCAATAGCAAATTCAGTAGTTAGGCGATACAGTTACAGTTATGTTTCAAAATAAGTTAACCTCACCATGGTGGTTTAAATATAATGTCCATTGTATCAGTGCCCTCTTGTTCGAGACAACTGTAAAAGATACATATACAAGTTTTTAGTAAGAAGTTAGCAATTTTAAAGCCATTTATCTCGGCACCATTTTTAACTATTTCACAAAAAACATTTTCACAAAAAGCATTTTAGACTCCAAGCTTCATTAATCCCGAATGGTTCAATGCAATTTAGTCTTTCCATCCATCTAGCCTCACATTGTAACAGTGTTTTCTTTCTATCGCCTCCTCTTAGTGGGTGATCCACTTGTTCAAGGACCATCCACCTAAGGCTTGCTGCATTATGTTTAGCTTCAGAAAAATGTTTCCCAACTGGTGTTTGGGTTTTCTTTTCTGTTGGATTATATGAACTGATGGACCTTTTATGTTCCCCTATCCTTATTTTTATGTTACGTGACGTTTGTCCCACATAAACCATACCACAGGGGCATTTTAGTGCATAGACAACCCAATCAGTATTACAAGTGGAATATTGTTTGATTGGAATCTTCTTACCATTATGTGGATGGGTGATGTAGTCCCCTTTGATTATGGAGTTACAGCAACTACAGTTCAGGCAAGGGAAGGTGCCATTTTTTGGGGTGCTTAAGAATCTTATATTCCGTTTTTTTACATGAATATCAGCTTTGACCAGATGGTTAGCAATATTTCTCCCTCTTTTATAAGAAAAAAGCGGTTTCTCGCGAAACAATCTCCCGAATTTATGGTCTTTACTCAAAAGTGACCAATGTTTTTTTACAATGCCTTCAATTTGTTTGCTCAACCCCCCATATTCTGTCACAAACGGGATCCTTCTGTCCCTATTTGGTATTTTCTTTTTTTGTAACAGTGTTGACCTAGGGAGTGCTAGTACTTCATCTCTTGTTGTACACAGCCTTTCATGATCATAACCCCTTTCAGTGAATTTATTGATCAATTTATTGGAGGCTTCTACATATTTTTGGTCATCAGAGGCTATTCGCCTAATGCGCAGAAACTGTCCTTTTGGTATGCCTCTTATTGTGTTAGGGGCATGAAAGCTATCTGGCCTAAGTATGTTATTCCTCTCCAATGGTTTATTGTACAACTCTGTAGTGATTTTCCCTTGTATATTGCTCACATTCACATCAAGATAATGTATGTTGTCTTTGCTATACTCTGCTGTGAATTTAACTGTAAGATGTTGCTCATTTAAATACTTCAAGAATTCGAGTAAATGTGTTTCACTGGAGTTCCAAATTATGAACACGTCGTCCACAAATCTATAATAGCACACAATATGGTGATTATATTTCGGGTTTTCCAATATCAGCCGTTTTTCCAGTATGCACATAAAGATATTGGCATAACTAGGGGCTAGGTTACTTCCCATCGCTGTGCCTTGGGTCTGTAGGTAATAGGTCTCATCAAACCTAAAGTAATTTTTCCTCAATACTAATGACATTAATTCCAAAAGGAAATAAACCTGGTGGTGGGAGAGTTTCTCTGTCAGTAGCATTTGTTCAGTGCAGTACATACCCTCTTCATGGGGAATTGAGGTGTACAGGGATTGTACGTCTATACTACAAAGTATCCATTCAGGGTTGATCTTACCTAATGTCTCTAGGCGGTTCAAAAAATCAGTGGTGTCTTTTAGACACTGAGGAATTTTCTCCACTATATTTTGCAGAAAAGTGTCGACATATTGAGATAGTGATTGAAGTACTGATCCCATCCCTGATACTATTGGGCGTCCTGGTGGTTTTACCAGTTTTTTATGTACCTTGGGAAGTATATAGAACACGGGAATACGTGGATGTGTGGTGATCAAGAAGTTTTTTGTTTGCTCATTGATCAAACCAGATTCCAAGGCCCCTAGTACTGTATAGTCCACACATTTTTTAATCTCCCATGTGGGGTCATGGTTGATTCGAGTGTAGTGACCCGGGGTATTAAGTAGTCTTAGTGCTTCTTCAATATAGTCAGTCTTATTCATTACTACTATACTCCCTCCTTTATCCGCTTTTTTGATAATTATTTGTGTGTTTGATTCAAGTTTTTTAAGTGCGTCTCTTTCAGCTTTGTTTATGTTGTGCTTAGTGCCAAAAGCTTTCTTACTCTTTTTGTCCCATAGGTTGCCCACCTCATGTAAAACAACATTCTCAAATATCTCAAGATTTTGTGAGGTTATATCTGGTAAGAAATCACTCTTGTTTCTAGGGACTAGGGTTTATACCCACGCATAATACTGATTTTTTTGGCTGGAAAATTGATTTCTATAAATTTGTAAGACGCTTAAAACTAAAGATGTGTTTTATGCATAAAGGTAGCGATCCCCCTAGGGAAGTGGCCCATAAAAGTGAGACACTTAGAAACAAGAGTGATTTCTTACCAGATATAACCTCACAAAATCTTGAGATATTTGAGAATGTTGTTTTACATGAGGTGGGCAACCTATGGGACAAAAAGAGTAAGAAAGCTTTTGGCACTAAGCACAACATAAACAAAGCTGAAAGAGACGCACTTAAAAAACTTGAATCAAACACACAAATAATTATCAAAAAAGCGGATAAAGGAGGGAGTATAGTAGTAATGAATAAGACTGACTATATTGAAGAAGCACTAAGACTACTTAATACCCCGGGTCACTACACTCGAATCAACCATGACCCCACATGGGAGATTAAAAAATGTGTGGACTATACAGTACTAGGGGCCTTGGAATCTGGTTTGATCAATGAGCAAACAAAAAACTTCTTGATCACCACACATCCACGTATTCCCGTGTTCTATATACTTCCCAAGGTACATAAAAAACTGGTAAAACCACCAGGACGCCCAATAGTATCAGGGATGGGATCAGTACTTCAATCACTATCTCAATATGTCGACACTTTTCTGCAAAATATAGTGGAGAAAATTCCTCAGTGTCTAAAAGACACCACTGATTTTTTGAACCGCCTAGAGACATTAGGTAAGATCAACCCTGAATGGATACTTTGTAGTATAGACGTACAATCCCTGTACACCTCAATTCCCCATGAAGAGGGTATGTACTGCACTGAACAAATGCTACTGACAGAGAAACTCTCCCACCACCAGGTTTATTTCCTTTTGGAATTAATGTCATTAGTATTGAGGAAAAATTACTTTAGGTTTGATGAGACCTATTACCTACAGACCCAAGGCACAGCGATGGGAAGTAACCTAGCCCCTAGTTATGCCAATATCTTTATGTGCATACTGGAAAAACGGCTGATATTGGAAAACCCGAAATATAATCACCATATTGTGTGCTATTATAGATTTGTGGACGACGTGTTCATAATTTGGAACTCCAGTGAAACACATTTACTCGAATTCTTGAAGTATTTAAATGAGCAACATCTTACAGTTAAATTCACAGCAGAGTATAGCAAAGACAACATACATTATCTTGATGTGAATGTGAGCAATATACAAGGGAAAATCACTACAGAGTTGTACAATAAACCATTGGAGAGGAATAACATACTTAGGCCAGATAGCTTTCATGCCCCTAACACAATAAGAGGCATACCAAAAGGACAGTTTCTGCGCATTAGGCGAATAGCCTCTGATGACCAAAAATATGTAGAAGCCTCCAATAAATTGATCAATAAATTCACTGAAAGGGGTTATGATCATGAAAGGCTGTGTACAACAAGAGATGAAGTACTAGCACTCCCTAGGTCAACACTGTTACAAAAAAAGAAAATACCAAATAGGGACAGAAGGATCCCGTTTGTGACAGAATATGGGGGGTTGAGCAAACAAATTGAAGGCATTGTAAAAAAACATTGGTCACTTTTGAGTAAAGACCATAAATTCGGGAGATTGTTTCGCGAGAAACCGCTTTTTTCTTATAAAAGAGGGAGAAATATTGCTAACCATCTGGTCAAAGCTGATATTCATGTAAAAAAACGGAATATAAGATTCTTAAGCACCCCAAAAAATGGCACCTTCCCTTGCCTGAACTGTAGTTGCTGTAACTCCATAATCAAAGGGGACTACATCACCCATCCACATAATGGTAAGAAGATTCCAATCAAACAATATTCCACTTGTAATACTGATTGGGTTGTCTATGCACTAAAATGCCCCTGTGGTATGGTTTATGTGGGACAAACGTCACGTAACATAAAAATAAGGATAGGGGAACATAAAAGGTCCATCAGTTCATATAATCCAACAGAAAAGAAAACCCAAACACCAGTTGGGAAACATTTTTCTGAAGCTAAACATAATGCAGCAAGCCTTAGGTGGATGGTCCTTGAACAAGTGGATCACCCACTAAGAGGAGGCGATAGAAAGAAAACACTGTTACAATGTGAGGCTAGATGGATGGAAAGACTAAATTGCATTGAACCATTCGGGATTAATGAAGCTTGGAGTCTAAAATGCTTTTTGTGAAAATGTTTTTTGTGAAATAGTTAAAAATGGTGCCGAGATAAATGGCTTTAAAATTGCTAACTTCTTACTAAAAACTTGTATATGTATCTTTTACAGTTGTCTCGAACAAGAGGGCACTGATACAATGGACATTATATTTAAACCACCATGGTGAGGTTAACTTATTTTGAAACATAACTGTAACTGTATCGCCTAACTACTGAATTTGCTATTGGTGTTACAAGTGAATAGATGGAAACATAGTATTCAGATGTTAAAATATACTGCTGTATTACTGTCTACTGGCCACAAGATGGAGCTGTAGATACACGTGGGGCTTATGGGTAATGGAGGGTTTAAAAGCTGTTTTTTTCACACACTGTTTATAACATGCACCAGAGGAAGGACCAGATGGGTCCGAAACATGTAGTGCGACAATAAAAACTACATACTTGCAAAGACTCTCCAGACTTTCTTGTTACTTTATGTTACTGAGGTGGAGATGGCTACTCCATTGGTCTGTGGAAGAGTCTGATTTACTAAAGCTAACGGTGGATCACTGAGGAATAAATTTCCAGCATGGCTGGGCCCCCCTTAAAACTTGAAAGCCACCAGGACAACTGTGCCCCCTTGATGGCCCTGCCTCTAATTCCAGCCTTGAGACAATTGTGCCATACAAAAGGCACAACACCAGTGTACACAAACAATTGTCGAGTTTTTGCCCTGTGCATTTAGGGCAAACAAATGAAAACCCTTTTGCTGTGTTTGTGGTCAGCGTACGTGTACTGTATATTCAGTATAAATGTAAATTTCTCTTCTATTGTGCAATTACACAATTTATTTTATATCTCTTCCCTCTTATCGTGCAGTGCCGACTTTTACACAGGAAGGGGGGACAATTGGCGGCAAGGCTCTGCCTTGGGCAAATTTTGGGGTCATTTTGTTTATCTCCTTTAAATTGTTGCCCCAAAAACAGCAACTTGTCAAATTGAAGGGCAACAATAACTGCTACACTTGCATAAACATTGCTGGCTATCACAAGACACATTTGCAATTTGGTTCAGTGATAATTCTGCCACACACAAAAAAATCTGCTGTGTTATTAGCAATAATTAAATTTTTTACCATTTATTTGTCATTTGAGTAGATTATTAGTTAACTCACTGCCTGTAAGTAATTCTTTGGAATAACCTAAAGGTGGCCATACACGGAGAGATTATGCTGCCGTTATCTGTCCAATTTGACAGCTAATCTGCCCGTGTATGGAGGCTTCCGACGGGTCTTTCCGATCGATATCTGGACATGATATCGATCAGGAAGGTTAGATTTTCCCCTGACCGACCCATCAGAGCCCATTGTGCTCGTCGTAATCCGACCGTTCGGCCATAGGGCAGAATGTTCAGATTACCCCCGATATAGCCCTGTCGTTAGTGGCATATCGGCGAAAACATCTGCTCGTTTGGCAATGTCGCCAAATGAGCGGGTCTTATAGTGCATGGCCACCTTAACCCTTAAAAGTCTTTTAGACTGCCCCAGGCAGAAGCCCCTGTAGAAAAAGAATGAAGAGTCTGCTTTTATCTTGTACAGATACTTTTGCAGCTATGGAGTTTCTCTAGTTCTCTAATGTAAATAATGCATCACATTCAATACAAGGTGAAAGTGTTAATAAATATGATATACGTGTTCCTTTATAGCAGCAAATAAGGTAAAGGGAATATTTCAAATGATCCAGTTCTTTAATCTTAAAGATTCTTTCCCATGCTTTATGTCTTCATGGCAGATAGGAAAGAATTCCCCATATGACATCTATGGGCAGATAGCAGCTTGATTGATTGGCTTCTGCTGAAAGGTTACAGGTTACACAGAAGAAAGAAGAGGCAAGAGGTTCCGCTGCAGCTACAGTAGATCTAAGCCAGGTCCATCTGTGCCACTAACAAGATACAGAGGAGGATACGTTTCCTTGTATCTGCTGCACATTGGAATAGACTCTGGCAAATGGCTAATTTATGTGCTGTGTTCCTGTCGGATGGGGAACATGAGCATTACACCGAGATACTGTGCTGATTTATGGCAAGCGATTTTACAGATTTCTTCAGTGATTTTCTATCTAATATTTCAGACTCATTGCTCTCACTAATACAAAACATTCATCAATAAACATATCATTAGAGTATCTTACCATTAACAGATGATATCTATCTCTCTAGTGAGCATAGTTTAGTAAGATATAAATGCATTATGCACAGTAACAATGTTTCTGATGCACCCTTCATAATATTTTTCTTTCTTGTAGTTGTTGCCTAAAATTAAAGATATTTTATAATCAGTGGGATAATAGACTCTGGGAAGGGACTGTGGCTGTGGGAAAGCAGGTATAGTAGGGAGAGATGGTGCCTATAGTAACAGTGGGATAATAGTCTCTGGGAAGGGAGTGTGACTGTGGGATAGCAGGTATAGTAGGGAGATATGGTGTCTATAGTAACAGTGGTATAAAAGTCTCTGGGAAGGGAGTGTGACCGTGGGATAGCAGGTATAGTAGGGAGGGATGGTGCCTATAGTAATAGTGGGATAATAGGCTCTGGGAAGGGAGTGTGAATGTGGGATAGCAGGTATAGTAGGGAGGGATGGTTTCTATAGTAACAGTGGATAATAGTCTCTGGGAAGGGAGTGTGACTATTGGATAGCAGGTATAGTAGTAGTAGTAGTAGTAGGTCAAGATGAGTACCTAATTACATAATTAGGTAATGTGTTTTTCTTATAGGGTTATATGCAAACCAGGAGCTACAGTGAAAGCATGTTAGCATGTGTCTACACCATAGATTCTAAAATGTATGTTGAAAAAAAATCCTAAATTATATTTTGAGGTAGGGAACCTATTTATTTACAACTAATAACTGAATATTAGATGTTAGCTGTTATAGTTCGGATACAAAAACAACAAGGTGATCCTTTCAAAAGTGAATTTAACCCACGGCGGAGGCAGAGGTCTGACCTAAGTCAGAAACTTTAAATTAATTCTATGAACGAAAGAAAAAAAGAACCCCAATTGAGGCAATTGGGGTTCTTTTTTTCTTTCGTTCATAGAGCTGTTATAGTTCACAACTATTTGGAAAGCAAATGCTGTTACATTTGCAACAGAATCGCAAACAAATTATTTGCAATACTTTGTCACCATCTAGTGTCCTTTTTAAATAATGCAAAGACATATTCACGAGGATTGTAAACATTCCAGCTTCCAGTCTTCTATATTTGTTTTCCTCTAATGTGCTATTACAAGCCTGTGTAACATTATGCTTTCATTCTGCACCAAAGTGTTTTCAAAGAGATTTAAGGGCTTAATATTTTGGGGTGATGGAGAATGTGACATCACTACAACCTGAAAACAAATAGAGCTATGATATGCTAACATCAGCCTCCGAATTAACAGAATGGCCATCTAACATAAAGTTAATTTTAATCAAGGAATTACATTTTTTTAAAATGATTTCCCTTTTCTCTGTAATACTAAAAAGTACTGACCCCAACTAAGATATCATTTATCTTTGTTGGAGGCAAAACTATCCTATGGGATTTATTTAATATCTCAATTATTTTTAGTATACTTGAGGTATGGAGATTTGAATTGCAGAAAGATCCCTAATCCGGAAAACCCTGGGCCCAAGCATTCTGGTCCCATACCTGTATAATACAAAAAATTTAGAGGAAATTAAGCATTGCTCCCTAACTTCCTGGCCACATTCTCCCTAAGATGCTTCATGTGTGGCCTAGAACCCTAATGGCTGAGGTCTAATCTGTTGACACTAAATATATGAAAGAAAATATATTCAGAGAGCATTACCAGTCATATACTGCTATTAATGTCATTATACAGCCAAAGGTGCAGAAGGAAGAAGCCCATTAGTTTGCTCATTGTATACAGAGAGATACTACAGCCTATCAGCCTGCCTAGTGATATCTATAGAAAAATAAACATTTAATCCCCACTGGCCCTTTAAAAGCAGCATAAACAGTTATTTTTCTGGCTTTTTAATACCACCTTTTCTGTCACAGCCATTGATAAATTCGGTGATAATCACAGCAACTTATGGCACAATGGTATGAGATAAACCACCATTAAATTCAATTTCTGGGCCATTATCCTAGGTTTTACTTAGTCAATTATTCCCTTTTGTACTGGGTACAAGTCAAATGATACAAAAGGCTACAGAATCTTTCATTTTTACTCCCAAATAACCCCCGTCAGCCAAAGTGAGTTGTTTACCAATCCTGCGCTGAGCCAGTTATTTAATTTAGAGGCCTGCTGTAGACAGGGACCATTCCTGAGTAGCCATGCAGCACCCACTTATATTTTATTTTGCTGTGGGCATGAATATCTTGTAATGTGTTAAACTGCTACTTAGTGGCGGAACTATAGAAGAAGCAGACCACAGGGGGTCCTGGGGAACAGGGGAGAACTGTGTCTACTTCCTCTATAGCTAATAAGAACACCCCCTCCTCCCCAGTCACTCTCTTACCAGTGAGGAAGGGGACGCAAGTTGGGGACTTGGGCAGGTCTTGGCGGGATGTGTGGGAAAATTGGGTGGGGCAGAGGCAGGGCATGAGCGGGAAGTGGGAGGGAAGATGGGGATCAGAGTGAGCTGGACCCCTCTGAAGGTTTTTTTGCAGGGGGGCCTGGCGCCAGGCCCGGATCTGTGGCAAGGCCACAAAGGCCTGGGTCTAGGGTGGCTAATTCCTAGGGGTGGCATGCCGCCCATCCGTTTTATAGGGAGCACCAGTGCTCTGGTGTACCTGCGCTCACTAGGGCCGCGTGGCCCGGCTATGGGACTGCGCGGCCTAGGGGCCCCGCAGTTCAAATCCGGCCCTGCCAGGCGCACTCTAATTACACCACTGCTGCTACTCCCAGGATGCTTTCGGATAGCAATGAAGGAATACTGTAAGTAAAACTGGAGGTTCCTTTCACTAGGGAAAGCACAAGGGATCCCTGGTAAATACTTGTTAGATGGTAGTGCGGCACTTGGTTACAAAGATC
Organism: Xenopus petersii; assembly: GCA_038501925.1. NCBI lineage: Eukaryota > Metazoa > Chordata > Amphibia > Anura > Pipidae > Xenopus > Xenopus petersii. The sequence continues at coordinate 39,395,087 of CM076672.1, read as the reverse complement.
CCTGGGCTGGTGCTTAATGATTCAAACAAAACCCCCAGTATTTGTTGGAATGTGGAACCTACGGATACCAGAGAATTAAACCTGGTGCCGTAACATTAAAGTGAGCCTGACACCTCAACGTCGGGTTTGTGATCAAAAACTGCCTAGAAGTTATGTTAACCATTCCCTGGTAATTGTTCCTGTTACCAGTGAAGTAAGAAAGTGAACCAACTGGGGGTGGGCATTGAAAGTACTGTTTCTATTTTTGCAGATGATACTAAATTGTGCAGAACTATAGGTTCCATGCAGGATGCTGTCACTTTGCAGAGTGATTTGTCTAAACTGGAAAACTGGGCAGAAAACTGGAAAATGAGGTTCAATGTTGATAAATGCAAGGTTATGCACTTTGGCAAAAATAATATAAATGCAAGTTATACACTAAATGGCAGTGTATTGGGAGTTTCCTTAAATGAGAAGGATCTAGGGGTCTTTGTAGATAACACGTTGTCTAATTCTGGGCAGTGTCATTCTGTGGCTACTAAAGCAAATAAAGTTCTGTCTTGCATAAAAAAGGGCATTAACTCAAGAGATGAAAACATAATTATGCCTCTTTATAGGTCCCTGGTAAGGCCTCATCTGGAGTATGCAGTGCAGTTTTGGAATCCAGTCCTTAAGAGGGATATAAATGAGCTGGAGAGAGTGCAGAGACGTGCAACTAAATTGGTTAGAGGGACGGAGTACTTAAATTATGAGGGTAGACTGTCAAGGTTGGGGTTGTTTTCTCTGGAAAAAAGGCGCTTGCGAGGGGACATGATTACACTTTACAAGTACATTAGAGGACATTATAGACAAATAGCAGGGGACCTTTTTACCCATAAAGTGGATCACCGTACCAGAGGCCACCCGTTTAGACTAGAAGAAAAGAACTTTCATTTGAAGCAACGTAGGGGGTTCTTCACAGTCAGGACAGTGAGGTTGTGGAATGCACTGCCGGGTGATGTTGTGATGGCTGATTCAGTTAATGCCTTTAAGAATGGCTTGGATGATTTTTTGGACAGACATAATATCAAAGGCTATTGTGATACTAAGCTCTATAGTTAGTATGGGTATATAGAATTTAATTAAAAGTAGAGGGGTGTAGGTATGGATGCTGGGTTTTCATTTGGAGGGGTTGAACTTGATGGACTTTGTCTTTTTTCAACCCAATTTAACTATGTAACTATGTAAGAAGATTGAGTTGATAGAAAAGCCTCTCAGAAAATTATATTCTGGGGGGTTGTTTCCAGATGTTTTGGAGACCGGAACAGAAATTCAGAGGGGATCACATTTTGGATGTACATGAAGCCTCTCATCCATCTTCAGAGGGGGACTGGAAGGTCACTGCTATAAATTTGCATTATTGCAGATTTAATTATTTCTATTAATTTAGTATTAGTCTAGTTGATCCATTTTTTAGATTATTGTATATACTAAGCAAGACCAATGTTGCCGCACATAAGAGCAGCTCTCAAAGAACACACATTGGCCACACTGTGCTAGCAAACTGCTTCCAGTAAGTGTAATGGAGTATACTGCTAAGCATCGTGTGTCATAATTATGTCATCGTGTGTCATAATTATGGCTGTAAAGTGACATAAATCTTGATTCCCAAGGCTCAGCGAGTGGTTTCCATGATATCCTGTGGTAGCAGTTATTTTTGTTAGCACAATGTAGGAGGCAATGTTTGTTCTTTGAGAGTGTTGTAAGACCACCTTCCCTCTCAAACTGTCTGAGTAAGAGGCTCCCACTACTGGCCATTCAGCTCCTCCAGCCTTGTAATAATTGATAATTATTGCCCTTATAAATGCTCTTAGGGGCCACATAATATTAAAGCTTAGAGCCAGATAAGTCAGATCTCTGCCTGTGGAGTAACAAAGGAATGCACTCTTCCATTGCTGCCCTTCTGCCCATTGTGCCGGCACCCAGAAGCAATACCTCTGCTCGGGTGCAGGCAGATGCAGGAGTTTTTGGTGGCATGTAAAATCTTGTACTTCGCTGCATCTGCCTGCACCCAAGCAAAGGTTATGATTCTGGGTGCAGGTGCATTGGGTAGATGGACAGGGGATTCTCTCCCTGTGTTTCTCTTAAGGCCTAGTATATCTGGCATCACTCAAGTATTCAGTACTCGCAGCAGGGGTCTCCTCCACAATGGGTAGCTTTCACATGCCCAAAGATAGGATATTGCATGACATGGATGCACAAATTAAAGGACAAGGAAAGGCAAAAAAATAAAATCCAATTTTTACTTTCTTTAATGAAAAAGAAACCTATCTCCAATATACTTTAATTAAAAAATGTGTACCGTTTTTATAAGAAACCTGACTGTATGCAGTAAAATTCTCCCTTCATTTACTGCTTTGGATAGGAATTGTCAGATGGTCCCTAACTGCTGAGCAGGGAAACAATCATACTTATGAACAGCAGGGGGAGCCCCCGACTTACTTCCCAGCCATGCAGAACTCAAGCAGCTTTGTTTATGACGATCCCTAAGCAGCACAGACCACACTGAGCATGTGCACACTCTTAGTCTTGCAAAGATGTTTAACAAAGTTACAAGATGACAGCCCCCTGTGGCTAACTTTGAAAGCATAAATCATTTGTTTGATTAGGCTTGTGGTGCAGTGAGTTCATGCTTATGTTTAGTATACAAAATACAGCATTTCTAGCCTTATTCTATTTTCCTTGTCCTTTAAATTGAAAAGCAGGATGAAGCCTTGTTCCCCCCTTAAATTGTAGGTGGGTTGAGCTCAGCACAGCTGCTAAGCACATACAACCAGTTTAGTGCATACAACCAGTTTATCTAACTAGTCTCCTTTCCTTCTTTGTTTATTTTCTCCCTCTCCTTTGTACTGCAACTGCACATTCCAATAACCTCCCCAACTTGGTTATCCTTGATGGGCCACCAGCTGCTGCATCACCTTGGACCTGGTTCAGGCCAAATGTTCTAACAAGTCAAAAAATTCAACTACACATGGACAAGTATAAGTAGTTGAACAGACCCTGTAAGTGTATCCGGCACAATGAGACATGCCTACAAAGTGTTCCAGATGCTAATGTTGGACTGCTATGAATTCTACAGCTGAAAAGAGGGTTTGACTATCATGTAAGTCACATTAGGTATCAAACTGTCAACCCATTCATCTTACTGTATCCACAGAAGCAATTTCCCCTACCCTCGCCGTTTGATTAAAATAGTGTCAGTCATTTATTATAATGGAATGCATATGCTCCTACAATACCAGCCATCATTTTCCCTTTATTTAGCACAACTAAAATTACCTTCTTTGCACTGATGGAACAGCTTTCTGGTGAATAATGTTTTTTTTTGTGGAGTACAAGAAAAATGATTAACAAGTTTATTATATCTGAAGCAGAATAGGTAATCAAAAAAGCAATGAATGTTATTAGAAGTCACAATGATAAATTGTCTTACCAAACTCTAATTCTGAATCAACTGTTTGTAGTAATGTAATCTCCATTCTATTAACACTTTATTGGGGATCTGCAATGGACTGTTATGCAGAATTTGGGCTTTTTCTATACATTAGTGTTAATCACAAGTAAGTCAGTCCTACCTTACATTCTCTTCACAAACTAATTAAAGTGAGATTAGACTGGTCTATCTATCTATCTATCTATCTATCTATCTATCTATCTATCTATCTATCTATCTATCTATCTATCTATCTATCTATCTATCTATCTATTTCTCTATCTATTCTCATCTATCTATCGATCAATTTCTCATCTATCTATCTATTTCTCATCTATCTATCTATCTATCTATCTATCTATCTATCTGTCATTCTTCTTCACAAACAGCCCTTTATTTATCTGCTCATGTTTGAGCCTGGAAATGTTTTATTAGTGTGATAAACGACAACATGTATTTGCTGTTGCAATTTCTACTCACGTGAGTGGCAGGAGCTAGCCGGTTGTACAAGGTAATAATTAAATGGAGGGAGTATAATTATACTATGGATTTCCCCTGGTCTGACAAATTGACTCCTTGTATAGTAGATCTGCAAGAAGATCTATTTGAAGTGAGATCAGCAATAATCTCAATTTTGGGACTGTCTATAGACTTTAATTCCCACTTTGCTCTACCTTGTGGGATATGCAGAGATAAGGAGTCAGCACCCCTTATTAATAAATGTCCTATGTTCAGGTGCATGTTACATGACACAAACCTTCAGGCACCTATATTCTTCAAGTAAGCATCACCACCCACAAAATAAAATTAAAGAGCCCTAGCCTATAGCACAAAAGAGCTAAAACCTGGAACAGATGATACATTTCAGGTTCACATCACCCTTTCCTCAGACTTCCTTCTGGCGCATGCTACTTTCTATGTATGTATGTATATATATTTTTATTTGTATATCGCTCCTTGAGGGCAAAGCACTGTACAGCAAAACAATAAATAAGTAGTAACAAACAAGGGGTCACTGCATGTAACAGTAAGTGCATTATTACAAATACAATTCACATAAACATAAAATATAATTACACTACAGATTAAGTGCTCAGTGTCAAGCAGACAAAAGGTTAGAGGACCCTACCCCAGACAAAATGGGAGGGTAACTTACAGACAGAATTCGGAGGGAGATCCTTCTCTTCCTTGAACTATCATCTGCATTTGATACAGTTGATCACTCTCTCCTGATGCAGATTCTCTATTCGCTTGGCATCCGTAATCAGGCTGCATCTTGTCTCTCTTCTTACCTTTCTAACCGATCATTCACTGTCTCCTATGATAACAAAAACTCATCTCCAGTTCCACTTAATGTGGGGGTTCCGCAAGGCTCTGTACTTGGTCCGCTGTTGTTCTCCCTGTACACTCTGTCTTTGGGAGATCTCATCCGTTCATTTGGCTTTAATTATCATCTGTATGCTGATGATACCCAAATATATTTATCCACCCCTTCATTAACAGCTGAAACAGAGGCTCAGATCTCTAACTGCCTCCTGGCTATCTCAAATTGGATAAACCAGCGCCACCTCAAACTCAGCCTAACAAAAACTGAGCTCATCTCATCTTTCCACCTAAGCCTGGTCCTACTCCCCTATTTACTATCTCTATTGATGGCATGCTCATTAATCCGTCTCTTCCTTTCACCTGATACATCCAAGACACTCATGCATGCTCTCATCCTATCCAGACTACTAACTGGCCTCCCTAACTCCCATCTCTCCCCTCTACAGTCTGTATTAAACACTGCTGTAAGAATTATCCTCCTCTCATCCAAAAGGGTACAGGCCGTCCGCTGCTGAAGTCCTTATCATGGCTTCCTATAAAACAAAGAATAACTTATAAACTCCTCCTTATAACCTTCAAAGCCCTTCATTCCTCTGCACCTAACTACATCTCATCTCTTGTCTCTCTATATGTTCCTGCCCAAAACCTCCGCTCCTCTCAGAGCAACTGCTTGTTGTCCCCCCACTACTACTGCTGTTTCCCGTACCAAACCCTTCTCTCTTGCGACTCCTTATATTTGGAATGCCATTCCTGAATCTCTCAGGAGAGAATCCTCCTTCAATGTTTTTAAAACAAAACTCAAAGACTACCTCTGGGAGCACCTGGATAACACCTGAACTGGCACTTATATAACAGTGTAACTAACTGTAACCCACAGCACCTTAATACCCCTCTGAATTGTGTCTGTATGTTACCCTCCCATTTAGACTGTTAGCCCTACGGGGTAGGGTCCTCCAGCCTTTTGTTTCCTTGACACTGAGCACTTAATCTGTATTGTAATTATATTTTTTATATTTATGTGAATTGTATTTCTAATGACCCCTTGTTTGTTACTACTAATTTAATGTTTTGTTGTAGAGTGCTTTGCCCTCAAGGAGCGCTTTACAAATAAAAATATACATACATACATACATATTAAGTGCTGTAGGTTACAGCGGGTGACACTGTCAAGTGCCAGTTCCCAGTTCAGTTTTATCCAGGTGCTCCCAGAGGTAGCCTTTGAGTTTAGTTCTAAAGACATTGAATGAGGATTCTCTCCGGAGAGATTCAAGAATAACATTCCAAATATAAGGAGCAGCAAGAAAGAAGGGTTTGATGCGGGAAACAGCAGTAGTAGTGGGGGCTGCAGAGGAGCGGAGGTTTTGGCCAGGAACATATAGAGAAACAAGAGATACTTTACAAGTGTTCTCTATTTTTGATTAAAAATCTCCAAAAAAAAAAGTTTGCTTTACAGAAGCAGATTTGTGTTTAGCATTCCACGGAGATTTCAAAGAGATCACAGGAACAGAAACGATGAAATGTTGTGCTAATGTGTACAGGATTGGACTGGGGCGGTAGGACACCTGGAATAAAAACCAGTATGGCCCGGCCCTCATGGGACCTGCTGAACCAGTCCTGCTCTGCTGAGTGACCAACGTGCTAAGTGACCAAGTTACCTGCTGGAGGAGAGGGGGGCAGAAGGGATTGTGGCACCAGGTGAACCTCATGACTGGGGCAAGAGTCCCAAGGGGGTGTGTGGGGGGGCCCCCTAAGGCGGCAGCCCCGGTGGGCCCGGACTACCCAGTCCAACGCTAAATATGTAAATAACTAAATAGCTGGGAATGTGATTAAAGCATAGCTCTACAATAGGGCCCCCTGTCACAAAAACTATATATTAGGACACCTTTTTGACTTTATACAGGACATGCTTATTGCCAATGCTTGAGCAGAGGAGATCACTATGTGACATGTCCATCAATCAAGTGTAATTTGCCTTGTAGAACGGTTAATTAAACAAATACTACTAATGAAGCTGAAAAGATCAAACATAGTTTGATGGGAGAGATCTAGATTTATAGACTATTCCTACTGTAGTCTCCTTGAAGGCAGAGCTACCGGTAATAAAAGTATTATGTGGACTAATAATTGTGTCCACAACAATGTTTTCATCGTCACATTGACAATGAATGGGATATTGCCAAGAAGCACCCCTGCGGAAGCAGGGCTTTTAAATATGAATAGTGTTGTCTTTAGAATTATAATTAGAAATTCAGAATTACAGTAGAACTTATAAAGTTCTAGATTTGTATCTCTGCTTCATGGGATCATATGGATTCAGCTTGTTTTGCTGAGGTCCAACACACTTTTAAGTTATGACTTTTACTGTTATGATATTAAAATGCATTTCCGATCCAGGGTTAGCCTTGCTACTGTTTGCCTTTAGTGTGTGCTTTGCATATTAAGCCCTTACCGTATATACTTGAGTATAAGCCGTCCCGAGTATAAGCCGAGGTACCTAATTTTACCTACAAAAACTGGGAAAGCTTATTGACTCGAGTATAAGCCGAGGGTGAGAAATGCAGCAGCTTCTGGTAAGTTTCAATCTCGTTTTTGGATGACTATTCTTAGGCGCCGGCTACTATTCTAAGCGCCGGCGAATATTCTTAGGCACCGGCTACTATTCTAAGGCGCCGGCGAATATTCTTAGGCGTCGGCTACTATTCTAAGGCGCCGGTGAATATTCTTAGGCGCCGGCTACTATTCTAAGGCGCCGGCAACCGTTTTTGCGCTTGACCCGAATATAAGCCGAGGTAGAGTTTTTCAGCATATTTTGGGGGCTGAAAAAAATGGCTTATACTCGAGTATATACGTTATTCTGAATATACAGTTGTATAAGCTGTGTCTGTCATGTCAGCTTCTATTGATGCTATGCATTACAGAACCAATACATGTTCTGCTGCATCTACAAATTTGGGCCCATTTACTTAGTTCGAGTGAAGAAATAGAATTAAAAAAACTTTACATTTCGAATGTTTTTTTTGGCTACTTCGACCATCGAATTGGCTACTTCGTCTTTCGACTACGACTTCGACTTCGAATGGAACTAAAAATCGTTTGACTATTCGACCATTCGATAGTCGAAGTACTGTCTCTTTAAAAAAAACTTTGACCCCCTAGTTCGCCACCTAAAGCCTACCGAAGGGGGCTCCAAACCCTATGGGGAAGGTCCCCATAGGGTTTGGAACAATTTTTAGGTGGAAGAAAAATCGTTCCATCGATGGATTAAAATGATTTTTCGTTCGATCGTTCGATCAAACTATTTGCGGTGAATCAAAGGATTTCCATTTGGCTGCCGAATATGGAGGGTTAATTAACCCTCGATATTCGACCATAAGTAAATTTGCCCCATAATGTCTTGTCCACCTCTATAATTCTATAAGCAATCTCCATTACAGCCACAGCATTAAAAAACCAAGAATGTGCTTTATTTATTATGGTGTCAAAAATATTGTGATGTGGGTTTGCAGTAGATATAATCTGCTTAAATGTTTTCTTTTTATAAAATGGGCAGTTGGCCTGCTGGTGCTGTTGTATTTGGACAGAGAATTTGCTATCCATGTAGACTACAATAATATCCATGCAGGATTTCAATAAACTGCCAAATAGGGTGACTATGTAGGATGAGATTCAATGTTGATAAATGTAAGGTTAAGTACCTGGGATTTAAAGGGGACCTGTCACCAGGACATAAAAAATTGTGTAATAAAAGTGCTTTTCAAATTAAAGGACAATGAAAGTCAAAATAGAATAAGGCTAGAAATGCTGTATTTTGTATACTAAACATGAACTTACTGCGCCACAAAGCATAATCAAACAAATGATTTATGCTTTCAAAGTTGGCTTCAGGGGGCTGTCATCTTGTAACTTTGTTAAATATCTTTGCCTGACCCTGACCCTGCACATGCTCAGTGTGGTCTGGGCTGCTTAGGGATCGTCATAAACAAAGCTGCTTGAGTTCTGCATGGCTGGGAAGTAAGGTGGGGGCTCCCCCTGCTGTTCATAAGTATGATTGTTTCCCTGCTCAGCAGTTAGGGACCATCTGACAATTCCTATCCACAGCAGTAAATGAAGGGAGAATTTCACTGCATACAGTCAGGTTTCTTATAAAAACGGTACACATTTTTTAATTAAAGTAAATTGGAGATAGGTTTCTTTTTCATTAAAGAAAGTAAAAATTGTATTTTATTTTTTTATGCCTTTCCTTGTCCTTTAAACATGAAACCCAAATTCTTTTTTTTTTTATGAACAGATCCTTACCTGTTATAAATGTATTTTAAAATCTCAGCTGTCAATCATATATTGCCTGCCCACCTCTATGCAGGGCAGACAATTACTTTCACTTTCCATTCTGCACTTACTAGATGTCCCTCACTCCTCACATTCCCCCTCCCTCCTCACCATCTTATTGTGTAGCCAGTGCATGGGTAGGAGAATAAGCCCCCCATTCTGGCACATAAACAAGATTTTGGTATGATGCAAAGTTTTCCTTTAAAATACAGTTCACTTACAGCCCTAATGGGACTTAATTAGTCAAATCCTTGATGGCAAAGTATCAGCAGCAATTCTGAATAATAATCATAGCTGTATCTGCAATGTCAGTAGCAGGAAAGACAAGTAAGTTCTTGCCCTGAATAAAACGAGGCACAGATTTACAGGAGTAGAGGATGATCCTATCCTGTCTAAAGTGCAGCACTCATCTTCAGGACCATAACAAAATGAAGTTCAGAAAACATTGAACTAAGGTAATAAAGGGTGTGCAATGTTTAAGGTTTGAAGAAAGGCATGTTTAAAGGGAAATGTGATGATATATAAAATTATAAAATTTCTGGTGCCTTATTCATCAGCTCATCAGAAAACACAGAAGGAGAAGAAGAAGAAAAGGAGCTGTCTTAAAGTATGAAAAGGGCTTTTAAATTGAAGAGCTGGGACGTTGTGTAATTCTCTCCCTGAAGTAGTTGTACTGGCAGGTACATTAGCATACCTCCCGTGTTTCGCGGGACAGGCCAGATTTTGGCAGCTCAACCCACAGTCCCGAATTGTTACTGAAATGTCCTGACTTTTTCTTTGATCTCCTGCACTGAAGTTTCTAAAACTTATTTGGCTTTTGGCAGAACACTCAGCAGGTGCACTTTGATACTTTTGTAACAATTTTAGAAAAGCAAAGAAGCAATTATAACAATTTAAGATCAGCAGGTCCCTTGGGGAAACTGTGACTTGCAGCTGAAAGAGCAATTCACCTTCATTAGCAAAACTGTAGTAACACATAAAAACCACAGTAATGTGTTCAAACTTTTATAATCTGCCAAGTTTTGTAAAAGGAACATGGTAATTGTGTGGCCACAAAAACAGGTGTGGTCAAACATGTTCACTGCGATACACACAGCAAATCTTTTTGTCCCTCTTTCTATTTCCAAAATGTTGAGAGGTTTGCATTAGCTAGTTACACAAAACCTTGGATAAGTACTAGATTTAACTCTTAGTACAAGTTGATCCAGGTAATGGTCTGATTGCCCTGGACCTGGACAGCAATCACTGGCCAGAAGCATGCACAGTGGAAGCCTGGACCAGATTGGCATTCATTGCACATGCAGTGATTTTTGGAGAGGCCACCAAGGCCAGGGCAGGATTTTAGGGTGCGGCATGCTGACCAACCACACCCACATTGGTTCAGGAATGATTCAGAAATGGTTCAGAAATGCTGGGGATGCGCAGGAGATACAATATATTTTTTCAATTTCCTGTGCGCCAAGAACAATTCATTCATTCCTTCATTCTAAGGGGCATATTTATCAAGGGTCGAATTTCGAAGTGAAAAAACTTCGAAATTCGAATTCAAAAAGGCCAACCGAAATTAAGTCAAAGTTTTTTTTTTGGCCGAATAGGTCAGTTTTCGATCTAATAGGTCCAACGTATTTACTAGCAATATGATATTGTTATTATTATTAATATTAACATATGTATAAAGCATCAGTATATTCTGCTTTACAACAGATGCAAGCACTCACAAATGCCATATGTTAAGATCTGAATAAAAAGTTTTCATTAATTTAATTGCCATCCATGAGAAGGTGAGCAGAAGCCTAGACTCCGAGGTGGCAGTGGATGTTATCTACATAGGCATTAGTAAAGCATGTGATACAATACCACACAGAAAGATTAAATTAAGGAATATTGACCTGGAACATGTTATTTGCTTATTAACTTGTTTATTAAAGGAACAGTAACACCAAAAAATGAAAGTGTTTTAAAGTAATGAAAATATCATTGGACAGACATAATATCAAAGATACTAAGCTCTATAGTTAGTATAGGTATTGGTTTATAGAATTTAATTAAAAGTAGAGAGGGGTGTGTGTATGGATGATGGGTTTTCATTTGGAGTGGTTGAACTTGATGGACTTTGTTTTTTTTCAACCCAATTTAACTATGTTACTCTGTTGCCCTCCACTGGCAAAACTGATCTGTTTGCTTCAGAAACACTACTATAGTTCATGTAAAGAAGCTGTTATATGGCACAGGTTAACTAATGGATAACCATAGGCGGATTTTAATAAAGGCTAGGGAAGGCTAAGCCTCCCCAAACCTGCCTGATAAGAAAAATGAGGAGAAAAGAAAAAAAAAATCAAAAGTTTACTAACTATTTTTTCTGTCCACTTGCGATCACAGTTAAAACTGCAGCTTCCGATTTAGTTTTTCCCTCAAGTTCTAAGTCCCGGTTCAGCTGCAATGTGATTGGCTGAACTTGATGAAGAAATTTGAGCCCTCCTCTAGCCTAGCCAATCCCCTTGTGGCAGGACCGGGACTTACACTTTGTAGGGAAAACGCTGAAGTTCCTGCTGTGCTGTCTGTCTTCCTTTCCAATCAATCTGTGCATGCAGCTATGAATATCTAAAAGACCCCAGGTTATGTGTACAAGGGCCAACATGCAGGTACTTTATCACTATACTTTTGCTATATGAATTCTGTTCAGGAAATAATAGGAAAATAATAAATCATGCATTTCATGTGAAACAAGTTAAATAAGATCACAGTAACATGGGAGAGGTGTCACCAAAATGTAAGTTTTGTAGAAAAAATACAAGTGGAGTTGGAAAGTAAAATAAGGGGAAAATGGGTAAACAAAAAGAAACAAGAGAGAAAAAGGGTTTAAAAAGCTGGAATGTATAGGTGATGTTGGAAAGCAGATTTAATGATGTCAAATGAAAAGTGGAATAGAGTAGGGACAGGATAGAAAGTAGAAAGGGAACAAATAGAAAAGTAAAAAAAAGGGTAACATGGGAGACAAGACTAGGGGGTCCATCCTGAGAAAGTGAATCTGTGCTGCAGCTACTGCTTTCTCTAATACCACACTGAGCTTTTTATAAATGCCGGCCAAGAAACATCCCCTCCACTCGTCTGCATTCTTCTTTGTCTGTATGTCATTGTACTTCAACCCAACTATATCATGTGCTTGGGATGTCAGCAGGGCTGGACTGAGAATTAAAATTGGCCCTGACATTTCAGGTATACAAAGGCCTATCGGCCCACACAGCCCCCACCAGCCCACTAAATACTGACTTTCTATGGCATCTTATAGCAGCCCCTCTGGCATTTGCCAGAACCCACAGAATCCACTTCAGCAACTACCAGGGTTCATCCTGCAACAGGGCCGGAAAGGGGTAGGCAGAAGAGGCACGTGCCTAGGGTGCAAACCTTGGGGGGCACCAGGCACGTACCTTCCCTGTCACCTACCTCTAGTCTGGCAGTATTACTTTACTAATGGGGCCAAGCTCACTCCTATCTGCACACGCTCCCTTGCATACGACCAATCGAGCACTTGTTTGCGCGCAACCGCACACGTGCGCACTCATTCTAGCACTCATTTCCGTGTCGTCTGCGGTGGAGCAGAGGGGGTGACGCCATCAGCCGAGTTGCGTGGGGAGCCCGGCCAAAACGGCCCAGCACTGTCCTGCAGCCCCAAGCTGGTGTTTAACTACACCTCTCAACACCCACAGATATTCAAATGCATTAAGTGGGTTTTGTCTGGGTTAATGGGAGATAAAATTAAAGATACTTGCTTTTTTGGCCCTTGCAAGATAGATAGAGTAGATTCTCAGTGTACAACCTCCTTCTGTTCACTTTGTTGTCAGTGTTTTCAGCAGTGAGATAAGCAGGGGGAATAAGCACTAGTCATACCCATCTTGCCACTTGAGTTTCTTGGCATTTATTTATTCCTGGGGTACTTTGATTTATGACATGCCATGTGTTTACTGGACACGCAAGACCAAATAGTCCTGACAAGTAAGGGCTGAATTCCAGGGCACTTTGATGTCTGATTCATCGCCGGGAGATGACACGCAATGTGTCCGGTGGGCAGAAGTTAATGGAACATAAATTGCAGGTACAACTACATGTAACCGACTGTTGGATGAAGACACAGCGTGCGGCGTTTACAGTCGGATACATGTAGTTGTACCTGTTATTTCACATTCAGTTCCATTATCTTCTGCACGTCACATGCGTGTAATTGCCTGGAGACGAATCGGACATCAATGCGCTGTGGAGTTCAGCCCTAAGGTGTTAAGTAGCCTCCCCAAAGACAAAATTCACCCTCCGCCCATGTGGATAACAGATAACACCATTAGACAGACATAGCTTATTTGTTATCTGCTGTGTAACCCGAGCCTTTTCTCCTTTGAATGGCTGCCCCCATTGCTACACAGCAGCTTATTTATATAAACAATAGTAGAGTTTCTGAAGCAAACACAGCAGTTTTACCAGTGCAGAGCAACACTGCATTATCGTTTTATTACTTTAAAACACTTTAATTTTTTGATGTTACTGTTCCTTTAATAACTTGGAGACAGGTACCAATTCTCAGTACTCTGAACCCAATGCTCAAAATGTGTGCATGTGCACAAAGGTAGGGGAAGGGACATGAATGTCAGCGGGCCTAGGGGCGTCTCTTACTCTTATGTAAATCTGGCCCTGCTTGGAGATGGCCATTTTAAGTACTACAGTATGTTTACTGATGATACTAAATTGAGCTAAAAAGTACAAGGTACTGTTTTATTAGTACAAAGAAAAAGGAAATCGTTTTTAGAAATGTGGATTATTTGGATAGAACAGAGGCTATGGGAGACAGCCTTCCCGTAATTCAGAGCTTTCTGGACAATGGGTACCAATTATGAGACTGCATTCTCTGCCATGTGTAAAAACTTGCATTTTGCTTTCTGTGCACCTTTTACAGTAAAAAGCACATTATCTTAGGAAGTACAAAATACACAATTTGATCTCATAAATCTCTTAAAAACCAGCATTTTGCGATTTTAGGACAGAACTTATGTGTAACTGCCTCAGGAAAACTAACCTCAACAACATGATTTTTTTTATAGTCCATTTAGGTTATGAGCCTCCATTAGCGTTGGTATTTAAAGGCATAAACCCGCACACTTTCTACTTTTCCTGAGATTGCGAGGATTTTAGGAAATGATGTGAAGTGAAAACCAAAGCCATCATAATAATGTTTTAGTGCTGCCATAATGCCGGTTTGCAAGAATATGTAAAATATCTGTTGGCTTATTCTGCAACCTTTAAAATAAAAGGTGAAAGTAGAAACATAGAATAAAATGCAGGTATGGGATCTATTATCTGCAACCTCATTAACCGAAATGTTTCAAAATACAGAAACGTCATGTCAATTTAAATTTTTTTAACCATTACCTTTATCTCTGTAATTATAAAACAGTTCCCTGAACTTGATGGTAACTATATAAATCTAAATTGCTGACAAAACAGTCTTATTGTTTAAATGTTAAGAAATCTTAATACACGGTACCCCACATTATAGAGAAATCTCAAAAAGCCCAAGTGCAAGCATCCCGGATAATAGATACCATAAAAGCATTATTTATGTAGAGGGGGTAAAGGTTTTGCTAACCTCTATTTTAGGTAGTTCTCCAGGAGGGTCAATCTGGCCCTCAGGATCAGGATAGTTAGTAGAGCAGTCAGAGGCTCCAACCAGGAGGCTAGTAAGGGTAAGTACCCTGCCGTGTCAATGCTACTAGTATAGGGACTTACAAATAAAAGACATATGTTACTATTCAGTGTAGCAGGGGAAGGAGGAACATTCATATATATGGCACAGAGAAGGGAACAAAATACAACAGGAGCCTATAAGGATCAGAAGCTAATGAAAATGTCTTTAAAGGAACAGTAGAACACATACTACATATTAAGTGTATTATGAAAAATATCATTTTTTCAACTTCAGTTTTTATTGATTTTTATCTTATAACAAAAGCAGTAGTATGATTATAGCACATATATGTGGAGGGAGAAAAAAAGGTGTGTTGGTTGAGGGGTGTATAGTTAATTAAGTATGTGGGTGCTAGGTCCAATTGTAGCATCAGAGAAAGGTGGATATTCAGGGTGAAAAATATTTATTTTTACATAAGCATTCTTTTTTTTTTTCAAAAATATATTTCTGTCCTCTACTGTTCCTTTAATTATTTGGCTGAGCAAAATTAAGATGTTGGGTGTGGGGCAGTACTAGAGTGTAGAACCTTAGAAATATGCAGAATGTAAAATGGAAAGGAATGGTGGGGATCATTAGAAAGGGGAAATAGGCGACATTGTTAAGGAACAAAAACATTAAGAAAGAAAAGTGGAGAGTCTGGCATGTATAAGGTTATTTTACAGCTTGAAATCTGCTAACTGCAATTGTCTTACTAGCACGTAAGGCATACCTCCCAACTGTCCAGTTTTTAGAGGGACAGTCCCTCTTTTGACATCTCAACCCACAGTCCCTCGTTTGTACTGGGAAGTCCTGTTTTTCTCTGCGCTAAACAGCCAGAAACAGAAACAAAGTTTCTAACTTAATTGGTTTTGGCAGACAGCCCCAAAACAGCCACAGCAGCAGATAAGATAAATTTGTAATAATTTTGAGATAAGCAAATAAATAATTGTAACAATATAAGATAACAGGTCCCTTGGGAAAAGTTAGACTCACAGCTTAACGGGCAATTCACCTTCAATGGCAAAACTGTAATAACTGAAAAAAAAACACAGAAATTTGTTCAAACTTTCATAACCTGCCAAATTTTGTAAAATGAACATGGTAATTAGGGGGTGTGGCCACAAAAATGTGCGTGGTCAAAGAATTTTTGCCGAGCTACGTGCGACAACTTTTTTTGTCCCTCTTTTTATTTCCAAAATTTTAGGAGGTATGCGTAAAGGGTTAATGCATTTCTACGAATCCATTTTCTGCAGTGATCTTACAGGCATCTCTGAGGTTATGCAGTGCTCATTGGGGCTAAAGAAAATGTCAAATAGGTGTGGGCACATGTTAAGAGGGAATAGTATAATCATATTTTTAAATGCCCCCTGCCTGCACTAGGCCTGAGAAAAGTGCTTAAGGTTTCCATAGTTATTTCCAGAGAATTGAGCAAACCACTCACAGGGGCACTAAGGGGCACAATAGTTTGCCCTTTAACTGTTACTCTATGTTGTTTCTATAGTCTTGCATTTGGGATATATGCAGTATATATATATAACAAACAAGGGAAAGTTGTGCTCACCACTAATTTTTAAAACCATTAGGCGGGGGTGCAATGAGGCTGTGACCACAAAATACATATAGTCAAATATCAATATATTTAATTGAGAGACATTTTGTGCATACTGCTACTGAAAAGTGCCTTACCCTTTAAACAACACAGGGATTGTTTGTCCATATATTGCAATACATTTAAGCTGGCCAACTACGTCATAGTCATCCCATATCTGGCCAGTCCTACTCTCAATTTTCATCTAATTCATTAAGAATTCTATTGGTTCATTATACATTTTACAAAGGGACTAAGTTTTACCTGCAACTTCAGAGGATATCTTACATCTCAGTAGTTATCCTGATGAGAATACCAAAAATGTTTACATGTGAATATTCAGTAAATGTCCCTTTTATGTTTATATACACAATTAATTTTTACATGTCAGGCCACGGCACTACTACTAACAAATTACTAACACATTAGTAATTTGCTTACAGTTATGACTCTCTGTTTCCAGTCCTTTATTTCCTCCTGCTGACCATCAGAAATAGATTTTAATCAACAAACACAATCTGATATTTTCTGACACCTTATCAAAACACCACTATATCATTCTCAGCACCCAGTGCCCAGGGGGTGACACTTTTTTAGTTATTAAATGATAGCGCTGCCTCAACTTCCTTGTCTGACTGGCATAAACTGCTTAGAATGTTAAATAGCTGTAGAGTTCTATATCGTAATGCCGGCAGCAGCTCCACTTGAGCACCATGGGGGCTTTTAATACTAACACAGGAGCTAAAGGTGAGCACTGAAAGTGCTGTGTCTATTTTTGCTCATGATACTAAATGCCACTTTGCGGAGAGATTTGACTAAACTGGGTAACTGGCAATTTAGGTACAATGTTGATTAATGAAAGTTAATACACTAAACAAGTACTTGTATTTATATGAGGACTAAGGTTCATTTGGCAGGGTTGAACTTGATGAATTTTGCTCCCCAATTAACTATGCAATCTGTTCTAGTGCAGTTACCAATACCAACAAAAAGCAGATATATACACTTGTGGCAGACTGGGCAAAACTAATTGCTAGGAGCACTGCCGCTGAGTTAATAAATCAACCTATATTGAGCTTTGGTTTCACAACTTTTTGTTCTTGGTGCTACACATACTAACTGTGGTCTGAGCTAGGGTCCTGCGCGGGTCCATTTTTTGGAACCCGTACCCGACCCATACCCGCAACCTGCAATCCGCAACCAGGACCCGCAACCCGCATTCTTACCCGATTGGACCCGCTACCCTACCCGCAAGTACCTTATCCGCAAGCCGGACCGGCGACCCGGGGGCCATTAAGAATCAGGAAGTGCTGTCATTGTAAACTGGGAGTGACATCATCGGAAGTAGACATGATCAGAAAAAAGGAGTAAATATCACTATTGAGAAGACCCGCCGACCTGCGTCTATACCCGCACCCGGAACATCTACCTGAAACCTGCAGGGTATTGCAGGTTTTTGCGGTTAACCCGCAGGTACTCCACCCGATGCAGGACTATAGTCTGGGCTGAAGCAGATACTTACACAGTCAAAGGGTTGCTGTACAAGCAGGCTGCGCTACACCACTGAAATACATAAAAGTACATTGTTTTATAAGATGATCTTTGGTAAAGCTGTAGCCACATTCTAAATGCATTGTTTACCTGCTAAGATTTCAGAAAAAAAATATGAAACAATCACTGTGTCAATCAATGTTTTTGATGTTGTCACTTAAAGGTATAATGTAACAGGAAAACATGTTTTTTTCTTCAAAATGCATTCATTAATAGTGCTGCTCCAGCAGAATTCTGCACTGAAACAGATTTTTTTATATTTAATTTTGAAATTTGGCATGGGGCTAGACATATTGTCAGTTTGCCAGTTTCCATGGGTCATGTGATAAACTTCAGTCACTCTTTACTGCTACACTGCAATTCTCATGTCTACCACTAGAGCTAAGGAGCATGACCCATGTCATGGTAAGATACAATGGGTAGGGGAGAAACAATAGCTGTCTGAAACCAGTTCCATCCTGAAGTGCTGGCTCCTTCTCAAAGCTCAGAATAAGGCACAATGCACTGAGATGGCTGCCTCCTCACCAATATAACAGCTAAAAAAAATATTTTTTCGGGTTCAAGAATAAACTTTTAAATGGTAGAGTGAATGTAAACAGCGTAATTTAGAAATAAAAAGTAAACCATAAAAATCATAACAGAATCCCTTTAACCACAAGGAATTTCAAGCCCTCTTGTATAGAAAATAAATCTATATAGTAGAAATTGTTATTACCGTCATTAAGCTGGTGAGATAATAGAGGGATGTTCTAACACCAGGCATTAAGTAGGTTGTTGACTTCATACAGAGATCATAGATTTCAGCTATTGATATATCCCCACAACAAAATTGTGTTTTTCTATATGGATGTAACATTTGTCATTACAAGGGTGTCAATTCAATATACTGTAAGATCACAGGCGGCAAAAATGTGCTGAGAGCTGACAGCGTTCCTGCCCAGGGTCAATAAGGGGGTTGCCTCTGTCTGAGTGTATGAAGGCTTGCCGAATTTATTGTGACAGTGATGACTGGAAGTACAGCTTAAAGTTATCAAGGATCTCTGAATGAGACTACTATTAGATAGCATTTACGCTGACCTCTTGTACAGTAGCCAAATTAGAACTTGTTCAGTTGCTAGAAAGATTACACAGTAATGCTGTAGTGATGTCAAAAAGGAGGCTATCTTTAATTGGGTGAATGTTTAGAGGCTGAGAAAGCAGAGGCCGGCACATTTTCTCTAGTGGAGGGGTCCATCTAAAAAGATACAACTCACCGTAAGGACTGAAATCAGCAGGCTGTTTTTGGACCTGTGTGGCCCTAGCTTTATATTTATGCATAGATATGTCTTGTCACCATCTGTCACATGTTTTTGTATGCAAAGGATGTTCAGTTCTCGGTTATATTGATGTCATACTACTGTATACGACATTGGAAACCTAGTTTCTACATAGACCTCTACTTCCTTGTAAAAGCTTCTAAGGTTTGTGTGACCAAAATGACCCTTTTCTAAATCCAAAGTTCTGCAACCCTGGGACCTCCTTTACCTTGTGGACTGAACATCTGTTTACCATCTCTTTTCAAAACAGTGAAAAACCTTGTGCCGCTGGCACCTGGTAAACAGATTTTCAATGAGACTACAAAATATAATCTATTGTCTAATATTGATCAAATGTATTAACAGTATAAATAATTACTTTAAAGGGGTTGTTCACCTCCTCCTTTCAGTTCAATTGTTTTCAGATTGTTCACCAGAAATAAAGACTGTTTTCAATTTCTTTCCATTTTTTATTTTTTACCGTTTTCCCAAAATCGAAGTTTAAAGTTGAATGTTCATGTCTCTGGTGTTTCATTCTGGCAGCTCAGTAATTCAGGTGCAGATTCTGAACGCTTACAATTTTGCAACATTGAGTTGATACATTTTTCAGCAGCATCTCTGGCGTATTAGCAACTATTGTATCAATTCTAACAGCTGTCTTTACAGAAACCCAGGGATTCTGTTCAGCAGGGACAAAGATAAGAAATGTATCAACTAAAGCTGGCCATAGATGCTGAGATTTTTAAAAGATCAGATCCTGATCGTGAGACCACGATCTTCTCAGAACGATCGTACGATCGTACAAATTTACCATCAACTAAAAAGACCAATTTACCAGGAAAACAAAGGGGAGCTGCCTGCTTGGCCCTGCAAACATAGATAGATTGCACTGGGACCGACAAAGATTTTTTGACCTGGCCGATCAATTTCCCGACAGATGTACGATCGTTCGAATACCACTAACCGCACGATAATTTAGAAGGATTGGTCGGGCTTCCCTAAAATCGGTCGTTCGGCAAGAAGAATCGTCGCGTCTATGGGGAGCTTTAGGGCCAGATTTATCAATTCAAATTTTTTTATGGTCAAAACTGTCAAATTCAATTAGGGAGATATTCAAATTCAAATCGAGTTTTTTTTTAAAAAAAAATTTGAATTAGATTTTCGAGATTTATCATACTCTGGCCCTTTAAGAACTTGAAAATAAGAAATGTAATAGTAGCTTCATATATAAATATAATCAATTAAAATAATTTGTAAAATAATTACAATATTCTTCACTTTTCTCCCCTTAGCAATCTGTCCTTTTTTGATTGACAGTTAGCTCAAATACATTTGTGTCCTTTGCCTAGATAATGTATTAGAGCTAACCAACCAACCAACTCTTCTCTCTGACACAAAGCGGTATAAAGAGAGACAGATTGATTAGAAGTGGAGAGTTCAGAGCCTAATGTTTAATCTATCAGATTTTGAAAGTTTATTGTTTCAATGAAATCCATTTTGTTTTTTGTGATAGTTCCCCCTTTATTGAAAGTAATCCCCAGATTACCTTTAAAGGGCACCTGTTGGCTGAAAATATTTTACGCAACCAAAGGTACAGGCTAATAGAGTCCGCACTCTGGATGGGGGTGACAGCAGTTTTTTTTAAAAAAAAATGTGCCCCCTGCCAGTGCTATGAGACCCACACCAGAAAGGAGCGGCCATGTTGGGGCACACACATGCAGTGAATGCCGCAACTTGCTCATTATGTGCATGGGTGTGATGTCAGAAACGCATTATGCGCATGCGCTATGTTCGACATGGCCACTCACACTGGGAGCAAGAATGTCCTAACACTGGCGGGGACAGTTTTTTTTTTTAAACAGGAATGCTGGTTCTATTGGCCCGCACCTTTTGTTGGGGGAAAAATGCATACCCTTATAGTGTATTATATTGAAGGGACCTAGAAACTGTGAATATAAAGAATACACAGTATTGACATTCTGCTTGATGATTGTAACAGGAATAGTACTTAGAATTGTCCTGCCCAGCAAACATCCATATTCTAGTAAAAGTTACCAAGATGTAATTGTTTCGGGCTTTGTGATTTCATGATGATTGTTCCAGTTCAAAACATGTGGTATATTACTATACAAAACAAGATGAAGTGCTCTTGGTCTTGTAACAAATCACTGTTTCTACAATCAACATCTGATTGCAAAACAGGCAGCCCTTGAGGTTCCAGTCGATGATAACAGACCTGCATTTTTATTAGAAAAGATCAGAACGTTTTGTCAAGATTGGTGTCAACTTTCACAATGCCCTATAAATAATCCACAAGGCTAATAACAAGGTTTACCCATTATCTGAAAGTCCAACATCAGGTTCCAAGCCTAACTACAGAGATGGTAATCTATACCATCTAAAACAGGGATCCCCAACCTTTTGAACCCATGAGCAACATTCAGAAGTAAAAGGGGTTGGGGAGCAGCACAAGCATGAGAAATGTTCTTGGGATGCCAAACAAGTGCTGTGATTGGTCATTTGATAGGACCTATGTGGATTGTCAACCTACATTGAGGCTCTGTTTGACAGTACACCTGGTTTTATGCAACCAAAACTTGCCTCCAAGCCTGGAATTCAAAAATAAATAAAATAAATAAATTCAAAAATAAACTCCTGCTTTGAGGCCACTGGGAGCTACTTCCAAGGTATTGGAGAGCAACATGTTGCTCACTGATCTAAAACATAGGTTCCCAAACTGTAGGGCTGGCACGTGGTGTCCCAAAGCAGTAGATTGGGGACTGAATCTGAAGAAAAATGAAGGTTAAATTTGGCATGAACACTTGTGATTGATCCCTGATATTCCTGGAAGCCCAAGCTGAAAGGCTTAGTTACTAAAGTGGGATGGCTTATTCATCAATGTATTCATAATGTGTAACATTTTTATGGAGTACGCAGGGGCCCTTGACCAAATATCAGACTTCTAAAAAGGGCTGAATCCCAATCTCTGACTGCTGCAATTTTTTTCTTTGGAATATTTTTTCTTATAGTATATTAACCAAAGAAAATTAAAAAATAGGCTAATGTATTAGTTAGAAGGAAATAAGAAAGATAAAGGTCCCTATTATTCATGTAAAACCCATAACCTCCAGGCCAGTCGCCTGAAAAAGCCTGGCGAGGCATTTTCAGGCGACTGTTGAAAAGCGCATCGCCTCGTGTGGTTAGCACAGGCGTTTTTACATAGGCGCCCATACAAAACTGTCGCCTGCGCCGGTCGCGGCGACTGTCGTGGCGCTTTGTCGCCGCGACCGCAAACGCGTGGCTATCTCCCCGTGTGGAATAGCCCTTAAACAAATAAGTAGAGGACAAGAGATTTATTCAAAGCCAATAAACGTCTTTATTTATCCCAGGCATATTACTTCTGATGAAATCAGAGCTCTGTTCATAAATGAGTAGCACATAAATACAAGACTATCATGGGCCAGATTTGTGAACAGCTCACAAAGGCCCAGGCCTAGGGCAACAAAAATCTGGGAGGGGAATGCCACCCATTTGCAGCATGTGAACTGGGGACTGGGCTAGAAAATTTGAATTACAAGCTGCAAAGTTCCTAATTTTAAAAACTTGGCAGGCAGTTTTGACCCGGGTACCCCTTCCAAAACTTGGGCTGTCCGAGTCAATAACGGATCCATATGCTGTCTGTCTGGTCTGGTCACTGCGGGGTTCTAACCCCACTTGTTGGAGCCTTGAGCTGCTCAGCTAACTGCCATCCTGCCTGTATCTATTCCTGGAGTGATTATAACAAAATTAATTATCACTAAACTTTTCCAAACTGGGCATGGGACCTGCCCAGACTCAATCTTGTACCCGCTTGGTAAGATCCAGGAAAAGAGCCCTGAGCACGAAGATGCTCTCCCTTTTATCTACTTAAATACTGCCGGCTACTGGTATTGAGATGTAGCTTAATGGGGTTCTATCACGAAAATTTTATATAAGCTTCATCTTGCTGAAATAAGAAACTTTCTAAATATTATTAATTACAAATTCTGTACCATTTATGAAATAATTAAGTTATTCTTCACTCTCCCCTTCTGAGCAACCTGTCTCTCTTCATTCTGTCTTCATGTAGTAGATGGAGCTAGTTTTTGATTGACAGATCTAATACATCCTTTGGGGGGGTTGCACCCTTAACCTAGGTGCTCACTCTTTAAAAATAACTGGCTCTGATGGAAATCCTGTTTCTCTATGTGCAGGGTGTTTGCCAGGGTCTGTTATTTTGTTACCTTTAGTTTGTGCTGGAGTTGGTTATTTAAGTTATTCTGCTAAGAAAGGGAGCCCCCCTAAAAGACATTTTAAACCTACCTGTCAATCAAAATCTGACCTTAGCAAGAAGAGAGCATGAAGAGTGACATGTTGTGGAAAGTGAGATACTGCAGACTCATTTGATTATTTCTTAAATGACACAAAATGTTTAATTGATTGTATTTAGAAAGTATATTATTTCAGTGAGATGAATCTTATATTACATTTTCATTTTTGCGATAGATCCCCTTTAACTTTCCTAAATTAATATAACCATTGAGCTTCAGGTCCCTATAGGTCCCTTATAGTTTTAGAATTGTGTTTAACCACATCCTTATGTTATTGTCTGTGCATCTTATTATTCCCTTCTGTCAAGTACAGGCATATTATATGTCTAAACAAACTAATCTGTGGCACTGACTAGTTTAGGGAGATGGAGAAATAGCAAAGAAAAGGGAGAAATGGTGGTTAAAAGGTACACACAGAGGGGCTGATAAAAGGTATCAAGTAGTGCAGACACCATAAATAAGTGGAGAACAGACTGATCAGTGATACACAGTTAATGAATTTGAAGCAAATGAGGTGTATTAGCACCAAAAGGATTTTTCTTGGGAGACTAGTATAATCCTATGGACCAGAAACTGGATAGGTGAAACATGGTAAAGCAGAATCAAATGTAGAAATTGTGTATACACTTGCTTCTTTGCTATTGTGCTACAGAATATTGTCAGGCTAAATATTTGTAAATAATAGATCTTTTGTGGCAGTGTTAGAGACAGATGCTGCTATGCAAATAAACTGTGTACACAAAGAATTGACCCTGGTGTCCCATTTAAATGTCTCCCAGTCAGGGAGCAAGTGAAGTGGTTGGAATAGAGTACAGGCTCATAGAGGAGAGGCACCTGTGGCTACTGCTGCTCAGTTGTGGCAACTTGGTTTCTCACTGACTGAAGGTGACAATGCCCAAAATAGGTTGGCAACTTGACTTGGGCTTAAAGCTGCATCTGTGATATAACAGTAGAGGCTGCAGCCAAGCCACACACAGAGCAGGGAGCACTTCTCGCACTCAATGAAAGTACAATTGTGTAGATTGATCATGGCCAATCAGTTGTGCTCCTTCCTGTGCAGCCAAATACAAGTGTCCGTGTAACCTCTGGGCTATTCCTCCCACTGCTCATCCCTGACTCCCAGCACCTGACTCCCAGCACCCAGCACAGCTCAGTCATCTCCAAGACAGCAGCTGCAAGACCCGCCCCTTCCCCCCATCATCATTAGCAAATATTACCCTAAACACTTGCTCTTTACCTCCCTTCTCCCTCCAGGCATTGGAGAGGGCGGCTGTCAATCAGGCGGCACCCCGGCGCGGCTCAGCAGCAGAGCGAGAGCGACGAGCAGACAAGCCGAGGGGAGAGATGGAGGAGGAGATGCAGCCGGCAGAGGAGGGGCCCTGCCTCCCAAAAATCTACAAGCAGAGGAGCCCCTATAGCGTCCTCAAAACCTTCCCCAACAAGAAGTCTCAGAGCAGAAGGTACGACCGACCCACCATGGTGGAGATCCCACATCTGGGGGCGCAGCAGCAACAACGCGCACACTTCCAGCAGCAGCAGCAGCAGCAGCAGCAGCATCCGACCTCCATCAGCAACAGCGAGCAACAGCCGCATCACTACCAGCAGCAGGCGCACAGCTCCTATCAGAACGGGCCCAGCAGGGCAGCCACGTCCACCACCTCCCAGAGCCAACAGAGAGCCGGGGGGGTCGCCGGGCATCTGGGCTCATCCAACAGGTTCTGCCAGCAGCCGACCCCCGGCCACAGCAACCCAGAACTCAGTGCAGGCAAGTTGCTCCCACTACTTCACCCTTACTCTTCACCCTTACTCTTCACCCTTACTCTTCACCCTTACTCTTCACCCTTACAATTCACCTTTACGCTTCACCCTTACTCTTCACCCTTACACTTCACCCTTACGCTTCACCCTTACTCTTCACCCTTACGCTTCACCCTTACTCTTCACCCTTACACTTCACCCTTACACTTCA
Organism: Xenopus petersii; assembly: GCA_038501925.1. NCBI lineage: Eukaryota > Metazoa > Chordata > Amphibia > Anura > Pipidae > Xenopus > Xenopus petersii. Next base: position 39,369,522 of record CM076672.1, on the reverse strand, counting down.
CCCTTACTCTTCACCCTTACGCTTCACCCTTACACTTCACCCTTACTCTTCACCCTTACGCTTCACCCTTACTCTTCACCCTTACTATTCATCATGCCCTGGGACTTCTTCACAGGGGGTAACTGTGCCCAAATGGGTTCTTTTTATTTATTTTAATAAATACATATCTAAAGGCAGTCCATACTCTTATGTGTGAACTTTATCCTGTGTATGTGTAACTTTATTCAGTTGGTAACAGTCCAGACAGGCTGTTGAACAGCACATGCAGCACAATACATAGAGTAAAGAGTAACCCATGTCCAGCCTGCAGCTTCCCCAGGATCGCAAGTGTTACAGTTTGGGTCACAAGACCCAGGGATGCCCAAGCTGTAACTGAACTGTAACTCCCAGCAGCCTTTGCTCAGTCTATTGCCCCGCAGCTGTTACACTACAACCCACAGTACCTATAAATATCCTGTTTAGCTATTGAGGCATATAAACAGTTTGATATCAGGACCAGCCATCCACACTTCAGACTGCAGAACTCAACCCTTTACTTTAATCAGCTGAGCTGCTGGAGGAATGCTGGGAGTTGTAGTTCTGTAATGAATGAAGTTTGTCTCTTAGAACATACAAATTATTCTTAGATCTGCTTAGAAACAAAGGAACTTGTGTATAAATGAAATCTAACACCTACTGGTTTAGGATTGTATAGCAGCGTATGCTGGTTACCATTATATTAACTCTGTAATATCCCATATTAAGGGGCGATCACTATAACCTTGGGCCACTCAGACACAGAGAGCATCTCACTGCTTGTCAGTAACATATATGACATAGAACATATGAGCTGAATGCTGAAAAATAAAGAACAAGGTGGGGTCCATAGGAGACCAGTGAGTTAAATTCCTGAATAGTTATTCCTCTGCTGCTCCACCTGTGGGACAGTCCCAGGGTTTGAATAAGGTGAAGGGCATTTCTTAAAGATGAGCCCCCAGGGTATAAACCAAGTTCTTATGATTTCCCCTTTGTTCTTAAGATGATCTGTTTATTTGGAATAATGTATTCTGCAGCTATCCTGTGTATTGGGAGCATTATTCTTGCCGGCGTGTAATTTGTGCGCGCTGAAATATATATGTTCATCCCCACTGCGAGTAACAGGAGACTATAAAAAGTGAAATATGTGTTGTGTGTTCTGTTCTGTCTGAATGAATAGGGACCCAAGCGCAATAAAGTCTCACATCTGGCACAAGCTGTTAAAAAAACATGGGATAATTGTTCTAATACTGTATATTATTGTAATAATACTGTGCATTGATGTATTAATACTGTGCATGACTTTAATAATATTGTATACTTATGTAATAATATTGTATATATATTACCCTCATTTTGTTTCTGATGCATTTTTTGGCACTTGGTGTTCAGTTCATTTTCTTGTGCTGGATTACCATTACTATGAAATAATTAAGTTATTCTTCACTCTCCCCTTCTGAGCAACCTGTCTCTCTTCATTCTGTCTTCATGTAGTAGATGGAGCTAGTTTAGACAGATCTAATACATCCTATATGGCACTAAATTGTGAGGTTGTAGGAATGGGGGCAAAGTACCAGATAGGTTACCCCCTTAACTATAGTATAACTGTCTTTTTATGCACCTGATCTGAGCATATGACTGTGTAAGATTTAAATAAACATATACAAGTATGGGGTCTGTTATCCAGAAACCTGTTATCCAGTAAGCTCTGAATTACTTGAAGGCCATCTTCCATAGACTCCATTTAAATTAAATAATTCCAATTTCTTTCAAACTCTTAGTCAAACCACTGCCTGGTTGCTAGGGTAATTGGGACCCTAGCAACCAGATAGCCACTGAAATTTTAACTGGACAGCTGCTGGACAAAAAGCTAAATAATTCCAAAACCCAAAAATTATTAAAAAAAAAAAAAAACAATTGCAAATTGTCTTAGGGTAAGGGTACACTGGGCGATTCGAGTTGGCGGCGACCAATCTTCCCGAACGCTTACCTCACTCTACGCTGGCTAAAATGAAAAATCTACGGCATATTCACATGTGGCGATTCGTATTCCAAAGTCGCCCGAAGTTGCCTCACGAGGAAACTTCAGGCGACTTTTGAAAGCGAATCACCGCGTGTGATTAGCGCCAGAGATTTTTCATTTTAGCCAGCACAGAGTGAGGGAAGGCGTTTAGGGGAGATTGGTCACCGCAAAGTCGAATCTCCCTGAGATTCATCAACATCATCATCATCATTTATTTATATAGCGCTGTCAAGATACGCAGTGCTTTACTGCAGTTATAGCAAACAGGGAATAAATGGTGGATAACAGACAAGGATTACAGAATACAATAGGGTTTACAAACTAAAAGGTTAGGGTACAATTGAGACATTAGGATTGTATAAACAATTTGTCATTTTTGATACAGCAATGATTAATTAAGGTACATCGAATAGGCCTCTTTAAACAGATGGGTCTTTAAGGAGCGCTTGAAAGTTTGGAAGGAAGGGGAAAGTCTGACAGCTTGTGGCAGAGAGTTCCAGAGAAAAGCAGAAGCCCGAGAGAAGTCTTGTAGACGAGAATGGGCAGAAGTCACCAGAGGAGAAGTGAGGCGAAGATCAGAAGCAGAGCGTAGGTTTCGTGAAGGAGTGTATTTGGAGATTAGAGATGAAATATAGGGAGGGGTTTCTTTATTAAGGGCCTTGAATGTGAGTGTAAGTAATTTGAATTTGATTCTAGATGAGATTGGGAGCCAGTGAAGGGACATGCATATGGGAGCAGCTGATGTTGAGCGGCGAGCTAGATGAATGAGTCTAGCGGCCGCGTTTAGAATAGATTGGAGTTGTGAAAGGTGACTTGTTGGAATACCTGTGAGGAGTAAGTTGCAGTAATCAAGGCGGGAGATGAGAGACTGAATCAGTGTTTTAGTTGATTCTGAACTGAGATAGGGTCGTATTCGAGCAATGTTGCACAGTTGAATACGGCAAGATTTTGCAAGTGTTTGAATGTGTGGTGAAAAAGATAGATGAGAGTCTAAGATGACTCCTAGGCAGCGTGCCTGTGTGGTGGAATGAAAGGTGGTGTTGTTTACGGTGAGTGATATCTGAGGGACAGGGGAAGATCTTGGAGGAAATATGATGAGTTCTGTTTTAGAAAGGTTCAGTTTCAGGTGGCGCTGTGACATCCAGGAGGAGACAGCAGAGAGACAGTCTGTGACTGATGCCATTATTTTACACCACCATTTTACACCAACAGACCTGGTGAAACATATTTATGTTTTGTCTATAATTATGAAGTTGCACTCGATCCCAACTAAGATATGATTAAGCTGAGACAGAGACAAAACAATCCTGTTGGGTATATTTCATGGTTAAATCGTTTTTTAATAGACATAAGGTATGGAAATCCAAATTAAGGAAACAACCCTTATCCAGAAAACCTCAGGTCCCAAGCATTCTGGATAACAGGTCTCATACCTGTACTTCCCATTAGTAATAATAACTGCCCCACTAAATGCATAGTAAAGATGTTCTAACACGTGCATTCTGTGCGGCTAGGTATATTAATAGCATATTATATAAACATAATTTTGACGATGATGCACTGTTAAAGACAGTTAAATAACGAGTGCTTAGTAACTGCACAGAATTTGGTCATGGAAGTTTGGAAATCAGATAAATAATAACTAAAATAATCCAGCTAGACTAGTTTTCATTTGCACAATCCATATAAACAATAACCTGAATCAGTAATAAGCAAATTGTCAGTATTGCAGTGGATCCTGGACGGCGGGGCGCTTGCCTTCTTCTTCTGACTGCTTCCAGCTTTCAAATGGGGGTCACTGACCCCCAACAGCCAAAAATGAATACTCTTTGAGGCTACAATTTTATTGTAATTGTTACTTTTTATTACGTATCTTTTTATTCAGGCCTCTCTCCTAATCATCTTTCAAACTCTTATTCAAACCACTGCCTGGTTGCTAGGGTCATTTGGACCTTAGCAACCAGATAGCTGCTGAAATTCTAACTGGAGAGCTGCTGGACAAAAAGCTAAATAATTCCAAACCCAAAATTTATTAAAAAACGAAAAACCAAATGCAAATTGTCTTCAGGTCCCCATAGACGCGATGATTCTTCTTTGGTGAACGACTAATTTCAGCGCAGTCCGACCAATCCGTCAAATTATCGTGCGGTTAGTGGGATTCGAACAATCGTACATCTTACGATTTTTCGGCCGACATCTGTCAGAAAATTGATCGGGCAGGTTTAAAAATCTTTATTGGTCCCAGTGCAATCTATCTATGTTTGCAGGGCCAAGCAGGCAGCAACTCTTCAGTTTTCCTGGCAATATCGCCTGAAATGGTCATTTTAGTTGAGGGACACATCGTACATTTAAACGATCATTTCGAGATAATCGTGGTCTCACAATAAAGATTGGATCTTTTAAAAATCTTTACATCTATGGCCAGCTTTAGACTATTTCTCTTTACACCATACTAAATTCAAAGGTGAACAAACCATTTAAAGAGTTGACTTCCAATTCTTTAACTTTCTCCAAGCCATACAATATGCCAGGAAGGTTTTACAACAAACCACTGATCCAGATTTATCTGTGATAATTGTACATTTCCAGCCAGAAGATATTAATAACTGGGTGAAGGCAGCTTTTCTCTGTTGACATCTCGAGCAGGTACAGGTATCTAATAAACCCCAATTTTTAAAAGGTCATAATGTGGTTAAATAAGAGTGGTGCACATAAGGCCATGATTTGGTATTTACTGGAAGGAATTATGTTCTTGGCGTGTGAGTTGAGTTTGAGAACATCAGATATGGAAGTTGAAGTCTGTCCCATTTCCCAAGAAAGTTGTCCCTGTTACTGTTGCCTAGGTGTGTTCTGATAAGCTTGGACATTTGCGCTATAGTTTGGATACTGGTTTTCTTTCTGTATGAGGTTCAGAGAATTAGATAAATCTTGATCAGTCATATGGTGGCGTAATGTATGGTTTGCAGAAAGTAAAGCGTGAGTAATTCTCTAATGCAGTGGATGTCATTTTGTATTCATTGTGTAACTTTAGGGGTATTGAGTCTATATTGTACTATTCTCTATATGGTGCGTGAGTGTGTGTAAATGATGGTTTGGCCTTTTCAGTTTTTGTCAACTCATTAGGTTAGGAATAAAGAACCCTTCTCCCCATTTTCCACTCATTGTATTTTTTAGTTGGAAAATAAAGCTGTGGGACAGTCAACTCCACCGCCCCTTCCCCACTTAACCTGCACCCTTCCAATTCCACCATTGTTCTGGTTTGGGTAGAAGCGTATTGAATGCACAATGACTGTAAATTGAAAGGTTTTTGGAAAGTGGACTTACCCAAAACTCCTTTCTAGTAAATGGGTCCTTGAAGTCCAAGTGGGTTAATATTAGCAAATATGTAGGATGAATGTTGGGAAGAGTGGTTTGCAGAGCAGATTGACACAATACCACTCCAGCCAGTGAGCGCCACATTAACCCTTGCGATGTACATTGGACCTTTGACCTGCTCAGTAACAATTTAACCGTGTGCAAATCAATTAGGGGCCTAATGCAGCTCATCAATTATGGTATTTAGCAACATCATGATATAATAAACCAATAAATGTTTCATTTAAAAATTCCAAGACTAATGTTTTTGCTTCCTCTTGTACTGAACAGTGAAATATATCAGAGCCATCTGAGGGAAAATCACATTAATCACTGCCATGGGATGCACTGCTTACCCATTATCATTCAAGCACTAATGGAGTTTGGAATTGATGCTATGGCTAAGAAGATTTGTTGTGCTAGCTATAAAGGGTTAAGCATGCCCAAGATTTCAATTATGCCTGACTGACTCTGCAGTGATGGATAATCAGAAAAGGAAGATCGACACACAGGGTGGAACTGATGTTCTAGCCCTTTGTGCTTCTTTTGTGAAGGATTACTAAAAAGCTGTACTGGCAATAACAACAGACATAACAACATATACAGCAGGCCCAACATTAGCCAACATATTTGCAGCACTTGCTCACGGTTCTTCTCTCTGTGTATACTTACATTCATATGAAAACGTTTGGGAACCCCTCTTAATTCTTTGGAGTTTTGTTTATCATTGGCTGCGCTTTCAAAGTAGCAACTTCTTTTAATGTATAACATGCCTTATGGAAACAATAGTATTTCAGCAGTGACATAAAGTTTATTTGATTAACAGAAAATATGCAATATTCATCATCAGCGTCGGACTGGGCCGGCGGGAAACCGGGAAAATACCCGGTGGGCCCCGGCCTTCATGGGCCCCCGCCGACCCAGCCCCCTCCCCCAATGTTCTGGCCCCAAATAAAAATTAATAGGTGCGCCGGTATCGCATGCGCTTTGGTGTTCGCGCATGCGCACCGGCGTTTGCATACACACCAGCGTGCGCCGACATGTTCGCGCATCCACGCTGGCGTGCGCCGAGACGTTCGTGCATGCGCGCTGGCGTGCGACGAGCCGTTTGCGCATGCGCACGGGGGGCCTGGAGTATAGTTACCCGGTGGGCCCCCCCATGTCCAGTCCGACCCTGTGCATCATAACAAAATTAGACAGGTGCATAAATTTGGGCACCCCAACAGAGATATTACATCAATACTTAGTTGAGCCTCCTTTTGCAAATGTAACAGCCTCTAGACGCCTCCTAGCCTATGATGAGTGTCTGGATTCTGGATGGCGGTATTTTTGACATTCGTTCATTCAAAATCTCTCCAGTTCAGTTAAATTTGATGGCTACCGAGCATGGACAGCCTGCCTCAAATCATCCAATAGATTTTCCATGATACTCAAGTCGAGGGACTGTGACGGCCATTCCAAAATATTGTACTTCTCCCTCTGCATAAATGCCTTTGTAGATTTCGAAGTGTGTTTAGGGTCATTGTCTTGTTAGAATATCCAACCCCTCCGTAACTTCAACTTTGTGACTGATGCTTGAACATTATCCTGGAGAATTTGTTGATATTGAGTTGAATTCATCTGACCCTCGACTTTAACAAGGGCCCCAGTCCCTGAACTAGCCACACAGCATGATCGAACCTCCACCAAATTTGATAGTAGGTAGCAGGTGTTTTTCTTGGAATGCGGTGTTCTTCTTTAGCCATGCAAAGCACTTTTTGTTATGACCAAATAACTAAATTTTTGTCTCATCTTTCTAAAGCACTTTGTTCCAAAATGACTGTGGCTTGTCTAAATGAGCTTTGCATATAACAAGCGACTCTGTTTGTGGCGTGAGTCACCATACAGATGTTCTTTGTGTAAATTGCTCTGAATTGTAGAACGATGTACAGATACACCATCTGCAGCAAGATGTTCTTGCAGGTCTGTGGAGGTGATCTTTGGGTTGTCTGTAACCATTCTCACAATCCTCCGCATATGCCACTCCTGTATGTTTCTTGGCCTGCCAGACCTGGGTTTTACAGCAACTGTTCCTGTGGCCTTCCATTTTCCTTACAGTTGAAACTGACAGTTTAAACCTCTGATTGTAGCCTTCACCTAAACCAGGGGTGTCCAAACTGCGGCCCGAGGGCCACATGCGGCCCAGGATGCATATGAATGTGGCCCAGCTTGGCTCCGGAGGAAACGTCATGTTGCAAAGGATATAGGAGGAGGAGGGACTCTGCCCATTGGCCAGTTAGTAGTAATAATAATATAATAATAAGTCTATTTAATATCCAGGTGTCCCATATTCCAGTGTATAGCTCCATCTGGTTATCCAACTGGCATTGTAGTTCTTTTCTGTGTATTTCCATTACTTTTACAAATCAAATGTGTTTGTGTATTTCATTTGTGGCCCCAGACAACTTTTCTTTTTCCAATGTGGCCCGGCGAGCCAAAAGTTTGGACACCCCTGGCCTAAACCATGATACTGAACAATCTTTGTTTTCAGATCTTTTGAGAGTTGTTTTGAGCATTCCATGCTGTCACTCTTCAGAGGAGAGTCAAACCGAAGCACAACTTGCAATTGGCCACCTTAAATACCTTTTCTCATGATTGGACACACCTGCCTATGAAGTTCAAGGCTTAACAAACTGATCCAACCAATTTGGTGTTGCCATTAATCAGTATTGAGCAGTTACATGCATTTAAATTAGCAAAATTACACAGCCAGTTTTTCACATTTGATTTCATACAACTGAATACTGCTTCACTAAAAATCTTTGTTCAGAAAACACCCCAGTACTCAGATGTTCCTGGGAAATGAAAGACATACCACATCGTTTTTGTTGAAAGTGGAGTAAATTATTATGCAGTCTGAGAGGGGTTCCCAAACGTTTTCATATGACTGTATATGTACATAAAGATAGACAAAGATCATGTCCCCTTGCAAGTGCCTCTTCCCCAGAGAAAACAGACCCAAACTTAACGGTACTAGCACATAGGTTGCTTTTTGGTGCTCAAAGGTTCAAAATCCCCATCCCCCTTGATTTTAAGAAGTGCTTCTTCAAGAGCTTATCAGCCAATAGTAGCCTAGAAATGTGGCAGGCCATAGGGCGCAATTATGTCTGCAAGTGCAGTGAGGAAAGTGCAATTTCGAGTGTAATCACAATTTTTTTCCCATAATGCAGTGTCCTGACCCCATTTGCCATTCACCATTCCCACCCTTAACTTTCCCGTCCTGTGCTCAGAATGGGGCAGAGAGTGCAGGAGCGCTAGTGGAGAGAGCATAATCAACACAGAATTTTAAAAGTAAAAAAAAAATAGAAATTCTGCTCTTAAAGGAGAAGGAAAGGCTAAAATTAAGTAAGCTTTATCAGAAAGGTCTATATAAATACACCAGTAAACCCTCAAAGTAATGTTGCTCTGAGTCCTCTGTCAAAAGAAACACCACATTTCTTTGCTTTTATTGTGTACACATGGGCTTCTGTATCAGACTTCCTGTTTTCAGCTTAAACCTCCAGGGCACGGCCTTGAGCATGCTCAGTTTGCTCCTCTCCCCCTCCCTCCTCCCATCCCTACTGTAATCTGAGCTCAGAGCTGTAAGTAAGCAGGGAGAGACTCAGGCAGGAAGTGATGTCACACCAAGCATATATGGCAGCCTCTATCCTAAACAAACAGAGACAGTGTCTAGAGCTGTTTACTCAGGTATGGTAAAGCATTCTGCTGAATAAATATAGCGTTCTAGCTTGCACTATTGTGGCTATTCTATTGGCAATAAACTGTCTTGGAGCTTTCCTTCTCCTTTAAAGGTACTAGGGTTAACATTGTGCTGCCCCTCAAGATCCACATGGCAAAAGCTCCCTGCTGAATATTTTGATAAAAGTTAGACAGTTTCAAGGAATTTCTGACAAATGCTATGTATAAATGAGAAATCCACTCAAGGTCACTGTACAAGCAGATCTTTGTTTTGCCCACCAACAATCTGGGCTAAACCATGCTATTCCATTTTTTTGGACCTCAAGCCAATGCCAATGATGGGATCATACTCCAGGCCTGTGAAGAGTTGTTGGGAGATAATCAGGGCCGGGCCAAGCCGGCTGGGCGCCCTAGGCAGCCCGGTCAGGCATTTTGCCCACCTCCTACACTTTGTTCCCCCGACAGTAAGGAGCAACAGAAAAGAAGAGCGGTGGTGGGGGGATACAAGGGCCTAGACTAGGGGTAGGCGACAGAAGAGATACGTGCATGGTGCCCCCCAACTGATCTTTAGGCCTTCTTCTGCCTACCCCTAGTTCCAGCCACAGAGATATCAACACCCACCATGTCTGGATAGACAAAGTTGCCAGCTTTTATTGGCCAACGTACAGCCATCTTAATTTGGTTTGAAATTGCATTTAATACACAAGAGCCATGAATATCTTGTAAATGATATCCTTATAAACGGTGCTTAGTGATGCCATCGGTTACAACCAGAGCTTAGTAATGTCATTTCTGTCACAAGATTTACTGAAACTTGTGTATTATAATAAATAAAGTACCCCCTTTTGCAAAATATGAGGATATTAGAAGTCTCCTCTGTGTTCCACGACCTGTATATAACCAGAGGGCAATGTTGAACATACTGTATATATCATTATTTGACAGCATTATTGTTATCATATATTTATATAGTAGTGCTTTTTAATGCATCACTCACATCAGTGAGAAGCTTACAGTCTAAGGTCCCTATAATAAATATGGTGGCTGCAGGAAGGGGCTTATTAAATAAATGGTGCTAAAATCACAAGCTGTCATCCGTACAATAAAACTGTGCATTGTGGCATTTGTTATGTATCTGAAAGAACAAAGGTATTGTCTGAGACAGCCATCCGTTTGCAGGGCACAATTTATATTCGGCTGTATAATCCATTACCAGTCACAATATGCGTGCGTTTTACACTGTGCTTAGTTGTCATGTCTGGTTAGCCCCGTGGCTGGCTGCGAGCACGGCAATTTGTTAATGTTCAATTCTCGGCAGACAGCTTAGAGTTAACGCGGGGAGATTTTGTTGCACGACCCAAATGTGGCATCAGGAAATGGGAACTGCATCTTAAAGCAGCGCACAATCAAAAATGAATTACAATAAATCCTATATAATTGCATAGGTCATTCTCTTTAATGAGATTTTATTAACCTGACTGTCAAGCTTTTGAGTCAGGCAGATATTTTATCTTCTTCAACTGATAAAAGTGTCAGCTATAAACCACCGTATAAATATTCATAAATCTACACATCTGTGGCAGCCTATCAGCATCATTCTTTTGGACATTAAAAGCATTCTAATTACTTTCTGTCTCGCGGAGCTGCCATCCTGTGTGCTTGGCAGGCATGATTGCTTTTGTTTGCAATCACAAATAGCTCTAACCTATTTCTTCTGCTTGGAGTTCAGAAAATATTCAGGGCTTGACTGATCTGCTAGATAATTTTTTTTTTTGCCTTTCGAATGCTCCAGACATACTTATTATCTCTGCTAATTCTGTGTAGCTGTTCAGTATATTCTAAATACAGTTCTGTAACTGAGATTTTTTGGTTTCCAACTACAAGTCCCAGCATCCCTAGCCAACAGACTGCAGCAGGGCCTAACGTGCAATTTTGCAGCTCTTTACATGTAGCCATTTTATGCATCGGGTTAATGGAAAAAAACATTTATTTTTCTGGAATACAAAGGTACCCCTTCCTACAGTTCACAGTATAATTCAAATGCTTCTGCATTTGACTCATGGGGTGCTCACTTCCTTCATTATTATTTTTTAGCTATGTAGCACTGTCATATTTCGCAGCGATTTACCGTGGAGCTTACAATCTAAGGTCACGATAGCACCCATAATGGTCATTTTTAATTAGTAGTCAGTTAACTTGCCTTTTTGTTTTTGACGTGTTAGAGGAAAGCATACAAAAGCTGCCATGCCACCACTAAAAGACAGCCTAAAAGGGAACTGGAGCCAGTACAGACTGTTTGGGCTGCTGTATTTTGGAAATGATACAGTAGGTCTATGCACTGAAGCAAACTACTTACCCATTACAAAAAATGGTCTGTTCTACAGGGTCCCTGCCGCTCAAAGTAACCAAAATCAGACCGCTGTCCATTACCTTTGAGGCTACTTCCACTATGGCAATAAAGGGTTATGGCACAGTCAGTTTTTAAGTGGTGAAGATCATGCAGAAGAAAGAATAATATTCAGTAGGGCTCATATCCTATTCCATGTGTTTGTGTCCTGGTAAGTGATTGGCAAATTTAGTTTCCATCTGAACCCAAAGCTTCAACCCATATGAAACAACATATTTACTCTTTCAGTTTACTTCAGTTTATGTATTTCTGTGTATCTTCAGTTTATGTATTTCTGTGTATGAGTGTTAGCCAGGAGCAAAAATAACAAATTAAAAAACAAACAAATACAAAAAGTATTGTAGAAGTGATACCTATATTGGCTAACAATAAAAATACATTGCAAGCGTTGGGAGCACAAAGGCCCCTTCGTCAGGCAATTTAGTTAGCCAATATAGGTATCACTTCTACAATACTTTTTGTATTTGTTTGTTTTTTAATTTGTTATTTTTGCTGGCTAACACACATACACAGACTTTTTGTATTTTTTTGTATTTGTTTGTTTTTTTTTTTTAATTTATTTGTGTATGAGCATAAACCTCTGCTCCTTGAATATATGATTCTAGACAAGAGGATGATTAACAGTTTTTACCATGAGGAGGGAAGGACCAAATGGCCCCAGCCCAACTATTTAATATGATTTAGAGCTCCTCCAGACTGTGCTATGATAATCATGCTAAGGACCTTTGGCACCAAGGTAATCTGTCCAATGATTATGAAGATTACCCAGCAGCCACTTGAGAACTGAAAAAATGCATCATGGCAGGCAGCAGCCGACATTATTCTGCATATATGTTCGGGGGACATAAGTAAGACAAATGTAGAAAAAAAACTTAAATCTTAAATGAATCTATATTTTGTTGGTATAGTACACAGCAACCACTATCTGGTTGATTCATATTTATGATCATCATCCGGAAATCAGTCCCATCATGTCCCATAAAATTTTCTACTCATATGATTTAGAATGGTAACCAAGACCTAACCCACAGGCCAACATACAAACAGCATCTGTGCATCATTTGACCCTCAAATAGACCAGAAACAGAAATGGGCTTTTGGCAATATACCCCCAGCCACAACAGCAATATAGGGAAAGGCAGGGATTCTTTATAGGATTTCTGGACAAACTGGCCTGGCAGTGTAAGAGGTGAACTATATGCACTTGCCCTTCAGAATTCTAGTGATTGTGCTAAATTTAACCACTGGCACAGTTGTGATGTGCTGTTATATAAACGATGCGTCAGTTAAATCTTATCTGTCTCTGCATAAGAAACTCATTTTCAGGCTCTGTATAAAATAACAAGCCTGCCATCAGACTAACCCAATCCGTAGTAATGCACTTTCAGAATGGCGTCTAGTTGGGAATATTTATTTTTTTCGATAGTGCTCTGCAAATACTAATTCTCTGCTGATTTGATAAAGTGGCATAGAAAGGTAGTAGACAGTTATTTATGTAATGCCTGAGTACAAATAAACATCAATTAACCTAATGAAAATGAATGCTTGCTTAGCCAAAGTGCTCACTCCAACACCGAATGGGGAGATTCTCAGTTCCCATATCTCTGGCGAATGTGTGAAAATAGAACTTGGCACTTAATCATCTCTATAGAATGGAGGAGGCACATGTATTATGCATCTCTTCTCAATGTGTTTAGTTTTACTGTATATAAGGAAATAAGGCAGCACCATGCAACTCTGCAGAACAAGGGAAAGCATGCACCCGTATAGGTATGCATATCGATAAGAGTAGGCAATCATTAGCCTCCAGGGTGCTGCATAGGGATGTAGCGAACGTCGGAAAAAAAGTTCGCGAACATATTCGCGAACTTGCGCAAAATTGCGAGCGGTTCGCGAACGGTTCGCGAACCCCATAGACTTCAATGGGAAGGCGAACTTTAACATCTACAAAAGACATTTCTGGCCAGAAAAATGATTTTAAAGTTGTTTAAAGGGTGCAACGACCTGGACAGTGGCATGCCAGAGGGGGATCAAGGGCAAAAATGTATCTGAAAAATCTGCCTGTGTGTGCTTGGAAGAGATAGTGTAGGGCGAGAGCTGTTAGTGATTTCAGGGACAGATGATAGTAAGTTTGCTGGCTAGTAATCTGCGTGATACTGCTCTGTATTGGAGGGACAGAAGTCTGCAGGGATTTGAGGGACATTTTAGCTTAGGTAGCTTTGCTGGCTAGTAATCTACTGTTCTCTTTAAACAACTGCCATACGTTGACCTTGTAGGCATTGTTTGCCCAGTTTTTTTGGACGCAGCCACTGAAGCACAGTTGCCAGAAAAAATATGCCATATAAATGCTGAAAATAGTCATTTTTCGCCATACGTTGACCTTGTAGACATTGTTTGCCCAGTTTTTTTGGACGCAGCCACTGAAGCACAGTTGCCAGAAAAAATATGCCATATAAATGCTGAAAATATAAATTTTTTTGGTTGCAGCCACTGAAGCACAGAGGCCAGAAAAATTATGCCATATAAATGCTGAAAATAGTCATTTTTCGCCATACGTTGACCTTGTAGACATTGTTTGCCCAGTTTTTTTGGACGCAGCCACTGAAGCACAGTTGCCAGAAAAAATATGCCATATAAATGCTGAAAATATAAATTTTTTTGGTTGCAGCCACTGAAGCACAGAGGCCAGAAAAATTATGCCATATAAATGCTGAAAATATAAATTTTTTTGGTTGCAGCCACTGAAGCACAGAGGCCAGAAAAAATATGCCATATAAATGCTGAAAATAGTCATTTTTTGCCATACGTTGACCTTGTAGGCATTGTTTGCCCAGTTTTCTTGGTCGCAGCCACTGAAGCACAGTTGCCAGAAAAAATATGCCATATAAATGCTGAAAATAGTCATTTTTTGCCATATACGTTGAGTCAAGGTATGGCAAAAAATGACTATTTTCAGCATTTCTATGGCATATTTTTTCTGGCCTCTGTGCTTGAGTGGCTGCGGCCAAAAAAACTGGGCAAACAATGCCTACAAGGTCAACGACGTTGACCTTGTAGGCATTGTTTGCCCAGTTTTTTTGGCCGCAGCCACTCAAGCACAGAGGCCAGAAAAAATATGCCATAGAAATGCTGAAAATAGTCATTTTTTTGGTCGCAGCCACTGAAGCACAGTTGCCAGAAAAATTATGCCATATAAATGCTGAAAATATAAATTTTTTTGGTTGCAGCCACTGAAGCACAGAGGCCAGAAAAATTATGCCATATAAATGCAGAAAATATGCATTTTTTTGGTTGCAGCCACTGAAGCACAGAGGCCAGAAAAATTATGCCATATAAATGCAGAAAATATGCATTTTTTTGGTTGCAGCCACTGAAGCACAGAGGCCAGAAAAATTATGCCATATAAATGCAGAAAATATGCATTTTTTTGGACGCAGCCACTGAAGCACAGTTGCCAGAAAAAATATGCCATATAAATGCTGAAAATAGTCATTTTTCGCCATACGTTGACCTTGTAGACATTGTTTGCCCAGTTTTTTTGGTTGCAGCCACTGAAGCACAGAGGCCAGAAAAAATTAAACCAGTAGGGTTTGCACCCTAGTTTGTAACGGTGGCGGAGGGAGGAGGACGCTAAAGGACAGCTGTGTGTGGAGTCATGAGGCTTGAAGAGAAGGACAGCTGCATAGAAGTCAGAACAAGTCTTCCGGCGTGCAGTAACCCTCCGAGATCCACCCCTCATTCATTTTAATAAAGGTCAGGTAATCGACACTTTTGTGACCTAGGCGAGTTCTCTTCTCAGTTACAATCCCTCCTGCTGCACTGAAGGTCCTTTCTGAGAGCACACTTGAGGCTGGGCAAGACAAGAGGTTCATGGCAAATTGTGACAGCTCTGGCCACAGATCAAGCCTGCGCACCCAGTAGTCCAGGGGTTCATCGCTCCTCAGAGTGTCGATATCTGCAGTTAATGCCAGGTAGTCCGCTACCTGCCGGTCGAGGCGTTCTTTGAGGGTGGATCCCGAAGGGTTGTGGCGCTGCCTTGGACAGAAAAACATTTGCATGTCTGACGTTACAGACCGGCCAAAGGGCTTTGTCCTTGCAGGTGTGCTCGTGGCAGGATTACTGGCACCTCTGCCCCTGGAATGTTGATGAGTTCCTGAAGTGACATCACCCTTAAAAGCATTGTACAACATGTTTTGCAGGCTGGTTTGTAAATGCCGCATCTTTTCGGACTTGTGGTATGTTGGTAACATTTCTGACACTTTATGCTTGTACCGAGGGTCTAGTAGCGTTGCGACCCAGTACAGGTCCTTCTCCTTAAGCCTCTTGATACGGGGGTCCTTCAACAGGCATGCCAGCATGAAAGACCCCATTCTCACAAGGTTGGATGCAGAGCTATCCATCTCCGCTTCCTCATTATCAAGGACTGCATCATCCACGGTCTCCTCCCCCCAGCCACGTACAAGACCAGGGGTCCCCAAAAGGTCACCACTAGCCCCCTGGGAAGCCTGCTCCTGTTGGTCCTCCTCCTCCTCCTCCACAAAGCCACCTTCCTCCTCTGACTCCACTTCTGGCACCTCTCCCTGCGTTGCAGCAGGTGCCTGGGTTCGTTCTGGTGATTGCGACCATAAATCGTGCGCTTCCAGCTCCTCGTCACGCTGGTCTACAGCCTCATCTGTCACTCGTCGCACGGCACGCTCCAGGAAGAAAGCGAAGGGTATTAGGTCGCTGATGGTGCCTTCGGTGCGACTGACCATATTTGTCACCTCTTCAAAAGGTCGCATGAGCCTGCAGGCATCGCGCATAAGCACCCAGTAACGGGGGAAAAAAATCCCCAGCTCTGCAGATCCAGTCCTACCACCCAGTTCAAAAAGGTACTCGTTGACGGCCCTTTGTTGTTGCAGCAGACGTTCCAACATAAGGAGCGTTGAATTCCAGCGAGTCTGGCTGTCAGAAATCAAACGCCTGACTGGCATGTTGTAGCGCTGCTGAATGTCAGCAAGGCGTGCCATGGCTGTGTAGGAACGTCTGAAATGGGCCGACACCTTTCTGGACTGGGTGAGAACGTCCTGGAATCCTGGGTACTTGGAGACAAAACGTTGGACTATTAAATTTAACACATGTGCCATGCAGGGCACATGTGTTAAATTTCCCAGTCTCAACGCTGCCAACAGATTGCTTCCATTGTCACACACCACTTTTCCGATCTGCAGTTGGTGTGGGGTCAGCCACCGATCGGCCTGTGACTGCAGAGATGACAGGAGTACAGATCCGGTATGGTTTTTGCTTTCCAGGCACGTCATCCCCAAGACAGCGTGACAACGGCGTACCTGGCACGTCGAATAGCCTAGGGGGAGCTGGGGGTGCACAGGTGTGGAGGAGGAGAAGGAGGACCCAGCAGCAGAGTAAGAAGAAGAAGAGGAAGAAGACGAGGTAGAGAGCGATGGAGGAGTAGAGGTGGTGGCAGAACCGCGTGCAATCCGTGGCGGTGACACCAACTCCACTGTTGTTGTTGTTGTTGAGCTACCCATTCCCTGCTTCCCATTCCCAGCCATTACCAAGTTCACCCAGTGGGCAGTGTAGGTGACATACCTGCCCTGACCATGCTTGGAGGACCATGCGTCAGTAGTCATATGGACCTTTGGCCCAACACTAAGTGACAGAGATGCGGTAACTTGGCTCTGCACATGTTGGTACAGGTGTGGTATTCCCTTTTTAGAAAAAAAATTGCGGCTGGGTACCTTCCACTGCGGTGTCCCAATTGCTACAAATTTGCGGAAGGCCTCAGAGTCCACCAGCTGGTATGGTAAAAGCTGGCGGGCTAAGAGTGCAGACAAGCCAGCTGTCAGACGCCGGGCAAGGGGGTGACAGTCAGACATTGGCTTCTTACGCTCAAACATGGCCTTCACAGAAACTTGGCTGGTGGCAGATGACTGGGAATGGGAACAGGTGGTCAAGGTGGAAGGCGGAGTGGAGGGTGGTTCAGATGGGTCAAGGAGAGCAGAGGTAGAGCAGTAAGATGCTGGACCAGAAGGAGTGTGACTTTTAGTTTGCCTGTTGCCTTTGAGGTGTTGCTCCCAAAGTGCTTTGTGCTTGCCGCTCATGTGCCTTCGCATAGAAGTTGTACCTATGTGGCTGTTGGGCTTACCAAGGCTCAGTTTCTGACTGCACTCATTGCAAATTACAATGCTTTTGTCAGAGGCACACACATTAAAAAAATCCCACACTGCTGACTTTTTGGAAGTGTGCGATCTGGCGGTAACAGTAGAAGTTGGCGGCATTGGCGGCAATGGCGGGTGCGTTGGCCGGCTGAACACAGGTGCCGATACATGTTGTTGCCCTACTGATCCCTGCGGGCTGGCCTCCCTGCTTCTTCTAAGTCTTATTCTCCTACTGCCTCTCTGACTCTCCGTCTCTCCATCTGAACTACCCTCCTCTTGCTCTCTTCTACTAGGCACCCACAAAACATCAATCTCCTCATCATCATTCTCCTCAGATGCATCAATTTCTTCTGACACATCACAGAAGGAAGCAGCAGCGGGGACCTCCTCCTCCTCCTCATCACTCATCATTATGTCCATCTCTGTCGTGTTCTCTGCCAGAATTAAATCTGGTGTAACGTCCTCATCTCCTTCATCTTCTTCTGCCAATAATGGTTGCGCATTACTCAGTTCAAGAAACTCATGGGAAAATAACTCCTCTGACTCCAGTGAAGATGGGGCACCGGTGGTGGAGGAAGTGTTACGTGGGGTGGCCATAGCAGTGGAGGATGAGGAGGATGTTGTGGTAAAGTTAGAAACGGTAGAGGATGGGGTGTGCTGTGTAAGCCAGTCAACTACCTCTTCAGCATTTTGGGAGTTCAGGGTCATTGGCTTTTTAAAACTGGGCAATTTGCTAGGGCCACAGGATTGCATAGCAGCACGGCCCCTAGCACGGCCTCTGCGTGGCGGCCTGCCTTTGCCTGGCATTATTTTTAAAAAAACAACAACAACAAAAACTCAGTTGGTTTTTCTGGAAACGATAATACACACAGCTAGATGGCAGTTTGAAGAAAACAGTGTGCAAATAATGCCTACAAGATCAACGTATACACTACTACAGCGGTGGATACGGATTACGTAAAATATATGAATGCTGCTTGAAAAAAAGTAACTCAAGTGGTTTTTCTAGAGACGATAATATTATCAATATTTAGACAAAATGTGAACAAGCTCACACAGCTAGATGGCGGTTTGAAGAAAACACTGTGCAAATAATGCCTACAAGGTCAACGTATACACAGCGGTGGATACGGATTACGTAAAATATAAGAATGCTGCTTGAAAAAAAGTCACTCCGGTGTTTTTTCTGGAGACGGTAATATTATGGATATTTAGACAGAATGTGAACACGGTCACACAGCTAGATAGCAGTTGGTTGAATAACACACTGGGCAAAAAATGCCTACAGGGCAAATAATGCCTACAAGGTCAACGTATACACAGCGGTGGATACGGATTACGTAAAATATAAGAATGCTGCTTGAAAAAAAGTCACTCCGGTGTTTTTTCTGGAGACGGTAATATTATGGATATTTAGACAGAATGTGAACACGGGCACACAGCTAGATAGCAGTTGGTTGAATAACACACTGGGCAAAAAATGCCTACAGGGCAAATAATGCCTACAAGGTCAACTTATACACTACTACAGCGAGGGATACGGATTACGTAAAATTTATTATGGCTGCTTGAAAAAAGTCACTCCGGTGTTTTTTCTGGAGACGGTAATATTATGGATATTTAGACAGAATGTGAACACGGGCACACAGCTAGATAGCAGTTGGTTGAATAACACACTGGGCAAAAAATGCCTACAGGGCAAATAATGCCTAAAAGGTCAACTTATACACTACTACAGCGATGGATACGGATTACGTAAAATTTATTATGGCTGCTTGAAAAAAGTCACTCCGGTGTTTTTTCTGGAGACGGTAATATTATGGATATTTAGACAGAATGTGAACACGGGCACACAGCTAGATAGCAGTTGGTTGAATAACACACTGGGCAAAAAATGCCTACAGGGCAAATAATGCCTAAAAGGTCAACTTATACACTACTACAGCGATGGATACGGATTACGTAAAATTTATTATGGCTGCTTGAAAAAAGTCACTCCGGTGTTTTTTCTGGAGACGGTAATATTATGGATATTTAGACAGAATGTGAACACGGGCACACAGCTAGATAGCAGTTGGTTGAATAACACACTGGGCAAAAAATGCCTACAGGGCAAATAATGCCTAAAAGGTCAACTTATACACTACTACAGCGATGGATACGGATTACGTAAAATTTATTATGGCTGCTTGAAAAAAGTCACTCCGGTGTTTTTTCTGGAGACGGTAATATTATGGATATTTAGACAGAATGTGAACACGGGCACACAGCTAGATAGCAGTTGGTTGAATAACACACTGGGCAAAAAATGCCTACAGGGCAAATAATGCCTAAAAGGTCAACTTATACACTACTACAGCGGTAGTAAAATAAAAAAAAAGTTAAATAAAAAAAGAATGAATATTAAAAAAAAAAAATTAAAGTTGGTGCTGCTGAACTACTAGGAGCAGCAGATTAGCACACCAGTCCCACTCCCCAACACTGCTAGACTAATAGCACTGGGCTCTTATAGTAGTAGTAGTAGTAGTAGTAGTAGTAGTAGTAGTAGTAGTAGTAAAACAACAAAAAAATAAATAAAAGCAGTCCTTACAAGGACTATTGCTATTGCAGCAGTCAGCAGATGAGATCAGAAGCAGGACAGCTGCCCACTGCAGCTACATACAGAGCACTGCAGTAGAAGGTAGATTACTAGCCAGCAAAGCTACCTAAGCTTAAATGTCCCTCAAACCCCTGCAGACTTCTGTCCCTCCAATAACAGAGCAGTATCAAAACGATTACTAGCCAGCAAACTTTCAACTGTCCCTGAAATCACTAACAGGCAGCAGCTCTCTCCCTACACTATCTCTTCAGCACACACAGGCAGAGTGAAAAAAAGCTGCAGGGCTTCGGTTTTTATAGGGAAGGGGAGTGGTCCAAGGGAGAGCTTCCTGATTGGCTGCCATGTACCTGCTGGTCTGGGGTGAGAGGGCAAAAAAAAGCGCCAACAATGGCGAACCCAAAATGGCGAACGTCGCGCGACGTTCGCGAACTTCCGGCGAGCGCGAACACCCGATGTTCGCGCGAACAAGTTCGCCGGCGAACAGTTCGCGACATCTCTAGTGCTGCATAGGAATACAGAAACGGAGACCAGAAAACAGAGACTAGAATATGGGGCCTAATAAAGGAAATGTCTGTGTCCACATTGCTTTTGTTCTGAGTATTCTCCACCACCACCACTTTCATCCCCATACTGTATATAATACGATGCACTAAGTTTGCCCAGGAGCAGTAACCCAAAGCAACCAATAAGATGTTTGCTGTTAAACAGGTGACCAGTAAATTCTACCTGCTGATTGGTTTCTATGGGGGTTGCTGCCCCTGGGCAAACTTGGTGCCATTTATTACATAATCCCCTTGGTGTTTCATGGCACTTGACATCAGCATTCAGAGGCAGAGGTGCTAGATCATGGGTGGAAGTATAAACTGTACAAACGGTGTAATGCTTGTGTGATATTTTTGTAGGTCTAAGTGTGCTTCAGGTCTAGAAACCCCTAGCAACCAGACCGTAAATGCGTAGTAAATGCTACAATCATTGTTATTGGTTAATAGAATTAGTACAGACGTTGCTCCTGTTATTACATATACTTCTTTATTACTCCAGGCAGGTTGTTGAATGATAACTCCCAGCATCCCACTGACAGCCAAAGGGGCCCCAAAACTCCTTTAAAGGAATTGTTCAGTGTAAAAATAAAAACTAGGTAAATAGATAGGCTGTGCAAAATAAAACATGTTTCTAATATAGTTAGTTAGACAAAAATGTAATGTACAGTATAAAACCTGGAGTGACTGATAACATAATAGCCAGAACACTAATTCCTGCTTTGCAGTTCTCTTGGTTTCCACTGATTGGTTACAAGGCAGTAACCAATCAGTGACTTGAGGGGGGGCACATGGGTCATAACTGTTGCTTTTAAATCTGAGCTGAATGCTGAGGATCAATTGCAAACTCACTGAACAGTTATGTCCCATGTGGCCCCCTTCAAGTCACTGATTAACTCAGAGTTAGAGAGCTGAAAACAGGAAGTAGTGTTCTATCTATTTACACAGTTTTTATTTTTACACTGAACTGTTCCTTTAAAGCATGTAAGAATCTCCTGCAGCACTTCCATATAATATGTCTACAGAGGTTGCTCCTTGATGTATAAATCGAATGTGAAATCTGATCAATAAATTCCTTGCTGCAGATGGAGAGGGTAAAGCTGCACATCCACCCTGCATATTCATCTTTCTTATTTCCCCTTGCGCTAAATCGTCCAGTTATCCCACTTGCCTTGAATCCACCCGAGCTTTCTTTTTACATCTTGCTAAATGCACAACATGCAACATATTTCCTTGCTCCCGTAAGCTGCCCTGGATAAAAGCATGAAATGAAATATTATCTGCGCTGCCACAGGAAGCAAATATTTAATCTTACATTCTCTCTGTACGTTGCATTTGTCAGTCTGATCTCTGATTATGTATTTGAGATTAAAGCTGCTTGGAATTGCAGCACATCCTCATGAGCGTCTCTCTGTACTCAATTGCACTTATACACTTCAGCTCTCATTGTGTTTCCTAGTTTAGCATTATTGTGCATTTATTCTTATGATTCAGAAACATCAAGCTTAAGCCTGGGAAGATGCAGGCTGTGAAGCTTGTGGACATCCATGTTGCCAGCTCTCTGCTATTTTGCCCCCTAGTCCATGTCATTAGGCTCAAACTGGCCATAGACTCAAAGATAAAGTTGCACCAAAATTAGTTTTGTATGATTTTCGGACAGTGTGTGGATTTTGTACCATGGTTATCAGTCGGTTAGTCGATCGGACAGGTTAGAAGATTTCTGTCAGCTAACAATAATTGATATCAATGGGTGACTGTCACTAGTATTTGTCATACATAACTTTCTTACAATTGCTGTCATGGCCAGAACATCGTCTGATTTGCTATTTTACTGCTTTATTTAATCTGAATGGTTAGTTGCAGATCAGAATATGTCGGATATGAGGCTAAAATCTGCACGTCTATGGCCAGCTTTATGATACGTTTTGAATTGTCACACTCTTCTTGGGGGAGATCCAGATGTTTACAGTATACAATGCTACCCTAGAGCTCACGCTCCTGAGACTCCTTATCTCTCATCTGGATAACTCCTAGCTCTCATCTGCCAAGGGGAACTCCACTGTTCTAACACCAAGTTGCCTATCCAAATGTTTTTTAATGAGAAGCCTTTCACCTGGGCTGTTCTTTTGAATTTAGTATTTATACGACATATACTTTATATCTACAGTATTTCTTTTCAATGGGATTTTTTGAAGTGCAGTAGGCACACCAGGGCTTTGCCCCAAAGACCTAGTGAGTGATGTGTATCCATTAGGCTCTGTCCCTCTCTGACCTCTTCTTTAAGAAACCCCAGGGAAAGCTTTGGTGGAACCTGGAGGAAAGGGACCAACCCTAGCCACGAGGCAAAGCATGTACTGAAGACTTTGCCCCTTTGTGCTTTATTGCCAGGGAGTCTGGATAAAGGAGCCTTCCCTAGCTTTAGTGAAGCAAACCTGAACAATTCTGCAGTGCCATGAGGCCTCAGGATTTAGGAGATGTTGGAGGGTTTATTGGAACTTGGCCTTATCAGTTCAACCCTTTCATCATCTAAAGAGGCTTGGATCAACTGCTGGACAATCCTCCACCTTTTGCTTTTAGATTCCCTGGTCCATGCTGCCATCTATCAACTGGAACTTGTAATAATGCCTAACCAACATAAAATACACTTATATATTTTATAACCAACAAAAAATGCACTTATATATATTATATTTGCTTCTTACAAGAGGGCTAATAACTTGGAATGGGAAACACAGAAAGGAAAAATGGCTGTGATTTTATAAAGTCTCTCTATGATCTAGGAAGCTGATACAGAAGATATTATGTAAAAACCAACCGGTCTGACCAACCGGTTGATTTCCTTTCCCTTGCACAATGCCCATTTTTACCACTAACTGGCTGCCCTGGGTCCATCCCAAGAAGAGAAAAAGTCTGAGCTGTGCCTCAGCTGGGAGACAAACAGACATGTATTTGGCTACTTTATTTGAAGGACATTTTACTATTTTACTTTCTGTGCCCACTATTTTTTTTCCTGTCTGTGTGCCATATTCTGCCTTCCCTATGCTCCCTGTGTGTACCATACTCTGCTTGCCCTATGGTCCTTGTGTTCCATACTCTGCCTGCCTATGCCCCCTGTTTGAGCCATACTCTACCCGTCCAACTCTGCCTGTGTGTGCCATACTCTGCATGCCGTATGCTTCCCGAGTTTGTCAAACTCTGCCTGCCCTACTCTGCCTGTGTGTGTCCTACTCTGCCTGCACTTTGCTCCCTTGGTGTGCCATACTCTGCCTGCCCTGCTCTACCAATGGAACGCGAGTCTAGTAAGGTTTGTTCTAGAGGTTTGTTAGCATATGGAAATTGTTGTTAGGGGGCTGTGCTGTGTTGTTCACTGTGAGAATGAAGCATATGGATTTAAGGGTATGTCTTCATATTACTTAATAGACTTGTTTCACATATGAGTGATGAGTGATAGCCCTGCAAAGAGCACCAACCATTTGTTTTTTTGGTGTGCTACCACCATTAATGTGGACACGATCTTAAAAGTTCTTTTGGTAACATGGGTGTGGTTTAAAGTGGGTGTGGATTAAAAACAGGTTGTGGTTTCCATGATGGGCCCTCCACCACGGTAGGTCTGAAAGATTCCAGCCCTCGGTACCACAGAAGTTGTACAGCACTGCTCTAGATAAACACCACCCTCCCCAAGTCTGTTCATTCCCCCAATCAAACCGATGGTAGGTGGTGGGAAAAGGAGAGATCGACCTGGATCTCATCATATCTAGAAGCATGGGAGAGAAGTCCTTCTTCACAGCACCAGCAACTTATACAGCACAAAAATAAATGAACAAAGCAGGGTTTATGAACAAAGCCAACACATTCAGGGCTGGGCCCAAGGTCGGGGACCGCAGAATTTAGAAGCCAAGGGACATCTCAAGGCAAGCTGCAAACAATGTCTGAAAAGCCTATACATGAACTACAGGCTGTAAAATGCATTGCACCCAGGACAATATGCTGTATTGTGCCATTAAGGCAGGCATCACATTTAAAGTTTGTCCTTACAAAATTGCATTCTCACAGACATAACATTAAACGAAAGAAGGCACAAGTGCGGTGTGTGTTTCCCAATCGTTGGGAGACACCTATTGATTTATTCACTACCAGCAGGGACCCTGATACCTTGTTTAATGAAGAGCTCAGGATAGGTGAGGGGTTGAGTCTCCATGGATAATGGAGTTTTAGTTCCTACAGTTCACACATGGATAGGTGTCAGTTGTATCCGTTCTGAAAAATCTTCACCCTGATGTTCTGGCTTGTGTTAGGTCAGCCTTGATAAGTTCTACATCAGTAGCCAGTAATCTTACAGTAAAGTGGAACGGCAGCAAATTAATGTTTGTCCTGCCTGTGTTTATGTAGGCATTAGTCTAGAAATTAATTTGCAGGGTTTTGGCGGGGTTCTGTTATACGTGATCACAAAGGAATTGTATATTTTTTAATGCATTTTCTAATTTCATATAATTTTCAGTGGTGTGTGGCTGGCGTTAGGGATTGGGACTATGTTAAATCAATTATCTATAGATAGAGACGAGTACTAATTATTTAATTATTAGAATTGCAGACACTGATATGCATCAAGCATCACACTATGGAGTAGCTGAATTAGATGGTACCTCTTTCAAATAATTTATCTTAGGCTATTGCTTTCCTGAGTTTTATAGACAATTGTAGAAAACTGATTGTCCTCTTGAGCCTAATGTTTCTTGACTGGACTAGAATGCCAGCCCTTGTTAAATGAACTTTAAGATCACTAATATCCTTCTGTACACATCTCCAGGTACAATCATCTCAAGCAACAGAGAGTGAAAACAGACAATTTAAGGATATTCTGGGACTATATAGATTCTGTAACTCCTTTTTGAGTGATCCATAGATATGAGAGGTGCACCTGATACTTCTGACTTAAAGGGATACTGTAATTTTTTCAAAATGCATCAGTTATTAGTGATACCCCAGCAGAATTCTGCACTGAAATCCATTTCTCAAAAGAGCAAACAGATTTTTTTATATTTAATTTTGAAATCTGACATGGGGCTACACATATTGTCAGTTTCCCAGCTGCCCCAGTCATTTGTGATTTGTGCTCTGATAAACTTAAATCACTCTTTACTGTTGTACTGCAAGTTGGAGTGATATCACCCACTCCCTTTCCCCCCCAGCAGCCTAACAAAAGAACAATGGGAAGGTAACCAGATAGCAGCCCCCTAAAGGTGGCCATACACTGAGAGATCCGCTCGTTTGGCAATGTCGCCAAACGAGCGGATCTCCCTCCGATATGCCCACCTTGAGGTGGGCAATATCGGGCCGATCCGATCGTGGGCCCTAGGGGATTTTCTGTCCCATCCGATCGAGATAATCTCGATCGGTGAAGCCCGTCGGGGGGCCCCATACACGGGCCAATAAGCTGCCGACACAGTCTGTCGGCAGCTTTTATCGGCCCGTGTATGGCCACCTTAACACAAGATAACAGCTGCCTGGTAGATCTAAGAACAACACTCAATAGTAAAAGCTAAGTCCCACTGAGACTGATTCAGTTACACTGAGTATGAGAAATAGCTGCCTGCCAGAAAGTAGTTCCATCCTAAAGTGCAGGCACAAGTCACATGACTGGGGCAGCTGGAAAACTGACAATATGTCTAACCCCATGTCAGATTTCAAAATTAAATATAAAAAAAATCTGTTTGCTCTTTTGAGAATTGGTCATCAGTGCAGAATTCTGCTGGAGTAGCACTTTTAACTAGGGATGCACCGAATCCAGGATTCGGTTCAGGATTTGGCCGAATCCTTCTGCCAGGCCGAACTGAATCCGAATTTGCACATGCAAATTAGGGGCGGGGAGGGAAATCACGTGACTTTTTGTCACAAAACAAGGAAGTAAAAAATATCTTCCCCTTCCCACCCCTAATTTGCATATGCAAAAATAGCATATGCAAATTAGGATTTGGGTTCGGTATTTGGCCAAATCTTTCCAGAAGGATTCGGGGGTTCGGCCGAATCCAAAATAGTGGATTTGGTGCATTCCTACTATTAACTGATGTGTTTTGAAAAAAACATGTTTTTCCATGACAGTATCCCTTTTAGGTGGCCATACACTGTCAAACACTTGTTGGCATCCGACTGATCCAACAGCACAAACATTTGAAATGGGAAGTGAATGGGAGCTGCAGTTCTTCTTCACATCCTCTTCTGACAAATTCAAACACACAATTTGACTAATTGACCTGTATATGTGGCCCATTGTCCATCCTAAAATAGCACAATACCTTGTTTAATACAGTTTTGCCAGTGTGTTTGTGGTCAGGTGCAAAGAAGGATGTTTTACTTTCAAATCATTTATTTTAAGCTAAAATGTATATATTGCATTGCCACGTGGCAATCTTGCTTGCTGGTACTTTTAAGGTGAAGTAGCATTACCCCAAGAGAAAAGATGCTTCTATTTTTATTATGATAATTCCTATTTCCAAAATAACGTCTTCCCGTGTTAATTTTTGATTGTTGCTTGTATATTTAAGTACAGATGTTTCTATGTGAAGTCCTGCTGTATGAAACTGGCTTACCATCACCCTGCTTCCCCTTGCTTGGTTTCCTCTTCTGTGTCACTATATCTGAATATCTCTCTGCCCCTCTGTCTAATCTTCTATCTACCACATTCTCTTGCTATATACATATGCCTGTTACACTGTAAGAAAAGTTGGGTGGGTAGGCTTGTTAATGTAATGTTTGGGGGGAAATTGGCATCCCTGTGAGCAGTGAGACAGTAGTTTATTGAGATAAATAAGGTAGCATCACACGGCTTCTTTTCAATGTGTGTAAGTACATTAGCACCCTGCTCAAAAGTTTGCAAAGCCTGTGACTGTAGATTTTAAGCAGAATATGGTTGGGTCGGAGATTGAAGTCCCAGGGTATCCTTTGCTTACATAACTATCTGCACTTTCTCTCTGGGCTGTTGGGTCCAGTCATCCTCCCCCATGTTGATGTGGTTTAGAGTCCTGCAGCAGGTCGGGTACCCGCGGGTTACCCGTAAAATCCTGCGGGTAGAAGTTCCAGGTGCGGGTATAGACACGGTTCTGTGGGTCTCGGGTTGGGCTGCGGGTCTTCTCAATATCGATTTTTACTCCTTTTGTCTGATCATGTTTACTTCCGATGATGTCACTTCTGGTTTACAATGACAGCACTTCCTGTTTTACTCCCCTTTTTCTGATCACACCTACTTCAGATGATGTCACTTCCAGGTTACAATCCAAGTTGCGGATAAGGTACAAGTGGGTTGGGTTGGTTAGCGGGTCCAAGCGGGTAAGAATGCGGGTCCCGGTTGCGGATTGCGGGTAAGGGTTCCAAAAAATTGACCCGCGCAGGACTCTAATGTGGTTGTATTGTAGTGGTCAGTAATGCCAGAAAATACGGGGTATCTATAAACGAGAAACTAGACTGGATAGAGCTGCTTTAGCGATACAACAACAAAAAAAGGTTACCCTATAATAATGAATCTTTTATCCAACAAATCCTAATGAAGTATAATCGTTCTCTAAGTTCTCCGTGTATTTAACATTTGGTATTCAGTATTTAGTGAGTTACATCTGCATTCACACAACATGCCTTAAATGTCAAAATATGGTTTGTGTGCAGTAATGTAGCAGATTGGTATGTTTCTTGACAACACAGCCAAGGTGTTAGCCTGCTAATTATACTTCTTTCATACTTTCAGGAGAGTAATTCCCAGGTACAATGTTGCATAAGAGGGAAAGGGGAAATTGGAGTTTCATACACTATTTACGAAATCCTCACAGTTTAGGAATTAATTTGTATTTTGAAAAATAGAACTCTAAAAGGATCCTGTTTACAAATTTTAAATCTATCAAATACTCGGTCCAGTATGGGCTTCGTGGGTCCTTCCAGTACTAGATTAAAAAAAGGTTATCAAGCAAATTCTGAAATACAACAAAACCTCTGAATCTTGTAGGTGACTGCCATTGGACAGAGGTGTTTTACCCAAGCTAATTTGTTCTGACAATGAATTGTGGAACAAAGGAAATGTTTTTGTGATGGGCCATCAATACTGCTTCAATGAAAATACTGACAGAGGGCAAGCAGCTATTCTGTATTCTATGTAAGCAACCTATTTCTATTGTTTAGTGGAGCAGCAATACTAGGGCTAGACTCGTGATTCATTTCTCTTTTATACTGTACTAACCTCTTTTGCCCCTTTTGTGGCTTCTAAATGAATTTCTATTCCCTATAACACAATATATTATTTTTTTCCTTGCTTGCTTTGACTTATTACCCCGAAAAAGAAGAACGTTGGAAATTGTATTTAGTAGGAGATAATTTGTGCCCCATATGGGCTGTGATTGGCTATTTAGTAGGTTCTATGTGGACTGGCAGAGTACAGGAGACTCTGTTTGGCAGTGCACCTGGTTTTAATGCAACCAAAACTTGCCTCCAAACTTGGAATTCAAAAATAAGCACCTGCTCTGAGGCCCCTGGAAGCAACATCAAATGGGTTGGTGAGCAACATGTTGCTCACAAGCTACTGGTGGGGGATTACGGATTTAGGGAGTTTTATAAATTTTCAAGATTTCGAAAAACTTGGTTTTGAAAAACTGTTCACAGGTAAAAAAAAAAAATCCAGACTTTTTTCTTCAATTGCATTTTTTTTCTTCTTTTGTGATCACTAGCATATTTGAGGAAAAAAATGAATAGGTTATTATAGATCTTGTTTAATTCTACATTTATTGAGTTAAAGGGTAAGTCCGCCCCAAAATAAAAAAAAAGGCTAATAAAAGAAAATATAATTCTAAGCACCTTTTCAATGTACACGTATTAAAATGTTCTGTTTTTTTTACAGTTATTTGTAGAAACAATTGCTATTGAAAGCAGCATTTACTTACCTACTGTTTGTTACTTTTTAAACAATGTTGCAAAAGACAGGTCTATTAATCAGCTGCCTTGTCTTACATTGTACCAACAGTCTGAACCATCAGGGCAGAGAATAGAAAGGGACAAACACTGCTTTCAATAGCAACATGTTTATAAATAAGTTAAAACTAGAGACAATTTGTAATAAATGTATATTGCAAAGTTGCTTAGACTTATATTTTCTATTATTAGGCAAAAAAATATTTTTGGGGTTGAAATTCCCTTCATCATCCCATCTGGCGTGATCCTTTTTATCCAAATAATCCAAATTTTTAAAAATGATTTCCTTTTTCTCTGTAATAACAGTTGGGACTAAGATATAATTAATCCTTATTAGAAACAAAACCAGCCTATTGAGTTTATTTAATGTTTAAATGATTGTCTAGTAGACTCAAGGTATGAAGGTCCAAATTACAAAAAGAATGAGAGAAGGTGCACTCCCCATCAGGGTCTCCAAAAATAGCTACTAAATATAATCAGAAATGGATAGCACACCCAATTAAAGAAAAATAAATTTATTACAAAAAAAAAATATAACAAAAGATACAAAATAATATTTGGTGAGCCCAACGCGTTTCAACCTTAAGGGTCTTCCTCAGGGACATAAATGATAAAAAATCAAAAAGGCAGCTTTTTTTTATCATTTGTGCCCCTGAGGAAGACCCTTAAGGTTGAAACGCGTTGGGCTCACCAAATATTATTTTGTATCTTTTGTTATATATTTTTTTTTTGTGTATGTATTTTTCTTTAATTGGGTGTGCTATCCGTTCCTGAGTATTCTGCATAATAGAAAAGCCTCCTTACCGTACGATAACTAAAGCTTTGTGCGTGTTATTGAAGGAAGAATCTTAGAGAGAGATTGTATTCAGTGCAATTGACCTTTCTGGCACACGCTCTTTCATTGTTTGCAGTCATGCAGATTTTATACTATGAAATATAAAAAAGGCCAAAGCTATTATTCTGTTCAATGGTTAAACAACAATTTCTCTGTAATTTCTTTTCCCAGAAAGCCGAATGATACTGGACGCATTTGCCCAGCAATGTAGCCGAGTTCTAAACCTCCTCAATTGTGGAGGAAAACTTCTGGACTCCAAACCTCCGCCGTCATTGCTGTCTTGTATAAAACAGGAGAATAACAGTTGCAATGACAGGCCGGATCAATGTCAGTTAAGCAAAGCGTTCCATTGCCAACCATCAGACAAACCAGATGTAGAAATGCAGTACGTAAAGAAAAAACAACAGACTTCAGCTTTCTTGCGCGTCTTCACGGATTCACTTCAGAATTACCTTCTAGCCGGTAACTTTCCTGCTCGGAATACCTCTTTCACTAATGACTATGGACATTTAACTGATATGGACACAATCTCATCCTCTCCAGTACATACAATGGGTGGATGGACATCCCCGGCAACCTCTGAATCACATGGTCATCCGTCTTCTTCCACGCTTCCAGAAGAGGAAGATGATGATGAGGAAGAAGGTTACTGCCCTAGGTGCCAGGAGCTGGAGCAGGAGGTGATCTCCTTGCAACAAGAAAACGAGGAACTTAGAAGGAAGTTAGAAAGTATACCAGGTATATGTTTCATGGTAATTAAGGTGATAATGTTTCTTACATGTTCCCATTTAGTTTCAATGTAAAATATTTTGTGTTGTAGAAAATGAGCAAAAATATTTTCACTAATATATTTTGTCATTCTAGATTTCCATGCCTCCATTTTTTAGTGTTGTGCCAATCTGTTTAACCCAAAGCCCTCGCAAACAAATCCACCCAGGACCTCTAAACTTCCCTGATTGCTGTACCTTATACTGAAGGTTTAGTGGACAGATTTGTGTTGAATTTTGGGTCCTTTTATCTGTGCGATTCATAGTTCAAGTCAATCCAGAACTGGCTTTAACTGTACATGTTCATTGTAGGCAATTGCAGAAAAGAGTATCTGAAGTGATGGGAGATTGCGCCTGCTAACCTCCATATGCTGCTCTAATTTTCAGAACAAGGTATAGCAATCGTTGAAGTTTGGGAGTTCCTCTGTTATATGGCACAGGATAAGGGTAGTCAACGGTATAGCATTTTCTTCCCACAACTCCTGCCAAATACATTTTTTAGATGTTTTGTCTCTCCTGTATTGATTTACCATGTTTCCGATCCCCTGTTCTTTTCTGTTCACCTTCCTAGTAAAAAGAAACTAATGGGACAGAATTAAGTTGTAGCCCCACTGTGCTAAATATTTTGGATAAATAGAATTATATTTAACTCCGGTAGCTTACAGATCATTACAGAAATCCATTTTAAGATATATTAATTATATGATCCTTAGAATATTCTGGAATATTACTTGCAAGTGAATGAATCAATTCCGAGGAGAGGTACAAATAGAACAAAAATCATTCAGTGTGCTGTGTGCTAATAATGTCAAAATGTAAGATTTTACATACAGTAGTCATATTAGATCCTCCTTTAGCAGAAAGTTGTGCAGGACAGTAGTTATTTTTAGGGATGCACCAAATTCACTGTTTTGGATTTGGCCGAACCCCAGAATCCTTCGCAAAAGATTGGGCCGAATGGCAAACCGAACCCTAATTTGTATATGCAAATTAGGGGTGGGAAGGGGAAAACATTTTTCATTTCCTTGTTTTGTGACAAACAATTGCGCTATTTCCCTCCCCACCCCTAATTTGCATATGCAAATTAGGATTCCGATTTGGTTTCGGCCGGGCAGAAGAATTCGGCCAAGTCTGAATCCTGCTGAAAAAGGCCGAATCCTGGCGTTTTGAGTTCAGCAAGGAATTAATACAGGTATGGGACCTGTTATCCAGAATGCTCGGGACCTTGGGTCTACAAAGTCTACTAAAAAAACATTAAAATATTAAATAAACCCAATAGGATTGTTTTGCCTCCAGTAAGGATTCATTGTATGTCCGTTTGGATCAAGTACAAGGCACTGTTTAATTTTTGCAGTGAAAAAGGAAATCATTTTAAAAAATCAGAATTTTGGTTAAAATGGAGTCTATGGTGGATGGCCTTCCCGAAGTTCTCATATTTTAGAGCCTTCTGGATAACAGGTTTCCGGATAACGGATACTATACCTGTATATGTTTCTTTCTTCACTTGCTTTTCTTATGTTGATTGAATTGTAAGATGATGACACAATGATTTTCCAGCAGATACAATGCAGATGGAATTCAGTCTTAGATATATATTTGGCCCCTATATTAGAAGGCAAATGAGTGTCGGTATTGCTTACTAACCAGTGCTTTGCTATATCTGATGATTTCTTGCCAGGATAAATAGCTACAGGAAAGTGGCATCTGGAGGCTGAAGCCATCTGTAGGATATATGCCTGGTTAAATAAACTACATATATGCAATATGACTCAAACAGTGAACTTCTCATAGCCTTATAGTTGAATATCTGAGAGTGCAGCAGTATAGAGTAAGGTAGAGTAAATGCTTAAAGGAGAACTAAACCCTAAAAATTAATATGGCTAGAAATGACATATTTTATATACTGATCTTATTGCACCAGCCTAAAGTTTCAGCTTGTCAATAGCAGCAATGATCCAGGACTTCAAACTTGTCACAGGGGGTCACCATCTTGGAATGTGTCTGTGACACTCACATGCTCAGTGGGCTCTGAGCAGCTGTTGAGAAGCTAAGCTTAGGGGTCGTCACAAATTATCAAGCAGAAAATGAGCTTCCCCTGTAATATAAGCTGATGCTACAGGGCTGATTATTAAATTCTGATGCTAATTG
Source organism: Xenopus petersii (assembly GCA_038501925.1). NCBI lineage: Eukaryota > Metazoa > Chordata > Amphibia > Anura > Pipidae > Xenopus > Xenopus petersii. Next base: position 39,336,014 of record CM076672.1, on the reverse strand, counting down.
CACTGGATTCTGTGCTGCCATGTAGTAATTATTTGTATTAATTACTTATCAGCCTTATATTGTGACATTTCACTTCTATGTGTACTGTATTTTGTGAGTGGGTCCCTAAGCTCAGTAAGTGACAGCAGCACAGAGCATGTGCAGTGAATCAGCAGAAAAGAAGATGGGGAGGCAGGGGAGCTACTGTGGTTGCTTTGGGCTGGTACAGAAACCCAAAATATAATGTACAACATTTCTAGCTACTTCTTTAGTTTGGCTTTAGTTCTCCTTTAAGTTGGGCCTGCACATCTAGAAGAGTGGATTGTTGCACTATTTGACCAGCCACACGCTGTGGATGATTTAGTTATGGAGGTGGATACAGCCCTTTTGGGAGAGGCCCAAATCAAGACCTCTTCCCTCATTCAATAGAATTTACAAACTTCTAGTCTACTAGAAAATCATGTAAACATGAAATAAACCCAACAGGCTGGTTTAGCTTCATATAAGGATTAATTCTCTCTGAGTTGGGATCAAGTACAAGCTACTGTTTTATTACAGAGAAAAATGAAATAATTTTTAAAAGTTTGTATTATTTGGATAAAATGAAGTCTATGGAAGACGGCCTTCCCGTAATTCGGACCTTTCCGGATAATGGATCCCATCATGCTGAAATAAGAAGTTTTAAAAATATAATCAATTTAAATTCTGTAGAATTTATAAAATAACTACTCTTCACTGACCCCCTCTAGGCATTTGTTTCTTATGCAGGGGGTGGGGTCAGATTTTGATTGATAGTTAGGTCTAATACATTCTTGCATAGAAGATGTATTAGAATTCACTCTTTCAAAATAAATGACTGTGATGGAAATTCTGTTTCTCTGCATGCTGGATATGTATCAGCTTTTGTTTTTATTCATTCAATCAGTTATTTGAGTTAGCTCTAAAACATCTGCTAGGAATGGGAGCCCCTATAATGTGTATTATACTGACCTATAAATCAACATCTCACCCTGACTTGGTGGGAGATATTGAAGAATAAATTAATTATGATACACAACTTTTAATTGATTATATTTAGAAAGTTTCTTTTTTTGTTCATTTTCACAATAGATCCCATTTAAGCTTCTGTATGAAAGGGTTATTTTATGACTTCAGCACAAATAACAGGGCCCAATGATATAATAATGCTGTGCTACATTGTGTGTAAAGTGTGAAAACCACACATCAGTCAACACACTAACCTTAATGCAGCTATTTCCCCCAAACACCAGTACAGGCATGGGATCCGTTATCCGGAAACCCATTATCCAGAGAGCTCCGAATTACAGGCTGACTCCCATTTTATCCACTTAATCCAAATTTTTTAAAATTAATTTCTCTGTAGTAATAAAAAAGTACATTGTACTTGATCCAAACTAAGATATAATTAATCCTTATTGCAAGCAAAACCAGCCTATTGGGTTTATTTAATGTTTACATGATTTTCTAGTAGACTCAAAGGAGAAGCAAACCCTAAAGTTAAAAAAACACTACCCTCTATCCTACATAGATCCCCCCCAGCCTAGCTGCTACTCCGGGCAAATGCCCCTAAGTCTTTACTTACCCCTTGGTGGTGCAGATTCTGTCCAGCAGAGTTCACGGGCGCCATCTTTAGCCAGTTCGGTAATCTTTCGGTCTTCTCCCGGCGCTTCGGCAATTTCCGTGAGTTTCAACGCATGCGCAGTTGTTGCGGAACAGAAAATTGCTCCAACTGTGAATGCGCCTATACAGCACCAAGATTACCGAAGAGAAGAAGATGAACCCATGAACTGCACTGGACAGAATCTGCACCAAGGGGTAAGTAAAGACTTAGGGGCATTTGCCCGGGGTAGCAGCTAGGCTGGGAGGGAGGGGGGTCTATGTAGGGTAGGGTTTTTTTAACTTTTAACTCAAATCAAATTTGGATACCTCCCTAGTCGAATGTGACAGTTTTGACCATTAAAAAAATTGACAATTCAAGTCTTCAATTTGACCCTTAATAAATCTGCCCCATAAAGTATGGAGATCCAAATTACGGAAATATCCATTATCCGGAAAACTCCAGGTCTTGAGCATTCTTGAGCGAATAACAGGTCCCATACCTGTACATTTTCTGGAAATTGTAGGTGATTTACCAATACAAACATCAATTAGAGTCTGCGCTGTTAATTTGGAAATAAGTTGTGGAACAATGTGGTCCTTTTCTAACAGGTTGTCATAGGCCCTGGGGGGGACATACTATCAGCTCTGACTGATTTGGCCCATCACTCAAGCTTTTTGTTGGAGAGCTCTCGCACACCCTTAAAATCTTCTTTAACTTAATAAGCTTGGTGCCCAGTGAATTTTGAGCTGAGCAGTCGATCGTGATCTTGAAGTTCTTATTACTAATGTAATTATCCATTCTTGGAATGAGTGATCACATAAGCTGCTCCTGGCCTCTAGCAAAGCACTCCTAGTAGGACGTTAATGTTTACAGCATATATGTATATTTAGTTATCTCTTGGTGTGTAATGTCCTAAGATTTCTTGATTCAGACAGATTTATATAATTGAATGCTTACTTCATTATGTTTTAATGAAATGTCTAGAATGTAAAGCTAGAGGCATAATTGTTCTGTTTCTTGCAGTGCCCTGCCAGACGGTGTTAGATTATTTGAAGACGGTACTTCAACATCATAATCAGCTTCTCATACCACAGCCGATTGACCAGCCAACAGAGGTAACGTCATTTATCTCACTGAGGCCTCAGGCCGTCATATTTTACCTATTCCCAGTGGCCATGAGAAGGCAAAAAGTAAAACCATGTTTAAAAATCTCTTCCCAGTGCAGCTACAACTGATAGATATGGATCTGAGTTTGCCGTTTCCAGGGCCCTACTAGAGCAATCTGGTTGCTAACAGGAAGTGCCCTGTGATTTTCCTGACCTCCCAGTATGAGAGTAAGAGGACATACAAACCGTTAGGGTTATGTTAGAGATGGTTACATACAAAAGCAAAGTCTCTTATAACAATTAACAATGGAGTGGTATTCTAATGATTATGCTGATTCTACTGATTATTATTAAGCCTTTAAATATATAAGGGGGAATGTAATTAAAATCGCAGCGTTTTTTAAAAAATGGCGTTTTGGCGAATGTTTAGCACTGTTCGCAATGAATATTACATCGCTAATTATTGCTAAGCAGAGGTTTAGTGTCAACACCTGCTCTGGAGTTTCAAAAACCAGCAACCTGTTTTATTAAACTGTCCAGAAGTGCTGTCTATTTTGAGTTTTCTGTCATTGGATACAGTGGGGACACTGGAGACTGAGCACCTGGCAGGGGGAGGAACGAGCGGTGAGCTTGAGCGGTCTCTTATTTTGTGTTTTTACTTGTATAATAACATAGATATATCTAATAAAATATATCATTAAATTACTTATACTGCACAGCTGAAAGGTTACTAGTAATCTGCAGCATGCTTAAGGCACATCATTTTTTAAATGTGTAATCAAACATGGGGGTAATTTATAAACACTGGGCAAATTTGCACCTGGGCAGTAATCCATGACAACCAATCATATGATTGCTTTCAATGTTTAACCTACAGCTGGCTGAAAAAAGAGAATCACTGATTGGTTGCTATGAGTTACTGCCCAGGTGCAAATTTGTCCAGTGTTTATAAATAACAGAAAGATACCCTATCTGGATACCCCCAGGTCCCAAGCATTCTAGATAATAGATCTAATACCTTTACTAACATTACATGTATTGGCACACGTGTGGCATTTTTACATTTGTTCTGTATTACCAATTACAGGGAAATAACATGATTTCCCTTCCCATCCCTAATTTGCAAATGCAAATTAGGATTTAGGTTCGGTTAGGCCAGGCACAAGGATTTGGCCGAATCCTGCTGAAAAAGGCTGAATCCTGATCTGAATCCTGGATTCAGTGCATCCCTACTAAAATCATTTAAACATTATATAAATCTAATAGGATTGTTTTGCCACTAATATGGATTCATGCGGCTTAGTTACCATCGAGTACTACAAACTGTTTTATTATTAAAAGGAAAAAAGAAACCATTAAATAACATTTTCATTATTTGCTTAAAATGGACTCTATGGGAGAGGTTTTTTTTTTTGATTATTGAGAACTTTATGGATAATGGGTTTCCAGATAAGGGATCCTATGCCTGTACTGTATAACTGAATGGCATATGTTATATCGTGCAGTGTTATATTGTGCTGATTGGTGCGTTGTCTTATATCGGAAAAAGTAGATTCATCATAAGTGAGTTGGTGACAAAATAATTACCTAAAACAAATCATTTGTATCCTGCAGAGTATTGAAATAAAGCTGGACTGCTATTTTCAGTGTGCAGATTTTATAGCATATGAAATAAACATGACCTGTTCAGATTTGAATAATTGCAATAATCAAAGCAAGATCATGTAAATTCACTGTTTTAATTCCCTTTATTCCATAATCTGTTCACAGCCATGCTTTTTTTTATGTACCGCTCCTTTATTCATACACAGCAGTGCTAGGAATTAATAGATTTAATTACGATATTTTGTGCTAATGAAGGAAAAGGGAACACACCCACACATATACCTATGCCACAGGGTCAGATAGAAATGCTTGTTTTTTCCTTCTCTAATGTGTCCCATTTATAGTGGGGCATTTAAAATGCTGAAAAGGGGTGGGGCTTGATGGGAAATAGGCAGCGTTTTGGACAAATGATAACTGGACATAGCAAGATTGTTCCAGAACCATAGCCTAGTTGTTGAATTCAGCTCCTGGAAGGTATACGTTATAGGTAACAGACACACAGTTAAAGGGGAACTTTCACGAAAATGAAAATTTAATATAATCTTCAGCATACTGAAATAAGAAACATTCAAAATTCTGTACCGTTTCTGAAATAATCAAGTTTATCTTCACTATTCCTCTTTCAGCATCTGTTTCTCTTCATGTCTTCATTCAGGAGTTGGGTGTCAGATGAATGATCCAATATATCTTATAGGGGGGCTCCTTTTGCATAGAGGATGGATTAGAGCTCACTCTAAAATCACCAGACTCTCTGCATGAAGAATTTGTGCGAAAGGCAGTTATTTTGTTAGATTTTGCTTGTTTGTACTGGAATCAGTTATTTGAGTGAGTAATGTACCATCCAGGGGAAGAGATACCAACAAAATAATGGAGGTTAATGGCACAACAAAATGATGCACTGAGACTAGAAAGGCACTTTCACAAAAATCTTTTGTGTTCTGTATCTAATAATGAGTACCTAGAAATGTATTTTTCACTTATATTGTTCCTTTATGAGGATTAATAACTTTGTATCTTGCTGTTGTTAGCATTTGCCCTAACAGCATGTAGCAGGAAGGTTATATTGATGGTAGAGTGTTGTTGTCTTGGGTACATGCTGAAAATTGAATTGTTCAATGAAGTAAATCAAATTATTGACAAATTGATTAGGCCGCAGAGCCATGACCTCAGTACCCTACAAGCCAGTCTGAAATGAGATACCGTCAGTTTTAGTGACAGATTTTAAAGTCTTTACTTGGTAGGCAGATGATCAACGTCATCTCAAAATAATTAGTCTTGTGGCTTTTCCTCAGGGATTTTTCAAGCCTTCGACCTTTATTGATGTTTTTTTTATAATATGCATATTATATGTATATATACCTCTTCTTGTCATCTATAGTCAATATGGAGAAGCCAATGCAATTTAAAGACGAAAGTTAAAAAAATAAGACTGGATATCTAAAATCTGCAAATTTATTTTGCACCATTTTCTCTCTGTTTCTCGCCTACAAATCTGTGTGCCACTGATATAGAGAATTAAAATTTTTATCTAAAATTCACAATATTTGCAATGAGATGGTACTCTTTATGCATTGCTTGTGCATGCGGCGGATGGATGGAAGTGCATGCATGTATGTGTGTATGTATGGGGTGGTGGTAGAAAATCTATATGTGTGTGTGTGTGTGTGTGTGTGTGTGTGTGTATATATATATATATATATATAGATAGATATAGATATATATATATATATAGATATAGATATAGATATATATATATATATATATATATATATATATATATATATATATAGATATAGATATAATTCCACAAAGAACTGCACTCCAACTTGTTCTGATGAATAAATTCACATTTTATTGTGCTCAATTTGCGTGTTTTTATTTGAGCACAATAAAATGTGAATTTATTCATCAGAACAAGTTGGAGTGCGGTTCTTTGTGGAATTACATGATAAATTTTGATCCAGCACCCACCATCACATTAACAGATCCGGATCAGAGTGTGGCTGCCTATGTTGAACTATATATACCGTATATACTCGAGTATAAGCCGTCCCGAGTATAAGCCGAGGTACCTAATTTTACCTCCAAAAACTGGTAAGCTTATTAACTCGAGTATAAGCCGAGGGTGAGAAATGAAGCAGCTTCTTAAGTTTCAATCAAAAAATTGAGGGTTTCTGCTCCCATTGGAGGTGCCGGCGTCTCGTTTTTGGATACCGGCTAGCATTTTTGGATGCCGGCAAATATTCTTGGAGACTATTCTTGGATGCTGGCGACTATTCTTGGACACCGGCGACTATTCTTAGGCGCCGGCGACTATTCTTAGATGCCGGCGACCGTTTTTGCGCTTGACCCGAGTATAAGCCGAGGTAGAGTTTTTCAGCATATTTTGGGGGCTGAAAAACTCGGCTTATACTCGAGTATATACGGTATATATATATATATATATATAGGGTTATATATGTGGAAGTAGGGCGGAGGGATGAGCGAATGTTTTCAGGCAAAGAAATTACAGTCATAGACTCCAATGGGAGAGAAAAAATGTCACACATCATTTTTTTTTTTTTTACGCGCATCAAAAAAATTGTTGCCCATAGACTTTAATGCATGTTGGCGAATGTTTGCCATTGGCGAACAGGTAAAATTCGCCCATCCCTAATGTGGGTATTAACTATGCTCCTGGGCAGAAGTGCAAGAGCACCTGTTGTGCCTCTTAGTGCTCATACATAGTAAACTTATACCCAGAGTAATTGCTGTGCTGTGTGTCAAAAAATTCAGCACAAGGTGCAGAGTACAACATTTGTGGAGACAGGACGTTGTCCCATTGAAGCCTACGTCCTCCGTCCTCCCCTAACTTGTGCCTCCCCCTACTGCCCCTCATGAATACAGCCATGCCTAACGTGGGAAATATTATATTTATGGGGTAGCAGTAGGACTCTTTGCACCAAAGCAGAGTGCAGACACCTGCAGAAATTCAGGGAGAGAAGAACCCAATGTACAAGTGCAAAAAATGGGCAGTTGTGCCCCTTTTTTACACACTGGGGCTTATTTATCAACAGTGGGCAAATTTGCCCTTAGGCAGTTAGTTACCCATATCAATCAATTAGTGATTAGCTTTATAAAGCCAGCTGCCAGTAAAACAATGAATACAGCCATTTTATTGGTTGCCATGGGTTACTGCCCATGGGCACATTTGCCCAGTGTTGATAAATGACCCCCAATATCTTTGCTTTGATAAATGATCCCTTATACATCTTTAAGAGTGTGAATGTGTATACATACTGTACATGTATAGGGGGGTTGTTGTAAAGTACATTCCGTTGTGTGAGGCTAGGAGGGTTAATGTAAGCATGTAAATCACATGTTCTACAGTATGTGTCCATGATGGGGGATGAGACTGTGCATGCATGTTTGAGTTTAGGGGTCTGTGTAGGTTTCATGTATGTATATAAGTGTGGGAGCATGTGCTTGCATATGTGAGTTAAGGGCAATGACACATGAAGAGATAAGTCACCCCACTATTGATCTCCTCTGGTCGCACAACTAATCGCTTCCAAATTCTTTTCGCCACTGGGGAAACGGTAGCTTCAGGCTACTAGCTGCACGCACATGTTTCCCCTGTGGCGCTTTGCATGTTAGCTGCTGGAAAAGAATTTGGAGGAGATGAGTCGCCCGTGCCCTGGGTGAGGGAATGTAGCACCTGAAAAATCTTAACGTTACTGGCTCAGTACCAGCCCCCGCCACGTATCAACAAAAAGCTCCTTGCCATGGGCTTCCTAAATAACTTCCTAGCCTTGGGCTCTGTTTTTTTGTCTTTAAAGTGGCTATGGCAGTATAAAATTATCAAGAATTCTTATTTAAAAAGGTCACTTTGATGAAAATGTAACCACAAAAGCCACTGCTGTTCCTCACATGCACAGGCAGAGTTCTAGATAGGACCAGAACTAGGAGTAGAAGCACCTGTGTAGGGCGCAACAATGAGGGGGCGCTGGCAGGTGCTTGTTAAAGAGCCCTCTGCCTAGCCTTAGTTTGCACGCTCCCTGGTTCCTGGGTTCGCTGGGGTGTGTCTTTTCTTCTTGTCCCCTCCTCCACCTGCAACATCACAGAGGGGAACAAGGTGGCCGGCCAGGTTGTCTAGGGTGTCCGGTCATCTTGGCCCGCACCTGGTTTTAGCAGATGAAAGGGAAAAAGCATATGGACGGAAATGTTGCCTGGATATTCACTGTACTAATTACATTTATTAGTTTAGTGTATATGGTGCTTCCTATCATTTCAGTTGCTGATCAGGATCTTTTGTCTACCTAATTGTCTACCTAATTGTATTTATATGCGCAGTGTCAGACTCCTACAGCTGAATGCTTTTGTTAAAGGGTATAAAAAACCCAGAATAACCCAATACTTTAAACAAATAAAGCACCTTTTCTAATATTCATTATTTATACATTTGCATAAAGTTATTTGTAAATGTTATTTCTATTGAAAGAGGTGTCCCCTTTCGACACTGCTGGTTTTGCCACGTGAAACAATGTAGCAGAAATCAGACTTGCATGTTAGTGTAAATCCACACGAGCAGATTTGGGGAGATAAGTCGCCCCATTGACAAATTGCCTCTTCTTTGGGGCGACAATATCCCCAAACTGCCTCCCCCTGCCCTCCGCCGGCTAAAATGAAAATCACCTGCGGCAATGCACACGAGGCACTTCGTTTTCCGAAGTCGCCTGAAGTTGCGTGAGGCAAGAAGTCGTGAGGCAAGAAGAGGCGATTTGTCGCTGGGGCGACTAAACTCCACGAATCTGCTTGTGTGGACAGACCCTAAATCAGCTGGGCTCTGCTATATCGTTGCCTGTGGAAATTAATACAGGTATGGGACTTGTTATCCAGAATGCTCGGGACCTGGTGTTTTCCAGGTAATGGATCTTTCTGTAATTTGGATCTTCATACCTTAAGTCTACTAGAAAATCATGTATACATTCAGGAGTGCCCATACTTTACTAATGTGAGGTCTACTTTTAGTTATGATGTCCCATTAGGATCTAATTTCATAAAGCATTGTTTGCAGTCTGTTTCATGGAAAATATTCCTTAAATATTGGTTTATAAGAACATGTATATTGTTATATTTAACAAACAACTATTTCTTATGTAACCTTAACGTAATAAATATCTGAATGAAAAGCATGAAACAAGGGGGTGATTTAGACCAGCTGTTTGTTGAGAGTGTCTTGAGATCTACTGATCACCAGCTAAAGGTCTACTGGTAGATCCCAATATACCTTTTGGACACCCCTGCATAAAATAAACCCAGTAGGCTGTTTTTGCTTCCAATAAGGATTAATTATATCCTAGCCTTGATCAAGTACAAGCTACTGTTTTATTATTCAAAAGAAAAAATTATTTCTAAAAATTTGGATTATTTGGATAATATGGAGTCTATGGGAGACTGCCTTTCCATAATCCTGAGATTCTGGATTGCGGGTTTCCGGATAATGGATCCCATACATGTACTATGCTAGGTGATAAGAATACTTTGTTATACAGTAGGAGCAGCAGTACTTTCTAAACAATCTATATCTGTGTTTATCTGTGTTGTTAAAATGATGCTTGGACTTATGCATATAAATTAACTAGTGCTTGTCCTGTCCGAAACAACGATAAAGGGGTAGCTATAGAAAAAGCAGACCTTGTGACTGTTAGGGGGGTTAGGAGTTACAGTTTCTATATATGCTTATGTAATATTTAAGTTTAGGGGGCTCTATAAAAGGATTTTGTTTTGGGGCCCCTCAAAGTCCAAAACTGGAGCTGTTAAAGGGCATGTAAAGTCTAAAATAGAATAAGGCTAGAAATGCTGTATTTTGTATACTAAATATAAACATGAACTTACTGCACCACAAGCCTAATCAAACAAATAATTTATGCTTTCAAAGTTGGCTACAGGGGGTCACCATCTTGTAACTTTGTTAAACATCTTTGCAAGACTAAGACTGTGCACATGTTCAGTGTGGTCTGGGCTGCTTAGGGATCGTCATAAACAAAGCTGCTTGAGTTCTGCATGGCTGGGAAGTAAGGTGGGGGCTCCCCCTGCTGCTCATAAGTATGATTGTTTCCCTGCTCAGCAGTTAGGGACCGTCTGACAATTCCTATCCACAACAGTAAATGAAGGGAGAATTTCACTGCATACAGTCAGGTTTCTTATAAAAACGGTACACATCCCGAGAGCCACCTCACCAACAGGTTGTTAACCTCTTATCCACAAAACTATATAAAGTCCTAACTGTTAACTGTCTATGATCATTTGAGCTGATAGTTTAGTTTGTTTTGTTAACTTAGTTAATTTTGTCAATCTGATATAGGAAACTAGATGCATAACCGAATTGTATCACTGTAAAATCTTACTGTCTAGTTTGGTATGCATACATTTCGTACGAATCTTTAATAAAAACAAAGTTTAAAACGGTTCACATTTTTTAATTAAAGCATATTGGAGATAGGTTTCTTTTTCATTAAAGAAAGGAAAAATGGGATTTTATTTTTTTGCCTTTACATGCCCTTTAAGAGGGTGGTGTTATAACTGGTACAAGTATAGGATCCAGAAACCCGGAAGGCTGCCTCCCATAGACTCCATTATAATGAAATAATAAACATTTTTTAATTTATTTCTAGGGATGCACCGAATCCACTTTTGGATTCGGCCCGAAACCCCGAATCCTTTGTGAAAGATTCAAGGGGAAAACATTTTTTACTTCTTTGCTTTCTGACAAAAAGGCATGCAATTTCCTTCCCCGCCCCTAATATGCATATGGAAATTCGGATTCGGTTCGGCCAGCCGAAGGATTCGTCCGAATCCTGCTGAAAAAGGCCGAATCCTGGCTGAATCCCGAACCGAATCCTGGATTCAGTGCATCCCCATTTATTTCCTTTTTCTCTGCAGTAATAAAACAGTTTCTTGTACTTGATTCTAACTAAGATATAATAAATCCTAATTGGATGCAAAACAGTCCTATTGGGTTTAATTAATGTTTAAATTATTTTTTAGTAGCCTTAAGGTATGAAGATCCAAATTATGGAAAGATCCCTTATCCCGAAAACCTCAGGTCCCAAGCATTCTGGACAGCAGGTCCCATACCTGTAGAAAATGTTAGGAGGAGACTGTATTTGTGCTGTATAATTGTATATACCCTGATATCTACTCAAAGCCACAAAAAAAAGAGTAGAAAATAGAATGAATAAAATAATTGCTAATGCCTGGACACAGATCTTTGTAGTAAAGTGTTGATTCTCTGAAAGCTGAAGGTTTAACATTTCCCTTGAAATAGTGGCTCAATATATTGCTATACATCTCCCCTGAAATTCTCTGCCTTTGTGCTGCTTGGTTGTTTAAGAGAATTTTATATTTTCGAGCTCTATATTTCTCCGTGGATGTTACTTGTCTCGATCCTGCCATTAAGATTTTTATGGAGTGCGCTTCAGCACATTTCTCTTCCATTGAATGAATAGCAAGCTCATCTTATTTTGCCTAAAAAGATTTCTTTTGCACATCTCCCATACTGAAAAGTCATAATCCATCCCGTCGAGTCCCATTTTTAAGCACTACTTGCCGCTTTTACTGCTAAATCGTACAAATAATCTGTTCATCAGTGATACCGGCATACCACACACTAAAAGAAGATTTATTTTATTGCCGCTACTTTAAGTTATAATACCTGACTTTATCTGGCAAGTGGCTGAACAAGCGCTTTTTGCCTCACAGTTGCACTTTCTCAATACATAAATATATTTATTCTGAACCATCTGGAGTTTATATGTGTTTGCTTTTGATTATGCCATCTCTTTTTATTTACTTCTTTCCATGACTTTTTCACACCAGCAGCACTTATTCTTATGAACTCTGAGCAATGGCTTGTTGTGCTGGAATATAGAAAAGGAGAATAATATCTGGAGTCATTGAATATGCACAGGCCAACCAATATCAGAGATCTGAGTATGTCTGTGGTGCACTGTATTCGGATGTTACAAATATATGGGCCTCTACGTTTAAAATGTGCTATGTTTTTAACTGGGCATTCCTTTTCCTAATTGTTCCTAATATTCCATTTAATTGTCTTTTTGCCTATCTAGTGGAACCACTTTACAAAAATTTTGGTGAACCAACCTGACAACCCTAAGCAGGGTCGGACTGGTGGGCTCAAGACCCCCCACTTCACCTCCCAATACCACAACTCTCCCCCCCAAGTACCTTTTAACTTCTGTCCTTAGTGGCCATGATTGGGGGAGGTCAGAGGGAGCACGCCCAGTGCACACAGTCTTCCGTGGGACGATGGTCTGGGTCGGCGGGGCCCACCGGCTTTTTCCATAGGCCCAGTCCAACCCTGACCCTAAGGATAAAAGCACATTTTGAAGCCAGGAGACACACCCAAATCTTCCAAGGTGGCAGTTTACTATAAAATTAATGACGGCCAGATTTGGAGGCTTTCCATGTGCCATGAGCCAAAGGTTTTGTCCTATGTAGCGCTTTTAACTGATGCAGTCATAGGATTCTATCTGTTAATTTCTACAGGACATATATGACCTTTGTGCATGATCCAGTAGACAAGACTTACACCCCACTTTGATTTATGTCTGCTGCTCTGGATGCAGTAATTTCAGAAGGACAAATCAGTATAGTGACAGCTCAGAAGACGCATACGATGACTAAGCTGACATTTTGGGGTTTATCAGAATATTTAGCAATAGCTAAAAATGTAAGAAGAGGGACAAACCCCTTAGCCCCCAAAGCAGTGGCGGAGGAGGCAAGCAAACCATTGTGAATATTTTTTGAGTTTGATCTACAATAGTATGAGTGATAAATATCGCTGTAATCTTAAGGGCCCTGACCACATGTTGGACTTCGAAAGCAGGAGCTTCACTTTAAAATGGGTCTGCACATCATAAAACAGTGTTTACACTGTTCCTTGATGATACAAGGAACACTGTAATATTAAGTTTATCTGCTAAAACCCCTTTTTTTTGAGGTGAGGTTGTATTTTATTTCTAAAGGTTCATCAAGCACGCCCTATGGGAACATATCAACATGGAGTTATTTTTGAGTACGGACACAAAATTAGGCTTATTCATCTGTTCCACAGATCCCATCTTCAGTTCTATTGATATCGCTAGCAGTAATCATAATTAGAAGTCTGTCATTATGAAGATGCCGTTAAACTCACACAGCATTGTTATAAGCATGAATCCACAATCTGATTTTTTTTCCCTTTGTGTTTTGCTCTCATCTTATCTTTGTTTACATCTTCTAGCTGTGCCTGGTCCATCAATCATTGTCAGGAACGCCTCCTCTTGATGTGCGGCAGGCCGCTCTCTGCATTATCTCTTGCCTGATACATATAATGAATCCGTTTATGAGAAAGAGATCTGAGGTTGTATACTTACATGGTTGGCTGGGTTGAAGGAAAATTATGTCCATCAACAGTAACCTTGAGTAAATCCAGTGATGGGCAAATGAATCAAATTTAAGGTATGGTTTATAAAGCCACCCACATTTGCTGACTTTCTTTTAGCCTCCTTGGCTAAAAAACAGCAAGTCTGCTGTGGCTTTTTTCTAAATACATCCAGGCTGCCTCTAAGGACATGACAGACATGATTGCCTTCCATAGTCATTGGCACGTCTGAGTTATGTTGACCCGATGCATAGAAAACAAAATATCAGTACAGAATATGCATTTGTTATGGTATAGGTATGGGACCTGTTATTCGGAATGCTCAGGACCTGGGGTTTTCCAGATAAGGGATCTTTCTGTAATTGATCTCCATAACTTAAGTCTACTAAAAAATCATTTAAACATTAAATAAACCCAACTCGTTTTGCTTCCAATAAGGATTAATTATATCTTAGTTGGAATCAAGCACAAGGTTCTGTTTTATTATTACAGAGAAAAAGGAAATCTTTTTTTAAAAATTGGAATTATTTGATTATAATGGCGTCTATGGGAGATGGCTTTCCCGTAACTCTGAGTTTTCTGGATAACGGGTTTCTGGATAATAGATCCTATCCCCATGCAGATAAAACCTGTTCTGTACTTCATTGGACTTGTATTACTTAAAATACGTACCTGATTTCATTTAAATTAGTTTGCCTGCAGTCCTGTTGACATTGATGGATGACATGATGCAATCTTTGGCTTTATGTAATAACCCCAACTTAGGGGGAGATTTACTAAAGAGCGAAGTGGGCTTTTTAAGTAAAAATTCGTCAAAATGACAATTTGCAGGGCCATTGCCAATTTACTAAAAGGCAAAGCAGATAATTTTACTAGCAAAAAAGCTCAGTGCTAGAGAAGTTTCGACTAAGGATTTTTTTGCTCAGGCAAACAATCGTTATTCAGCAAATTTATCAAAGTGGGAACTTTCCAATACATTACCCTTTTTGTCTGTTTCACCAGGTTCTACCTGGCAAATTGATAAGATGAAGCTACATCTTCAACATTATTATGTTAGTGACATATCCTGTATGCCAAAAAAGTCATAAAAAAGACAAAACGCTTTTGAGTTTCTTCCTATTTTAATGTGGGAATATGTTTGCATGTTGTAACGGTTAAATATGTTAATTACAATTTTTTAACAATTTGAAGCTCATGCCACATTTGTTTTAGGGTGGGCTCATGTCTAGTGTTGTGTTTTTATTTTGCTTGCTTGGACATTTCTAATAAGTGGCCACTTCAAGCAATTTCAACAACAATCACTAATAAAGAGCTTAGAAGCGTTTGCACTGACGAAGTTTTGCTGGTGAAAGTACACCAGCGTTCATTTGCAGAGACAAAACTTAGCATTTTGATAAATCCGCGTATTTGCTACAAAATAACGTCTGAACAAGTTGTGCAAAGTATTGCGAAGTTTCCTGAAGTGAAAATTTGCTTTTTTAAATATGCCCATAGGAGCCTTTTGCAGCAGCAGTAGATGTCTGCTTTATGTTGCAACACATACACCACTTGTTTATGGCCAAATTTTCCTTTAAAGAAGGAATTAAAATAACAGGCAGCAGAAACAATAATCGGAGATTGCGTTCGGTAATTACAATCTAATAAAATACATTTTAGACATTTCTGCATCAGCTGTGCCGTTCAGTAATCATAAAATGGGCTTATTAAATCAATGTAAGACAGAACCAGCTAATTGGCTACATTACAGTGCATGGGTAGGCTTTTTAACTAGCGCATCTTCTGTAGAAGAGGTACATCTTAGGAACTTGGAATGCAGCTTTATATTTGGCCAATACACAGCATTATACATATATATATATATATATATATATATATATATATATATATATATATATATATATATATATATAGTCAAATACAAAAGTCCTCTGCACTCAACGCATTATCAATATATTATTAATATATTTAAGACAGAGACATTTTGTGCATACTGCTACTGAAAAATGCCTTACCCTTTAAACAAAACAGGGATTGTTTGTCCATATATTGCAAAATATTTAAGCTGAAAAATACTTGTTACTCAGCTGCTGCAGTCTACACAGGCCTGTCAAAACAAAGGGCCAAAAATGCTGGAATATAGCCCCCAACTCTAAAGGGCACCCAAATCAAAAACCCAAAAATATATTCCCAGTCAATACTCTCAAAGTTAAAAAGTCACTCCACCTTGGCGGAGCATCAATTGGTCTGTATGCCTACTTTTTAATATTTATGCTAAATAAAGAGTGACTTTTTAACTTTGAGAGTATTGACTGGGAATATATTTTTGGATTTTTAAATATTTAAGCTGGCCAACTACGTCAAAATCATCCCATATCTGGCCAGTCCTATGCTCAATTTTCATCTGATTCATTAAGAATTCTATTGGTTCATTATACATTTTACAAAGGGACTAAGTTCTACCTGCAACTTATTAGCTGCTTATATATATATATATATATATATATATATATATATATATATATATATATATACAGAGACGAAAAAAGGATTAGTAGCGCACTCCGAGGACTTGTATATGATTCTTTATTCTTTATGGCATAATGATCGACGTTTCGGCTCCCTTCTAGAGCCTTTTTCAAGATAAAAAAGCCATTAATTACACACACATAAATAACCCCCACAATTATAACCACTCCCCCAGTGCAACACCCATCTCCCTGTTAACCCTCTCATGTCACAGGGAATTAAAAAATACACTCACTTAATAAATACATATCAAAAAGTCCATATCTAAAAGTGTACAGCTAATCCTTAAAAGACAATACAAACACGGATTTAAATATAACCATTGCCAGATGAACCATACTAGCGTGTGTTAAGGAAGCAATTAAAAAAGCATTGTTCATTTAAGCCTTTAGGTGCCATAGTATTTAATCTTTTGATCCAGTATGTTTCCAGTATATATATAGTCAAACACAATCCAATGCCTGTGTGCTGGTAAGAAACATCAGTAATTGTAATCAGAAAAAGAAACCACACCAACAGGGCTTTGTACAAAACAAAAAAAAGGATTTAGAAGAATAAAATCTTTTTTTGTTTTGGTGCGGTTTCTTTTTCTGAATGAAAATATATATATATATATATATATATATATATATATATATATATATATATATATATATATATATATATATACACATACACACACACAAAAAAACACTCGGAACAGAATAAAGGAAACTGCATCATGTTTTGTCTATTGAGTGTCTTTCTTCAAACTTAGGCAAAAAAGGAGCAAAGATGCTGTATATTCCAATAGATTTATCCAGTACCAAAAACGCATTGGCTCTTTTTTGGATGGTGTAATTAAAGGGGTGAACTTTTATTAAAGGGGAACTCCACAAAAACATAACTGAAGCTTTTTGAAAAATAAACATAATTTGAATCAATTTTGCAATTAACATCAATTAAAAAATATTCAGATTTTTCATGGTTTCTGACAGTTCCCTAAGACTAGCCCTCTGCTCTTCTGCTGATCTTTCTGACTACTTTGCTGAGCTAGCTGACTATTGTTACTTTGTATCAGCAGCAATCTGTCCTTAGCCTATATCCTCCAAACCCCACAATTCCCTGCACACATGATTTCAATAAGGAATAGAACATCACAGTGCAATGCATTCTGGGTTATGTAGTTCCTGCATGTTGTCTGGAGAAGTGTGGAGAAGTTGTTACAATTTGTAACATCAGTGTTTGGTCCCTTCTTCCCTGCCAGGATTTCAAATGATGAATACAGTGCTTGGTGAATGGGGTTTTTTCACTTTTATCACGTTAATGTTATCTGTTGCATATCACTTCTGTAGGGGAGTCTTCAAAGATCTCACCTTTCTTCCTGTTCCAATGCTGTGTGTGTAATGGAAAGCATTTACTATAGATACACTATGGGGCAGATTTATCAAGGGTCGAAGTGAATTTGAGGGAATTTTCGAAGTAAAAAAATTCGAAATTCGAAGTAATTTTTTGGATACTTCGATTATCGAATAGGATACTACAACTTCGAATTTACTTCGATTCAAAGTAAAAATCGTTTAAATATTCATTGATAATCAAAGTACTGTGTCTTTAAAAAAATTTCAACTTCAATACTTCGCCAAATTAAACCTGCCGAAGTGCTATGTTAGCCTATGGGGACCTTCTACAACCATTTTCTAAGTCTTTACACAACGAATAAAAATCCTTAGATCGATCGCTGGAATAATTTTTATTTGATCGCAGGATTGCCAAATTCTGTGAAAAATCTTCAAATTCAATATTCGATTCAAAATTTTTTAATTCGATGGTCGAATTTCGAAGTTTTTTGTACTTCGAAATTGGACCCTTGATAAATATGCCCATATATATATATATATATATATATATATATATATATATATATATATATATATATATATATATATATATATATACAATGTATAAAAAGAATGTAATTATGGCTATGTAAGCCTTCTACCTAGATTTTTTTTCCATTTAATGACCCCCAGTCATTTGACTTGTGCTGTGATAGACTTCAACAGATTTAAATACATTTGAAACAGATTTTTTTAAAATTTTATTTTGAAAGCTGATTGGAAATCAGTGTTGGGAAATTGTGCAGCTGGTATTGCAGTTAGTATTGCTAGGAGTAAAAAACAAGGTTCTGCTGTCGTCTAAAATGTGTGTTGTGCTAGTTCAAGGCAGTATAATATGAAAAAATATATAAGAAACTCAAAAGTGAATTGTAGTAAATCTGTTATATTTTGCTAACAGGAAGGCTGGGATGAGGCAGAAAATAATGCTGTGTTTTGCATAGAAAATCTACAGCCACCCCCATGGCCCTAGGCATAACATTAGAAGTCAATCATTTTTACCTTCAAGGAAATTCACAAAGCAGTAGCAAGAATCCTACTGATATTCAAAGGGTCGTCTTTGCTGTTCATATAACAGTTTCTCCAGTTGAATTGTGTATGAAGCGTTTTTTTTATACTCAAGCCCTTGTATGTCCAGTCTCATTTGCAAGAGAGTAACAGACACCACATTCCTGGCATCTCCCAAAAACAAAGTTCCTGCAACCCACTTGCTACCCAAAATGAGCAGGGCAAGCATAATATTCTCTTAAAATAGGAAGGGTAACTATATTTTTAATGCCACACCTTTAATGGCAGTATTAGGCTATAGATATGTGCTGGTAAAAAAGAGTGACATCTAGATAAGCTGATTACAAATATAGTTGGGTTTGTGGATGTCACCATTCTTATTTTGTGCTTGTTTGGTTCACTCACACTGGATTTGATATATCAGGTTATTTACAAAACTAGAAGCTAAATGCTTGGGCATATATCTATCTTATCTGAGCCAAGCTTTAAAGGAAGCCTGCTGAAGTTTCTACTGAATTATTCTGATTTATTAATTTCTACTGCATCTCAGGCTCTATGCATGTCATTGTGATAAAGCATCTTATAAGTTGTACTCCTTGTTACTATCCCACATATTGCTATTGCCACCCAACTAGAGCCACAACTAGAATCCCATGTCCTTGTCTACCTTGTAATATTGTTTTTCTGAGCACCCTATGGCCTCTGATGGCTTTTCTTCACCCAACCACTAAAGAATCGGTCTAAAGAATTCAGATTTGACCTGGCAGTTATGGTTTTCATGAATCTTCACTGGGACATATGAACTAATTATTGTTGCTCAACAGAGCTGAATTTTAGAGAGCCATCCTTAATTTTCTTTCATTATTTTCACCAAGGTTTTGTTTTCCCAAAACAAAAGGCTTGGTGTATATTATCTGTTGGTTGATTAATGTGAAATGTGTAAAGCTCTGGGGTTTTGTAAAATGACTTAAGGCAAGTAAACAATTCTGCACCAAAACGAGTTTTCTTGGTGTCACGGACAAATCATTGCTCCAAGTGGTGTTTTTGTGCGTTATACAAATTCACGTAATTAGTCCCAGTACATCTAGTTAACTCTGAGGTTATAGCGCTCAAATAAATTAAGAGCGTCGAGAAGTGAGAAAAATTTCAAGTTGACATGGTGACATTTTGTTTAGCGCCGAGGAACCTGAATTAATCCGCTCTGCATTTCTATTAATGAGCATTTTAATGTTTTTTTTTTATACATCTGTTATATTTATTTTATGGGTTCTTTCTCTTCTGCGATAAAATGAACACCACAGTTTACACACTTTAATGCGACGCCGTAATGGCAAACTGAGAGTAGAGATGATAGAACTTCATTTGCATTGTTCACTTGTCACCTGCCATAAAGACAACTCTTTTCATCACTCCCTTGCTAGACCCCTGACATGTTAATGGAGAAAAGAAAAGGTTATGGGTTATATTTAAATGATGTTCTCAGTCACTGGATCATTGACACGTTGCCTTCTACCTGTTAAAGTGCAAATTATAAATAACTGCTTTTTCTAAGGTGTTCATTATACCTCATTGGATCTTGTTATGGAGAATGCAAATGTAATTTAAAAGTGTCAGCCCTTAGAATGAGCAATTACTTGCTCATTTAGGTGCAGATTTCATTGTTGGTGGAATATCTTCCTTTGTTTTGTGGGATATTATTAAATACATTTCTTGCCTTATTGTTCCACTCAGTAGCGGAACTACCAGGGGAGCAGAGGGTGCAATTGGGCCAGGGTCCGCACCCCCTCAGGGGCCCCCGGGAAGATAATTGCGTACGGAGGGAGGTGGGGGCCCGGCTGCATGTTTGGCATCAGGGCCGGCCCCCTCTAGTTACGTTACTGGTTCCACTTTAAACTACTGGAAAGGATGTGGCACATGACGGAATGTGTTTTCAGCAAACACCATTTAGAAACAGTCAAAGTCTTATATTAAAGTAATTCTAATTTTGGGGTGTCGAAAACAGCCAATCACAAGGTGGTAATATTGACAGAGGCAGGGCAAAGGTTACACAATGTCCTTTGGTCAGAGCAAGACTAATGCTTGAAGCAGTTTTTAGGCAGGAAATTATGTCAACAATCCAATGTATTGACCAGTTATTGGTTTCTTTCTTTCTAGCTCCTTCTACTTTCTTACCCTTAATTAGATGCTATCTTATACAATGTCTAATTTTCCTGTTAAAGGCAGGCTACATGTACTGTATTTTGTACTGTGGAGCATGATGGAGACAAGTGCAGACTGGACATCTATTTATATAAGGTCCAAGTGTCCCACAGAGAATGCCAGGGATGTAACTGTCCAATACCACAGGAGCAGTGCTCCCTGATTGGTCACATATTCCCTGGTACTTTCTGAATATAAATGTTAATTAATGAAGGGAAAGGTCTTTTGAGCAACATGTGTGAAATACAGATGCTTAAGTTCTCTGTTGGCCATCTGCATTGGGAAGGGCACTTAAAATTTAGAATTGCAGAAAATAAACACTGGCTTACACTATCTGTATCATTTTACTAAACAAAATGGCTACCACTAAATAGTAAACAATACAACAGGGAATCACTCCTAATTGTTTTATTTTGTTTGGTTAAGATTAACACTGTTTTTTTTTAAAAGCTGCAAGCTGTAGGGGATCATTTAAAACTGGAAGGCAAATTACAGCATGGTCCACCCTTTTTTAGCAGTTATCACCTTGTCTTCCAACTCAAGTTTTTGCAGTGGCATAACTGTAAAGGAAGCAGACCCCACGGTGGGCTGGGGAACAGAGGGACCTGGACTGCAAGTTGGATTCCTCTAAAGAATTAAAATCCCCCCCATTCATTTTTTTTAAAAATTTTTTCCAAGTTCGCCCGGTACAAGCATGGGGAGGGGGTATTGGTGAGGGTGGTGATTGCAGACTGAAGCAGCTATTTGCACCAGGCCCCTCTGAAGATTTTTGGCAGGGGATGGGGCCAGTTGTGCTGTTGTTACATCACTGTTTTTTGTCTGACATGTGGGGGGGGTTATTTACTAAAACTAAATTTTTTTCTGGTTGGGCTTTTAGGCAAAAACTCACATTTTTTATTTTATTTTATTATACTCCAATGCTGCAAAAAGCCCGAATAAAAAAATCTGCTATCCCAAAACTGTCAAGGTCAGGCATAAGTCAGTGAGAGATGTCCCTATGCCAATTTGAAGATATTGTGGTTGGCGTGGGTTTCGGCCAAAAAATTAAGGGGTTTTTGGGCAAAAACTGAAAAAAACATACGATTCGGGTTTTTGCTTAATTTTCTTAAGTTTTTCCCGATCCGATTAATTGGGGGCACATTTACTAAGGATCTAAAATTGAGGGTCAATTAACCCTCGATATTCGACCATCGCAGTAAAATTTACCGCAAATACTTCAATCGATCGTTCAAAGGAAAAATCCTTCAAATCGCACGATTAAATCCTTCTAATCAAACGATTCAAGGATTTTAATCCATTGATCGAACGATTTTCCTTCGATCAGAAATAGCTTGCAAAACTTATGGGGAAGGTCCCCATAGGCTAACATTGGTGCTCGGTAGGTTTAAAGTGGCGAAGTATGTAGTCAGAGGTTTTTTTAAAGAGACAGTACTTCGACTATCAAATGGTTGAATTTTTAGTTCGAATCTTTTGAATCAAAGTCGTAGTCGAAGGTCGAAGTAGCCTATTCGATGGTCGAAGTACCCAAAAAAATACTTCGAAATTCAAAGTTTTTCTAATCCTTCACTCGAGCTTAGTAAATGTGCCCCTCAGAGTTATTTTAATGATAAATAAGGCTAAATTGTGGAAGAGAGTATGATCCAGTTTTTTATTTAAAATATGAGAAAAAATTAGATTTTAGTAAATAACTCCCCTGGTGTAGAGGGCAGCCAGACTTTAGTCAGGCTGCATGAGCGCCAAGGGGGGAAATTTTGCACTTATGAATTGTCTTAGGAAATGTCTCTTTATTTTATGGTTCAATGGCCACCTTCAAAGTAAAAAACTTACTTGTTTCAGGTGATGGCACAGTCTTATGAAGCAATTTGCTTACAAAAAGTATTGGATTATGACTAATATAGAGCTGTAGACAACCCTATGTGTATGTACTATTCAGTACAATTTATTTATTAAGATTTCAAAACATTTGCATGTAAATAGTTGCATTTCATAACATTAATTAACACAGTCTAGTATTAGAAATATGTATCACTGTACTAGAATTATTAAAGAGTTTTAATGATATAGTTCAATCTTTTGGTTTCTGAGATAGCCATATTGTTTTGGGGGTTTTTTTTTGTCTTTCGGGAATTTGCATTTTTTACTGTCTTCCCTTGATTTAATGTGTTGTTTGAAAATGTCATTCCCCAGATGAGCTTTCCCTGCTCCATGCCTCTTTCTTAATATTTAAATTTGTCAGCACTGCGACATGGCGTTCACACATGCACAGGAAAATGACTACACGGATGGCATTAGCAAGGAGCATTTGCAGCACTTTCTGCTGTAATTGATTGATAGTTGGTGTCTCTTTCTTCCTCTATTCTGATAAACAGCCAGCAGAACTGCATTTATTGAGTATGAATTGTTAACTGAACACTCTGTATGATGCAAGGAAATTGGTTTTACAGAGCAAGAGAATTGTAATAGCTGATATTCTTGCCTATTTACACTTCTAGACTTTATTTTATAAGATACAGTCGTCAGATTTTGCTCTATGCTTCTAAGACTTACCTTGGGTAGAAAAATCCCAGTAAGAGTTCTTGCTGACAGGTAAAACTATGTAAAAACATTTTAATGCCTTTTGGACAATATAGAAGAAAAATAAAATGAAGGTATCCTATATATTAATACACATGTACACATTAGTCTCTAACTGTTTTTCCATAATTTGCTTATTTACTCCTTGGGCCTTGTTTCTGTGTTCCTGATGTGCCTATTATTACAACAGAACAGCTAGTAAATCTCGGACTTTATAGCTGCCATGAATCTAGTACTATAATATAAAGTATAAATACAAGGACCCACCACCCAGCCACTTCTACCCCCACCCTCCACTACTGATTTACTTCTACATCTCCAGGGGAAAAAATGAAATATGGCCGTGTGTTCCACAGTGGAATGCACAGGCATCATTGAGTGCTGATGGCTGGGTTGTGGGAGGACCCAACAGGATCTGTGTCCATTGGGAGTTTATCCGATATCCCGGGGACCAGTCCGACCCTGTGCCTATTGCCCATATATTATAACAAACTATGACAAGTCACAGAGATACAAAGAAATGAAAATCTGTCAGGTGGTGATTTCAGACCAATAAAAAATAGTAGGGGGAAAACAAAAAACAAAAAATAAATAAACGGATGGAGTTAAGGTGGTCAAAAATGTACACATGTGGCCATATAGATTGGTAATTTCTGGTAATTTCTACATGTATGGAATCGGTTATCCAGAAACCCATTATCCAGAAATCACAGGAAGGTCATCTCCCATAGATTTTAAGCAAATAATACAGATTTTTTAAAATGACTTTATTTATCTCTGTAAAATAAAATGGTACCTTACCCTTGATCCAAACAAAGCTGCATGAATCTGTACTGGTAGTAAAAAAAATGCTTTTGGGTTTATTTAATGTTTAAATTATTTTTGCAGACTTAAAGTATGGAGACCCAAATTACGGAAACATCCTTATCCAGAATACCCCAGGTCCTAAACATTCTGGATAACATACTGTATATACAGTAGCTATTAGTGATCCAGTGTTTAATGTGTATGGAGAATATAGCAATGTGGATGTGCTGGTATTTTGATGCAATTTCCATTGTCAGAAATGTTGGGTTTTGGTGTATAAATGTTTTTTTTTTATGTAATCTAAAGGCACTCCACAAAAAGACTCTTTTTTTAAATTTATTGTTACTAGGGTAAAGAAAAAAAACTTGGGACAAGTTTCTTGGGCAAAAGAGGGATTAGTGAAACAAATGAAAGGGGAATATCTATTGTGTGTAGAATGTGTTTATTTCACAAGAAACAAGAGAATCAGCTTTAAATCAAGAAACAAGAGAATCAGCATTAAATCACAGGGAAAAAAAAAAGAATAAGAAATGTAAATGTGTAAATGAAGCAGTATTCACAAGAATCACACCAGCACGTGTAACAACACTGAAATTCAATATATAGATATGAAATAGAAATAAATCTGTCACTAAAGGGTGTTTATACTCACGGGACTCACTGCTTATTGTGTTATTGCCCTTCTTATTAAAATGGTCCTACATAATTCTTTATTCATTGTTTCTCAGTAGGTTTTTAGATGCAAAAATACTAGGGATGCACTGAATCCACTATTTTGGATTCGGTAGATTCCCCGGATCCTTCGTAAAAGATTCAGCCGAATACTAAACTGAATCCAAATTTGCATATGCAAATTAGGGGCAGGGAAGGAAATGGTGGGGAAAAAAATGTTACTTCCTTGTTTTGTGACGAAAAGTCACCTGATTTCCCTTCCCATCCCTAATTTGCATGTGCAAATGAGGATTCGGTTCAGCCAGGCACCTATTTCAGCAGGATTTGGCCGAATACTGGAATTGGTGCATCCCTAAAAAATACTACCAATTTATTTTTCCATCTGCTTATATTGATGGTACTGCAGACTAAAAAAGTCTTAGCAGGATCCAAGATATGGTTAAAATGTAGGCAATTAAGCACCTTAAGAAATATGGAATTTGTAAAATACTTTTGGCACCTGTTGCAGCCTCATTGATGTTATGATAATGTGAGTCACATGAATAAACACAGTTTAAACACAATTAAACTGGCACAATTAGTGATGGGCGAATTTATTCGCCAGGCGCGAATTTGCGGTGAATTTGCGTGATTTGCCGCCAGCGAATAAATTCGCAAAACGCCCACGAAAATTTGCGGGCGTCAAAAAAAAAAATTTCCGAAAAATGGGCGCAGGCGTCAAAAACGAGACGCCAGCGCTGTTTCGCGAATTTTTTGCCATTTCGCTATATGCATTTGTTTTCCATTTTTTATTATATGTGGTTTTTAAGTTATTTAACTTTTAATTCAGCAGCTCCACAGGTTGCAGTTTCAGCAATCTGGTTGCTAGAATTTAAATAACCCTAGCAACAATGCTCTGATTTGAAAGAGAGACTGGACTATGAATAGGAGAGGGCCCTGAATCAGTAGCAATAACAATAAATGTGTAGCCTTGCAGAGCATTTGTTTTTTTAGATGGGGTCAGTGACCCCCGTTGGAAAGCTGGAAAGAGTCAGAAGAAGAAGGCAAATAATTCAAAAACTATAAAAAAAGAAAGCATGATGGCTAAATGAAAAGTTTCTTAGAATCAGCCATTCTATAACATACTTATATGTAAAGGTTAACCACCCCCTTGAAGAGGAAGAATAGATGTTTTCAGGTTATTTTCCTGTACAGGTATAGGATCCCTTATCCGGAAACCCGATATCCAGAAAGCTCTGAATTACGGACTCCCATAGACTCCATTTTATCCAAATAATCCAAATTTTTAAAAATGATTTCCTTTTTCTCTGTAATAATAAAACATTACCTTGTACTTGATCCCAACTAAGATAATATTAATCCTTATTGGAAGCAAAACCAGCCTATTGGGTTTATTTAATGTTTAAATGAATTTCTAGTAGGCATGGAGACCCAAATTATGGAAAGATCCTTTATCCGGAAAACCCCAGGTCCCGAGCATTCTGGATAACAGGTCCCATACCTGTACTATAATGTTTATAATATTTGTGCATTGGTCCCTATTTCCAGTATATTTGTCCTCTGCAAAATAATGTGCTTATCTGGGATTTCGTGAGCTTCTATTGAACTCCCTACTTGCCTGTGCCTAAATATGGAAGTGTTGAATGTGACTTTTAATGGGTATGTGTAAATGCTATGCTGTTGAGACGTATATTGTGCTAGTCTCATTCCAGTGTTGTCTGTGTTCCCCTTTGCAGGGCAGCAAACAGCTGCTGAACAACTACCCCGTCTACATCTCTAGCAAACAGTGGGACGAGGCAGTCAACTCTTCAAAGAAAGACGGGCGCCGGCTTCTTCGATACCTCATTAGATTTGTTTTCACAACAGATGAGCTGAAATACTCCTGTGGCCTTGGGAAAAGGAAAAGGTCAGTGCAGTCAGGAGACACTGGTCCTGAAAGACGTCCCCTGGATCCTGTTAAAGTTACATGTCTCAGAGGTACTGCACCTTTTCCCTCAGCGTAATCCTTGTGTGATTTCATTCCATTTTTTCTTCTTTGTCCCCAAGAATGGCAGATCACAGTCCGTGTTAGCAAATCACCTCTCTCGCTGTAATTACAGTGTTTCTTAGACGTATTCTTTCCAGCTGAGTCCTTTAGATGTGCAACATTTTGTCCTAGAATAAATAACTAGAATGGTGCAAGGGCTGATGGGAAACATTTGAGAAAGCGCAAGGGACCATACAGGAGGACGTTATGTGAAACACAATTTTTTAAATATCAATTTATCAAACCAGCTTGGACCATAAAGTACAAGAAATCGCCTGCCTTGTAGAAGGACAAGGACAACCCTGTGTCTGCTGACATGTCCAGATAAAACCCTCTTATATGTCCAAATACTTCTGCACCATCTATATTAACATGTATATAACTGGCTAAATATCACTTTTCTAGACATAAGTTCCCACTGCCCACACCAGTTTTCTAAATCTGCTAAAATCGATGTAGTTGCTCCAACCCATGCCAAGGGGAACATTCAGCATGATTGGTTCCTGAAGACTTACCATGCCATGTTGACCTGTGATTGGTATAAACATTCAGCTTTCTTTTATACAGACATCTCATAACCTGTAAGGCATGGATAGCATAGTGTATTACATTATTTATCCACAGGGTGCTGGAGAAGCATCAGGTAAGTGCTACAGCCAGGGACCACAGTGGTCCAAATTCCTGCCTAAAACCAATTTCTGATATCACCGCAGCCTTTAGGAGATACATCAATCAATCAAAACATCTCCATACCAACTGTTTATGTATACGGTATAAACATGTATGGGATACTTTATCCGGAAAACTGGTACAGGTATGGGATCTGTTATCCAGAATGCTCAGGACCTTGGGTTTTTCCAGATAATGGGTCTTCCGTAATTTAGATCTTCATACCTGCTTCCAGTAAGGATTAATTATATCTTAGTTTGTATCAAGCACAATGTACTGTTTTATTATTACAGTGACAAATGGAATCATTTTTAAAAATTTGGATTATTTGGATAAAATTGAGTCTATGAGAGACGGCCTTTCCGTAATTTGAACAACAGATCCCATACCTGTATATAGAAACTCCCGAATTATGGGAAGAACAACTCACCTAGGCCCCATTTAGTGAAATACAGGTATGGGACCTGTTATCCAGAAACCCGTTATCCAGAAAGCCTTGAATTATGGGAAGGCCGTCTCCCATAGACTCCATTTTAATCAAATAACTGACATTTTTAAAATGATTCCCTTTTTCTCTGGAATAATAAAACAGTACCTTGTACTTGATCCCAACTAAGATATAATTAATCCTTATTGGAAACAAAGCAATCCTAATGCGTGTAATTAATATTAATTCATTTGGTAAAGAGATCCAAATTACAGAAAGATTCCTTATCTGGAAAACCCCAGGTCCAAAGCATTCTAGATAACCGGTCCCATATCCGTTTTTTTTTTTTTTGAATTGACAGAACTGTAGCAATAAAAATGCCCGTCAGTAATGAAAAGTGTAAATTAGAAGTCCATCAAAAGACACATTTAAAAAAGAGAAATTACAGGATGATAGCAATGCACTGTGTATAGGTTTTCAGGATAAACACACAAAGATATCTGGTTTATAATATGTTCCATACCCTAAAGTGTGATTAAACCACCAGCAGTAACTGAAACCACAGAATGGTCAGTAATACCTAAACGTCACCTGCAGTGCAATGCTGTTGTTTTAGGCTGGAACTCCATGGCGCGTCTGGAGCCAGCACGTCGATATGCGACAAACGCGTGCTAAAACTATATAATGTAGTTCTTATCTGTGATTTCTCCTTCACTTCCTGTTTCTTTAGAACATCCGACACGTCGCATGCGTTTTGTCGCATAGCGATGTGTCGGGCTCCAGACGCATTTTTGAGTTCTAGCCTTAAAGGAGGACCACACGGACATTTTTGCCGTGATCCGACGCTTTGCGACAAAACACCAGCGACAAAACGCATGCGACGGAAATAACATAAGTGAATGCATTGGCGGATGAAGTCGCAGCGTTGATCCGACTGTTGGATGCAGACGCACTGAAAACTTCTGTGTAGTCCTACCCTTACAGATTATGTTCATCTCTGGATAGTGGTTATTAGTATAAGGGTCCTCCTTTTCTTAAAGGGCAAGGAAAACATGATTCACTGCCAATATGTTAATTACCCACTAGTGATCACTACATTTTTTACATGGGATGTTTCTGCTTTTAGGAAAAAAATGCACCATCCTGGAGAAAAACAACCAAACACAGCACCTCACTGTCGCCTTACCTTTCCCAGGCACCCCATCAGGCCTGGACTGGCAATCTGTGTGTTCTGGCAAATGCCAGAGGGGCTGCTATAAGGTGCCATAGAAAGTCAGTATTTAGTGGGCTGGTGGGGGCTGTTTGGGCCTCTGTGTGGCCTGATTGGGCCTCTGTGTACCCGAAATGCCAGGGCCTATTTTAATTCTCAGTCCAGACCTGCACCCCATGGCAGACTTACCCCCATAAGCATTTAGTTTGCCCATGTGCAGTAACCTATAACAACCTATAAGATGTTTGCTTTTAAACAGGTGACCAGTAAATGCTACCTGCTGATTGGTTGCTATGGGTTTCTGCTCCTGGGCAAACGTAGTGCTTTTTATTACATAACCCCTTTATGTGTGCACAGTAGGTTTTTTACATTTTACAATGGGGCCCCTTTGTGAACATAGATACAACTTGCACAGGCAGAAGTAATGTATCTGTATCATTGAATTATTGCTTGCTCCGTGATGCCTGGAATTCTGGAAAACAAACAGCAGCTTGCAACTTTGACAATTCATTGTAAATGAAGGCCAGATTTGATACTGGAGTGTTTGTTTAACCATGGCTGATTTCTATGCAGAATAATCAAAGTTTACTAAATATTTACTAAAGAAAGGAGCGGAAAATGGAATGCTTGTGCCTTAATAGAGTTTATGTTACCATTAATCTTTACATGTATTAATCTCCATAAATGAATGTAACATCCGTTTTGCAGAAAACAATGGGCAGAGACAGGGAAATTCATTATTGTAAGATCAGTGAATGAACATTCAGGCAAATTATATCATTCCATAAGTAGAGGATAACAATGTCCCTTCTGCTTATTATTTAAGCCTCGGCCAGATGTTGCAGCCGTATGAGATTTTAAATGAATAATATAATAGTGTCATTATGAATGGGTATGTTTTATAAGCCTGGGATGGCAAACCCACTGCTTTCCAGAGCTACATGATCAATGTTGGATACTGGGGCTCATTTATTAAAGGGGTGGTCCACCTTTAAATGAACTTTTAGTTAGGGATGCACCTTATCCAGGATTCAACCTTTTTCAGCAGGATTCGGATTCTGCCCGGCCAAACCGAATCCTAATTTGCGTGATTTGGTGCAGTTGATTCTCATTTTTTATTATTTGTAGTTTTTTAAGTTATTTAGTCTTTTATTCAGAAGCTTTCCAGTTTGCAATTTCAGCAATCTGGTCACTAGGGTCCAACTATCCATGCAGGATGCTGCCACTTTGCAGAGTGATTTGTCTAAATTGGAAAACTGGGCAGCAAACTGGAAAATGAGGTTCAATGTTGATAAATGCAAGGTTATGCACTTTGGCAAAAATAATATAAATGCAAGTTATACACTAAATGGCAGTGTGTTGGGAGTTTCCTTAAATGAGAAGGATCTAGGGGTCTTTGTAGATAACAAGTTTTCTAATTCTGAACAGTGTCATTCTGTGGCTACTAAAGCAAATAAAGTTCTGTCTTGCATAAAAAAGGGCATTAACTCAAGGGATGAAAACATAATTATGCCTCTTTATAGGTCCCTGGTAAGGCCTCATCTGGAGTATGCAGTGCAGTTTTGGACTCCAGTCCTTAAGAGGGATATAAATGAGCTGGAGAGAGTGCAGAGATTAAGTGCAACTAAACTGGTTAGAGGGAGGGAAGACTTAAATTATGAGGTAGACTGTCAAGGTTGGGGTTGTTTTCTCTGGAAAAAAGGTGCTTGTGAGGGGACATGATTACACTTTACAAGTACATTAGAGGACATTATAGACAAATAGCAGGGGACCTTTTTACCCATAAAGTGGATCACCGTACCAGAGGCCACCCCTTTAGACTAGAAGAAAAGAACTTTCATTTGAAGCAACGTAGGGGGTTCTTCACAGTCAGGACAGTGAGGTTGTGGAATGCACTGCCGAGTGATGTTGTGATGGCTGATTCAGTTAATGCCTTTAAGAATGGCTTGGATGATTTTTTGGACTGACATAATATCAAAGGCTATTCTGATACTAAGCTCTATAGTTAGTATAGGTATGGGTATATAGAATTTAATTAAAAGTAGGGAGGGGTGTGTGTATGGATGCTGGGTTTTCATTTGGAGGGGTTGAACTTGATGGACTTTGTCTTTTTTCAAACCAATTTAAGTATGTAACTATGTAACTTACCCTAGCAACCATATATAACTGCTCTATCTGACTCTCTAAGTTCTAGCTTCTCCTCCATCACTACTTCCTCTGATCCTGATTCACTGGTAAATACCTACAACTCGGTTCTGTCTGCTGCTATCAATACTCATGCCCCTCAGCAGCCACAACGCAGTCGAGCCCGCAATCCCCGTCCCTGGATTAACAACCAGACGCAATTTCTGCGGTCCTGTACGCGAGTGGCAGAGCACATGTGGAAGAAATCCCATACAAAACTGACTTCCTCCACTATAAATTTTTCATGGCCTGCCTTGGTACTTCCCTATCCCAACAAATCCAACCCACAACGTTTGTTTTCAATATTCAACTCGCTACTTCATCCCTCTACAAATGATACACTAACACCTGAACATACCCCCCATGACTTCTTTGAAAGCAAAGTTGACTCTATCCACAAACAATTTTCCCATCCCTCAGATACCAATATTCTCATTCCCCCTAAAGATTGGAGGTCTCTTAACTTCTCCCATCCTCTCCATCAACAACTTGCTCACTTGATCCTATCCCATCACCTCTATTAAAACAGTGTGCTCCCGTCCTCACTCCAGAACATTTCCTCACTAACTTCTGCTACTTCCCCTCATTACTCAAACAGGCCTGTGTAAAGCCCATTCTGAAAAAGGCTACACTGGACCCATCTTGTTTGTCTAACTACCGTCCTGTCTTTCTCTTACCTCTAAACTTCTGGAACGTCTTGTCTTCTCCCGTATTTCTAACTTTCTCTGCATCAATAATCTGCTTGATCCTATGCGGTCTGGCTTTTGACCTGCACACTCCACTGAGACTGCCTTATGTAGAGTTGCAAATGATCTCCAGTCTGCTACGGCCAAATTGCATTACTCTATTCTCATTCTCCTGGACTTATCTTCTGCTTTTGATACTGTTAACCATTCTGTTATAATGCAAGTTCTCCATTCAATTGGTATCAAGCTGCATTCTGGTTCTCTTCCTACCTTCTCTGTTACTTTTGCAAACAAATCCTCTCCTCCTGTTCATCTTAATGTGGGGGTGCCTCATGGTTCTGTACTTGGTCCTCTGTTTTTCTCCTTGTACACTCTCTCTTTAGGAGACCTTATATCTTCATTTGGCCTTAAATATCACCTCTATGCCAATGACATTCAGATATAATTAGACACTCCCTCACTAACCTCTAAAGTTCTAAACCAGATCGCAGACTGCCTAGTAGCTATCTCTTCCTGGATGAACCAACGCCAGCTCAAGCTCAACATGGCCAAGACTGAGCTCATGGTCTTTCCACCCAAACCAAGCCCTTCTCTTCCTTTCACTAGGACTATTGATGGCATGACTATTAACCCGGTTAACTCAGCACGCTGCTTAGAGGTCATCTTTGACCAGTCCCTCTCCTTCTCTAATCATATTAATAATATTGCCAAAACCTGTTGTTTCTTCCTCCGTAATATAGCCAAGGTACGCCCATTTCTTTCACAAACAACAGCCAAAATACTAATCCATGCCCTTATATTATCCCGTTTAGACTATTGCAATCTCCTCCTAACTGGTCTTCCTGACTCCCATCTTTCTCCCCTCCAATCAATCTTAAACTCTGCTACCAGGATCCTTCTGTTGTTTCCTAAAAGGGAACCTGTTCAACCCCAATTAAAATCCTTAGCATGGCTGCCTGTTAAGCAAAGAATAGAATATAAAACCCTTCTACTAGCATTCAAAGCCCTTCATTCCTCCGCTCCTCACTACATTTCTTCTCTTGTCTCACTGTACATTGCTGGTTGTCTTCTCCGCTCTTCTCAGAGCCACCTTCTCTTCACACCATCCACATACACTGCCTCCTCTCGTCTCAAACCCTTCTATCTTGCTGCTCCTTACCTCTGGAATTCCATCCCTGAATTCCTCTGTAAGAAATCCTCTCTTAATCTCTTCAAGAAAAAAACGAAGAGTCTACCTTTTGGACCAGCCTTTAGCCTAGTCCTGTCCCTACTGACTATGCCTTACCTTGTGCAATTTTTTATCTCCAATTTGTGCCTGTATGTTAGCCTCCCATCCAATTAGACTGTAAGCGCTGCGGGACAGGGACCTCCGTCCCACTATGTCTCTTACCACATAGCACTTTGTCCTATGATTCTGTATATATTTATTATGTGATTTGTCTCCCCCATGTATACTTTTATATATATATATTGTACTTTTATGCACTGTACAGCGCTGCGGCTCCTTAGCAGTGCTTTACAAATAAAGTTATACATACATGCACATACATACATACCATGCACTGATTTGAATAAGAGACTGGAATATGAATAGGATAGGACCTGAATAGAAAGATGAGTGATAAAAAGTAACAATGTTAGCCTTACAGAGCTTTTGTTTTTTTTAGATGGGATCATTGACTCCCCACCATTTGAAAGCTGGAAAGACTCAGAAGAAAACGGCAAATAACTCAAAAACTATAAAATATAAATAATGAAGACAAATTGCAAAGTTGTTAGGAACTTTTAAGTAACTTATTTCAAAAGTGAACCACCCCTTTAACACGGGGACGAGTGCTAATTGCCAAATTGCAAGAATCTGCACAATTAGCAATGCAAACTATTTTCTCATATTTTTTGTATTTTTATTATATTATTATTATCTTTTTTCAGAGATTATACATCATTCACATCGAAATCAGGGCTTCAAGGCAGAAGTGCTACCCACTGAGCTACCACGTGCCCATATTTTATTATCCTTAGCTATATATTGATATCACGTTTATACATTTGTCTGGGGCACAAGTGTTGCATGGCATAACATGCAGGACCTTTCTGCCTATCAGTCTGAGTATTTATTGGGAAACACCATATCATCATGGATTGCTATATAACACTTAACATAGTATGTCTGCTCCATGTCTTGGTTTATTGCTAACCCAGACTTGGCAATGCTGCACTAATAGCTATGGTTAGCTAGAACAAGTGGCAGTTTACATTTCACTGTACTATGCTCCATCTGCTGGAAGAAAGAGGAATTGCGGTTGTAAACAACAAAATGTCAGCTTCTCTCCCCACAAATTCAGCAGCTGGATTTAATGTGTCATCAATGAGGACCTTCCCAACAGTCCCCAGCCAAAAGATATGAATAGAATCTCTCTCTACAGGATGCTCATTTGAGAAAATAAATAACGTTTCTCATTTTACATGTCTCTTAAGTGATGTACAAAATATATTTTTCAAAGAGGGAAGTAGATGTGTTCCCCCCAAAAACACTTGCTGTTGTGGTGTTCCAGGGCCTGTTTATGAAATGACTATGTTATAGCTGCAAACCCCTGAGCAGGACTGTAAAGAGATCCAAAGCATGTGCTCTTTTCAGCACTGGGGAATAAATGCTGCAAAAGCCCCCGTAATGCATGCCTTAGTGTTATGGACTCATACAGTACATTAAGGATCATTACCTTCTCATTAAAGTCTGGCTGGATATTCTTTATTACTGCCATAAACTGTACTTACATAGAGCCCTTTCTAATTACAGCTTTACGAGGTACATTCTCTGTCATAACGATCCGCTTTAGAGTCAACAATGAATGCTCTCAGGTCTGATAGAACCCAAGAGCAGCCTGTAATAATTCTCATTATTGTATCGATATTTGCAAATCATAGGGATTCATGATGGTATTCTGGAAGTATTTGCCTTGTCGTGACTTCCTCGGCTGCTCAATTCTTCAGTACCGGCAACATATATATATATATATATATATATGTATATATATATACATAAACACAAGATTCCAGGCACTGTATGTTAAAAGTAGGAAACTATGATCAGGTCCCAGAGCAGCTGCAGAAATACATCCAGATATAGGGTTAAAGGGGCAAAGGATTTCATTCAAATTTTCAGTTAAAAAGGAAATTTTTACATGGAAGATTTTCAGCGACTGAAATGGATTTTAATAAACAGGTATGGGATCTGTTATCCAGAACCCCATTATCCAGAAAGCTCTGAATTACATAAAGGCCGTCTCCCATAGACCCCATTTTATCCAAATAATCCACATTTTTAAAAAATGATTTCCTTTTTCTTTGTAATAATAAAACATTACCTTGTACTTGATCCTAACTAAGATACAATTAATCCTTAGGAAGGAAGGAAAACTATACCCCCAAACAATGTAGGTCTCTATAAAACATGCATAAAACAGCTCATATGTAAAACTGCTTCATGTAAATAAACTATTTTCATAATAATATACTTCTGATAATGGGTAATCATAAATAGAAAATTAGCATTTTAAAAAATAAGGGCCGCCCCCTTGGATCGTACGATTCACGGTGCACACAAACAAACCATACATGTTAGGTCACATGAGCCAGTTAACAGACAGTTGTGTCTTTTGCTTCCACACTTCTTCCTGTTACAGTTAGAGCTGTAGTATTTCTGGTCAGGTGATCTCTGAGACAGCACACAGACCATCACAAAATGGTGGTTCAAGGCAAGAGATGTAAAAGGGCACTATTTACTTAAATATATATTCCAGTTTGGTAAGATTCTTTAATATGCCACTTAATATGATATATCTGTTGCTTAAGTTTTTATTTTGGGGGTATAGTTTTCCTTTTAAGGGATCCTGTCATCGGAAAACATGTTTTTTTTCAAAACACATCAGTTAATAGTGCTACTCCAGCAGAATTCTGCACTGAAATCCATTTCTCAAAAGAGCAAAAAGATTTTTTTATATTCAATTTTGAAATCTGACATGGGGCTAGACATTTTGTCAATTTCCCAGCTGCCCCTGGTCATGTGACTTGTGCCTGCACTTTAGGAGAGAAATGCTTTCTGGCAGGCTGCTGTTTTTCCTTCTCAATGTAATTGAATGTGTCTCAGTGGGACATGGGTTTGTACTATTGAGTGTTGTTCTTAGATCTACCAGGCAGCTGTTATCTTGTGTTAAGGAGCTGCTATCTGGTTACCTTCCCATTGTTCTTTTGTTTGGCTGCTGGGGGGGGGGGAAGGGAGAGGGTGATATCACTCCAACTTGCAGTACAGCTGCAATTGAAGTTTATCAGAACACAAGTCACATGACTTGGGGCAGCTGGGAAATTGACAATATGTCTAGCCCAATGTCAGATTTCAAAATTGAATATAAAAAAAAACTGTTTGCTCTTTTGAGAAATGGATTTCAGTGCAGAATTCTGCTGGAGCAGCACTATTAACTGATTCATTTTGAAAAAAAAAATGTTTTTTCCCATGACAGTATCCCCTTAAATAAGTACTTATCCCCAAATCGACCTAATTTAATACATACTGTATTCATAGCTGATGCTACTTTCTCTAATTATAAGCAGTCTGAACGCTGTGTTATACAGATCATGAGACTCAGGCACAGAGCATGATAGAACTGCTACAGTATAAGAGAAAGGAATGAGAAGAAGCAACTTAGGCCTGTGGTTTTCTGCTGACCGTATCCTCTTGTTTTAGGGGGAGGTGATTGCCATGTTCATATGTATGTTTGTAATGGGTATGATTGCCGTGCTGTATGCAGTCAGGTTAACATTAGACTTATTGATATTCTGTATACATACAGGTATGGGATCCGTTATCCTGAAACCTGTTATCCCGAAAGCTCTGAGTTACAGGAAGGACGTCTCCCATAGTCTCCATTTTAAAAAAAATAATTCTGTTTTTAATTTTTATTTCCTTTTTCTTTGTATTAATAAAACAGTCGCTTGTACTTGATCCCAACTAAGAAATAATGAATCCTTATTAGAGGCAACACAATCATATTGTGTTCATTAGTAGACTTAGGGGTTTATTTATGTAAGTTTTCGAGTTTATTTTTTTTTGTCAAAATTCACACTTTCAGTTAGAAAAAAAAACATGAATTTCTTGATTTTTATTATACCCCAACCCTGGAAATAGTTTGAATACAAAACTACACCATCTAAAACCTGTCGAGGTTATGTAGGAGTCAATGACAGAGGTCCCTTGAACCATTGAAGATGTTAATAGACTGTTTTGGCCGAAAACTCGATCGATTAAATTCAAGCAATTCAATTTTATTTCTCGCTGAAAACTCGATTCGTTAACCCTGAACTTGCTGATTCACGTTTTTTCCGTTTGAGTTTTTTTTTTTTAATTAGAAACCATTTAAGTCGTGAGTTCATTCGAGGTATATAAAACTCTAGAATTTGAAATTATTATTATTAACTTCTATTTTTAGAGTGGCAACATATTGTGCAGCGCTGCAGAATAAATGTGTTTATACAAAGAATTCACACAAATTACATACATAGAACATACAGAGCTGCATACAGAAAAGACCTCTTATCTGGAAGACCCCAGGTCCCAAGCTTCTCTGGATAACATGTCTCATACCTATGTGTTTATATATATATATATATATATATATATATATATATATATATATATATATATATATATATATATATATATATATATATACACACATATACACACACTGAAGAATCCGCACTCACAGGTCTTACTAATTAAAATTTACATTTTATTTTTAAATATCAAAAACCAAAAGAAAGGACAGCACTTTGATCAGATGGAAAGCAGGTTTATTGCATTCGCCTGCAAGGCGAGGATCTTATGCCTTACGCGTTTCGGGATTCAATCCCTTGTTTGAGAGAGAGAGAGATAGATATTATTACCCAAGGTCTGTTAAGTTACACCGATGGTTAACTGAGAAGCTGGATTAGAAAGGTTTGGGAAAAGGTTGGCTTGATTGAATATGCTAATAAACATAGACAGATGAGCTCTCTTGGGTTTTACTAAATATTCCGTTCTTACCTTGTGTTCTGTCTTGTTTCTCCAATGTCACCCAGAGTTCATTAGGATGCACTGCATATCAAACCCAGACTGGTGGATGCCTTCAGAAGAGCAGATAAACAAAGTGTTCAGCGATGCTGTAGGACATGCGCGCCAAGGTCGTGCCGTGGGCACTTTCTTCCACCACAATGGAAATTCATATTACGATGCCATTGACCCGCAGGTGTGCCAGGAGGAGGTTTTCAACCGAAGTTTTCATGACGGATCTGGAGATTGACGTCAGAAGAAAGCAAAAGCACTGTGATGTTTGAACGAGATAAAAACATGTTAGCCACAACAAAAAATGGAATCAATTAGTGTAATAGTACAGTCAGTGTGTCTTAAATGTTCTGTCGCTGCAGCGGGTGCCTGGGACCCAGTGCCGGGAGAAGGCCCCGTTCCAGCAGTGAAGCTTCTGAAAGAACCCAGAGTATACTTGGAGCCAGATGTTATTGTCCGTGTGTCACCTCAGTACAGCTTTAGGGACTCGGGCTCTGTTCCGTGACTGTTCCGTTCGAACAACTGAATAATAACGCAGGCGTTCAGGCCCTGAATCAAGCTAAAGAGAAATGTGTTGGTCTGTTCCGTAGAACTTAGCTTTAATAGAATTTGCATTGTACATTATACTATTTAGTTAACTTATGCAAAACCTGAACTTGTTATATATCCCGTGTTCATATAAACTGTCACCACTAGCCACATACTGAGTACCACTTGCCTGGCTGCGTGTGCATTTATTTCCATCCACATGTGCTCCATTTTTAATACAAATCATGGGGATGGGAAGTCACACTTGTCACCACGTCATGTGATTGCAGTCGACCCAACTAAACTAAACTGCTAAAAATAGCATCACCAACTCATTCTCAACTGCAAAATGGCAACCAGACAATAAATACCAGAAAAGTTTCATTTCTTTTTTAGAATGGCCCATCTCCTACCCTTTTTTTTTTAAGGTCACAAACAGCCAATTCTACTTTTTCAATATGAATATATGAAAATGTCTGGTCATGCAGTCTTTCAGGTACGCCTGTGTATATAAAGTATCAGACCTGAGATTACTTCCGGTTCAGTATTAGGGGCTTTTCCCCTGTTTGGATGGCAATGGGTGGGCAATTGGATTTACATTTTAGAGTTATCTTGTAGGTCATTAACCAAAAACTTGAGGCCTGCAAAAATCCTCACAAGAGGTTACAAATAAAAAAGAAAAACTATATAGTGTCAAAAGGCAAGGATTGCTGGGAGTGTATCAGCGCCGATCTGCGCCTTTATGCCGCCTAAGGTGGCCTTCTGTTGCCGCCCGACCCCTCCTCACGGCGCTCACATTTTCTGCGCAGGGGGGGGTCGGGGCACTGCACGACGCTAGTGCAGAGAGCGGAAATTCGGCTCTTAGTTACCAGTAGCGGCATTATTGCCGCCCCTGGTAACCAGGGGGCGCTGCCGTCTGAAGCGAGTGGATCAACTCGCCTCATTGGTGGAGCACCCCATGAGTGTATAGATTGTTTCCATTAAAAGGAATAACATTGTCATGGTTTATTCCCTGCCATATTGGTCATCGCCAAGTTCAAGTCAAGTGGATTTTATTGTCATTTCAGCCAAGTTGAGTCCAAGTCTGAGGCTCCCACTAAACAAAAGCAGCAAACCCTTTACATGTCAAAGGGAATAGGTGAGCTGAATGGTAACGTACATTTTTATTTTGATTTTTGGGGGCTCGAAATCTGACCATTTGATCAAACCTCCCTTTGTTTTTATGACTTGGGTAGACTCAGTTACTAGACCACAGCCCACTAATCCATATCAAAAGCAATGCAACCTTCCTTTTTGCCTAATAAAAAAAAACAGAATTGGAACATTTGTATGGTTGATATAATTTATATTGATGATCCGTAATTTATATGTTATAGAATCATTGAAATTATGAATGTCATAAGTCATACCATGAGACTGGTTCCATCTTTTTTCCATACACTTTAAATAAGACATATTAATAAAAAGACTCCCAGTCAGTGCAACCTCTCCAAATACCCATCCTCTAAAATTGGTTTAATTTGTCCCCAAATCATGGCCCCTGACAATCCACCAGTTTCCCCCTGGCTCGCCCTTTAGGAGCTTCATCCGTGCAGAGAAGCCCTGCTATGTTCTTTATGTCAACAACCATGTTTTTAGTATTAGATCAATTTAGATTTGTAAAATGTTATTGTTGCTTCGTACATGCATGTGGGGTAAGCCGTAGTAGGAATGTGTCATTTTTTTTTTTTTTTGGAAATCAAACCCCAAAAAATAATAATAATATGGCAGGGAATAAACAAAGACAACCAGTTTTGGTGGCGTAAGTAAAGAGAAAAGGCCACATTTACAATTAGCCTCAGTGTGAGTGTTAATTAAATATTTGGTAAAATGGAATTAATATGAATTGGGGTTATTATATCACAACAATATCTATATCAGCCATTCTATCAATTATTCTTGTCACTTTGCTGCTATATGCCATATTTCTTTCTATTCTGCATTCGTAATTCAGAATCCTTTGTGCCCGTATCCATCAAACACTGAAAAATGTCTTTGATGTAATTAGTGAATGTGCTCCAGACTTTCCATAGAATGGCCCTATACAGTATATAACCAGCACAATAACTCAGCAACATTAAAAAATGGATAGCAGTAAGGTGCTAGCCACGATTATTTGACCCACTAGCAGTTGATAAGACTATGTATGTATTACACTCTCTGTTGTCACAATTGGGACTCACTACAGTAAGAACTGAGACTTTGCAACCTTTTATGTGACATATCTTCCACCACAAATGGGAAGCCCATCAGGTCCATGGAGACACTACAAGGTGCCTTATTGCTACAAGGAACAGAGGTGCAGTAAACTCAAGACCATTAGAAATAACCTGTTAGCAGATAATGTGTTTGTTAGCAAATATTTCATCCTGAAAAATATTTATTGGAAAACAGTCAGAAGGTCTAACACTTAGTCAGCACATGGAAAACATTTAGCACCTTCAGAAATAACGGCAACCTTTTATGGGTTTATAATTGGCTGTAAGTAGGATTTCTGATTCGCTTCTAGTTCACACCATTTATCTATTGAAAGTAACACTTACACATTTGGAAGAATATTATTCCAATTAATAGGCTGTGCTTGCGTTCAGCTGTGATGATATTATTTGCAAAATAAAACGCCACGCAAAATGGAAACAGGGGGCTGGTTACCATAATTTCTGGGCATTGGCACCCGGCTATTGTTTTACTTTGTACAGCTTTGTATAATTGAAGGGTGTAGTTATTAAATACAGTATATAAATATATACTTACAAATACTGATCTCATAGTTGGCTCGGGGAGGGAGGATACAATGAGAATTAGAAGAGCCTTGAGCAAAGGAGATGTTGAAACTCCATTGTAGGAGACACTTGAAAAGTGGCAAGAACAGGACAGTTTCCATTCAAAATCGGGAGTCCATGTAGTTATTCAGCCAAGCAATCAACTACAGAAAAGTTTATATCAAAAACGATATAAGTCCCAAGGCTTCTTCAAGTAAAAAATATTAATTTATTGTTATTCACATTAAAAAAGTAACTAGTACATACTACCCCCCATACCCCACCTTACGCCTTTCGCACCCTCCGGCGCTTAGTCATAGGTGTATCTGTCAGTAAGGGGTTGAATGCAGAATTTAAACCCAAGTGATTCCACCAAAAACAAAAAAAGGGGTGGGATCACTTGGGTTTAAATTCTGCATTCGACCCCTTACTGACAGATACACCTATGACTAAACGCCGGAGGGTGCGAAACACGTAAGGTGGGGCATGGGGGGTAGTATGTACTAGTTACTTTTTTAATGTGAATAACAATAAATTAATATTTTTTACTTGAAGAACCTTGGGACTTATATCGTTTTTGATATAAACTTTTCAAGAACCGGACAGTGCCAAGAGAATGGAAGGATTGAAGGAGGAGAGGGTCACCAACGAAAGCTGCTGTAAGATATAGAAGCAAGTGGGTTTGCAGGTATCAGATCATCGGTGAGTCATGTTAGAAGAGTTTTTGTGGAATTTTCAAAATCAGGAAGAAACAAACAAAAAAGTTTTTTGGGGTAAAGTCCAATTTGTGGCCACACCCCATGTACCATGCTTATTTTACCAAGACCATTTTCTCCTGGTTGCAATAGCTGCATAAAGTGCAGTAACACTTTAAGACAGACACAGAGGCCCCAGCCCATTTCATAAGATATTGTGGCCCTAAGAATTCCATGTCACACCTGCACTTTATTGTAGTGAGAATCCCCCGACCATTCATGTCAGACTCAGGGTGGCACATTATGATACATTTTGGCCATCAGCATTTAAAGGTACAGTGGGTGCCAGATTTTAATGACACTTATTTTCATGACGTTGTGGGTGCAGTTTTAGGCCCTAATCCTGAAGCTGTAGGTATAGGGTGTGATATATTCAATACTACATACTCCCAAGTAGTTATATAAGTATGGGACCTGTTATCCAGAAAGCTCAGACCTGGGCTTTTGTTTGTAATTTGGATCTTCACACCTTAAGCCTACTATAAAA
This sequence comes from Xenopus petersii, assembly GCA_038501925.1. NCBI lineage: Eukaryota > Metazoa > Chordata > Amphibia > Anura > Pipidae > Xenopus > Xenopus petersii. The sequence goes on along the minus strand of CM076672.1, from coordinate 39,293,244 downwards.
TCATGTAAACATTAAATAAAGCCAATGGGCTGGTTTTGCTTCCAATAAGGGTTAATTATATCTTATTTGGGTACAAGGTACTGTTTTATTATTACAGGGAAAAATAAATCATTTTTAAAAATTTGGATAAAATGGAGTCGATGGGAGACGGCTGTTGCGTAATTGGTTTATAATGTGATTGTACAAAGGTTGTATATGGGATTGGCAGGCTTTATCATTTGCTTTTCTTGTGACAACCGCTACACATGGATTTCTTGGGCCATGTAAAAAATCTGAAAAATATTCCTCCGGCCTATGATCCCCCTTTTGATTCCTGCACAGACACATCAACTATTGGAAGAAGCAGAATTATCGATTTGCCCATAAATCCCACGGCATGGGAACCCTTTCCACCTTTCATTGAAAAAGGAACTTTATCTTAAATATTTTTGTAAACATTGATATACTATTTTTCTCTTTATTTGCAGTTAAATGCCTGTCTATTTTTTATTTATTTTATTCTGTATCTTTATTTTTTTTTAGAAATGCCTGTCCATGCTGTATGCGAGGCTCATACAGTATAAACTGTGGCTGCTGGGTAACAACTGACTTCTTGGGCTGTGTTGCCCTTTTATATAAAAACCCTACAAACTCCTACAGAGATTTCTGTTGACTAACTGGCCTTTTCATGTTGGTTATTGACTTTTAAAGTTCATTGTTCAAAAACTCTTTGTAAAAAACGTGTCTACAGCTCAGGGATTAGTCTGTATAATATATGGGTATCCATATATCCCACTTCTTATCATTCATTCTGTGCTCACCAAAACGAGCTGGCAGGAAAGAGACGAGTCCCACATGACAGTAGGGAGATTAGACATATAGGGGCAATTTATCAGAGGTCTTGTGTTAGAGTTTTTTATAGCTTGAATAAACTCACAACTCGAATGGTATCTTATTTAAAGGAGAAGGAAAGGCTAAAATTAAGTAAGCTTTATTAGAATGGTCTATATAAATACACCAGTAAACCCTCAATGTAATACTGCTCCGAGTCCTCTGTCAAAAGAAACACCACATTTCTTTGCTTCTATTGTGTCCACATGGGCTTCTGTATCAGACATCTTGTTTTCAGCTTAAACCTCCAGGGCATGGCCTTGAGCATGATCAGTTTGCTCCTCTCCCTTCTCCCCTTCCTGCTGTAATCCGAGTCCAGAGCTATAGTGAGCAGGGAGAGACGCAGGAAGTGATGTCTCACAAAGCCAATATGGAAGCTTCTATCCTAAACAAACAGAGAACACTTCTAGAGCGGTTTACTCGGGTATGGTAAAGCATTCTGCAGAATAAATATAGTGTTACAGCTGCACTATTATGGCTAATCTATTGGCAATAAACTGCTTCAGTAGCTTTCCTTCTCCTGTAAGTAAAAACTTGAATGTGAAAAACCCAATTCTGAGCGTTCAAGTCCCGAAACCTCGAATTGATTGTGTTTTCGGCAAAAGAAACCTCAAAATGCTTAAATCAACAACAATCGACAACATCAAGCAGGTTGTTAACATCTCCAAATGGTTCAAGCGACCTCTGCCATTGACTTCTACATGACCTCGATAGGTTTTAGGCGGTCTATTTTTGGATTCGAGCTATTTCCATTTTCGGAGTATAATAAATCATGAATATTTGTTATATATTATATGATAATTTATATATAATATAATAAATCATGAATTATTTTTTTTTAAAAAAAAAACTTAATTTCAATTTTTTTTTAACCGAAAAAAATGTGCGTTTTGAATAAAAAATACAATCTCGAATTCCCATGGAAAACGCATCTCAAACCTTAATAAATCTGCCCCGTAATCTGGGAAAGATGTGGCATGAAAAGAGGGACAGTAGCGAGGCTTGCTTGAGCAAACACACTGGGCAAAGACTTAGTGACTTCTTTTTAATCTAAGAAACTGCTTTCTCCCCTGAGCCTGTGTCCTTTTAAATATACCAGAGACACAAAAGCAAGAAAATTAGCAGGGGTTCTTGCATTTGTGCTGTTATTGCAGGGAGATGATTGAATGCATGACTCCCAGATGTACAACAATACAACAAGCATAGAGCACAAATCCATGATTTCATTCAGTCAAAATGAAATAATGATCTTTTGCTCAGATGTATATTTAAAGTAAGGGGAAAAAAAAAAAGTGGGGTAAAGGGTAAAAACCTCTATAGGTCACCCTATCCCCCAATGACCTGAGTACTGATTTGAGCAGTATTCCCAAATGCTTTCCCCATTCGTCACCTGTCATACGGGGCCCTTGTTGCTAGAATACCAAGCACATTTCATAAATACAAAGGCATCATGCAAATTTACCAGGCAATAGATATCTTTCTTGTTTTGTATTCACGTAATCTTTATTATATGAATTATGTTATAAAGTACAGAAAAATTGTAAGTGCTTGAGAGAATCTGTAGAGGAGCCTGAAAGGTAAGGGATTACATATAAACGGTGAATTATCCAAGATCACTGTGCATTTGTTCACGCGCTGTTATTTAGGTATATTATATATGTGGAAATACATTGTAAAAATCCATTTGTTTTACTGCTGCTTTGCAAGGTGATCAGCTTCCGACATTTGGAGAAAATGTCACCCCCTTTAGTTAGAGTGCATACCTCTTACTAGCAAAAATTAAAAAAAAGTTGTTGCACACAGGGCCGGATTTACCGAGCTTGCGCCCCTAGGCCCACTGCCATTTGTACTGGAAAGTCCCTCTTTTCTCTGCACTGAACAGCCAGAAAAAGAAACAAAGTTTCTCACTTAATTGGCTTTTAGCAGAGAGCCCAGAACAGCTAACAGGTGCAAATAAGATACTTTGTAACAATTTTGAGACACAAAAACACAGTTTAGATAAGGAGAAATATTTTCAAACTTTCATAACCTGCCAAATTTTGTAAAACAAACATGGTAATTAGGGGGTGTGGCCACAGAAAGGGGCATGGCCAAAAAAATTGCTGTGCTATGTGCAAAAACATTTTTTGACCCTCTTTTTACTTCCAAAATGTTGGGAGGTGTGCATTTGTTGCCCCTGTCCTCTCCCCTTTATTCGTACAAATTTTCATCGGGACGGGAGCAATGGGGACTGGAGCACAGTAAACTTTAAAAATGAATGTATCTCCTTCTCATCCCCAGTGTTTTTGAACCAATGTGGGTGGGCCAGATGCCACCCACTAAAATCCTGCCGCCCTAGGCCTGAGCCTTGGTGGTGTCTCCACAAATCCAGGCCTGGTTGCACAAAAGCTTACACATATATACATTGAGCAAATATATAACCAGCGGCCAGTACAAAGAATATACTATAAGCATTATATGCAGTCTCTTTACCAGCAGACGCAAATCTGAACATTAAAGGGACAGTGCACCCTTCTTTCCCAAATGTACCCTGGGGCTACCAGCAAGCTGGGGCACTTGTCTTGCCTCCCAGCCAATCAGATTGCTCTCATGTCTGGAACTGGGCTGGATAATGCCACAAGCAAAATAAGCTAACACCTAGGAGCTGGTTGGCCTGATAGGAGTGCAGGCAGAATTGGAGGAAGAATCATCTGATGTCCTATACAAGCTTAGTATTCTGTTTATTATGCAAAAACTGTAACTATCCAGCTGCCACACGGCTCAACAAAAAGATGCCGCCATCATATTGTACAGCAGGGGGATGATTAACCATAAACCCCAGGCAGCATATAGTACAGAAGGAGGAGGCACCCCAAACATTTACCATGTACTCTTTCCATTCACATTGGGATTGTAGGATAAGCCTCAAAGCAAAGGAAAAAAACACAGTCTCAACCTTTGGAATGTCCTAGGGTTCAATAAACTACTTTAAGAGAGCCTTCAATAAACTGCCTTTATATTGCTTTTAATATTTTGTCCCTCTGTTTTGGGTGTTTGCAACAGTCTACCCCCCAGGAGACCACATTATTATTACTGCAAATCTTTCTTGGTATTGGCTATGGGCTTCCAATGGGACGATAGACTCCTTTAGTATATAAATTATGGGCCAACTATGTCAAAGTCATCCAAACTCTGGCCAGTCCTAGAGTCGGACAATCCCAATGGGGCCAATACAAAGGCAACTATTTAAGACTTATAACTTTGAAAGCAAGCAAGTTGCAGGTAAAACTTAGTCCCCATGAAAAATGTATAATGAAACCGTAAAATTCTTAATGAATCAGATGAAAGTGAGTGTAGGACTGTGTTCCACCGGGCCAGTCCGACCCTGGGTACAGAGATATAGAGAGGGTTCTGTGATATCCAGCATTTTAGGTTGCCTGTAAATCAAATAGCACAGTGTCTGTGAGAGAGTTTTAGATTTACTCCTGCCGGGTCAAGGTTGGCACACGCCAGTGACTGGATCTGCACACACGTGCCTTCGTCTCCCAGTAGGTGCTCCTTACTGCCCTCGGCAGCACAAATAAAAACAAATTAAAAAGAAAGAAAAAATAATTAAAACAAAATAGAAACTGCCAGCAAATACCGTATATACTCGAGTATAAGCCGAGTTTTTCAGCCCCCAAAATATGCTGAAAAACTCTACCTCGGCTTATACTCGGGTCAAGCGCAAAAACGGTCGCCTGCGCCTAAGAATATTCGCCGGCACCTTAGAATAGTAGCCGGTGCCTTAGAATAGTAGCCGGCGCCTAAGAATATTCGCCGGCGCCTTAGAATAGTAGCCAGCGCCTAAGAATAGTCATCCAAAAACGAGATTGAAACTTACCAGAAGCTGCTGCATTTCTCACCCTCGGCTTATACTCGAGTCAATAAGCTTTCCCAGTTTTTGGAGGTAAAATTAGGTACCTCGGCTTATACTCGGGACGGCTTATACTCGAGTATATACGGTACTGTATGTTCCTATGTTAACGACTCCTGCACTTGCTTTTTCTTCCTTCACTGATAGTTTCATTTGTTCCAGAGCTTTAATCTCAGGTTACAGCTCATCATAGAGACAGCAAGCAATGTCATACCCCCCAGGTATTTATTTCTGCCTTTACCTGGATTTGCAATGTAAACTGCAAACATTTCCTTGAAATAATTTTGCACCATGCTCCAAACTCACAATATACAATTTATATCTAATATGCAATTAATTGCCTTTATTGGAAGCGGCAGCGTGTAACTGCTGTTCCTTAGAAAAAACCTAAAAAAACAAAAGCAACTCTGAAAAGTAAAAAATTGTAATATCTTAGTTTATATACAGCCCCCTTTCCAACCAGTCTATCACTAAAAAGCAACATGGTACCCAAATTGTCTGGCCTGTACAGTTATACCCTCGTTTATTCTCTCCGGGGGCTACGTGGTTAATTAAACATGCAGTCGTTTACAGATCATTCATAATATAAATGTAACACCTTTACCAAACCTACATGACAGTATTTGCCGGAGAAGCCAGAGGTGCAATTAATGATATGACGGCACATTTACATTTATTTTATCACTCAGAAGAAGTTGCCTAACAACATTTGTACATTCTGGTAATAGAAACGTCCCCTCCATCATTACGGTAATACTGCATTTCTGATTTATAAGAGATGTATAAATAACATTTTGAACAGACCTGATGCAAAAGTGTCTGCTATTCTTTGTCTGCGTCTCACTTACTTTGTATAGCATGCAAGAAGCAACCGGAAATGACAGCAAGACTATCTCCCATTTGCAATAAGGGGCATCAAGTTTGCCCAGGAACAGTAACCAATAACAGCCAATAGGATGGATGCTTTTAAACAGGTGACCAGTAAATGCAACCTTCTTATTGGGTCTGACTGTGCTTTACAACATCTGATACAAGGTGCATAGTCAGCAGGCCCATGGCAGATTGCACTGTTTTTTGCAATTTGCTGCCTGACCTGCAGGTAGAATATGTCATTTATTGCAAAATCCAGTAGATAACTACTGGATTTTGCATGTGATTATTTGTCTTTTAAGATACCGGAGTAATGCAACAAAAGGGACAAAGTTTGCCCCATAGCAACCAATCTACAGGTGCCATTTAATGGGCAAAATTGATTCGTTGCTGAGGTTATAAGTAGGGATGGGCGAATTTTTTTGCCTCGTTTCGCTGAAAAAATGACGCCCATAGACTTGTATGGCGGCGTGCGTCAAAAAAAAAAAAAAAAAAAAGCCGCGCAAAACAATTTTGCCGCGCAACAATTTTTTTTTGACGCCCATAGACTTTAATGGGCGTCTGCGACATTTCACCAGCGGTGAATTTTTGGTGAAGCAAAATGGGTCAAATTCGCCCATCCCTAGTTAAAGGGCCCAAAGCAAAGATGGCTCCCATGAATGCAGAGTGTAGAAATGCATTGTTGACTGATCTGATCTAAAGGGAAGGCCTGTGGGTAGAGCTACATATAGGTCGTTCCATTATCAGATGGCAGAAAGCTTTGCATCATATCTGCTAGGACACCCCTCTTGTGTGTGATCCCAATGGGCTGCAGTTGGAAGGCCTCAATTGTAACTATAGCCTTTCAGTTAGCGACTTACCGACAAAAACAAATTTACCTCCACATTTAAATATATATGTGCCCGACCCAATACAAACAATGATGGGTAGAACTCGTTGGCGCACATCCCTTTAATATACATCTATTACTGCAAAATGAGAACATCTGATTTAGAGAGTCCCCATGAGCAGTGAGTGTGTAAGATTGTCAGTCAGATAGAGGCAAATCAGAGAGGTGTTACTGGCAAACTTACTAAAGAGGAGCAACAGATTCACATCATTTTCACTCAATAGAAAAATTGGCCCGTTGATTCAATCACAGAGCGTAAGTGGGATTATTGTGTTCTGTTACTTGTTACTGCCCGTGTCACAGCTGTGTGCCTACCACTCACGCCTGATCTACTATTAACATAGAACAATGTCGAGACTTTAACACAGCTGCAGGTTCAGTTTGCTCAGAGGACACATTAAACACACTTTTACTAAGCTCAAGTGAAGGATTCAAAGTAAAAAAAACTCGAATTTTGAAGTTTTTTTTTTTTTTGGGTACTTCGACCATCGAATAGGCTACTACGACTTCGATTCAAACTAAAAATCGTTTGACTATTCGACCATTCGATAGTCAAAGTACTGTCTCTTTAAAAAAAACTTTGACTACATACTTCGGTAGTACCGAGGTACAATGTTAGCCTATGGGGACCTTCCCCATTACTTTTCTAAGGTTTTTTTTGATTGAAGAAAAATCCTTCGATCAATGGATTAAAATCCTTCGAATTGAAGGATTTCATTGTTCGATCGAACGATTTTTCCTTCGATCGAAGGATTTGCGGTAAATCCTACGAATTCGATATTCGAATTTGTAGGATTTTACCTTGAGGGTCGAATTTGAGGGTTTATTAACCCTCGATATTTGACCCTTAGTAAATGTGCCCCTTAATATTTTTGAGGAAATGCTGAAGGCATTTTTTTCAATAAATCTTGATTTTTTCACAAGTATCCCAGTTGAGTGCGGTACTATGTTACTTTACTCACCTAATTTACCAGCACACGGGCAAGTTGCTAAACAAGTTTAGGGTGTGCTCCTCCATGCTTTTCTATATAGGGACTTTTATAAATCGCCAAACACTCAGTGCAGGAAATTTGATTGGACGCATGTATATTTTATCTGTAGCTAACAACAGTTTTTTGCTTTTTTTAGCAGGCCAAATTTCAGCCTATGCCTTAGAGACTACCCGAGAACAATCACTATGAAATAAAAGTTCCGGCCGGGTTGCGGGACGGATTCACAGCCGCTGAAGAATTGCGCGGGAACAGATTTCCATTTTTCTCTTTTATTTGTTTTGTTACAAAGAGCATTCAGACATCAATGGATTAAACTGCCATTTATCAATAAATTAACAATATACTCTCCTATATGTAAAATTATAAATACATAGCAGTATGTTTAACAGGGTTCTGGAGACGGGGAGCTGCTTGTATGCCCATTGCAACCTACTAAAATCCAACTCCAGTGAAACACAAGGGCTCATTTGCTAGCTTATCTACTGAACTGCAATACTGCACCACTGGGTATCACTTGTCTAGTGCAAAGTCTGATTGGTTGCTATGGGCTACTGCACTAGTGCACATACTAGAAAACGAACACTACAGGTTTTGATAGTCGTTGAGACGTTTTGGATAAAATTGCTGTCAGATGCACCAAACCTGAACAAGTGGGATTTTGTGTTGCCTTGGTATATCATATATTATAATATAATAAAACATCAGCACAATCATCTTTTCAGCAGAAATGCTTTTCCGTATCCAAACATATTTGCATAGTTTAAAGTTGGCAACAGGTCTAGCATCCTATAGCAGTAAAAGGGCAGTGGTATGTGCTGGCTTACTATGGTTGCTTTAGAGAACTAAAACTTAACTAAAGAAGTAGCTAGAAATGTTGTACATTATGTTTGGGCTTCTGTACCAGCCTATGGGAACCACAGCCCTTTAGCAGTAAAGATCTGAGTCTCTAAAGATGCCCCAGTAGCTCCCCATCTTCTTTTCTGCTGATTCACTGCACATGCTCTGTGCTGCTGTCACTTACTGAGCTTAGGGACTCACTCACAATATACAGTACACATAGAATAGAAATGTCACAATATAAGGCTGATTAGTAATTAATACAGATAATTACTACATGGCAGCACAGAAACCAGTGCAATTAGCATCAGAATTTAATAATCAGCCCTGTAGCATCAGCTTATATTACAGGGGAAGCTCATTTTCTGCTTGATAATTAGTGACGACCCCTAAGCTTAGCTTCTCAACAGCTGCTCAGAGCCCACTGAGCATGTGAGTGTCACAGACACTTTCCAAGATGGTGACCCACTGTGACAAGTTTGAAGTCCTGGATCATTGCTGCTATTGACAAGCTGAAACTTTAGGCTGGTGCAATAAGGTCAGTATATAAAATATGACATTTTTAGCCACATTCATTTTTAGGGTGTAGTTCTCTTTTAATGAGAGGATTATCTGATTGGCAGCTATGGGTTGGCAGACCTGGAGTGAGCCTTGCTCCTGTAACTTAGTGCAGCCAACGGGTGGTACTCCAGCTGTGGCTAAACCATAACTCAAAGCCTCCCCTGAGAGGTCGGTTATGAGTGGTATACAGAGAGTGGTATACAGAGTTGTAATTCTGCCAGAGCTAAAAGTTGCCTATATCATTACTTTGTTCTGAAAAAGCAAGTCTAAAAAGGAGCCTGATGTACATGTAATGGAATGAAACAATACAATGTGGGTTACTCCAGCAAGGAAACAATAATAGTTTTGTGTAGTTCCACAGGGTTGGCAGGAGAGAAATATTACATCTAAGATGTCCTTGTAAATATGGCGAATTACACAATGACAGTCGCCGAGGATTCAGAGCAGAGTCGTGGAGCACGGACATTACAAACCAGCCATTGCTTCACCACTGTATATTCAACACATTCCTTGTGTCCTACAGAATCTCCAGGTCTACATGTCGTACCTCAGGATTACATTGCTGAAAGAGAAAGAAAAGGGATTCTTTGTACATAACTATTGCTATTTAGCATTTTATCCAACAACTCTCCAGTTTCAGCAATCTGGTTGCTAGGGTCCAAATGACACTAGCATCCATACACTGATTTGAATAAGAGACTGGAATATTAATATGAGAGGGGCCTGAATAGAAAGATGAGCAATAAAAAGTAGCAATAACAATAAATGTTTAGCCTTACAGAGCATTTGAAAGCTGGAAAGAGTTAGAAGAAAAAGGCAAATAATTGAAAAACTATAACAAATAAACAATGAAGACCAATTGAAAAGCTGAATTAGAATTGGCCATTCTATAGCGTACTAAAAGTTAACTTAAAGGTAACCCACCCCTTTAATACAAAGCAGCCATAGACACTATAGACCAGTGACACTTAGGGGCATGTTTACTAACATTGGAGATAAATATCTGGAGAGATTTCTGGAGATGTTGCCCATAGCAACCAATCAAATCTTTGCTTTTGTTTTCTAACTTGGCTGTGGCTGTTTAAATATAATTGCTGATTGGTTGCCATGGGCAACATCTCCAGAAATCTCTCCAGATATTTATCTCCAATGTTAGTAAACATGCCCCTTAGAGGGTTAGTATACCCTTTGTTCAACGTTTGCTCAACAGTAAAGAATAGAGTAGAGTGTTAAACATATCTAATCACAAAAAAATATTTTTGTTACTTCAGTTTCCTATTTTGCCCTGTTTAGCTCAAGAAATAGAAACACCCCACATATTTCAATCAGCTAATTCATTAAACTCGTGCTGAATAAGGGGGTACACTGCCCCAATAATCAGCCCTGGTGAGGAGTGTCGTTTGGATAACTTTATACACTTATGGGATCTCTTATACCTAAACCTGTTATCCAAAATGCCCCAAATTAGAGAAAGGCTTTCTACAAAAAAAAAAAAAAGTCAATTTTAAGCAAATAATTCAGATTTTTTAAAACTGATTTTCTTTTTCTCTGCAATAATAAATATCTTGTACTTTATCCTAATGAAGATATAATGAATCCATATTGGTGGTAAAATAACCCCAGTGGATTCTCTCGTGCCCCACAGGAGATGTCACAATAGGGGGGTATAAAAAGCCAATAATGTATAGAAGCACTTAGTATTGTAATAATGTGGGGAAGTGAGTGTCACCCAATTTGTGACCATTATTCTCCTATAGATCCAATCACAGAACTGACACTGAGACTCAGGCACAGGAACCTAGAGCAGCTCATTATCATTTTAGCTGAGAAGAAACAGACAAGCTCCTGTGGTTCAAAGAAATAAGAATGGACTGCGTTTTGGGGGTGATTTGTGGTTATGTGTGTTCACCAGCTCCACTTATTAGTCTTACTCTTGTTCAGACTAGGGATGCACCCAATCCAGGATTTGGTTCGGGATTCGGCCGAATCCTTCTGCCCAGACGAACCAAAATCCTAATCTGCATATGCAAATTAGGGCCAGGGAGGGAAATCACTTGACTTTTTAATCACAAAACAAGGAAGTAAAAAAGGGTTTCCCTTTCCCAACCAAATTTGCATATGCAAATTAGGATTCAGATTCGGTTTGGTATTCGCCCGAATCTTTCGCGAAGGATCCGGCAGTTCGGCCGAATCCAAAATAGTGGATTTGGTGCATCCCTAGTTCAGACACAAATCAGTTAATTCCTTGTGCAGTGACAAAGAAAGGTACTAGTTATAAATGCAAAAAAAGAGGAAACTATTTAATTTCATAAATCCCTTAAAACGCAACAGGCCCCAACAAAAGTCAAACGACCTAGAAAATGTAACCAAATTGTGACAGATGCTGAAATGTCAGATAAAGATGATTCAATGAGATAAGAGTGAAATGAACGAGTTGCCTGGGTAACACACAAAAGGGTGTTATATGAAATTAGTATGAAAACAAAGGAACAAATAGGAGACGGTGTAAATTCTGCAAAACAGTGTGCGGGTGAACTGTTTTTATGAAAAAGTGAACAATATATCTACTGGTATGGGAGCCATACCAGTACAGACCCATTATCCAAAAAACTATGAATTACGGGAAGGCCATCCTCCATAGTTCCCTTTTTTTTCTTTAATTTATAAAAATGATCTAAAGATAAAGATTTCCTTTTTCTCTGTAATAATAAAACAGTACCATGTACTTGATCCCAACTAAGATATAATTAATCCTTATTGGAGGCAAAATTACGGAAAGATCCGTTATCAACAAAACCCCAGGTCCCGAGCATTCAGGATAACGGATTCCATACCAGTATCATACCTCCCAACTGTCCCTTTTTCGGAGGGACAGTCCCTCTTTTGACAGCTCAACCCGCAGTCCCTCATTTGTACTGGAAAGTCCCTCTTTTCTCTGCACTGAACAGCCAGAAAAAGAAAAGTTTCTCACTTAATTGGCTTTTAGCAGAGAGCCCAGAACAGCTAACAGGTGCAAATAAGATACTTTGTAACAATTTTGAGACACAAAAACACAGTTTAGATAAGGAGAAATATTTTCAAACTTTCATAACCTGCCAAATTTTGTAAAACAAACATGGTAATTAGGGGGTGTGGCCACAGAACGGGGTGTGGTCAAAAAATTGCTGCGCTACGTGCGGGAAAATTTTTTTTGTCCCTCTTTTTACTTCCAAAATGTTGGGAGGTATGCTGTATATCAAAGATGCCAAACCAAGTAGAGCCCATATGAGTAGATGTGAGCCACAGCCTGAAGGGAGTGACAACTGGGGAGAATGCTTATTCCTAGATATTCTAGAAGCCTCTGATAAATGGCAGTTAGGGTGAGAGCTGGCACAATCATTACATCCTTTTAAAGGAGAATTCAACCCCCCGACCTACCTTCCCCCCATGTTACTGACCCCTCCGTGCAGTTCCTCTCCTGTTTAGTTCACGGCAGCCATGTTCGCCGGTGCGCTCTTCTTCCTGCATTTGCCGGCATTTGGTGGTGCATGTGCAGTAGAGGGATTTACTGGTAAGGATCTACTGCGCATGCGCCCCCAAAAGTCACAACGTTTCCGATTTCTTTTTTCGGAAACTTCGTGACTTTCGTCGCATGCACAGTAAATCCCTCTACTGCCCATGTGCCACCAAATGCCGGCGAATACAGGAAGAAGAGTGCACTGGCGAACATGGCTGCCATGAACTCAACAGGAGAGGAACTGCACGGAGGGGTCAGTAACAAGTTAGGGGCATTTGCCCCGGGGGGGGGAGAGGGGGCAACACAGGGGAGGGGGGAGGGATTTTAGCACCGAAGGGGTTGAATTCTCCTTTAATTATATCAAGATGTCTGAAGGTTTTAATACAGGTTATGGGACCTGTTATTAACAACGCTCAGGACCTAAGTGGTCTTTCTGTATTTTGGACCACCAGACCGCTAATAAAAAAATCACTAAAACGTAAGGTATGTCAGCTAGGATCAAGTACAAGGCACTGGTTTATTATTACAGAGAAAAAGTCAATTAAAATGTCAATTATTTGATTAACATTTAGGGGGTTATTTATCAAAATGCAAATTTATCTCATTATTTTCCAAAATATACTCTGACCAAATACGCACAGTTATTTCCTGTTTTATTCCCAAAAAATCCCAGTTCGTGAAAATCGGCCAAAAATTCAAATCATATGAATCTTTCAGATTTTCCGACCAAATTTTTTTTCGTATTTTTACATGTAACCCAGCACAGGATATCTTCAGGACTTTCCCCATTCACTTGTATACAACCTCGGCAGTAGTGAAACCCGACCCTAACCTGCCCTTCACCAAACTGCCCGAGCCAGACTTCCTGCTTCCATTTTAAGGCCTGCGCTGACCCGCTGATGATGCCACAAAAGGGGCAGGGCAGGAAGCGTGCGTCTTTAAAAAATCAAGCAGGAAGTCGGCAGTTCTGGGTGGCGGCGGGGAGAGTATGAAAATGAGCTCAACCTGGACCCGCCCACAAATGGAGGTGCAAGGTCAGTCTGAACCTGACCGATCCGCGGGTATCGGGCCTAACCCTCATCACTACTTGCCAGGTCCGAGATGTCGGATTTTCAGATTCTGACTTTTTCATGCTCATGGTATAATAAATCACGAAAAATTAGTTTTTTTCTTTTCACTAAAAATGAGTATTTTCTAGTAAAATTTAAGTTTTTGGCATTCCGACTTTAATAAGTAACCCTCTAGTGTAGGGGCGATGGCCTTTCCTCAATTCGGACTTTCTGGATAACAGGTTTCTGGATAAAGGATACCATACCTGTACATCTCTAGCCATGTACTTATGTATCAGGACCTGCCCAAAAATGGGGGCTTCACACACACAAAAAACAACTAGAAAAATCTTACAACTATCAAACATTGGGAAATGCTTATTTGTGCCCTTTGTAGGCCTGGAACTGTCACTATATCAGTAGCATTCACGGCCAACGTCCCTTTCCTTGATCATGAAGACTATATAGTATTTATTATGGAGATTAGCGCTGATTTGGATAAAGTGATTATGCGAGGCACAAGCAAAATCAATGACAATGCAGGACAATGGGTTTAATGCTGTGTAGCTAACGCTAACTGTATGTTACGCACAGAGCTGAACACAATTTAAATGTTCTTTTACGGTATTAAAGAATAAAACATTTTTTTTTTCTCTTTTATTTTACAAAAGGTTAACTAACGCTCATTATGTAAATGTCAAACGGTAAAAAAGCTATTACTTGATTGCAGAACAAACACGAGTACTTGTGTATTGAAACTCAGATGATCCGAGCCGACATGAAATGGTGAAATTGCTGTATTTGCATATCTTAGTAATCCAATGAAAGGTGTAACTATTTGTCTGGTAATTATGGTACAAATTGCTTCATGTTCTAAAAGGCACATTCAAGTGGTTTTGACTTTTAATTAAAGGAATCGCAATGCTGGAAATATCAAACTTTTATTATATTAAATATGTCTTGTGTTAAACCTATCTTTTTTTTTTTTAACAGAACACAATAGCATGCTAAATTCTGACAAAAAGGAGCAAAATGAAAAATATTTTTTTTTTAGACAAGATTCAATATTGGTCTGACATTCTTACAGAACGTAGTAGGAAAGTTAGAATAATTGCCTAAATTAATGTAGGTCAGTTGCTTTGAGTATTTCCCTTAGAGTTTAACAAAACATATATGTACATTGACTGTATGATGTATTGTAAACAGTCTGTCCAAAACAACAGGGGGCGGCAAAATGCACAAAGCCTCCCCCAACCTCTGGCCGGCTCACATTCAAAGTGAAGGGGACCTCTCCCATCCCAATAATGGACTCTTCTCACTGATGAGAACATGAGAGCACTTCCGCTCCCTTAAGGCTAATACAGAGAGAATGAGGAGGCGCTTCTTCCCTCAAGCTACACCTGAACCAAGTGTAGGACTATAGGACTGGACTCTCTCATATATCACATCAATGCACATGCACTTTAATAACATCAATATTAACAATAATATACGTCACTAATACACGTCAGAAAATGTTATTTACTCTGTAACTCTTTCCTTTTTCTTTCTACTGTAATTCTTATTATTATGGTCGGACTTTGCTTTGGACAGCAACAAGCATTTCACTGCATGTCGTACTTTGTATGTTGTGTGACAAATAAAATTTGAATTTTGAAATTTGAATAGCCCCCCCAAGGTTCAGATCCTGTTAGGTGTTTTCCAGCTTTAAGTTAGTATGTTATACAATGGCCAGTTTAAAGAAACTTCAACTGGTCTTTATTATTCTTCTTATATATATATATATATATATATATATATATATATATATATATATATATATATAGTTTTTTTTAATTATTTGCCTTTTTCTTCTGAAACTTTACAACTTTCAAATAAATAAAACACATGCTCTGTAAGGCTACACATGTATTTGTGTTGCTTCTTTTTATTACTCACCCTTCTATTCAGACCCTCTCCTATTCCAGTCTCTTATTCAAATCAATGCATGGTTGCTAGGGTAATTTGGACCCCATCAACCATATTGCTGAAATTGCAAACCTCAAGAGCTGCTGAATAAAAAAGCTAAATACCTCAAAAACCACAAATAGTAAAAAATTTAAACCAATTGCAAATTGTCTCAGAATATCGTTTTCTATGTCATATTAAAAATTAACTCAGATGACCAACCCCTTTACGTGTCAGGCAAATATCACTTGAAACCTTCCCCCTGCCCTCCGCCGGCTAAAATGAAAATCGCCTGCCGCAATTCACACGCGGTGCTTCATTTTCCAAAGTTGCCCGAACTTTCCTCATGAGGCAACTTCGGAAAACGAAGCGGTGCGTGTGCATTGCCGCAGGTGATTTTCATTTTAGCCGGCAGAGGGCAGGGGGAAGGCAGTTCGGGGAGATTGTCGCCCGAAGAAGAGGCAATTTGTGCTGGGGCAACTAATCTCCCCGAATCTGCTTGTGTGGCCTAACCCTTAAAGTGGCCCTACACAGGCCAATAAAAACTGCATCTTATTGGCCCCTGTATGGGTTACGACAGGTCTGCACAACCTATATCCGGCAGGTTTAAAAATCTTATTGGGATGAGGACTGCATTGGCTCGTTGATGCGGTCCTTGCCATAATGGATCAGCTCAATATCACCTCTGGTGGACTTATCAGAAAAAGATCTTCTCATTTGGCAAATATGCTAAACAAGTGGATCTTTAAATGGGGAGTGTGTCAGTGTACCGCACAGAGGCTTGGGCTGGGCAGATGTACACAGATTCTTGGAGGATGTAGTTCACTGTGCAAGTGCGCACCTGATTTTATTGCAATGGATACTTGGGAGCAGAGTTTAAAGATTTTGGTCATGGGTGGGGGGTCGGCTGGCAAACTGGTCTATAACTTTGTTTATGAAGCTCTTCATTCATCCAGGCCATGGTATAACTAATAAAAATAAATCTAGAGCAACTCGTCAAGTCCAGTTGCTCTAGATTTACTTCTACTAGATAGTCCTAGAACTTTCTCTGTATTTTATGCAGATACTTGGGAAGCATTGGAAAAGTCAACACTAAAACATAAACAAGCCATATCATTATCTCTTGCCAAGCTATTTTCATTTAAACCTTCATTTCATCCCTGGAAACAGAAAGTGGTAAGTTAAAATAGGACCTGGAAATGTACCTTTAATTCTTTTTCAAGACGGTCTACTTCCGCTCCTAGCGTGTCTATAATATTTTCACCATGTTTAAGCATAAAAGATTCTAAGTCCTCTGCTGTCTTCACCTGGCGGATTTCCTATTTCAAGTAAAATAACAATAATAATAATAATATGCTTTGCTTGAATATTCCTTTCTATGTTAATGTATTAACTAATAAATAATTCATGGAAAAGGGGTTTAAACATGTACATTTGTCATATATTATTTTAACAATAGTGCCCTTCTTACTGAAGTGAAGAAGAGCAATTACCTTTTATTACTATTTACATATTTAGAAAAAGCCAACATACTGTGCAGTGCTATGCCATAGAAGCTTCAATACACCAAGCATACAAACAGTGATAAGGGAGGTAAAGAGGGCCCTGCTCATTAGAGTTTCACTCCTAGATTCTTTTTTTTTTCTTTTTTTAAATACTTTATATTATATATTTTTATTTAGATACAGCAATCTCTGAAAAAAGAAATGTGATAACAATTTCTCATTAAATAGAGCACCAAAGTGCCCAAGGACTTATACTGTAGTAGTACAGAAGGCCTAGCACATATTGTCAGCAGTTAATGACACCTCCAATAATCTTAGGCTTAGTCAAGGCAAGTATTTATAAACATAATATTTGCTGTCTAGTGAATGACTCTGGTTCTAAGGAGCATCATTAATATCAATCACAGGGATGTTGGCATTATTGACTGACAATATCTATAATGCAATTTCAGGCACCAGGGAGACTGTGAAGGCCAGGGGCTATTAGGGATGCTTTAGAGCAAAACAAAAAGCCGTTCCAGAACAAAATGTTGCAGGTGCTCAGCAAAGAAAAACCCAATGCGGTGGTACCACCAGAAGCCCTATGTGTGTTTGTCAGGAAGCAGACACTTCTTTTAGTGAAAGAGCCACGGCAGTAGTGGATAGATAAGAAGGATTATAGAAACCCTATGTGAGAAATGTCTTCAATCCACAGCAGGGGTGTCCAACCCGCGGCCCAGGATGGATATGAATGCGGCCCAGCTTGAACTTCCGCCAATCCAGGAAACGTCATGTTGCAATGTTACGCACAGAGAGCGTATGTACGCGGTCACTAATTGTGTACATGTGTGGTTTAAATTTTACATGGGGTGTGTGGCTTCCTAGAGCAGGAAAAGCAGCGCCTACATTTGTGAGCAACTTTTTTCAAGAAAGAACAAACAGAGTAAAATTAGAACCAAATTATCTGATGAGCACCTTGGGAATTCTCTGAGAATTGCAACTACTTCCATTGAACCAGATATTGATACATTAGTTTCTCAAACACAATGTCAAAAATCTCACTAGGTTTATGATACCCTCTTTTCTTTTACAATAAAATAGATTAAAAGCTAGCGTTAGTGTTTGTGTGTATTTCAAGTGTGGCCCCAGAACATTTTTCTTCTTCCAATGTGGCCCAGGGAAGCCAAAAGGTTGGACACCCCTGATCTACAGTGAAACCAATTGTGAGTAATTAGTGAGAAAGCTATGTTTTATCTAAACAATTAAATAAAATAGGTAACAACTGGACAAGGTGTTAGCATAAAAAATACAAATAAAGGAAATACATTTTAACAAGTCATCTAACTTACATTCAACAACTGATCAATATCTTGTTTTTCCAAGTAAGATCGTGTAACAACTCGACCATCAAAATCAACTTCCGCCTTGAATCGTACCTTACTCATTCCCATGTCGGTGGCCTTCACATCATGGATTGCTCTATAAAGAATGAAATATTTGTATCAACAAATGCAGAGCTGAGTCACGTCTAGAAAATCATTTCAAAAAGGAGTAGAAAGGTTCAGGCATTGTAGATTCTGTAGTTACTCTATGTACAACCAGAAAGACTCTGTGCAATGATAAAGAATGATTACACAACAATGTGATTATACTTTACAGAGACACTACATTTCCTACAGTTCTGTAATTTTCCCCATGCTGTAGCTTAAAGTGGTTTCTGATCTCATTTGTTACTTATAGCAGAATTTCTAAACCTTCTTGTTAGGGAATCTAGATTAAGTTTGGGAATAAACAGCACCACCCAATTTTGGTTTACAATTCTGCACCTCAATTTCATTGCTACTGTAACATGACAGTTTACTGCTTCAAAGGAGGATCATGGAAACCCACCATAAAAGATGTTGGTAACTACTCATAGGTTACAAATCCGTTGAATACAATCTTTAAACCAAAGAAGGTAAAGTTTACTAAAATGTCATCGGACAGGCTCCAATTACAATTTGACTCTTGTTCTTTAAAGAAAAACTCAATTTCAGCTAACACCTGGCAGGCTTATCTTTCCATGACCATTTTGTGCTAAAGTAATTACCAATAGTTTGAGCACCAGTACTGAAGAAACTATTGGTTATTATAGAGGTGTGTTGCAAAATATGCAAGCAGTACTCATGAACACCCAGATGGGTTACAGAAGAAAAAGAATGAAAATATAATCAAGCTCTGTGGTGTCATCACGTCTGATGAGCTCTTCAGTCACATACCTCACTACAGGATCACTTTCTAGGAGTTCTGTGAGACGCTGCGCTTGCTCTGGTTGTATTGACCTTCCTATTAGTGCTTCAGTGTTAGTGTAGATAAGGAAGGCTGATACAGCTCCGAGTAGTGTTCCAACACCCAATGACCCCAAACTGTCATAAAGTGGATTTCCTGTTATGATACAAAGATGGATAGGAAGTCCAATGAGATACAGTCATATAAAAAAGTTTGAGAATCCCTCTCAGCCTGCATAATAATTTACTCCACTTTCAACAAAAAAAATAACAGTGGTATGTCTTTCATTTCCCAGGAACATCTGAGTACTGGGCTGTTTTCTGAACAAAGAAAACATTTTTAATGAAGCAGTATCCAGTTGTATGAAACTGCTCAATATTGATTACTGGCAACACCAAATTGGTTGGATTAGCTCGTTTAGCCTTAAACTTCATAGACAGG
This sequence comes from Xenopus petersii, assembly GCA_038501925.1. Taxonomy (NCBI): domain Eukaryota; kingdom Metazoa; phylum Chordata; class Amphibia; order Anura; family Pipidae; genus Xenopus; species Xenopus petersii. The sequence goes on along the minus strand of CM076672.1, from coordinate 39,273,645 downwards.
TGTGTCCAATCATGAGAAAATTTATTTAAGGTGGCCAATTGCAAGTTGTGTTTCTATTTGACTCTTCTCTGAAGAGTGACAGCATGGGATCCTCAAAGCAACTCTCAAAGGATCTGAAAACAAAGATTGTTCAGTATCATAGTTTAGGGGAAGGCTACAAAAAGCTATATCAGAGGTTTAAACCGTCAGCTTCAACTGTAAGGAATGTAATCAGGAAATAGAAGGCCACAGGCACCGGTGCTGTAAAACCCAGGTCTAGCAGGCCAAGAAAAATACAGGAGCGGCATATGCGGAGGATTGTTTACAGACAACCCAAAGATCACCTCCAAAGACCTGCAAGAACATCTTGCTGCAGATGGTGTATCTGTACATCGTTCTACAATTCAGAGCAATTTGCACAAAGAACATCTGCTCGTTGTATACAAAAGCTCATTTAGACAAGCCACATTTTGGAACAAAAGTGCATTTCTTCATATGTTTGTTATGAACGATGATTGAATCCAGTGAAAAAGCATTTTTACTTTGAAATTCAATAGCCAGGACATACAACTCCTATGATTCTCTACTGATCAAACATATCATACAGTATCTATATAAAAGTTCAAAATGAATAGGAAGAGTGGGGGACTTGCTAAAAAGTGCCACTGTCAAATTTTCGATTTCATTGTTCAACCTGCAGCTGGAGGAAAAAAAAAAAAGCCCATCGCTGATTTGTTATGGGTTACTACCCATGTGCAAATCTGATTAGTGTTTCCTTATTTTAACCCTTTACATGCCAACACTGTAGAGTCTACATTTACAAGTTTACTTCTGATCTATGGGCTTACTGACAAAACCAGACGGTACCTGCATGTAAAGGGTTAAATGAGAGAACTTTACTGGCAGGAGAGAATTCATTGTGGGAGTGCTAATGCATAAGCAGTAGATAAGCACAGTGATTTAGATAAGGACAGTGATTACTCTAAGGACAGTTCACCCAAGGCAAAAAATTATATTATTTTTTTTAGCAAAGATTTGCATGGATAAAAGATGCATAGGTTTAGTTTTCGAAATATATGACATGCTACAGATCATGTAATATATATACAATCCTGTTCAGGCTGGAATTACATGAAAACAACAGATTTTCTTGTTCTCAAACACAACCTGATTTCTAATGGTGAATATATCATATTAATACTGAGAAATATCTGCTTGTAGCACTGCTGAGTACCGCCAGAGGTGTAATAGGTATGACAAAAATCACAATATTTCTCTGTTTAGAGGCTCAATGCAATGAAAAGCAAACGAGTGGCTGCCGTTTTAACAGATGGCGATGCTGAAATGAATAATTGAAAGTCGACTCTGTTCATTTGCAGGGTATAATTTATGTTGACGTGCGTGGATGGCCCTCATACTATTAATCTGAGGAGCAGAGTCCTGCAGTTTATTATTTGTATATTTATATTGCATGGCTCATTGACACAGAAGGTTTCAGGCACATCTTACCTCTTTCCCTTGGAGCTTTATCATTTCAAAAGTGGAAGCTCAGCTACATGGATGAGGTCACAAGTATTAGGAGCAAGACTTAAACCCAACCTTCTAAAATCTAAATTAAACTTGCAACATTTAGAGTATAATAAACTGCTCTTTAGATCACTAATTACTTGGTAGTTTGTTTTTTTTTTTTAACAAAAATATATTTAAGGTTCTCTTAGCTGTTAAAACACGAGAGTGCAATAATTTACCAGTAAGTGATGTCAAACCCATGCAGGAGGCAGCCATTACCAATCCTAAAACTGCAGCAGCATCCTCCATCAGGACCACATTGGTACTTGGATCACGGGACTGCATCACTAAAAAGAAAATTCACATTTTAGCATTTAACTTGCTATTTGCTCTTACTGTACCATTCAATTGTAGATCCTGCATGACAGTTGCTAGCATGGGCCTTCAGGAAAAGGAAATTAAGAGCAAGTCAGTACAATTTATGATACTTAGGGTGGTGGCAGACTGGGCTACTGGGGGAGATTAGTTGCCCAGAGACAAATCGCCTCTACTTTGGGGGACTAATCTTCCCTAAATGCCTTCCCGCCGGCTAGAATATAAATCGCCGGTGGGACGGCACTCAGATCGCTTCAGCTTTCTGAAGTCGCCCAAAATTTCGTTACTTCAGAAAAGAAATCGCTCCGAGTGCCATCCTGCCGCCGATTTACATTCTAGCTGGCGGGAAGGTATTTAGGGGACATTAGTCGCCCAAAGAAGAGGCGACTTGTCATGGGCAACTAATCTCCCCCAGTAGCCATGTCTGCCACCACCCTTATGCACACAAAGACAGTCCACATATAATTTAGTATTGGCTTGGGCACACAACAAATTAAGAGAGAAGTTTGCATTGCAAGTAAGTCTATTTCTTGAAAGAGAATTATTTCAAAATTCTTTATTCCTATGGGATAGAGGTATGCATGGAAGGACCAGAAAGTAACCCAAGATCTGCACTGTATAGCTCTAGTGTTCTCATTGGGAGGGTTGGGAGCACAATTTAAGTGGCCGCTAGCATAATAGTGAGTTACTATAGAGAATTACTCCATAACTGAGAAGAATTGCCTTGCTTTATGGTAAATTTAGGATAGTTGCACTGCAGTTGTGGGTTACACAGGAGGCGGCAATACCCAAAGTATACACAATAACTAAGTCAAACAATGTAACACAATGGGGAAAATATAACCCTGTACACTTTATTATAAATAATACTAATAATAAACAAAATATTCACTTCTAAGGGAATCCAGGCTGTCCTGTTCTTGTAAGTTACATCTGAGTGCTCATGTTACTGCACAGCTCACGTGTTTATGTCAAAGAAATGAAGGTACTGAACATGATTGTAGCTTTGTGCTGCGGGGTGTTTTTTGGTAACGGTGAAACCTCCCTGATTAAACATGTTTATAAGGAGCACCGAGATCAGAAACAAGATGAGCCAGTGGCAGCTCCTCTCTGCATAATCTCATTTACACCCCACACACATACAGCACAGACTCGGTCTGCAGGCAGCGAGATTATCAGGCAAATAATCTGCTATTCAAAACACAGCCTGATGAATAATCAGGTAAAACTGAATCAGAAATGGCACAAAAAAAAAATCTCAAAGAGGAAAAAAAATCCCTTTGATGTGGTTGTTTCAGCCACATTAAGCATACATTTTACATTCAGAAAGATTATGGAGTATAAAAGAAATCCTTCTGGAGGGATTCAGGCCTGCTGCTTGAGTATCCTGATTCCTGGGGGGCGAGGGAATGCAGGGAGGTGTAGTTCGGAAGAGTTTCACCAGCATAAATCTAATTCATTGGTACACAGTGATATGAACAGGTGCTTTTGTACCTAAATAAACCAGTAGCACACAGAACGTTTATAGCAGCCGAGGAAAATGACTTTGTTGTCACAGGAGTTATGGGATATGACTCTTTTATTGTAAAAGGCTCAAAGAGAATATAATTTTTAGCACCCATTTGGCACTTGTCTGGGGTCTGGCAAACAGCAACTGTGTCAAACGTAGTACAGGTATAGGATCTGTTATCCAGACTGCTGGGACCTGGGGTTTTCCAGATAAGGTATGGCAAAATTGCAGAAAAGATCCCGTAAGTCATAAAAATCATTTAAACAATAAATAAATCCAATAGAATTGTTTTGCCTGCAATAAGAATTCATTTTAAGTTAGGATCAAGGTTTTAAATGGTTTTCCGAATCCTATACCTGTACAATTGTTGACCTTCTCTACAATCTATAGAATGTTTTGATTTCTCCTCTGTAGAATTTAACTCCAAGCTACCATTTTTGCAACGTTTAGGGAAGCACAGAATCCAGGATTCGGTTCAGGATTCTGCTTTTTTCAGCAGGATTTGGCCGAATCAAAGTGCCTGGATGAACCGAATCCAATCAAAAATGTTTAAATGCATGTGGTTCTCTTTCACCCTCCCATCCCTAATTTACATATACAAATTAGCGTTCAGGTTCGATATTCAACCAAATCTTTCACAAAGGATTCAGCCGAATCCTAATATAGTGGATTCGGCACATCTATTAAATGTATTCATATTCAGATGGAACTATAGAACTTCTTTAAAAGTTATGTAGTCATTTTTAATAATAAAAATATCATAATATATTATGTATTATATAATATTATTATTATAATATATGTTTGCTTGTGTGTGTGTCAGTCTGCTGCCTTTGGAGTCTTGCTATGTGGGAAAATGTCTTCAAAATCCATATATGCAATTCATTCTGCCTCCCCTCCTGCCCTCTAGAAACCAGAACTTTCTGCAAATGCAGCTGTCCCCTACACTGCCCAGATGCTCAGTGGAAAGATCAAGGAGAAGCAAGGGGCTTGTTACTTTGCTTTCAGAAGATGCAGACACATTCAGCATTACTATCTACATATGCATGCTTCTCATAAATATGAAATCAGCTGAAATGCCAGGTATGAGATTCGTTATCCGAAATGCCCCATAGAATTCAATTTAAGCCAACAATTCTAATTTTTCAAAAAAAGCTTTCCTTTTTCTCTGTAATGATAAAACTGGCATGAATCCATACTGGCGACGAAACAAGCCTATTTGGGTTTATTTCATGTTTAAATGGTTTTTAGCAGACTTAGGGGGTATTGTTCTAAAATTTGCAAAAATAACAAATTTGCAAATAAAAATTTGCATGTCGCAATGTAATATTCTTCATTAGGCTTTTATTGCATTTGCGAACCTTTAAGACCTGCATGCAGGTAGCAAAAACTTTTGAAGCAAACGACTTTTTCATTAAGAAGTTTTATTACATACAATGCACACTATCACAAACTACAACATTCACAATCACTGTCCTACTGTCGTGTGAGGGGCAAAGTGTTCATAAAGGCAAAATTGCTCACTTTGCAAACATTTATTCAAATTGAGAAAGTTTTTTGTGTTAGTGACCAATATTACATTCCCCCTTTAGGTATGGAGATCCAAATTATGGAAAGATTTTGGATAAGAGATCCCATACCTGTACTATAATCAAAGCAACAATGCAATATATGAAGCAGTAAAAGGTAATGAAACCATAAGGTCTTAAAAACAGACTAGTTTCCTTTTAACGACTCTAGTAAAAACACATACCGTACTCGTAAAAAGATATTCCTTTGGCTTTCGCACTCTTCTGAATCTCATTGATTGCTACTAGAAGTGTGGCTGAAAAAAAACAAAAAAAAAACCACAGAAGCATTATGGTTTTAATGACTACAGATCCTTGACCAGTGACTTTTCCACAGATCAATGTTCTAGGAAGAGGGGTTTAAGTAAAAGAAAAATAATTACAAAGTTATTTTACCACTACCCTCACTAATTTAAAACTTCTAGAAAATATATCGTACAAAGAATGCCACAATGTCGGCTTCCCCAACACATCGTAATCATTAATTTAAGAAGAAAAAAATACCAATACTGTCATGTACCATAAAAAGTTGACATTTTTTAAAAAAATCTGCTCCTAACAAAACAATATAAATCATCACCAGGTGTGAAAACCAGGGGTATACAAAATAAGTAACACTTTTTAACACACAAACAATGCTTATTACCTCCTTCAGACACAAATGAGCCAGCTAAGATGCAATAGGCCTGTAAAACACAGAATAATTAGTTAGCACTTTGCAAGAAAACACACGTTGTAAACTGATGAAAAGTCTAAGACTGGCCTACCCAAAGCAGAGATTCTATTGGCTGTGGATGAAGCAAACCAATGATTCCGTGGTACCAGGAAAGGCCTGCTCCCATCATGAAAATGCCCACACCGCTGATTAAGGAAGCGATATAGCGCATGTTTGTAAACCCATACCTACATGAAATAAGGGAAGACAGAAAGCTAGTGTAAGGCTGTGACAAATAAAGCAAAATTATCTTTTACAGATATGCCGAGCTCAACATGGGCCTTAATGAAGCTCATTTACATAACAACCTAACTACAAAGTCTATTTTATGGTGAATGATATCCGATATAACCTAGTGGCCTGAGCATAAGTACTGATGATGAAAGCAGCACTGCAGGGTGTAAGAATTGTACGAGTCCAACAGTCAGCACATAATGGGGGTTGATCATATTATATTTCAAATGAACTCGTAATTTGAATAGTATTTTATTTAAGAGAAACCTTGAATGGAAAAATAACCAGATTCTGCAAGTTCAAGTTCCAAAACCCGAATGAATCGAGTTTTCCACGGGAAAACCCCTGAATCGCTCGAATTATTCGAGTTTTCCGGCAAAACCCTCCGATCATCAAGCAGGCTATTAACATTTTCAAATGGTTCAAGGGACCCCTGCCGTTGACTCCTACATGACCTTGACAGGTTTTAGATGGTGTATTTTCAGATTTGAGCTATTTCCATGGTAGGGGTATAATACATCTTGAAAAATTGACCAAAAAAATCAAGTCGAATTTTTGTGGAAAACACAACTCGAACCTTAATAAATCTGCCCTGCCCCATGTGTTCTAAATAGCATAAAATCAACACTGTCCTCTCTTGGCCTCTGTAAGACACTATGGCGGTGAATTCAATCAATTAAACACAAGAAATTAACCTAAGGATCATCTGCTTCTAGATTTACAGTGGATAATATCTATATTTTCATATATATTTTCATTTTCTATTCCATACTGTGGTTCCTTAAACCAACATGAGCATTATCCTTTGTTGCTGCTTTTCCCTTGCCTATAGAAGCTTTAAAGAGCAATATTATGTCCCAAGGACTTACCGCAAGTATGAGAAGTCCCAGTTGCGCTGCCCTGAGCCTTCAGTTTGAGCCTATGCTATTGAGCTATTTTACACTTATGAGCCTATTATTAAGTTTAGTGAGAACACAAAATGTGTAAGCCAGTTTCTGCTTCTTGTACTTCAAAAAACATCTGTCAATTTTTACAAGCCTGTCTGGAGGACTGCTGAGTGCCTGCTCTACATTCCATCCATAGAAGCTTTTTTTTTGTTTCTTTCTAAGTGCCTGGTTGGAAACCATTCATCCTTCATTCACATACTGGAGCTACTTTGTGAGGATGTGTTACGATACAACCTAATAATGGATCTTGGTCATCTAAGAGGATTTCCAACCTGGAGTACTCCAAATGTAAAATTAAAACTCCCTGCATTCCACTTGTGGCTGAAGCCTGTTTTTTGGTGGGAATGCTTGTGAATAGAGTTCAGTAACACGCAAGGGTGAAAGATGGATGTTCACTCATAGTTAGAATGACAGAAAGGCCTGCTATACAGGGCAAAAAAAAACCAAAAGGGAGAGAAAGATGGGGTAAGCAGAGCGATGGAGATTGCTACAAATTAGGACATCAATGAGGACACAGTTGCTAAAGTGATCAGTACCATTGTGCACATGATCAGTCATAACATTTTCAGCATTGCAAAAATACTGATATTACAAATGGAAACCATACCATTTCCCTTCACACTATAATTACATGCACTACTCAGTGTTTCTGGAAAAAAAAAATGAATGTCATTTAATTCAGCTTTTTTTCTAAGCTCTTCTCTGCATAGGCTATTTAGATCTAATCTTATTACTTTAATGTTATGCACCACAGCTGCTGATGAAATTGATTTAATCCCTGTTTTTAATGCATTCAGAAGTTTAATGAACATGCTAGTATTTAAATATCCTCTGAAAGCCATTCTGAATTTAATTCCCGGAGCCTTTATGTGCAATTTCAGATACATTTTGATACCGGAAATACATTTTTCTATTTATTATTTTTAGCATTCAGAAGTTCAATTGTCAGTAATTATTCTGTTGAAAATGATTGCGCGCCAGTGGCTTTTTTTCTCTTTACATGTCAGTCACAAGGTAGGGAAATCTGCTCCCCAGAATTAAATCCAGAGCTCAACTAAAGTGAAGTGAATAATTATTTCATAACTGTGCCCATCTTTGGTGCTTGGTAATAACTGCATAATAAAACCCATTCAACTTGAAAGAGCATTCTTTTGTGCCGTGACAGAGTCTTTGTGACAAAAACTTTGTTGCTGTGCTCTGATGTTCACAGAAAGTCACATTATCAGTGTTTTTCTGGGCAGGGCTGCTGTAGGTATTAATTGGTAATAGTCAAGAATGGACATGACCAATATCAGGACAGAAAGTCCAAAAGGAAAGAGTCATCACTGCTACAGAGGTTCTTTGTATTCAAGCTTGTTCCAATTCTATATGGCAGACAACAAAATGATGGAAACTGTAAAAGTGGCCATACACAATCAGGCCTCCTCTCTATTACTCTACTCATTTGAGTCAATATCATTCCAGCGATGGCTCTTTATTTCTTCATCTGCTGATGCGCAGTCCTACTGGCTCCTGCAAAGATTAGTCTATTAAAGCCTGTGAGATGAAGGCCAGAGTGGAGAGGAGTCAAGACAAAATGCCAGACAATGTTCCTTGCTAAAACCACCTGGGAAGAACACTAGTTAAACCTACTATAGTACATAGATATCAGTTGAGATTGGCAAGCCACCATACACCTCGTAAACATTGTACAAAACAATGTATGGCCAATTTAATAATTTTAGAGGCTTCAATAGTTATGAGAGGCCTCTCACTGGCTAATCCAAAAATGTCACTGATTTTAAGAAGAACGATGTATCTGGCTTAAATGTACTCATATCTGCTGCACCTGAGTTCACCTTTAGGTGGGGATGCGGCAAACACAGATGTACCTACCTATCAGTAAAAAGAAGACTCTTGCACTAAAATGTTCATAATCTAAGGAGGCAGGATGTGTAACCCTATTTCATTACCCATTCGCAATATATATCACTGCTGTGTATAAGAAGACTTATACACTAAAATGTTCATAATCTAAGGAGGCAGGACGTTTAACCCTATTGTATTTCCCATTTGCAATATTTACAACCATTTTACATTTTATCTGTATTCTGGAAATACAAAAAAAAAAAAAAACAACCCACAGTTCAATATTATAACAACTAAAATAGTTCCAAGTACACATCATTTTTGACTGGGCGCATGACATTGAATATAAATGTAGTCAGTATTTTGAACCCAAGTCATTTTTTTTGTTCCACGTTAGGTTAGAAAGTGGATATTTGACCATTTAGAAAAGCACATGCAATATTTGTGAGACAAAGCTAATTTTTATATGGACTGAGGTCATTAAAATAAGATGTAAGAATAAAGGAACTACATAGAAATGCCATAACAGTTCTTAATATATTTAAAGTGGCATAATAAACCTTTGCAATACCGATTCTCATTCAGGTTACGCTCAACTAAGTGACAGATCCCAATAAATAGCTGCTGCATATACATACATATTTGATAAGGATTTGAAAATGTCCAGCCATAATATATTTGTGAACAATGTTCCTACGCAGGCAGTGCTGGTGTGCCTTGGCAAAGCACTGTATATTATGTAGATTAAAAGAGCCATAGCTAACCTCTGACAAGTAAAGCATTCAGATTAGACAAGGGAAATTGACTTACGGGTGCCCAGGGTCAGGTATCCTTGCAGACTGTGAGATACCCAAGGCCAGCAGTGCCTGTATTTTTATGGAACAAAACATGTGCATATTTTAATATGTTATTTTAGAACACACAATGAAAAGCAGGAATGCAATGGATATTGGCAATGCGGCAGAAACAAAAGCTATAGAAAAGTGTTAATTCCAAAGTCGCACAATAAATATAGCCCTCATTGCACATCACTATGAAATGGCAGAAGTTCTTCATTTCATCTGTAGGTTCTCCTTTTTGGGATACATTTTGCCTTATGTATCCCATGCTTAGAGATTAACGGTAGGTGACTTCGGGAAAACTACATGGCACTGTCATATCAAAGTTTTTCAAATACATTTTAAATAGAGATGAGTAATACGTGAGTAATAGTCTCCAGGAGAAGGGGGCAATTAAAGGAAGCCGACATTGTGGGCAGAGTGGAGCCAAGGACAATGTTTGGCCTACCTCCTGCTGTAAAAATGCTGCACCAACCTGAACCTGCAGGTTTCAGGCTGCACAACACTAATGCACATCCAGTATGCTATGTCCTCATATTGACAGACTTCAGGTAAAAAACAAATGGTCGATAAACCCTAATTACAAAATCATACCTACCAACATTTTGGAAACAGAAAGATGGACAAAAAGAATCGCATGGATTTTTTGACCATGCCAATTTTTGTGACCACACCCCCCCCCCCCAATTACCATGACTATTTTACAAAATTGGGCAGGTTATTAAAGTTTGAACACATTTCTATGATTTTTATATGTTATTACTGTTTTGCTAATGAATGTGAATTGCCCTTTAAACTGTGAGTCTTATCTTATCTAAAACTGTTACAAAAGTATCTTAAGTAAGTATTCTGGGCACTCTGCCAAGAGCCAATTAAGTTAGAAACTTTGTATCTTTTTCTGGCTGTTCAGTGCAGTAGATCAAAGAGAAACTTAGGACATTTCAGCACAAATCCGGATCTGTGGGTTGAGCTGTCAAAAGCGGGACCAAAATGGGAAAGTTGGTATGCAAAATGGTTGTATTTCCCTTTAAGCATTTGTAAATAGATAGTATCATACAAAAGACAAGAAGACGCAAGGTTTGTTGCGCAACTTTTTCAACTATTTTTAATACAGCATCTATAATACATGTACAGATTTGCCCAAGCTAAAAACACAAAACAGTTATTGTACATATTATATATATAAATTAACCAAACAAATCTACATCAAAGTATCATTTCCATTAAAACCAATCAATCCAATCTGGTAGTTTTCAAGCGGTTACTAACTTCTAATACAGGTATGGAACCTGTTATCCAGAATGCTCGGGACCTGGGGTTTCTGTGTAATGGATATTTCCGTAAATTTTGATCTTCATACCTTAAGTCTACTAGAAAATCATGTAAACATTAAATAAACCCAATACGCTGTTTTGCTTCCAATAAGGATTAATTATGGTTTAGTTTGGATCAAGTACAAGGTACAGTTTTATTATTACAGAGAAAAGGGAAATAATGTTTTAAAAACTGGATTATTTGGATAAAATGGATTCTATAGAAGTGGATCATTTCATAATTCTGAGTTTTCTGGATTACAGGTTTCTGGATAACGAATCCACCTGTTTTATATAAAGAATTAAGTAGCCAAGTTAGTTTTTTGACATTGATTAAATCTGGATTGGCAGATTCAAATTTTTAAACATTTTTATTTGTAATACCATTGCTGGAAAGCCTGAATCTGCTTACCTGATTCAAGGTATCAGCTAGTGAATGGAGGGCTTCTGAAAACATGCTGGCAGAGCCTGTGTATACCCATGCTAGCAGCTTAAAAAAGAAGTTCAATCCATTTCTAGTTTTGAAGGCAAAAAAAATAGAACATAAGGTTAACAGTCATGAATTTCATTGTTAGACATTTTAAGAAAGCATGCTTGGAAAAAATGAAGTAGAAGGAGATTATATCTTTAATGACTTGAAAATGTACCCCCCTTTTTTTTTACATGAGCCCATTAAATTGGGATTATGAAGAAAATGTGCATAAACACTATTCGAACTGCCAAAAATATATATATATTTTTTTTTTACACAAACTTACTGGATTTCCCAGATTACAACAAAAGCCAAGTTACTGTAAAGAACCATTCCCCAAACCCTCGTATCCACACAGCTTGAGGCAACCCCTCCTTTCACCTTATTCCACTGTGGTCTCTCTTAAAAGGGGTGGTTCATCTTTAAGTTAACTTATAGTATGCTATAGAATGGCCAATTCTAAGCAACTTTTTCAATTTTGTAGTTTTGAATTATTTGCCTTTTTCTTCTGACTCTTTCCAGCTTTTTAAATAGGGATCACTGACCTCATCTATGCTCTGTAAGGCTACAGATGTATTGTACTCATCTTTCTGTTCAGGCCCTCTCCTATTGATATCCCAGTCTCTCATTCAAATTTTGCCGCAATTGAAAACTGGAGAGCTGAAAATAAATCTAAATAACACAAATGGTTCACTCACTCAAAGGTGATCAACCCCTTTAAGAAGAAATTGGAGTATATTGCAGTTACAAAAGCTGAAGGAGTTATTTACTAAAATTCAATTTTTCGAGATTAATTAGAGCCGGATACTGCAAAAAGCCAGAATCAGAAAACCCAGCATCTCAAACCTGTCGAGGTCATGTATAAGAGATGCCCCTATCCCAATTTGAAGATATTGTGGTCTGCGCTGTGTCTAGCCCGATGATCGGGCAAAAAACCTGAAAATAATTGAGCGTTTCGGGAGAAAAGTCAGAAAAAAATCATATGAATTGAATTTTTGCTCGATGTTATCGAGTTTTTTCCCGATCAGATTTATTAGAGTTATTTTAATGATAAATAAGGCAAAATCAGGCCTGGGAATTTTGTCAAGCTTTTTTTATTTAAAAAATTAGATAAAATCGGATTTTAGAAAATAACCCAATAAATGATCCAAAGTCCACTAAAACATAAAAGGGCAAATTTACTAAGCGGCGAAAATTCCCCAACGACGGCTTTGCAGGCAGCGCAACACTTTGCCAGACGAAAATTCGCTCAGACAACACTAATTCACTAACATGCGAAATTGTGAACGCTGGTGAAGTTGTGCTAGCAGTAATTCGGCAAGCAGAGCGAAGGTGCGATAGCGTTGGCTAATTTGCATATGGTGGGAAGTTAAAAGTTGAATGGACGTACAGTATATGTTGCAGCAAATACATTACACTACACAAGCCCAGGGAAGCTTAATAAAAGAAAATAGAGTTGTTATAATGCCCTACACATGAACCCCAGTGTATAGTTTATGTGCCATATGTTAGGAAATGTAGGGGGGAACCTGGTTACCCCAAAAAAAATTACGCTCTTTTGCAGCCTATCATCCTGAAAAAAAAAAAAAAAAAAAGACGCCAGCGTTTTTTGGGACTTAGAAAAATTTTCAACTAAATTTTGAGGAAGTCCTATCTACTCTATTGCATTCGCTATACTCTATTCTCCTGGTCTGAGGTGGCGAAGGTAAGTCTGGCACAAGAGGTAAAATTCGCATCTTAGTGAATTTGCACAGTTACGTCCCTTCGTCAGAGCGCAACTTCGCCTGGCGATTGAGAGGGAATGAGTACCAGAGTCAGCCATTTTCACTAGCGAATTTAAGCCTGCGCCCATTAGTAAATCGGCAAACTACCAAAATTACCCCACACTGGCGCATTTTCGCCAGCGTTAGTCACTTTGCCCTTTACTAAATTTGCCCAAAAGACTCATATACTATTATTTATTGCCATTGTACTAAAAGTTAATAGTAACATGAACTTCCACATTAAGATTTAACTTTATTTTTTTAATGACCTCAGGCGTATGACTATTTGAAGGTGCAGCCATTACTATTTCATTAGAAACTTACATACAAATTGCGACCATCACAACTTTCCCAGATCCTTTCATGAACAAGTTGGTTGTAGTTATCCGAGGCTGATTTAAAAAAATAAAAAAGCCAAATCATAAACAGCAAATTTATTTCTAATTATTTTCTAGCAAAAGTCACCTGCAAACTGACAAGGATTATCCTCAATTATTTTTTAAACGTATTTTCTTTTAAATTCTGCTTTGTCCCATTCCCATTAATATCTTGTACTTTGCACTTACATGAACCTAAAAATGTAATCTATTTTTCCAACGGGAGAAAATGCTTCTAGCCCAGGAGGCATTAATGGAAGCAGAATAACTCCATATGTGGCATAACACTAGGACATTATTATGGGTTACTTACTTTTTTACCCAAATACACATGAATAAATAGCACAGTTTTTTAGAACTTTATTGAACTTACTCTGAGGGAAACTTAAAGTATCACTCGGTTTGTTTATTCTAGGTATATTTTAAAAAGGGCCTGTTAATATTTCTCAGTCTGAGCTGCTATTTGATCAGACCATCACTGCTGCATACGGAAGTAGAGACCTTGTTTCTGTGCAAACATCAAAGATACTCATCAAAAAACATCTTATCTTCATCTTTTCTGTGAAGATTATTCAGGGCTTTCTTAACTTAATACAGAAAAAGCAAAAGCATTATGCACAGATTTTCCTTTAACTATTCCTTTAATGTAGGCTATTTGCAGGGTCTTTCTTCTTGGGAAATGGAACACAGAGACTTTTCTTGTCTTAAAGGAAAACTATACCCCCGAACAATGTAAGTTTCTATAAAAAATATATTGAATAAAACAGCTCCTGTGTAAAACCCTGCTTCATATAAATAAACCATTTTCATAATAATATACTTTTTTAGTAGTATGTGCCATTGTGTAATCATAAATAGAAAATTGCCCTTGGGATCCAAGGATTCACGGTGCACACAAACATACATACATGTTAGATCACATGAGTCAATTAACAGATAGAGTTCTATCTTTTGCTTCCACACTTCTTCCTGTTACAGTTAGAGCTGTAGTATTTCTGGTCAGGTGATCTCTGAGGCAGCACACAGACCATCACTAAATGGTGGTTCAAGGCAAGAGATGTAAAAGGGCAATATTTACTTAAATATATATACCACTTTAGTAAGATTCTTTAATATAGTAGCAGAATATGATTTAATCTGTTGCTCCAAAATATGATACATCATAAGCAATTGCAAATACACTTATGAAAGTGTATTACTAACATACATACCTTGGTGTTCCCTAGAAAGTCTTTGTACTCCTTTAACAGCTGCTGGTTCCTAAATAAATCTAAAAACAAAACAGTGATTACAAGACAGTGATTAGAAGCTGAGAAGAATACAAATATCTGTATCCCAACAAAGCATGAGTGTTACTGTCTAATACATTGGCAAACAGTCTTTGTAAATGTGCAGGATTATTCAGAACTGTAGTCTGTGACGAAGGAAAACGGGGCAATTAATTTTAGGTCTGGTACCTGTTTCAGCCACAGAGTAGAACATAGGTCACATAGTTGAAATGCATTCAACTGTAAATAACATTTTGATTCTACAGGGAAATCAGCAATGCACTCCCTGCTCCAAAGGGGAAAAAAAAGAACAGAAAAAGCAAGAAAAGGTTATTTTTGCAGAACAAATTCAGGGCATCCACATCATACTATGATGACTTATGGAGAACCCATGCAAGAAGTTACTCTCCCATCAGCTATGTGCTTTACAGGTAATGGAGGCTGTGTGAAAAGAGTTATACCCAAAACACAATTATCACTACTAGCATAGCTTTAGTTTTGGTCATTTGGTGGATTTGGAGTAGTGCAAAGTCCTACCGGCTTCTAAAAGGCCTTTTATATCCCCACCCACTTCCCTTCCCCTGCCCGGATATTTTTTTTCCTTAAGAACATTGTTTTAGTATGACATAGGCAGGGAGGGATATTCTAAGACAATTTGCCTTCTTAAATGTTTATGTCTTCATTTATTTGTATGTATCCTTTTGTTCAGCAGCCACAGTTTGGAATTTCAGCAACTATCTGGTTGCTAGGGTCCAATTTACCCTAGGAACCACGCAGTGGTTGGAATGAGAGACTGAAAAATAACTTGAAACGGGCCTGAACTAGTCAGTGACTCCCATTTAAAAGCTGGAAAGCAGATACGGATGAAAAAGTAAAAAACAAATACCAATTGAAGAGTTGTTAGGAATAAAGCTAGCCATAGACATGCAGATTTTATTCTTTGATGGTGAAAGATCATTCGTTTTAATGTAACGATCTTCAACTAACCATCCAGATTAAATAAAGAAAGGAAAGGTAGGAAAAAAAATTAGATTATGTTCTGCCCATTAAGTAATCTTATGAAAGTCAAGTCCGACAAATAGTAGTGACAGTCACCCAATGATATGGTCAGATAGGCAATACATGTAGAGATACTATCGTTAGCCAACAGAAATCTTCTAGTCTTTCCGATCGACTAAACAGCCGATTGCCATGGTATAATGTCAGGATAATCCACACACTGCTCAAAAATTGTACAAACCTTTGTTTCGTCTTTGCACCTATGGCCAGCTTTTAGATATTCTATAATACACTAAGGCCAAGAGAACACTGTGTGCAGTGTCTGCTTCTCTTTGCCTGTGTTTTAAGGCAGGTGGATAGAAGCAGATCTCCTGTGTGTAGCTGCACTAGCAGGCACATTGTGAGCCATGTAAATGCAGTCACCAACCCCTTTGTCACTGCATTGAGGGCATTTCTACTGGCTGTGAATGCTCCATGGCTCATTACCTGCCATGTCAATTATTACCATCACAGAAAGCCCCCTACAAACCTCATATCAAGATGGTTGTTAACATGGACTTACTTTCTTTATATGCTATCTCTTCCTCATTTCTCAATTTCCGTTCCCTGAAAATGGCTTCTGGACTTCCCCATACCTCGTAGGCTCTGTAAAATGACAGCTTTATTACATAACAGTATTGATTGCCTTGTAAGTCAAACTTAATATGGCAGGCTGGTCCCAAAACGCTCATACACACATTCACATGTACTGTATGTTTTCTGTATCATAGATAGATGTCTGTGCTGGAAATTAAACGTATAATCACCCTCTGGCAATATTCTTAGGGCGCTTGGTCTTTCCTAGTATCACCCATTATTACTGAACAGCTAGAAAATCCCGCTCTTGCCACTGACAACTTTAAACATCTGTAAGTTCACAAAGACCATCTTAAAGGAGAAGGAAAGGCTTGCAGCACTTGGGGGTGCCAAGTGTTAGGCACCCCCAAGTGATTGTATTGACTTACCTGAAACCCCGGGCCGGTGCTCCTATCAGCAGAAAACGGCACCCGCCCGGGGTTATTCCAGCGGCTTCATTTTTCTTCAAATTTCCCGGGGCAGACGCATGAACAGTTGAATGAAATAACTAACTTTTACGTTAAAGTTCAGCTTTTCGTTCTACTGCGCATGCACACCATGAAGAAAAAGGAAGACAGAAGACTATCGTTCCGTGGTGCTCACTGGTATAACCCCGGGCTGGTGCAGTTTTCTGCTGATAGGAGCACCGGCCCGAGGTTTCAGGTAAGTAAATATAATCCATTGAGGGTGCCTAACATTTGGCACCCAAAGCCTTTCCTTCTCATTTAAAGGAAGATTTCCAGCAAGCAGAGGTTATGCCCCCAAAAAAATGTCTCTTCCATATAAAGGAAAATAGTAGTAATGACAACACATTCCCTTGTGGGTATTAGTGTAAAATTTTGCTCACCAGACTATCATGTTATAATTAATTCCTGGAAAATTACAACACAGCATTTTCAGAGATAATATAATACAAAAAACAGCCAACAACAAACTGTAGCATTCTATCTTATGTGTTTCCATATATACATATTAATCAGTATTCCCAAAAGGGATTTTACTAATCCTTGTAAATGAGAACAAAAAAAAAAAGAGAAGGCTGCCCTCTGGTGCACAAAAGTATAAGCATCCTCTTCAAAAAGTGCCAATTTTTTCATTACACTTGTATCTGGCATAACCTGCTGCTCCTATATTCTTACTAACTCTCTCAGAAAGCTTTCTTTCATCCTGGTTCTGGTGTCTGTAAAACTCTGCCCTTTGCTAGCTGTTTAATTGATTAATTGATTAATTAGGCTCTGGTTTTCCCAATCAGCTACATATAAATTCAGGCCCAGTATTGGGGATGGCACTCGTGTCTGGGGCATGGCACGAGTGCTAAATTTCACAAGTGCTCAGAAATGACAGTTAAACAAGACAGTTGGACAAGGCATTGACAAGGCAAAAGGAACCGGATTCCCCTGCAATCAACTGTGAACCATCTGGGAGAAGAAGAAAACAGATTTTTGTTTGTACCTGCTAGTTTGTTACTTCTTACTCCAAACATGCTTTATCCTGCATTTCTCCTTCTTTCATTCTCATGCTTCATAAAGCATTTTTCACTACCTCCTCCGACTAATCCCACTTCTATACAAATCTCAGCCTCTCTTCTCTCCTCTCCTTCCCTCTCCACACATGAAGTATATAATGTACTCTGTTTAGCTATTCCACAAAGCTCCTCTTTTTCATACAAACCAAGGACTTATAAATCCCACTCTCACTTAGTCTTTCTTTCCTTTATATTGCTGGCAGCTGGGGACATTTCCCCAAACCCTGGCCCTTACCCCATCCCAGTTATAACACGGCCACGAGCTCCTTCTCTCCGGAGCAAATTCAAACAGTATAGAACACTTACTCCTATACCCAAAAACCCAGTTAATCTTTCATGTGCTCTCTGGAATGCCAGATCTGTTTGCAACAAACTCACCGCTATACACGACCATTTCATTGCCAATTCCTTTAACCTACTCGCACTTACTGAAACCTGGCTTTCTCCTACTGACACTGCCTCACCTGCTGCCCTGTCCTATGGGGGCCTACACCTTACTCATACTCCCAGACCTGGTAACAAACCTGGAGGTGGGGTAGGTTTGCTTCTGTCTCCCCGCTGTACTTTTAAAGTTCTTCCACCTGTTCCCTCTCTATCATTCTCCTCATTTGAGGCTCACTGCATTAGGCTCTTTTCTCCTGTTTCACTCTGCATTGCTGTTATATATCGACCACCAGGACCAACTGCACAATTTCTGGACAACTTTGCTGCCTGGCTTCCTTACTTTCTTTCATCTAACATCCCATCCATCATATTAGGTGACTTTAATATACCTGTTAACAACAATAACAACTCTTCTGTCTCTAAACTTCTTTCACTAACCTCCTCCCTAGGCTTATCTTTGTGCTCAGACTCCCCCTCTCACTCCAGTGGTAACACTCTGGATCTCATATTTACCAGACTCTGTTCAACCACCAATTTTACTAACTCACCATTTCCCCTCTCTGATCACAATATGCTCACATTTCAACTCTCACTAACTCCCTCCTCACCCCCTGCTATTCCCCAAACACGTACTTACCGTGACTTGCAAGCTGTAGACGTGTCACATCTCTCTTCTTCCTTTGACTCTCTTCACTCTAATATCTCAGCCATCTCTTGTCCTAATGTGGCTACCTCAGTCTACTATAGTACTCTCACCACTGCCCTAAATGAGCTTGCTCCTATAAAAACGAAATGTTCTAGACCCAAACCACTTCAACCTTGGCATACTGCTCATACAAAAGCGCTCCAAAGACACTCACGTGCACTTGAGCGTCGCTGGCGCAAATCCCGTTCAGAATCAGACTTTTGGAGCTACAAATCTGCCCTGCGCTCCTTTAACACCAGCCTCTTCCAAGCCAAACAAACATACTTTACTTCACTCATTAACTCCCTTTCTAAAAAACCAGCACAACTTTTCTCCACCTTTAACACTCTCCTTTCCCCTTCTCCACCCCCCCCATGCACATCTGTCTCTGCTCAAGATATTGCTGAGCACTTCAAAAACAAAATTGACACTATTAGAAGGGACATTACACTACTCAACCCCCCTAGACTTCCACCACCCTCCCTTCACACTCCCCAGTCTCTCCTGTGCTCCTTCACCCCTGTCACTGATGAGGAAGTCTCAAAGCTTCTGGCCTCTTCTCACCTTACCACCTGCCCGCTTGATCCAATTCCCTCAAAACTTCTCCGCAATACCAATCCTGGTCTAATTAAAGCCATAACTCACCTATTTAATCTTTCGCTCTCAACTGGACTGTTTCCTTCTCAACTAAAACATGCTCTTGTCACCCCCATTCTGAAAAAACCCTCTCTTGATCCCTCCAATCTTGACAACCTCCGACCTATCTCTCTGCTACCTTTCATCTCTAAACTACTTGAGCGCCTAGTCTACAACCGACTTACCTCATTCCTCTCTGACAATAACCTGCTAGACCCCCTACAATCTGGTTTTAAGCCACAACACTCCACGGAAACTGCCCTGACTCGACTAACTAATGACCTTTTAACCGCAAAAGCCAACAATCATTTCTCACTACTAATACTGCTTGATCTCTCAGCCGCATTTGACACTGTAGATCACCCTCTCCTCCTCCAGTCCCTCCAGTCGCTTGGCCTTCGTGACACAGCCCTGTCCTGGTTCTCTTCTTACATCACCAATCGTTCCTTCAGTGTCTCCTACAATGGAGCATCATCTTCTCCCCTACCTCTTTCTGTTGGAGTTCCTCAAGGCTCCGTCCTAGGACCATTACTATTCTCCCTCTACACTTCCTCCCTTGGCAAATTAATAAATTTGTACGGTTTCCACTACCACCTCTATGCTGACGATACTCAGATCTATCTCTCATCTCCTGATCTCAACCCAGAACTCCTAACTCGCGTCTCCTCCTGCCTGTCCGCTATCTCTACCTGGATGTCGCAACGCTACCTTAAATTAAACCTCTCCAAAACTGAAATGGTTCTCTTTCCTCCAAATAACACCAGTAGCATCCCCGAAGTATCCATCATAGTTAACAATTCCACTATCACCCCCTCTCCCCAGGCCCGGTGCCTTGGGGTTATCCTAGATTCTGCCCTGTCATTCACTCCTCATATCCAGTCACTGATCAAATCATGTCACTTCCACCTAAAGAACATATCCAAAATACGATCATTTATCACCCAAGACGCTGCCAAAATTCTTATTCACTCTCTCATCATATCGCGTCTAGACTACTGTAACTCGCTTTTAATTGGCCTCCCCCTCCAGAGACTGTCACCTCTCCAGTCCATAATGAACACTGCTGCGAGGCTCATACACCTCAGCAACCGCTCCTCCTCTGCCTCGCCATTCTGTCAATCCCTGCACTGGCTTCCGTTACCTTTCAGAATCAAATTCAAATTAATGACACTGACTTTCAAAGCACTTCACAACTCTGCTCCACCCTACATCTCTGAACTCATCTCTATATACTCACCCACTCGCTTACTACGCTCCTCTACTGACCTCCTACTCAACTCTTCTCTCATTACCTCCTCACATGCTCGCATTCAAGACTTTGCAAGGGCTGCACCCCTCCTCTGGAACGCTCTCCCACGGTCTGTCCGACTTTCTCCCACCCTTTCTACTTTCAAAAAATCTCTGAAAACGCACTTCTTTCGAGAAGCCTACCCTCACTCCGCTTAACTACCAAACGCAACACCACATACAATACCACATTTCTCACCCACTTACTTCGATCTTGCCCACTCCCACACCTTGTGTATTACTCCCTCCCCTTTAGACTGTATGCATATGCATAGGGCCTTCCTCACCTTTTTGTACCTGTATTGATTGTGATGTCTGTTACTCCATATATTCTATATATGTAATTTGTGTGATGTAGTTGTATAATCACATTTACTTTACAGTGCTGCGCAATATGTTGGCGCTATATAAATACATGTTAATAAAATAATAATAATAATCTACCAACCACAGTGGGAAGCTGGTACGTTCAGTCCATTATGTAATTTTGCCTAATTACTTGGTGTCCATAAGGGCAGTGTGTGAAATGCTAAATGAATAGTATAACAGAGATTTTAGATCTACTGTACAGTTCCACATAGATCCACATGACCAGGGGCAGCTGGGAAATTGACAAAATGTCTAACCCCATGTCAGATTTCAAAATTGATATAAAAAAATCTGTTTGCTCTTTTGAGAAATGGATTTCAGTGCAGAATTCTGCTGGAGCAGCACTATTAACTGATTCATTTTGAAAAAAAAATTTTCTCCCATGACAGTATCCCTTTAACTTTAAGTATGATGTAGAGAATGATATTCTGGGACAATTTGCTATTGGTTTTCATTTTTACTATTGTGGTTTTTGAGTTATTTTTTTTTATTCAGCAGCTCTGCAGTCTGCAATTTCAGCAGTTGCTGGTTGCTAGGGTCCAAATTACCCCCCCCCAGCAGCCCAATAACTGCTGTCTATGGCATTTTACAGCAGCCCCTCTGGTATTAGCCAGAACACACAGATTGACAGTGGAGGCTGGACAATAACAATAGTATGGGGTCTATTTATCTTTATGTGTAAAAAGTGAAGTGAAGCATTACCAGTGATGTTGCCCAGAGCAACTGTTAAAATTAGATTTCAACAGTTAGGGCAGATTTATTAAGGTTTGAGCTTCGAATTTTCGAAGGTTATTTTTGAGTCATATTTGATTTTTCGGGTTATAAAAAACCCTCATTTTTTTTCGAGATTTATTATACAACGACCCTGCAAATAGCTCTAACCCAAAAATATACCATCTAAAACCTGACACGGTCATGTAGAAGTCAATGGCAGAGGTCACTTGAACCATTTGTAGATGTTTATAGCCTTCATGACGTTCGAGTTTTTTCGGCGGATTTCGCCCCAAAACTCGATCAATTCGAGTTTTTAGGTTTTTGACCCCGAACTCGCTGATTCCAGTTTTTTCTATTCTAGTTTTTTCTTTAATTAGAAACCATTCGAGTTGTGAGTTCACTCAAGGTTAAAAAAAATCTCACATAACTCCAAAATTTGACCTTTCATAAATAACCCCCTTGGAAAACAAAAGCAAAGATTTGATTTTACTATAAGCAACATCACCAGTATTGTCTCGGTCCACTTTTTACATAGCATGGTAAATAAACCCATATGTGTAAATTACAGATAAGGCACTCAAATTCACAATATTAAAGGGGAACTCCGGCTTCCAAACCAAAATTTGATAAAGAGGCCCACACAACACAGAAACCCCTAATATACAAATCACCATTATGGGTTTCTTCAAAAAGTATGAATAAATGCCATTTTCTATGCCGAAATCCAGCTGTTTAACAGTCCTTCTCTTTCAGCATCATTTGAAATCCTTATCTTGAATAACAGGATATGAAGCACACCATCCTCAGGCTTAAAACCCCCGAAAGCTTGTGTTACTTTTCCTACTGTAATAAAATGTTTTAAAGGCAAAGCCTGAGGATGGTGTGCTTCATATGCCGTTATTCAAGATAAGGAATTTGGCTGACTTGGAGGCAGCTTGGGAATGGATGCACCCAGGAAGAAATAAGTGGTGCGCTAAAGAAAAACTGTATTGGACTCATTTGAAATTCTAGCAGGGAAGGAGGGACTAAACACTGATGTTACAAATTGTAACAACTTCTCCACAGTTTACAGACAGCTACAGGAACTACATAACCCACAATGCATTGCACTGGGATGTTCCTTTCCTTATTGAAATCACATGTGCAGGGAATTGTGGGGTTTGGAGGATGAAGGCTAAGGACAGATGGCTGTTAATACAAAGTAACAATAGTCAGCCAGCTCAGCAAAGTAGTCGAGAGATCAGAAAGAGAGCAAGGGGATAGGGAACTGTTCCAAACCATTACAAATCATGAAAAGTCTGCATATTTTTTAATTAATGTATATAGCAAATTTGCTTGTTGCAAAGTAATGTTTTTTGTGGAGTCCCCCTTTAAGAATACCAATGCAAATTTTTCAGTGGCCTGCTAAACAGCAGCATCTCTATGACATTTCCCACTCACCCTGCATTTTTCACAAGTCAGAACAGACTTTCTAGCGTGGTAGCCCTCAAACAGAGAGTTAATGGGACAGGCCATGAAAGTTGTGTTGACAGTCAGCATTCAGATATTAAAGTAATACATCTTTACTAACATAAAGACACCCTGTTTCATTCATCTGGGTGAATAGCTTTGATGGTTGTATCTGTTAAAGGATATAGAAAATCAAGGCAAGCACACTACTTGTAGACTTACTTTGCCTCCACGTCCGACCTCAGATATACAGTAAACGCCTCAGTATCATCATGGGGGCTTCTGCGTCTGATTTTCCGCAATGACTCCAAGTCACTAATGCAAGATGAAAGTTTGGAGTTCAAAAAGGGTGGTTAGAAGTCTGCTTAGCACGTCTGAATAAAGGAACGGTCACAGTCTATGTCACATGCAGTGTTTTTATGCTAACCACCTTTGAGTTAACTTTTAGTATGATGCAGAGAATGATATTCTGAGACAATTTGCAATAGTTTTCATTATTTTTTTTAGTGTTTTTTTTTTTTGTTATTTAGCAGCTCTGCAATTTCAGCAATCTGGTTACTAGGGTCCAAATTCCCATCGCAACCATGCATTGCATTAAACAAAAGACTGGAATATGAATAGGAGAGGGCAGGAATAGAAAGATGAATAATAAAAGTAGCAATAACAATAAAGTTGTAGCCTTACGGAGCATTTGCTTTTAGATGGAGTCAGTGACCCCCAATCTGAAAGCTGGAAAGAGTTAGAAGAAAAAGGAAAAATGTAAAAATAAATAATAAAGACCAATTGAAAAGTTGCTTAGAATTGGCCATTCTATAGCATAAGAAAGTTAACTTAAAGGTAACGTAACAAAAGTTTTACATCATGTAAAAACTGTAACTTTATGCTAGCCGCGTGTATGCTGTTTCAACCCGAATAATGTTAGAGCAACAGATGTACAATTAAAACCATACATTGGTTACCTGGGCTTTAGGCAGAATTCGTTCAGAGCTCTCATCCCAGTGATGAAGTTATTCTTCATATATTTTGTCCCATACTCTCTCTTCTTTAAGACTGCCTTCACTGGAACAGAATATAAAGTAAAAGGAAAGCTTAAAATTACCCAAATGAAGGGGGGAAACTGACAAATAGAATGCAGGTATGGGATCTGTTATATCTTAGTTGGGATCAAGTACAAGGTACTGTTTTATTAATACGGAGAAAAGGGTAATCATTTTTAAAAATGTGGGTTATTTGGATAAAATGGAGTCTATGATAGACATCCTTTCCATAATTCGGAGCTTTCTGGATATCAGGTTTCCAGATAACGGATCCCATGCCTGTATATAACTTATTTTATTAACCATACTCTTTCCATACAATACCCTATGCTTGAAGAAAAAAGTGTCACCTCCTTGATGTTGAATTCCCTATATTTCTCATTATGATCCAAGCCTTCCTAAACAAAGCCAGCTGATATGGTCACTTGTAGACCAGTTTAAAGTGAAAGTGTGGACATGTCATTATATTCCCTCTGCAAGTCTGGCAGTATGACACATAGATAGATAGGTGAGAATGAAAATACACTCCACGCACTGCCACATTTAAAGGGGACACGCAACCAAAAAAAATATTCAAAATCCTATTTCATTGTGTTAGTCGAACAAAATGAACTTTTATACTACATAAATTATTTGAATCTTGTTTTTATCAGTCTGGGAATTCATAATTATAGCCAGCAGGCAGGAGCCATTTTGTGGACACTGTTATCAAGACAAGCCTTGCATCATCTCAGAATCTTGTTTGTGCACCAGAATAGGGGACCCGATGTCCATCCCCATGCCCTGGCTACACAATTAAATGGTAAAGAGAACTGGGGAAATGTGGGGAGAGCAGTGACATCTAGTAGGTGCTGAATGGAAAGTGAAAGTAATTGCTTGCCCCACCTCTATGCCTAAGGCATAGAGGAGGGGCAGACAATATTTGATTGACAGTTGAGATTTTAAAATGAGTTTACAACAGCTACGAACGCTTTAATAAAAAAAAAATTGGATTTTATGTTTAATTTGAAAAGGACTTTTATTATACAGTTTTTTATGTCTGGGTGACAGGTCCACTTTAACAATTGACAATGAGGAGATAAAATTAAATTATAGATTGTCTACAAAGTAAGTAAGTAAAGGTAATAATCCCTGTAATGCCCAAAACAGTACCATGAAGGAGACAGCAATAGAACAGTTTATGCTGCAGGACAGAAATTCTTATAAAGTGAGTTGGGACCCCAAAATGGGTGCTGTTTATAGTGGATTCCCTTGATCAACATTAATAATGTGAAATGTCTTCCAACAGTAGAGATGCACCGAATCCACTATTTTGGATTTGACCAAACCACCGAATCCTTCATGAAAGATTCGGCCGAATACCGAACCAAATCCTAATTTGCATTAGAAAAAAAAAAGTCATACGATTTCCCTCCCCGACCCCAATGTGCATATGCAAATTAGAATTCGGATTTGCTCGGCTGGGCAGAAGGATTCAGCCGAATCCGAATCCTGCTGAAAAAGGCTGAATCCTGCCCAAATCCCGAACCAAATCCTGGATTCGGTGCATCCCTAGAAAACAGTAATTATAATAAGGTGCTTGGCTGATTCTAAACCAGCTTTTGAGTAATTTGGGTCAAGAAACATACTGCCGTATGAGATTTATACTCACCTTTAACTTGAATAGGATCCGGAGGGAAAGTGCTTTTTTGTTCAGGTTTATTAGAATCCAGTGCTGTAAAGCAATGTACCATATATATTATTTCTGCACTAACACAGAGCTTAAATGGATGCTGTATACAATAAGACATCATTCCTATAATTCAGTTTTATTGCACAGTATCTGTTCTGTTGTGTACTATATCAAAGAAGTTGGATATTATATAACAGGATGGTATAGAGAGACAGAGAGAAATGTGCACCAAGTTGCATAATACAAAAGTATGTGGGAATACACAGGGACAGTGTTAGGTTAGGGGAAAGACAGTACTAACCCTGGGGGGGGGATGTTACTATATAGTATGTGGTGAAACAATGATTCGATGTTTGTTTGCAGTATATACATGAGGGATATTGAATCTTCTGCGCTCTAGTTATTGTTGAGAGCTGAACTCAAATGCTGTACAACATTGTTATTTTCCTCTTGTGCATGTTACCAAATCCCAACCTGAGGAGCTTGCAATTTCTCTAGAATTGATCCCACTTTCAATTAGAACACCCAGATACTCCTGGTTTCCCAGTATAACAAAGCACCTCATTAAGCTGAAACCCCAGAGCTGAATCATGTAAATGACATCAATTCCTCATCTGGAATCATAAAGATAATGGAAAAAATAAAATCATACATTTTTCTAGCAGATGCGCTGCAAAGTGATGGATTTTTGGAAATAAACATCGGGTTGCGTTGCTAATGAAAGCAGATGTTTTTGGTTAAAATAAATATGATGTTAGGGAGATGGAGCTTGAAGTTATGCAATTTAAATATCCATGCTCTGCAATGAGCAAACCACTTTTTTTTTTTTTTACTACTTTGCAGCAAAATATTACAGTTAACTATTTTACTGCTTGCTTGAATATATCCTACTGCAGTGGGGCAATATATGGAAAGAAGTGCAAGCTGCTAAGTCCCTTCTCAACATCTGCACTGGATGAAACTCTTGATGAATCCATGGGTTATTTGTGAATTAGACCAATAGCAAAACATTTAGAGGGGGAATGAAATGTCATCATAGAAAAGAAAGTCAAAGACAGAACCCTTTAACTGTGGTCTCCTGAGTCACAGCTCACGTAATGACTATTGGGGATTGAATCCCTGGTCTGCAGGTTGACTGGACAGTGCATTCTCATGCTGAGCCACTGGAGGCAGTTGGAGCTCACACCTCGAACTGTCAGTGTAGATTACTGCTATTCCATGTTTCCACCCCTAATCTCATTGAAGCCAGGTGTCGGTGATCTTATCATCAAGGCTCTATATAAGCCATTACCTTTCTGCCAGCTATTGCTGGATCATTGATTTATTTCTGTGTTCTAGTCGCCTTGTGCCAGTGTTCCTGAAATTACCCAGTCCCTGATTCCTGACTTGTCCTGCTTGTTCCTCTGACCTGTTTATTCCTTGTACCTGCTACATCCTTGATCTGATCTCCTGGTTTGACCCTTCGCCTGTTTCACGGACTTGCATTGTTTGCCGCCTGCCACTGATCTCTTGCCTGTTCCTTGGACTTATATCGCCTGCCACCCGCCTATGAACTCTTGCCTGTGTACACGGACTTGCATCAGCCTGCCCCAACCTTTGGTTTGTTATAGTTCTCATTTTACTTCTTATTATTTGCCTTCCGTTTCACCAGCACCAATTGTTTATAGTTTACCATTAAACTTCATTCTGAGCACACTTCCATTTCCTGGTTATTCTAACACCAAACATGGTGTCGCCATGTTACCATGCATTTCGGCTCCTACCTGCCAACCACACACTGTTGGTAGATCCTGACAGAATGATCCAGCCAAGGTTCCTGTCCTGGCTTCTGACTCAGCCGAGGTTCCTGTATTGACTCAAAACTATAGCAATGTTTCCGTTTTGACTCTAGACTCCTCCGATCTGGTTTCTGACACTGGCAGCTCTTCAACCTCTGTCCTTGGTAACTCTTCAGTTCTGGCCCTCAACCCTGGTGACTTGCCTGCATGGGCTCTTGAGTTTAGTGGCAGCTCCTGTGCCAGTGGTCCCGTCTGCAGCCCCTGTGCCAGTGGTCCCGTCTGCAGCCCCTGTGCCAGTGGTCCCGTCTGCAGCCCCTGTGCCAGTGGTCCCGTCTGCAGCCCCTGTGCCAGTGGTCCCGTCTGCAGCCCCTGTGCCAGTGGTCCCGTCTGCAGCCACTGTGCCAGTGGTCCCGTCTGCAGCCCCTGTGCCAGTGGTCCCGTCTGCAGCCCCTGTGCCAGTGGTCCCGTCTGCAGCCCCTGTGCCAGTGGTCCCGTCTGCAGCTCCTGTGCCAGTGGTCCCGTCTGCAGCTCCTGTGCCAGTGGTCCCGTCTGCAGCTCCTGTGCCAGTGGTCCCGTCTGCAGCTCCTGTGCCAGTGGTCCCGTCTGCAGCTCCTGTGCCAGTGGTCCCGTCTGCAGCTCCTGTGCCAGCAGCCTTGCCGCTTCCAGCCTCCGAGCCAGCAGCCTTGCCGCTTCCAGCCTCCGAGCCAGCAGCCTTGCCCCTTCCAGCCTCCGAGCCAGCAGCCTTGCTGCTTCCAGCCTCCGAGCCAGCAGCCTTGCCGCTTCCAGCCTCCGAGCCAGCAGCCTTGCCGGCTTCAGTCTGTGAGGACCTGTGTACTGTGGCCTCTGGGCCCAAGGGCAAATCCATTTCTAGACCTGTCGTACCTACTACGGGATCTGATAGTTCTGGTGCTCCAGAGTCTACCAGTCTTGTTGCTGTTCATGATGGTCTTCCTGTTGTCCTGGGCAAGCCACCACCTGTAATAGGTGCCTCTGCTGGTCCGCCACCTGTAATGGGTGCCTCTGCTGGTCCACCTGTAATGGGTGCCTCTGCTGGTCCACCTGTAATGGGTGCCTCTGCTGGTCCGCCACCTGTAATGGGTGCCTCTGCTGGTCCGCCACCTGTAATGGGTGCCTCTGCTGGTCCGCCACCTGTAATGGGTGCCTCTGCTGGTCCGCCACCTGTAATGGGTGCCTCTGCTGGTCCGCCACCTGTAATGGGTGCCTCTGCTGGTCCGCCACCTGTAATGGGTGCCTCTGCTGGTCCGCCACCTGTAATGGGTGCCTCTGCTGGTCCGCCACCTGTAATGGGTGCCTCTGCTGGTCCACCACCTGTAATGGGTGCCTTGGCTGACTCCTCTGATCTGGCTCCTGACCCTGGCGACTCCTCTGATCTGGCTCCTGACCCTGGTGACTCCTCTGATCTGGCTCCTGACCCTGGCGACTCCTCTGATCTGGCTCCTGACCCTGGTGACTCCTCTGATGTGGCTCCTGACCCTGGCGACTCCTCTGATCTGGCTCCTGACCCTGGCGACTCCTCTGATCTGACTCCTGACCCTGGCGACTCCTCCGATGTGGCTCCTGACCCTGGCGACTCCTCTAATCTGACTCCTGACCCTGGCGACTCCTCTGATCTGGCTCCTGACCCTGGCGACGCTTCTGACCCTGGCGACCCCTCCGGTCTGGCTTCTGACCCTGGTGACTCTGACTCAGCCAAGGTTCCTGTATTGACTCAAAACTATAGCAATGTTTCCGTTTTGACTCTAGACTCCTCCGATCTGGTTTCTGACACTGGCAGCTCTTCAACCTCTGTCCTTGGTAACTCTTCAGTTCTGGCCCTCAACCCCGGTGACTTGGCTGCATGGGCTCTTGAGTTTAGGGGCACTCCTGATCCAGGTGGTCCTCCGGTTCCAGATGTGGCTCCAGGTAGTACTTCAGTGTTGGTTCCTGTCCCTGGCAGCTTCTCTACCCTGACTCCTGATCTTGGCGGTTTTCTCCCTGTTAAATTTTCATTTGACTTTAGTATCACCCGGAGGGTGATACTTGAAGGGGGGGGTAATGTCAGGACTATTGGGGATTGAATCCCTGGTCTGCAGGTTGACTGGACAGTGCATTCTCATGCTGAGCCACTGGAGGCAGTTGGAGCTCACACCTCGAACTGTCAGTGTAGATTACTGCTATTCCATGTTTCCACCCCTAATCTCATTGAAGCCAGGTGTCGGTGATCTTATCATCAAGGCTCTATATAAGCCATTACCTTTCTGCCAGCTATTGCTGGATCATTGATTTATTTCTGTGTTCTAGTCGCCTTGTGCCAGTGTTCCTGAAATTACCCAGTCCCTGATTCCTGACTTGTCCTGCTTGTTCCTCTGACCTGTTTATTCCTTGTACCTGCTACATCCTTGATCTGATCTCCTGGTTTGACCCTTCGCCTGTTTCACGGACTTGCATTGTTTGCCGCCTGCCACTGATCTCTTGCCTGTTCCTTGGACTTATATCGCCTGCCGCCCGCCTATGAACTCTTGCCTGTGTACACGGACTTGCATCAGCCTGCCCCAACCTTTGGTTTGTTATAGTTCTCATTTTACTTCTTATTATTTGCCTTCCGTTTCACCAGCACCAATTGTTTATAGTTTACCATTAAACTTCATTCTGAGCACACTTCCATTTCCTGGTTATTCTAACACCAAACATGGTGTCGCCATGTTACCATGCATTTCGGCTCCTACCTGCCAACCACACACTGTTGGTAGATCCTGACACGTAACTTGCTATCTTAACAATCCTGTGTTTAAAAAGGATCAAGCCTCTTTCCTCCTTCATTTTTCTGGTGGATAGACATTTAAATGATCCCAGTGGAGTCCAAGTCGGAGCAAAGAAACTGTGCGATGAAGAGCCAGTTCCAGGATAGATCCTAGTTAAGGTGCAGTAGCAGTACTATATACGTACGTAGGATTCATTAGCAAAGCAACACTATGCTCCACGGAGTAAATATCAATGTGGCGAGTAATACAATCAACAACAAGGATCCCAAGTGTTAGCATAAGGTAGCATAGCACGTGCTTCTATCAAAGAATCCTAAATTATATTTATATTATACTGTACATTATATCCTTATAATACACAAAAGCCATGAATATCTTGTAAACTATATCCTTATAAACGGTTAGTTCTGATTTGATCAGTTATAAACGGTGAGTTCTGATGTCATTTCTGTCACATGACTCACTGAAACTTGTGTATTATAATTAATAAAGTACCCCCAGTTGCAAAATATGAGGATATTAGAAGTTACCTTGAAGTTCCATGACCTGTATAAAAACACTCGGCCTTTGGCCTCGTGTTTTTATATGGTCATGGAACTCCTCTGTAACTATACTTACAAGAGAGGGTACTTTATTCACTATATATACTAGGTATCATTAATAAGGCACATGATAGCATTATAGGAGCTTCTTGTAAGGGATTGCATTACACTGAAGTTTGGCAAATTTTAAACTTCTGTAAATATCAGTAGTTTGTCACTGGCAAAACAGCTGTAAAATATGTGGCTGCAAAAATGTTTATTTAATATTATATAAAGGCTCTCTAAAGTACTTACAGTATAAAAAACCCATATAACAGTTTATCATACCATTCATCACATGCTTCTCTTCTGCACTATTTAAACATAATTAGAGTGATCATCAAAAGACAAAGTAACAGTGGGACAGACAAAAAAGGGAGAGTTCTAGTGGAGTTATTGCCTCCGTCCTGCTTTCAATTAACCAGCAGAAACAGCAATCAGTAATACTAGTCATGTGCTTAGTACACACAACTGGTAATTAACATTAAATACAGCACTTGAAAAGAAGAACAAATTTCCCCAAATCGTTCCCATTCCACATGAGTAAAATTGCCGTCTGTCTGGTTTTCACAGGGCTCGTCCAGTTTTCTGTTATTATTAAATGAAGCAGTAGGTGAAAGGGAAATATTTGCTGGCAAACTCAGTGGTGCTGTGACATTTTTTGTAAGAAGCAAGGTAGGGAGAGCTGTACTGCCTTAGTTTGTGGACTATGAGAAAAACTATGAGACTGGGCAAATCGATTTGCAGCAGGCACCAACTATATACTGTACATGGTTCAGGTATTATTTACCTTAGATACCCTATAGCAGGGAGATCCAACAGGGGCCAACAACCCCAATGTGGTTCTCCAACTACAAGGAATTTTTATGCCCCTCCCCTAATCTGCTCAGTTGTTCAAAATACGTCTTTATATGACCAACATCATTTTAACATAATTTGGCCCACAGCTACAGTCATATGAAAAAGTTTGGGAACCCCTCTCAGACTGCATAATAATTTACTCCACTTTCAACAAAAAAGATAACAGTGGTATGTCTTTCATTTCCCAGGAACATCTAAGTACTGGGGTGTTTTATGAACAATGATTTTTAGTAAAGCAGTATTCAGTTGAATAAAATTAAATCAAATGTCAAAAACTGGCTGTGCAAAAATTTGGGTAATTTTGCTCATTTGAATACATGTAACCGCTCAATATGGATTACTGGCAACACTAAATCGGTTGAATTAGCTCGTTAAGCCTTGAACTTCATAGGCAGGTGTGTCCAATCATGAGAAAAGGTATTTAAGGTGGCCAGTTGCCAGTCGTGCTTATGTTTGACTCTACTATGAAGAGTGACAGCATGGAATCCTCAAAGCAACACTCAAAAGATCTGAAACAAAGATTGTTCAGTATCATGGTTATGGGGAAGGCTAGAAAAAAAAAAGCTATCTCAGAGGTTTAAACTGTCAGTTTCAACTATAAGGAATGTAATCAGGAAACGGAAGGCCACAGGCACAGTTGCTGTAAAACCAAGGTCTGGCAGGCCAAGAAAAATACAGGAGCGGC
This sequence comes from Xenopus petersii, assembly GCA_038501925.1. NCBI lineage: Eukaryota > Metazoa > Chordata > Amphibia > Anura > Pipidae > Xenopus > Xenopus petersii. The sequence continues at coordinate 39,240,889 of CM076672.1, read as the reverse complement.
ATATGCGGAGGATTGTGATAATGGTTACAAATAACCAAAAGATCACCTCCAAAGACCTGCAAGAACATCTTGCTGCAGATGGTGTATCTGTACATCATTCTACAACATTTGTATGGCAGGGTGATGAGAAAGAAGTCATTTCAGCACTCACGCCACAAACAGAGTCACTTGTTGTATGCAAAAGCTCACTAGACAAGCCACAGTCATTCAAGCCACAGTAATTTTGGAACAAAGTGCTTTGGACTGATGAGACAAAAATTTAGTTATCTGGTCATAACAAAAGTGCTTTGCATGACAGAAAGAAGAACACTGCATTCCAAGAAAACACCTGCTACCTACTGTCAAATTTGGTGAAGGTTCCATCATGCTGTAGAGCTATGGGGCCCTTGTTAAAGTCGAGGGTTGGATTAATTCAACCCAATATCAACAAATTCTTCAGGATAATGTTCAAACATCAGTCACAAAGTTGAAGTTATGCAGGGGTTGGATATTCCAACAAGACAATGACCCTAAACACACTTCGAAATATACAAAGTAATTTATGCAGAGGGAAAAGTACAATATTCTGGAATGGCCGTCACAGTCCCCCGACTTGAATGTCATGGAAAATCTATGGGATGATTTGAAGCAGGCTGTCCATGCTCGGCAGCCATCAAATTTAACTGAACTGGAGAGATTTTGTATGGACGAATGGTCAAAAATACCACCATCCAGAATCCAGACACTCATCAAAGACTATAGGAGGCGTCTAGAGGCTGTTACATTTGCAAAAGGAGGTTCAACTAAGTATTGATGAACCTGTCTAATTTTGTTATGATGCATATTACATATTTTCTGTTAATCCAATAAACTTTATGTCACTGCTGAAATACTACTGTTTCCATAAGGCATGTTATATATTAAAAGGAAGTTGGTACTTTGAAAGTTCAGCCAATGATAAACAAAACTCCAAAGAATTAAGAGGGGTTCCAAACTTTTTCATATGACTATATAAGGTATGACAAAATAGTCAGCCTATTAAAATGAAGCACAGCAATACCTTGCTTAGAAACTACATAAAAGCTCTCTGTCTGTGACCTCACACCTTTCTATTATCACAAAACACCTTGGTGACTTCTAATATACTTTACAATAAGACATACGTGTATACTATTTATTTGTATTACGGTAATACACGAGTGCATTCCAGTGTATGTAAAACGTCTTTCTTTCTCGAAGGCATGTAAACACTCTGGCAAAAAAGGGAAAGTTGTTGTTCGAAAGCACATAGAAATATTTAACATTATATCCCAATTAAATTGAATATCCTCTAGCTACTAACAGCAAGGTTAAGGTTTAAATAGAACACTGTGTGAATGTGGAGTGACAGGTGGCATTTGGGGAAGACTATTGATTTTGCAGTTTAGAATTAACTATATAGTGAATAAAGTACCCCTATTGTAAAATATAAGGATATTATAAGTCACCGAGGAGTTCCATGACCATATCCACACGAGGCCGATGGCCGAGTGCTTTTATACAGGTCATGGAACTCCAAGGTCACTTCTAATATCCTAATATTTTGCAGCAGGGGTACTTTATTTATTACAATACACAAGTTTTTGTGAGTCATGTGACAGAAATGACATCACTACTCACCATTTACAAGATATTCAAGGTTTTTGTGTATTATATGTAAGTATAGTATTAGGATTCTGTTTCATATGTATAATTCTATGTTTGATATAGTTGTACATGTCATTTTATATAAAAAATAGGATGGAATCTTTTAGATATCAGCATTTTAGCAAGCTATTGTTAGACTTCACTACATGACCATTCTTCAAGAAGTCTACGTGTGCATTTATACCTTCAACAATACCCATAGTAGGTAATAACCAACAATATCATATTTATAAGTGGCAAATGGTTTAAGAGGAAAATTATATATTGTAAGGCAGTGCAGGTATGGGACCAGTTATCCAGAATGCTCAGGACCTGGGGTTTTCCAGACAATGGATCTTTCCATAATTTGGATCTACATAGTTTAAGTCTATTAGAAAATCATGTAAACATGAAATAAACCCAATAGACTGGTTTGCCTCCAATAAGGATTATTTATCTCTTAGTTGGGACCAAGTACAAGCTACTGTTTTATTATTAGACAGAAAAAGGAAATAGTTTTCTAAAAATTGGATTATTTGGTTAATTTGGAGTATGTGGGAGACAGTCATTCTGTAATTCAGAAGTTTCTGGATAACGGGTTTCTGGATAATGGATCCCATTCCTGAATAAAATAAGCCTACTTTAGATTATTAGAAAGAGCGGGTTGGAGAGAAGACACTCCCACGAGAGAAGGCCCGAAGGAACATCAAGGCCTCAGAACCCTTCAACATCAGGGTCACGTAAGATAATAGGCCAAACAACTTAGAATATATTATTTATGTGCCAAGAACTGTGTTATGTCTGTTGTATTGCATTGATGCCCAAACAATTAAAATACTCTTTCTTGAGGAAACTTATGTTTACATGTGGATTTTGAGGGTTTTCAGAGAGCACCCTCTCTTCACCTGGTAATCTTCCATATAAATATGAAAATAATTAATATGGGTTTAACAGTTGTGCTCACCACTAATTTGTAAACCATTAAGCGACGGTGCAACAAGGCCATGACCACAAAATTCATACAATACAAGAGGTCCTCTGCACTTATTATCAATATATTAAGGACATTGAGACGTTTTGTGCCGTAAGCTACTAAAAATTCCCATGGATTGTTAGCCCATTTATTGCAATATATTTAAACTAACCAACTACGTCAAAGTCATCCCTGGTCTGGCCAGTACTACACTCAACTTTTATCTGATTCACCAAGAATTATACATTTTACACAGAAACTAAGTTTTACCTGGAACTTGCTTGCTGCTTTCAAGGTTAAAACTCACAACTGGTTGCCCTTTTATTGGCCACCACTAAGATCACCTGACTGTAGCTGGAAAGGGTGGGAGATGCAAAATAGAACCGGCCACTGCTCCTGTATAAACTATTACAAAAAAGGGGAAGTTGTGCTCACAACTGATTTTTAAGTGGGGGTGCAATGAGGCTCTGGCGAGCTATAGTCAGGTAATCCCAGTGTTAGCCAATAAAATTGCATTTTTTTTTTTACATTTAAAGTTTGTACATACTGATCCAGCACTCACAAATAAACTGCATTATGCTGGTAATCAAACATGACATGTCCCATAAGCCACAGGACATAAAGGGGCACTCAGAAAAATGAAAAAATAAGAGTTTACCTTTCCTTAAAGGGCATGTAAAGGCAAAAAAAAAAATCCCATTTTTACTTTCTTTAATGAAAAAGAAACCTATCTCCAATATACTTCAATTAAAACATGTGTACTGTTTTTATAAGAAACCTAACTGTATGCAGTGAAATTCTCCCTTGATTTACTGTTGTGGATAGGAATTGTCAGACGGTCCATAACTGCTGAGCAGGGAAACAATCATACTTATAAACAGCAGGGGGAGCCCCCGCCTTACTTCCCAGCCATGCAGAACTCAAGCAGCTTTGTTTATGCCAATCCCTAAGTAGCCCAAACCACACTGAGCGTGTGCACAGTCTTAGTCTTGCAAAGATGTTTAACAAAGTTACAAGATGGTGACTCCCTGTAGCCAACTTTGAAAGCATAAATCATTTGTTTGATTAGGCTTGTGGTGCAGTAAGTTCATGTTTATATTTAGTATACAAAATACAGCATTTCATGCCTTATTCTATTTCAGATTTTACTTGCTCTTTAAAGCATTCAGTTCAGACTGTAGTGGTCCAAGATCCTATGTGATCACAGTTGTGTACGTTGCTACAAGAATCTGAGCTCTTTAAACAAAACTCAGCTTCCTTTAACAATTTACATAATGTACACAAGAGAACTTAGAAGAAATTAGCAGTAACAAAAAACGAAGCTGAAACTACACAGCAATACATCAAGCCTAGAATACTCTTTGTAGACTACCACAAACAGCTGTATTCTAGCTTAAATGACTGTAATATTACAACCAAATACTTATATAAATATTTTAGGTTTAGCCATCAACCTTGCTTTGGGCTGCCATCTTGATGGTTAAATTAATTTGGGTAACCGGTGTGCTCAGAATGGAACAGTTTATCCCCTGGCAATACGGCTGCTTTACTCTATTAATAATGCATGCTATTGCTTTACAAGAGGAACCAGTTTTTACTGGGGAACATATTTGTAGAACATAATGTCTAATTATACAGAGAGCACGTAATGTTCTGTTAGTGATTTATCTGATAAAAGGTCCAGTAGTTTCATACCTGCGGTAGATTTTTCTGGGGAACTTGCCGCACTGGGTCCTTTCGATCCATTGTCTTCCTTCTGATCACTGGAAGAATAAAGTCGAATTTGTGCTTGAATAGGCAAGTAGCTTGATGGCAGAAAATACAGAAGTCCCTTGTTTTCCAGAGCACTTTGCCAACCTGCAAAAAGAAATGAATGACTACATAAACTCTTCAGAATACCTTCATCTGGCACTACCCTAACATCTCATATGAAGGCACTATTCTGTACATAAGAAACCACAAAAAAAATATGATCCAGAAACACCATAGCCTTCTCTGGGCTCAAGTGAAGTTGGCCTGAGGAGCAGTGACAAATCAAAATTTGAAATTCTTTTTGGAAATCATGGATGCCGTATCCGCCACGCTAAGGAGGAGAAGGACCATCCAGCTTGTTTATCAGTGCCTAATTCAAAAGCAGCATCCATGATGGTATGGAGGAGCATTAGTGCACATGGCATGAGTAGCTTGCACATCTGAGAAGGCACCATTAATGCTGAACGATATAAACATATATTATTTATATCTGCTTGCATCTGCACTCTCCTTTGTACACACCCAAAGGCACTGGATCAGCCTGGGTGTAACACATTGCATGGATTTAAGCATTGCCCTAACTGTAACTTAAAAGGATACTGTCATGGAAAAACGTGTTTTTTTCATAACACATCAGTTAATGGTACTCTGCAGCAGAAAATTCTGCACTGAAATCCGTTTCTCAAAAGATCAAACACAGTTTTTTATATTTAATTTTGAAATCAGACATGGCGCTAGACATTTTGTCAATTTCCCACCTGCCCCCAGTCATTAGACTTGTGCTCTGATTAACTTCAGTCACTCTTTACTGCTGTACTGCAAGTTGGAGTGATATCAGCCCCCCCCCCCCCAGCAACAACAGAACAACAGAACCAGATAACAGCTACCTGGTAGATCTAAGTACAGTACTCAATAGTAAAAAGCCAAATATCACTACAAGTACATTCAGTTACATTAAGTAGGAGAAATAGCCTGCCAGAAAGCAATTCCATCCTAAAGTGCTGGCTCTTTCTGAATTCACATGGCCAGGCAAAATGACGTGAAATGGCACCAACACGACAATATTATAAATTTAAAAAAATACACTTGCTGGTTCAGGAATGACATTTTACATGGTAGAGTGAATTATTTGCAGTGTAAACAGTGTAATTTAGAAATAAAAACTACACCATAAAAATCATGACAGAACCTCTTTAAGTAAAGGTGGTCATACACGGGCAGTTTTAAGGTGCGACTTGGGTCCTTTAGACAGATTCGGCAGCTTATCTGCATGAGTATGGGGCTCTCCAATAGGCCTCCCCGATCAATGACTGGCCAAAAATTGGCCAGATCTCGATCTTGGAGGCTTGATTTTTCAGTCAGATCGTTGACCGCATCAGCTCATTGACTGTCCTCGCTCTGACTTGTATCCCCTTCATTGTAATCACATTACCACGATATTGTCCTCCCAAGGTGGGCCTGTCAGAGGGAAAATTCACTCATTTTGGCAACCTAGCCAAACAAGCGAATTTTACAGTGTATGGCCACCTTATCTTTTAAAAGATACTTACCGGTATGCCTCTGCATAACTTTTATTATGATCTAAAGAGTGATATTCTGAGACAATTTGCAATAGGTTTTCACTTTTTAGTATTTGTAGTTTTTTAGTTATTTAGCTTTTTATGCAGCAGCTTTCCAGTTTGCAGTTTCAGCAATTCGGTTGCTTGGGTCCAAATTACCCTAGCAACCATGCATTTATATGAACAAGAGACTGCAATATGAGTAAGAGAGGGTCTGAATAGAAAGAGGAATAATACAAAGTAGCAATAACTATACATTTGAAGCCTGAAAGAGCATCTGATTTTAGATGGGGTCAGTGACTCCCATTTGAAAGCTGGAAACATTCAGAAGAAGGCAAATAATTCAAACACTATAAAAAAGAAAAATGAAGGCCTATTGAAAAATTGCTTAGGATGAGTCATTCTATAACATACTAAAAGTTAACTTAAAGGTGAACCACTTCTTTAACAGGGTGGTCAGTGATTTCAAACTTTATCCAGTTAGTAAAAGACAATTACCTGGCACTAATTTCAAGTAGAAATATTTAAAGAGTTAAATTAATTACTGAGCTAATATCCTTTTAAGACTTTCCAATACAGACTGGTGCGTTATGATACAGGTGTGGGACCTGTTATTCAGAATGCTTGGGACCTGAGGTTTCCCAGATAAAGGATCTTTCCGTAATTTGGATCTTTATACCTTAATTCTACTAGAAAGTCATGTAAACATTAAATAACCCAATAGGCTGGTTTTGCTTCCAATAATGATTATTATATCTTAGATAGGATCAAGCTACTGTTTTATTATTACAGAGAAAAAGGAAATTATTTCTAAAAATGTAATTATTGGAATAAAATAGTCTATGAGAGACAGCTTTTCCACAATTCAGAGCTTTCCAGATAATGGGTTTTAGGATAATAGATCCGAAACCTGTACTATATTTTGTGGTAGTTTAGCTGGCAGCTGTTGAAATGTTAATTTTACAGTAGTAGGAGGAATCTCGTTAAAATATGAATATCTTGGCCAGGCAAAACAAGTGTCATGTGCAACCAACAATTTATATAAAGTGGTTCTTGTATGACCTCTAAAGTGCAACTATGGGAAGAACCCACCAGGGCAGAGCTATGGAAAAGAAAATAAACAAGATTATAAAGATCCACATGAAAGCTAAACATATATCTGTATATACAGGCAGTCCCCGGGTTACATACACGAAAGGGTCTGTAGGTTTGTTCTTAAGTTGAACTTGTATGTAAGTTGAAATATTATATATATATATATATATATATATATATATATATATATATATATATATATATATATATATATACTGTATATACTTATTAAATGTAACAAGACAGATGTTTATCTTAAGATAGTATATATTGTTAACTTGCTGTGCTCTGCAGTAGACAACACATGCAAGAGGGCATTGGGGATGGTTGATTATTAAAGCTAGATGCTAATAAATGCCAAGCAAACCACATACATTACTGTAATAATCTCTGTGTGTAAGTATAAGTTGTACGTAAATCAGGTGTATGTAACTTGAGGACTACCTGTACTCTAGTTCACAGCTACCAAACCCTCCTTTGACCTGATAATCCAAAGGCAGAATTCTGCCATCATTTGGTGCAAATGATCTGAAAGCAGGACCACTCCCTAGCTTTTCTTATAGTTTAAACAGGTATACCATAAGGCCATGCCAGCAAAGATATTTCAGTGGACCAAGTATAATTTTGATAGAAAGTATGATAAAAGCCCTTAAAACAGATACCAGCACTTTAGACATCTGAAGGTGGTATTCAGCCTATGTTTATTACAACAGACCTACTACTACTACTACTTTTTTCTATACTCATCTTTCTATTCAGTCCTCTCCTATTCATATACCAGTCTCTTATTCAAAGCAATGCATGGTTGCTAGGGTAATTTGGACCCTAGCAACCAGATTGCTGAAATTACAAACTGGAGAGCTGCTGAACAAAAAGCTGAATAACTCAGAAACCACAAATAATATAAAAATAAAAAACAATTGCAAATTGTCTCAAATTCACGCTCTAATTTAATTTAAATTACTTTAAAGATGAACAACCACTTTAACTCTGTATAGAAGCTATACACAGAATGCAATGCCCAACAGTATGCATTGTATTGGTCTAAAACAAAGGCTGTTTGTAGTGTATGGAATGGGACTATATGCTTTGAATGGTTGTAAATCTGATGGTTCCAGAGACTTCTCATTGTGGATCCTCTTTTGATTCACCATCAAATTACATAGGACCTCTAAGAGACAGTATCTTCCACCGGAAAGCCTGACTGTGGCTGGGCTAAAGGAAGGTTTTGCTAATACAAAACTTATTTATGTGAATTATGTGAACTATCCTCAATATAAGAAAAAAAAAGATGTACAATGTAAAATAAAATAATGATCATTTTCATGCTGTACATTATATAAAATATTTTTTTTAAATAAAACAATAGGCAGAACTATTGTGTTCATGGGTTCACAGCAATTTTCCAAAAGTATCACATTTTTCAAACATTCTTGCCACAACCAGCATATCCACAGGAATTGTGTAGAATACACACTTCCAGCTCAGTAGCTTCAGCTTTCATTTTAATGGACCCCCAACCACAAATGGGTACATAATCGAAGAATCCAAAGGGAATGCAGCACTAACTTCAGTATCTCCACTAAAATATATAACGTCAAAACCCCTATATGGTGAGAATCAAAATGGACTGCTCTATTAGTACAGGCATTTTACCATAATCTGGATCATCATGTATTAAGTCTACTACAAAAATGCAAACATTATATAAGCCTAATTTGATTGGTTTGCCACCAGTATGGATTAATGCAACTTAATTCCCATCAAATACAAGGTGCTGTTTTATTATTACAGAGAAAAGGGAAATCATTGTTAAAAATCAGAATGATTTGTTTAAAATGAAGTCTATGGGAGATGGCCTTCCAGTAATAATGAGCATTCTGAATAGTGAGTTCCTAGATAGGGATCCAGAACCTTTTTTTTTTTTTTTTTTTTTTTACCAGTGAGCCACATTCAATTGTAAAAAGAGTTGGGGAGAAACAAGCATGAAAAGGTTTTCTTGGGGAACAAATAAGGGATCTTACTGGCTATTTGGTAATCCCTATGTGGACTGACCGTACCTGTTTGGCAGTACATCTGGTTTTATGCAACTAAAACGTGTTTAAAAAACAGAATCCTGCTTTATGGGCCACTGAAACACCATGGACATGTTGCTCACGAGTCACTGGTTGGGGATCACTGAGATAAGGTATCCCATTCTGTGTCACCTAAAATCTTCCCCCTGTGCTATTAATGTTAAAAAACAAAGAGAACACAGGGCACTTAGCGTTTAACAGCTAAAGAATAACAATGTATTAAATAACTACAACTGCTGATTCCAACCCTATGTAAAGCTCCCCATACAAGCTGCCGACAGACTAAATCAGCAGATTATTGGGCAGTGTATGGGGCCCTCAGACAGATCGATATCTGGACGAAAATCTGGCAGATAATGATCGTCATGGTTTAAAGATCCAGTTGGATTGTGGACTTCATCGGTTTGTTGATGTGGTCCTCAATCAGACCTCTTGTATTCTCCCCACTTTGATCCGATTGATGGGCCCTAGGGTCCATGATCGGATCAGCCTGATATCGCCCACCATTTGGGGAGACATTCATTACCACAACCTTGTCAAACAAGTGGATCTCTGCAAGTATGGCCTCCTTTAGACCTGGAGCAAACCTATGCCACATACTTAGCCTAATTGTCCAAGTCACACAATGAATATATTTTATAAGATCAACATCCATGTCAGTCAAAATAAAACACACTAATAATATAGTATTAGGACTACACGATTTTGTACAACTGGTTATATTCTTTGGAAACAACCCGATCTTGCACAAAGACACACTATGGAGCATTTAAATGTAAAGGACAACTCAATACCGTAAAAGCTGGAAGGAACACTCAGTACTACATTTCAACCAGTACCATTTTTTTAAACCAAAGGCACAGGATGCAAATAGCAAAATCAATTCATATAAACTCTACTACTATGGAGCCAGCGAGGCCGAGGATAAGGAGGATAATAAAAAGGATGGTAAATGGCCTAGTACAGGAATGTAATGTTAGGAACTCCCAGCCTCTCTGACTTTAGACTCTGCAGCAGGGAGCAAGTTCTCTATTCATGATCATCAGGGTTGAATTTAGGACAGGTTAGTAAGTTATCCGTCCAGTCCTGATTATTATACAGGTCACGGGGTGGATAATTAACAAATAACACATTTCTAAGAGTTTGATATAGTGGTTTTATTAGTTACGTCAAGCACGCAGGCCTCCAGCTGGCAGGAGAGGTGTCTGGGAGTTGTAGTCCAGTGGAGGATGTGTATAATTCTGGTAGTGACACTCAACCTTGTTGTATTACTAGGGAGACAGACGCCTCTCTTAATAAACACAAGAACTAACACAGCTGTCTCGCCAGTAAATAAAGTTCTACTTCCGTGACACCTGGAGACACAAGTTAAAATGTTGTTATTGTCCCAGGCAACTCACCGTGGCAGAGACGCGCACCACTAGACCTCGTCCCAACACAGCGCAGGTAAAGCCGACATAGTGAAGGCCAACTCCGGGCGTATATCCCGGCCATATTGGGCTTCAGTCGCACCCGGCCACCGCCACTAACCAGCCTATGGCTCTGTTTGGGCACCGGTGTGAGACGTCATTACTGTGCGACAAGCCGGAGGCCAGCGGCCAATGGGAGTGAAGGAAGATGCGCGCAAGCTGCCGATTGGCTCGGGGACGTCCCCACCTTAGGAATTTTACAACTCTCTCTACTGGAACAAGTTGAACAGTCATGAGCTGCTCAAACAGCATTGTCACACTTATTAAAGGAATTGTTCAGTGTAAAAATAAAAACTCTGTAAATAGATAGGCTGTGCAAAATAAAAAATGTTTCTAATATAGTTAGTTAGCCAAAAATGTAATGTATAAAGGCTGGAGTGATTTGATGTATAACAAGTCAGTCAGAGCACTACTTTTCAGCTCTCTTGGTTTACACTGACTGGTTGCCCTGGTTACCAGGCAGTAACCAATCAGAGACTTGAGGGAGAGCCACATGGGTCATTTCTGTTGCTCTTGAATCTGAGCTGAATGCTGAGGATCAATTACAAACTCACTGAACAGAAATGTACCATGTGGCCCCCCTTCAAGTCGCTGACTAACTCAGAGTTATAGAGCTGAAAAGCAGGAAGTTGGATTCTGGCTGTTTTATTAGACATCTGTTCAATCCAGCCTTTATATATTACATTTTTGGCTAACTAACTATATTAGAAACATTTTTTATTTTGCACAGCCTATCTATTTACCCAGTTTTTATTTTCACACTGAACTATTCCTTTAAAGGAGATGGAAACCCCCAGGGCGCAAAACCCCTCCCCCCCTCCCCTGTGTTGCCCCCCCTCCCTCCTCCCCCCTGGCCTACCTGTCCCCCTGGGCAATATGCAAATTAGGGTTGCTAGCGTAACTTCGCTTTGCTTGACTAATTAATGCTAGCACAACTTAGCTACTTTTCGCCTCCTGGAGCACAACTTCGGATTTTTGTGAATTAGCGGCGCCCTGGCAAAACTTTGGTCGCACTTGTGAGAGTTGCATGAATGGATGTGTGAAGTGTTCTGAAACCGCCTGGGTACAGAAGTTAGAATAGCATTGTATGTAGCAGACAGGTGGTGTCAAAGGCCCCCGCCTCTGTTCAGGGATGGTTTCTCCACCTTGACATGAATCACCTCTTTCACGCCTCGTTCAATCCAGCGGTCTTCTTTATCCAAAATTTGGACCTTGCTATCTTCAAAGGAGTGTCCCTTGTCTTTTAAGTGTAGAAAGACAGTTGAGTTTTGCCCTGTAGAGTTCTCCCTCCTATGCTGAGCCATTCGCTTGGTGAGCAGTTGTTTTGTCTCCCCAATGTATAGATCTGTGCACTCCTCGCTACACTGGACTCCGTATACCACGTTGCTTTGTTATTCTCTAGGGGTTGGATCCTTTGGGTGTACCAGTTTTTGTCTCAGTGTGTTGTTAGGTTTGAAAAACACAGGGACATGGTGTTTGTTAACAGACACTCCAGCTACATATGGGATGACTATGTTTTGCCTACTGTGTGTCTCCATGCAGTTATTTCTATTGGTGTTCCTGTTGGGCTTGGTTGCTGCTGTTTTGACAAAGGCCCAGTCTGGGTAGCCACACGCTTTCAAAGCTCCTTCTCTCAAAGCTGTCTTTGGACTCTGTATCACAACTTCCGCCCTGTGGTGCAGAGTTCTAATGACACTCAGTTTGTGTTCCAGCGGATGGTGGGAATCAAACAACAGATATTGATCCATATGAGTGGGTTTCCTGTATACTTCCGTCTTCAAGTTACCCCCGTCTTGGATGCATATCAAACAGTCCAAAAAAGGCAAGTTTGTTCTCGTGGACATCTTCCCTTGTGAACTTGATGTTATTGTCCACTGAGTTAATGTGTTCCGTAAAGGCTGCCACTTCATTGGATCTGATTTTAACCCAAGTGTCATCCACATACCTGAACCATTGGATCTGATTTTAACCCAAGTGTCATCCACATACCTGAACCAGTGAGTCGGTGTAGTTCCTTGGAAAGTAAGTAAGGCCCTCCTTTCCACTTCCTCCATGTACAGGTTTGCTACAATAGGAGAGACTGGAGAACCCATTGCACAGCCATGTTTCTGTCTATAAAAAAGGTTCTTGTACTTGAAGTATGTGGTGTTAAGACACAAATCTAGCAACAAACATACTTGTTTGGGACTGAGCTTCGTTCTGCTGCTGAGGGTGTTTTCTTGTTGCAGTCGATATCTTACAGTCTCAATTGCCTCTGTAGTAGGTATACATGTGAACAAAGAAGTGACATCATATGATACCATTGTTTCTTCTGCCTCTAGTGTAACGCCGTGAATCTTGGTTACAAACTTTTTGTCATTCTGGATATGATGCACTGTATTGCCTACCAGGGGCTAAGATGTTAGCCAAGAATTTTGCAATGTTGTATGCCACTGAATTTATGCTGCTGACAATGGGTCTTAGTGGGGCTCCTTCTTTGTGTATCTTGGGGAGTCTGTATAAACATGGTGGGGCTTCTCTGGGGTACAGGTGGTGGTATAAAACTCGATCAATGGCTTTCTCCTTTTTAAGTTGTTGTAGGCAACCTATTACATTTTTCTTGTAACCGCTGGTTGGGTCTTTCCTTAAGGGTTCATATGTATTGCTATAACTGAGTAGAGTGGTTATCTTGCAGTCATAGTCAGTTGTGTTGAGCACAACTGTGCATCTCCCTTTATCTGCTGGCAGGATAGAGATGTTCGGGTCCTTACTCAGAGAACTGAGCGCTCTCCTCTCTTGTGTACTAAGGTTAGAGGGAGGTGTTCTGGCACTTGCCAAAGCAGCTGACACTTTTAGCCGGAGTTGTTCTGCTTCTTCCTTGTTCAAGTGATTATTTTTGATAGCAGATTCTGTGGCTGTGATGAGTTCAACTACTGGGATGTGTTCCAACAAACAAATTATCACCTTATCCCCAATCCTTGCAATAGTAGGCACTCCTTCCAAAGGTCACACCGTATAGACCTCAATTAACATCAAAAGAATAGTGAAAGGATGCCATAGACTGCAGAGCTCTGCTGCGTTATTGTACACACGACATGTTTCGAGTCACACGGACCCTTTCTCAAGTGTATGTATATAGTTGTTATACTTTTTTTTATTAACATTGTTCTTTCTTCGGGTACAGGTAGATATAGTTATTAGCTATTAGTTATAGTTACAGTTAATTAATTGAAGCGAATGGTGTGTGAGTGAATGTGAGATATGAAAGGCCAAAGGTGTAACAAAAGGGCAAGGGGGTCTAACATTCAATTTGCTTTGCCTTCATACACATGTCTGTAGAACCCATACCCTGATATTAATGCTTATAGTCAATATTCATTCATGCAGGAAGGGTTTTTTCCCCCATTAAATGTTTTTTTTTTACCTTGCTTCAGATGAACTAGAATTTTTGTAAGAATGTTCTGAGCAAAGGGTAAATTTCATAGACATGAGTAAGCCTCACTATTTCCTTATGATATTATTTATTGACAGTTGCTATATTATTAGGCCCCCTGAGGAATGTTACACCCGGAGTGAATGGTCAGTAACAGGGTTGAAGCCTTGACGTGGCGTTACTGCTCACCTGTGTAAATGTGCTAATTCAACCAATTGTGAGACAGTGTGTATGGTATTGTTGTATTATCAGAACTGCGGTATCTTTGGTCAGAGCAGAATTTATTTTGGTACAAATGGGGCTTTAACTTTGACATTGTGAATTTTCTAACCAATTGTATGGTTTGTGTTTGGAGTTTTAATACCCATTTAAGTGGAAACATGAATGCTTTGCAAACTTGTTAGAGAATACAACTGGATGAAGAATAAAGGTACTGGAATATGATAACAGCAGGAGAATAAGAATTCTTAGAAGATCTTGTTAGAACCCTGAATACAGAATCATAAGAAAAATAAAGTCTTTACTACTCTCAGCTTGTAGTTATTTTTAAAACAATTTAGATCCGCTGTCATGTTCTTCAGCAGAGACACAGGCCAGAAACAGCCTTCACAGTTAAATGAGGGGACAGTGATTCTGCACAAGCAGCAGTGAAGTTCGAAACACACCTTTTTTACATAGGCCAGGGGACTTTTGCATTAACAATGTGGCTATCTAAGAGATATTACTGATCTTGATACTTTTATTCACTCCATTTGCTTAAGGGGGCAGTATACCCCTTCTTCAGTGCGGAGAATAGGGCTTATGCTGAACATACAGTTTGCATATTGTTTTACTCCACTTTTGTTATTTCTTGAGCTAAACAAGGCAAGCAGGGAAACTGAAGCTCCATGTTTGGTCCTTGTACGGTAGATAATTTGATTCCCAGGGCACAGCAATTCTTCTATCTGTGCACTTGTAATTCAATTATCTACCTTACAAGAACCAGACAAGCATCATGGAGACCGCCCATGGCTCTGATGAGGCCCACTGCTGGCCAAATCACTATTATTATAATTTGTCCAGCGCTTTGAAGGAAAAAATAGCTGCACTATAAAAAGCAGATACTGCGGCAGTAAATTCAAATGACAAACTTTATTATTGCCTGTTTGCTCTGTGCAGCCAGGCTTGACAATGCCATCCTCAGCTCCTGTCCAACCAGCCCTCACTTCCTACCTGTTTGGTGTCTGCCCTCCTGTTTGTTCAGTGTGTGTTTCTATCTCCCCCATATATGTCACACTTTGTCTCCTTGGAACTTGTTGACCTCTAACATTGGTATGGGGTGGCTCAGGAACTCTGTAACACATGGTGATGGCACCATGACAGTGGCCCTCCTGCTACATAAAATGGTAAGTGATCCTTTTTACACACTTATTTCCTGCAGTCATATCTGGGGGTCCCATCTGCAGGGTCACTACTGGACCGAGCAAATATTTGCTGGGAGAACCTTCCCAGTACCCACTGACAGAGAAGATTGAGAGAAGGACTTGCATTTTCTCGTGTTGTGTGATTATAGTTTATCCACTCCCATGACTGTCAGTCCAGATCAATTCAGTAAGCTCCAATTGTTTGTTTATAACCTACCATCCTACCTTATAATATCCAAGTTCACCTGCTTCAGAGTAGTTATATCACATCTGTCACCCACTAATTAAATATCTGCTCTGGGCCCACTGTTACTTTAAAGTGGCCTGTGTCCAATTGCACCCAATGCTGAAATGAATGCATGGAAGGGTCAATGTTAAATGTAGAGCTACCAGGACATGACACAGTTCACTTAGCTGGAATTCTCAGCTAATTACATGAAACATGACTTTGGGCAAAATATTGGTCATCGTTGTTTCTTTAGAGGTTCTTTATTTTAGAACATTAAAGGAGAAGGAAACCCCCTGGGCGCAAAAATCCTTTCCCTGTGTTGCCCCCCTCCCTCCTCCACCCTGGCTTACCTGTCCCCCCAGGCAAATGGCCCTAACTTGTTACTCACCCCTCTGCGCAGGTCTAGTCCACAGAGTTCACAGGCGCCATCTTCTCCCAAGCGCGTCTTCTTCCTGCTTTGACCGGCGTTTTTGGCACATGCGCAGTAGGAGCATTTACCGGTACGGATCTACTGCACATGCGCCAAAAGTCACGAAGTTTTCTTTGTGACTTTTGGCGCATGCGCAGTAGATCCGTACTGGACCTGCGCAGTGGGGTGAGTAACAAGTTAGGGGCATTTGCCCGGCAGGACAGGTAGGCCAGGGGGGAGGAGGGAGGGGGGACAACACAGGGGAGGGGGGAGGGGTTTTGCGCCCAGGGAATTTCCTTCTCCTTTAAGGAAATGTATGAACATTTCAGTACACACTATTTTACACACAGAATACTGACAGTTTCCCTGGAACTGACTATAACTGGAACAAAAATAATCGAGAAATGTTGAATAAAAACATGAATGAAGTGGTTGTCCTCACTGTGCCTAATACAAAGATAATATTAAAAAATACTAATGACAACGAAATTGTAGCCTCACAAAGGCAGAGCAATAGGTTTTCAATGACCACCCCCATGTAAAAACTAGAATTATGAAAAAAAGAAAGAATTTAGAAACTATAAAATAAAAACATGAAGACCAATGAAAAAGTTGCTAAAAATTGGACATTTTAGTATCAAACTAAATGATAGCATAAGGTAAACTACCCCTTTAAGAAAATTGGTTCTGACCTACTACTTTTAAAGGATTTGTGACTTGTCACAAAATTCTGTCATACAGGACAAGATCCTGAAATATCCTCCTACAGAATTTATTTGATGTATGCAAGAAGAACATTGTCAACTGAAAGTTATTTAACAGAAGCATAAATATAAGAAATACTTACATTCGTAGGGTAAATGTAACTCTGTACTGTGGAACCTAGATTCCATGGAGCATGCAGTGTAATGTGAATTTAATCCACTAGATGGTGGTACAGAAGTCTTACAGGATGTACATTTCTCAAAACCTACTGAAAGCTGTAGTCTGACTATTAAAATTGTTTGAGAACTGAAAATGTATACCGTTAAAGCAATACTGACAGCTCTGTATTTTTGTTTGTTACTCCCTGGGGGACATGCAGCTACCTGACTACCTAAAGTGTTTCATATGCAACTGGCTCTATATTTTAAATCATTTGTATGGTGTAATTATTACTGCTAAATTATACTGTGTCCAGGGCCGCCATCAGGGGGTCACAGGGGGGACAGTTGTCCCGGGCCCGCAGGGTTTGGTGTCTAAGGGGGGGGGGCTGGCCATGCTTTACTTACTTGATTAGCTGGGCCCCCTGCTTTCAGCGTGCTGCACAGCAGCTCTGTGCACGGAAGCTTTTCTTCTATTAAGATTTACTGTAACCTCATTGGTCCTTTAAGAATAAGTCACGGTAAATCTGCATTGGGATTGGATCCCCTTATCCAATCCTTGTACAGCTTTACCGGGACTTATTCTTAAAGGACCAATGAGGTTACAGCAAATCTTAATAGAAGAAAAGCTTCCGTACACAGAGCTGCTGTGCAGCACGCTGAAAGCAGGGGGGCCCAACTAATCAAGTAGGTGAAGCATGGCCGGGGCCCCCCCTTAGACACAAAACCCTGGCAAGCAATTTTTTAAAAAATTTGGGGGGATCTGGCCAATTTTTTTTTTACTTGCAGGGGGGACCCCTGATCACCAATGTTTTTTTAAAAAAAACTTTTATGGGGTCCCCTGGCGCCAATGTTTTTTTTTAACTTATAGGGGGGCTCTGATGACCAATTATTTTTTTCAACTTGTAGAGGGCCCTGACCACCAATTTTTTTAAAAAAAATTTAATGCAGCGCCCTGGCACCACAGTTTTTTTAACTTATCAGGGGTCCTGACCATCAGTAGCTTTTTATAATTTTTGTGTGTGAGGGGGTTACCTTTTTTTTAGCACTGATGTCTATGTGGTCTTTTAACTATAGTGTGGACTGGGCGGGATCTGGGGTGGGGCTTGGGGCCTGGGTGGGTGGGGCCCAGGGGGCCCTGACAATTGTATTGTACGGGGCCCCGTGATTTCTAATGGCGGCCCTGACTGTGTCCATTGCAAATAATGCATTCTTACCATTTAAAATGTTATTCTTAAACCATTAAGGGGCAGATTTATCAATGGTCGAAGTGAATTTGAAATTCAAAGTAATTTTTTGTATACTTCGACCATCAAATAGGATACTACGACTTTGAATTTACTTCGACTTCGATTCGAAGTAAAAATTGCACGAATAGTTGAATATTCGATAATCAAAGTACTGTCTCTTTAAAAAAAACTTCGACTTCGCCAAATTAAACCTGCCGAAGTGCTATGTTAGCCTATAGGGATCTTCTACAACCATTTTCTAAGTCTTCACACATCGAATTAAAATCGTTCGATCGTACGCTAAAATCGTTCAAATCGTTCGATTCGAATGACTTAATCGTTCAATTGAAGTAAAATTGTTCGACTTCGATATTCAAAGTATTTTAATTCGATGGTCGAATTTTGAAGTATTTTTTACTTCGAAATTCAACCCTTGATAAATCAGCCCCTAAATGTAATTTTTTAGTTGTAATATTGGTGATTTGGCAGCCATCTCAGGTCATTGTGCCTGGTCTCATTATTTTAGAAAGAGCCAGTACTTCACAATTGAACTGCTTTATGATAAGCTATTATTTCTCTTACTTAATGTAACTGGCAGTGTCGCAGGGGGACTTGGGTGTTTTACTATTAAGTGCTATTCTCATATCTACCACTAGGGCGTGGGAACATTTTTAGAAATGCAGGTGTCAAGGAGCTGTCATCTTGATTCCTGCCCACTGTTCCAGTGATCGGATGCTTGGGGGATGATATCACTCTAACTTGCAGCACAGCAATAAAGAGTAATTGAAGTTTATCAGAGCACATGGCAGAGGGCACATGGGAAACTGGCAACATGTCTGGCTTCATGTCAGATTTCAAAATGAAATTTAAAAAATGTGTTTGCTATTATGAAAAAATAATTTCAATGTCGGATTCTGCTAGAAGAGTGTTTTTTGCAAAAACAACCAAACATATTTTTCCATCACAGGAACCCTATAAGGCTGCTGTAGCTGTGGGATAATGCTTTAACTATACATGCAATTACGGGAACTTCACCTGCAGACTAATGACAACAAGGTTCTTTGTAGTTAAATAGCATAATAATATATGGGCTGACTGTTGTTGAGGTAACCTCTTCCTTGCTTCCTGTGCTGATCCCTAATGTCTTTTACATGAACAGGCCATATTCACTCTAAGCTATAATTTTCTTCAGGTACACAAGAATATTACTGGCGAGTATTTTTATGTGTAGCCTGAAGAGGCAATCGCATTACAGGTATGAGACTTGTTATGCAGAATGCTCGGGAACTGGGGGTTTTCCGGATAACGGATCTTTCCTTAATTTGGATCTTCGTACCTTAAGGGCCAAATTTACTTACCTCTGAAGTTGCGACAGTATTGACTTCCCTGCACTTCGCCAAGGCGCCGTTAATTCACTAAAATCCGAAGTTGAGCTAAGGGAGGCGAAAGGTAGCAAAGTTGCGTTACCGTTAATTTGTCAAGCAAAGCAAAGTTACGCTAGTGATGCCTAATTTGCATACGGTGCCAAGTTAAAGTACAATGGACGTATATGTAGCAGCAAATACATTACACTACACAAGCTGGGAAAGCTTCATAAAATAAAATAGAGTTGTTATATTGCCCTATACATGTGCCCACTGTATAGTTTAGGTGCCATATGTTAGGAAATGTAGGGAGGAAGGAGGGTGCCCCCAAAAACATTTATGATCTTTTTCAGCCTATCACCCTTAAAAAAGTAAAAGACGCCAACGTTTTTTGGGACTTAGAAAAAATGTCAACTTTTTTTGAAACAATCCCTATCTACTCTATTGCACTTCGCCTGGTCTGAGGTGGTGAAGGCAATTCTGGCGCAAGAGGTAACGTTCAGTAAAATCCGCAAGTTAGTGAATTAGCAAAGTTACGTCCCTTCTCCATAGCGCAACTTCGTCTGGCGTAACGGTGCGAAGTAGCGCTAGAGTAGGTCCACTTCGCTAGCGAATTTACACCAGCACCCGTTAGTCAATCGGCGAAGTAACGAAATGGCATCACACTGGCGAATTTGCCCCTAAGTCTACTAGAATATCATGTAAATATTAAACCCAATAGGTTGGTTTGGCTTCCAATAAGGATTAATTATCTTCCCATATTTGAAGAATCCCATTTGGCAAGGGATTCAGATAATGCAACACTGAGCAAGTGCATCAAATTCAAATGATGTTGAAAATAAATATACAGAATGGCTCAGAATCATTTGCTTCTGCATTAGGATCAAGGCTGGCTATATTCTGCTTTGTGCACTGCTGTCGAGACTTGTACATGTGCACTGCTTAATGGGAACATTGTCTACCATTGTTATTATATTCATTAGAAAAATATGTAAAAAAAAAACAAATTATAGACACAAAGGCAAGTTCATATTTTCTCAAGATTTAATGCAGCCATTCTCCACCAGACAAAAGATGAATGCTAACATATATAACAGTCTCCTAATCTGCATTCAGATACATTTGTTTGCATATTGCACTTGACATCAAAGCACAGAGCAGAGAGCTTCCGAGTTACAGGAAAAATATCTCTTTTAGCAGAATGCTGCAAAATCCTTACTAAATGGTGTACTTTATTACACTGACACCTTGTGGGTGTTTTAAATAAAATACCATTGTGAACCAAGTCAGTCAGGGTCCATCAACCAAAGTTACAGGTAGTTGACAGGTATGGGATCCATTATCCAGAAAACCATTATCCAGAAATTACAAGAATCTCCCATAGATTTAATTTTAATGAAATAATTCAAATTTGTAAAAATTATTTCCTTTTCCTCTATAATAATAAAACAGTACCTTGTACTCATCTAAGATATAATTAATAGGGATGCACCGAATCCGGATTTGGTTCGGAATTCGTCCAGGATTCGTCCTTTTTCCACAGGATTCAGATTCAGCCGAATCCTTCTGCCTGGCCGAACCAAATCCTAATTGGCATATGCAAATTATGGGTGGGGGAAGGAAATCTTGTGACTTTTTGTCACAAAACAAGGAAGCAAAAAAATTTTCCCCTTCCCACCCTTAATTTGCATATGCAAATTAGAATTTGGATTCGGTTCGGTATTCGGCCGAGTCTTTGGCAAAGGATTCGGGGGTTCGGCCAGATCCAAAATAGTGTATTTGGTGCATCCCTAATAATTAATCCTTATTGGACGCAAAACCATCCTTTATTTACATGTTCTAATAGGCTGAAGGTATGAAGATCCAAATTGCAGAAAGATCCCTTATCCGGAAAACCCCAGGCTCCGAGCATTCTGGATAACAGGTTCCATACCTATAGAATTTGTTCCTTCTTACAAGGTGACATGGTTTTAAAACACACTGCAGTTTACAGCGCAGATGTACATGTCATTTTGAGCGCATTATATGCAAAAGGAGCCCTATTATTTATGCTTATATTATGGGAGGTTCAGCTACAGGGCTCCCCTTTGCTTGCCATGATTTGGGACCATTTAAATTAAAAGGTGCAATGAGTGTGTTTACATTACATGTAAGGCACAAATTTATGGCATTTTAACACACACAACATTGCATGTTTTTGGACTTACCCCACTAATAGTAAAAGTGACCCTTTATGTTTCAATAAAACAACAGATATATCAGTTAATTCCATGTCAGTAAAGGGGTGGTTCACCTTCAAGTTCGCTTTTAGTATCTTATAGAATGGCTAATTCTAAGTAACTTTTCAATTGGTCTTCATTATTTTTTTTTTTTATAGTTTTTGAATGATTTGCTTTCTTCTTCTGGCTCTTTCCAGCTTTCAAACGGGGGTCACTGACTCCACCTAAAAGCCAATGCTCTGTAAGACAGCAGATGTATTGTTATTAGGGATGCACCGAATCCAGGATTCGGTTCGGGATTCGGCCAGGATTCGGCCTTTTTCAGCAGGATTCGGATTCGGCCGAATCCTTCTGCCAAGCCGAACCGAATCCTAATTTGCATATGCAAATTAGGGGTGGGAGGGAAATTGCATGACTTTTTGTCAGAAAACAAGGAAGTAAAAAATGTTTTCCCCTTCCCACCCCTAATTTGCATATGCAAATTAGGGTTCGGATTCGGTTCGGTATTCGGCCAAATCTTTCACGAAGGATTCGGGGGTTCGGCCGAATCCAAAAAAGTGGATTCGGTGCATCCCTAATTGTTATACTTTTTTATTACTCTTCTTTCTATCCAGGCCTCTCCTATTCATATTCCAGTCTCTTATTCAAATGAATGCATGGTTGCTAGGGGAATTTGGACCATAGCCACCAGATTGCTGAAATACTGGAGAGCTGCTGAATAAAAAGCTAAATAACTCAAAAATCACAAAAAAGAAATCCAATTGCAAATTGTTTCAGAATATCACTCTAATTCATACTAATTGGCAGATTTATCAATGGTTGAATTTCGAGTTTATGTGAATTCTTTTTTACTCTAATAAATTCGAATATACTCAGTGGGAGGTTATTTAAAGTGGACCTGTCACTCTGACATAAAAAGCTGTATAATAAATGTCCTTTTCAAATTAAACATGAAATCATATTGAAGCATTCATAGCTGTTGTAAGCTCATTTAAAAATCTCAGCTGTCAATTAAATACTGCCTGCCCCTCCTCTATGCCTTATTCTTAGAGGAGGAGCAGACAATCACTTTCTATTCAGCACTTACTAGATGTCACTGCTCTCCCCACATTCTCCCTCTCTCTTTACTATTTAATTGTGTAGCCAGGGCATGGGGATGGACATCGGGTCCCCCATTCTGGTGCACCAACAAGATTCTGAGATGATGCAAGGCAGAACCGGGCACGACCCGACAGGTGCCCTAGGCAACCTCGCTGGTCACGGCGCTGGCTTGAATGAACTCTAGTGCACATGCAGGAATCAATGCCAGAACGCATGGGCAAAGTGACGCTTGTGCGCATCAAGCATGCATGCGTGAATTGACACTCAGGCGCTTCACCAAGCGCAGAATCGCAAACTGTCAAGGAGAGAGGGGACTGGACTAGGGTTAGACGGCAGGTAAGGTACGGGCCTGGTGCCCCCCTAGCTTTGCGCCGTACACACGTGCCTACTCTGCCTACCCCTAGTTTCGGCCCTGATGCAAGGCTTGGACTAATAACAGTGTCCACAAAATGGCGCGTGCCTGCTTACTATAATTATGAGTTCCCAGACCGAACAATACAAAATTCAAATAATTTATATTGTGTCATTCAAGTTTATTTTGCTTGCTAATATCATAAAAAAAGTATTTCAAATCATCTTTTTGGGTGCCAGGTCCATTTTAAAAAAATATCAAATGTTGGGAAGGCAATTAACATATTGAAATGGTTCAATGGAGCTCTGCCATTTACTTGTAAATTCAAAAAAATCACCAGCAGCACACTGTTAGTCTTGCATAAGTGCTCAAGTGCAGATTTATTGTGTAGCCCATAGCATATAAAGGCAACGTTTCGGACCTCCCAGGTCCTTTGTCAAAGGACCTGGGAGGTCCGAAACGTTGCCTTTATATGCTATGGGCTACACAATAAATCTGCACTTGAGCACTTATGCAAGACTAACAGTGTGCTGCTGGTGATTTTTTTGGAGTACTGATGTGACCCTTCGACAGGATTGGGGTCTTCCGGTTCAGCACCTGGCACAACAACTGTGAGATGAGTTGGGAGGTGAGCGCTCCATATTTGTGACTGTTCATTTACTTGTAAATTAACTCGCCAGGTTTTAGGGGATGAATATTCGAACTAGAACTGTTTCCATGGTGGAGATGTGATAAATGTCACATTCTAATTTACCATTCAAATTGAGGGATTAAAATCAAATGTGTGAATTTTGATACCAAAATTTTTTTTGAGAATTTACTATTCGACCCTTAATAAAGGTTAATTTAAAGGTGAACAGCCCCTTTAAGGAAATAATGGTGCATTTGGTAACAGTATTAAGAGGAATTATAAATGGGAGAATTGCTGTACAGGTATTACCCAAACACAGAGCCACCATCAGTAGGTTTGTCACTGTCTGACTCCGGGCAGACGTGCGGTTCTGACATCAGGAAAGGGGCTATGACATGTCAAGTGGCAAATCGCTGCATCAATCATAGGGAATCCTGCCTGGTTTTCCACATTGACGTGATCATTTCAATACATAATTAAATCACCTTTATTCAGAGCCAGTCTAGTTTACGAAATGTTACACCCTGTTTCCATGTGTATATTTTCTTTTTTGATTATAGTGACCCTCTCAAATATTTATTCACTTGCTGAGCACATTTGTTCTTGAGGACCGGGAACTGGCCATTGTCTCGTGAGGTTGTTCAATAACATACATAGGGGCAAATTCACTAAAGCGCAAAGCGCCTAACGTTAGCGCAAATTCGCCAGCATCATGTCATTTCGTTAATTCGCCGTTTTACTAACGGGCGCTGGCGTAAATTCGCTAGCGAAGTGGACCTACTCTAGCGCTACTTCGCACCTTTACGCCAGGCGAAGTTGCGCTTTGGCAAAGGGTCAATGTAACTACGCTAATTCACTAATTTGCGCATTTTACTGAACCAGGCGAAGTGCAATAGAGTAGATAGGGATTGCATCAAAAATAGTTGAATTTTTTTCTAAGTCCCAAAAAACGCTGCCGTTTTTTCCTTTTTTAAGGGTGATAGGCTGAAAAAGACCGTACCCTCCTTCCCCCTACATTTCCTAAAATATGGCACCTAAATTATACAGTGGGCACATTTGTAGGGCAAAATAACAACTGTATTTTATTTTAAGAAGGTTTCCCAGGCTTGTGTAGTGTAATGTATTTGCTGCTACATATACGTCCATTCAAGTTTAATTTGGTGCCGTATGCAAATTAGGCATCGCTAGTGTAACTTCGCTTTGCTTGTCGAATTAACGCTTGCGCAAATTCGCTACCGTTCGCCTCCCTGAGTGCAACCTCGGATTTTAGTGAATTAGCGGCGGCCTGGCGAAGTGTGGTCGAAGGTGTCACTAGCGCATTTTCGCTGCTTAGTGAATTTGCCCCATAGCCTGAAACTTGTTAACACATCTCCAGTCTAGTCTTCTTGCCCAAAATATAAACAGAATTCACATTTGGCTTTTTCCATTTCCAGTGCATCACACCTGACCCACCAAGAGAAAGAAATAAGAAATGGACGAGAGCAGCTTTATTTAAGCTAAAGTCCTCTTTGTCATTCATAGGCCGTAACAGAATTCTGCCACATTAGAAAGAGGACTATTGCTCTTGGCTTAATCGCAGAAGAAAGCCCTGGATAGTTCCAATTTCACACTATCGAAACATATCATTTTTGCTGATTTTAGCAGCGGCCTGAAGAAATATGGATCTCGGTACTGAGTTGCCGGGTACTGCTGCAGGTAATTTACTGTGCTGATCCAATTTAAGAATCAGAGGGGACTGGCAAATCGCTGCATTAAAGAAAAGGCGAATGAGGTCCTTTTTTCTTTACTGTCAGCAGGCTGTTATTATTATGTTTATTAGATTTCACTGAATGGGCCTCAGATTTTCTCAAATATGCGGGAGAGCGAGATTTCCCCTTGGAGCATTGTATTAGCATTTCTACGCCTCAGCCACTGAGCAGAAAAAAATACAATTAATGTTTCAATTTATTACAGCGGTTTGCAGCGATCGTAGCCATGGCCGGGGAAATGCGCGCCAATCCTTTGTTCATAGCGAGCCTCAATTCTTGCAGAGCAAACAATCCTGAGCTGTGAGACATCTATGATTTATAGGTATGCTTCCTGGCAGCCAGGAGAAGTCACAGAGCATTATTTAGCAGGCTGCAGTAGTGCTGGCCAGTGCAATATTTCTGTTTGTGTCAGGAAGATAAAGTGTGCCTTTATGACTTAATCTACACACAGATTCAATTTACAGAGGAATACATTATTACTATATAAATGACCCTGTTTATGCTGCAAAATGGGAAAGTTTATGGCAGTGAAGAAAAGCAGAACCAACAGAAGGAAAGGGATAATCACTTTGCGGGGGCAAAATATTAGAAGAATAGTGGTTAGAATTGCTTGCCAGATACCCCAGGATGGTGCTTCTGTTTGCTGAAAAGGGCATCGGCCTAGGGTAGTGCTACAGAAACAGTGTGTTGCCATCTTGTTCTGTGTCTTCTTCTCGGTTCTAGGTGTGCATGCACAGTAGCGTGAAAAAACAAACATAAGAAAAAAATCGCTTTTCACTCTACTGTGCATGAGCACTATCCTGGGCTGCAGCAAAGATATATGGAGAGAAAGAAGTTTGTTATGTGGTTCTCCTACAGAAGTTACCTGGCCCAGTTTTCAGCAGCAACAATGCAGGTTGGGGTATCAGGTAAGAGACTATCACAGGGGCATGCCTAACATTTGGCACCCTCCAGTGATTGTAAAGTTCCTTCTCCTTTAAGAAACTAAGTTATGTTGCCTACAGCCAGGGAACTGTATGTTAGGCGATACTAAGGCTCATGTATCACGGTTACAAGAGGAAGTGCTGGAGTGCGAAGGGCACAAAATTACCCCCTTATACACGGTACCTAAAATCCAGCAGCTCATGCAGGATAAGGCAGGCATTAAAGGGGGTTTACACCTTTGAGTTAACTTTAGTATGCTGTAGAGCAGGGGTCCCCAAACGTTTTTACCGTGAGCCACATTCAAAAATAAGAGTTGGGGAGCAACACAGGCATGGAAAAACTGCCAAATAAGAGCTGTAATTGGCGGTTTGGTGGCACCTATGTGGACTGGCAGACTACAGGAGACTCTGTTTGGCAGTACACCTGGTTTTTAAGCAGCCAAAACTTGCCTCCAAGCCAGGAATTCAAAAATAAGCTCCTGCTTGGAGGTCACTGGGAGCAACATCCAAGGGGTTGGTGAGCAACATGTTGCTTACGAACTACCTGTTGGGGATCACTGATGTAGCGTGATATTGGGAGACAATTTGTAACTGGTTTACATGTTTTTATTATTTGTGGTTTTTGAGTTATTTAGCTTTTTATTCAGCAGCTCTCCAGTATGAAATTTCAACAATCTGGTTGCTATTGTCCAAATTACCCTAGCAACCATGCCTTGATTTGAATAAGAGACTGGAATATGAATAGGAGAGGCCTGGATAGAAAGAGGAGTCATAAAAAGTAGCAAAAACAAGAACAAAAAACAAAATTGTAGCCTTACAATGACCCCCATTTGAAAAAAAGATGAAATAATAAGTCAAAAACTATACATAGTAATAATGGAGACCAATTGGAAAGTTGCTTATCACCTAGTGCTCCACAACTTGAACATTCTATATAAATAAAAGCTAAGCAATCAGCCCTCTTTAGGGTCTGGCCACAAGGACAGATTAGTCGCCAGGCAACAAATCTCCTCTTCTTCGCGTCAACTAATCTCCCCAATCTGCATTCCGCTGACTAAAATGAAAATCGCCTGGGGGCAGGCACATGGAGCTATGCGTTTTTCAAAGTTGCCCGTAATTGCCTCACTAGTAAACCTCGGAAAACAAAGTGCTCTGTGTGCCTACCCCCAGGCGATTTACATTGTAGCCGTCAGACGGCAAATAAGGGAGATTAGTCATAGTTACATAGTTAAATTGGTTTGAAAAAAAGACAAAGTCCATCAAGTTCAACCCCTCCAAATGAAAACCCAGCATCCATACACACCCCTCACTACTTTTAATTAAATTCTATATACCCATACCTATACTAACTATAGAGTTTAGTATCAGAATAGCCTTTGATATTATGTCTGTCCAAAAAATCATCCAAGCCATTCTTAAAGGCATTAACTGAATCAGCATCACAACATCACCCGGCAGTGCATTCCACAACCTCACTGTCCTGACTGTGAAGAACCACCTACGTTGCTTCAAATGAAAGTTCTTTTCTTCTAGTCTAAAGGGGTGGCCTCTGGTACGGTGATCCACTTTATGGGTAAAAAGGTCCCCTGCTATTTTGTCTATAATGTCCTCTAATGTACTTGTACATGTAATCATGTCCCCTCGCAAGCCTTTTTTCCAGAGAAAACAACCCCAACCTTGACAGTCTTCCCTCATAATTTAAGTCTTCCGTCCCTCTAACCAATTTAGTTGCACATCTCTGCACTCTCTCCAGCTCATTTATATCCCTCTTAAGGACTGGAGTCCAAAACTGCACTGCATACTCCAGATGAGGCCTCACCAAGGACCTATAAAGAGGCATAATTATGTTTTCATCCCTTGAGTTAATGCCCTTTTTTATGCAAGACAGAACTTTATTTGCTTTAGTAGCCACAGAATGACACTGCCCAGAATTAGACAACTTGTTATCTACAAAGACCCCCTAGATCCTTCTCATTTAAGGAAACTCCCAACACACTGCCATTTAGTGTATAACTTGCATTTATGTTATTTTTGCCAAAGTGCATAACCTTGCATTTATCAACATTGAACCTCATTTTCCACTTTGCTGCCCAGTTTTCTAACAAAGTGGCAGCATCCTGCATGGAACCTATAGTTCTGCAAGTCGCAGCGAAGAAAAGGTGATTTGTCGGCTGGCGACTAATAACCCCCGAATCTCCCCGCCAGACCCTTATGCAGTGCTGCTAAACTCTCTGTGTGTATTTTGATTGCTGGCAGTTTCAGGCTGAAAAGGAACCCAAGTTAAGAGAAAATAAGGAGCTTGAAAAAAAAAAATGAAGACCAGTTACTTGTACAACTAGGGCATATTGAAAGATAATTTAAAGGTGTACTTACCCTTTGTGGTCCTACATGAATCCTCCCCTTTTACAAAATAATTAATGCAGCACTAACATTTGGTTTCTTTTAAAAACCCCTGACAGCATGCCTTTAACTGAACTACCATCAGCAAGTAATGAGATCTTTAATAACATAAGGCATCATCCAATCATGGCAATATACAAGCAGGATATAAATTCAAACACGTGTACTGCATTTACCTTTCCCACAAGGTCTGTGCACTTCTCAGTGTCTCCCAACACACAAATATCCTAAACTGTGTTCTCGCGCTTACCTGACTTTTGTGATAAAGGCTGACAAGCCAAATCGACATTAATAACGGTCTATCTCTGGGGGCAGATGTGTAGGGAGAATATGTTCTTTAGAAACAAGCAGTCTATGTATGATACGCATTTCCAGAGAATACAGCAGAGACATATTTGAGGAGTCGGACTTTTATTGAAACAGAAGGCTGGAATTTTACAAGCACTGTGTAAATAATTATTCTATTCTATGTACATCTCAGTACCAGAGGTTCAGTACAAAGGTTGAACCTAAATAATTTTATATTTTAATAAAAAATAAACTTAACTACAACCAATACCATTCCTACCACTTTTGTTGCTGAAATGGTAAAAAACAGGCGAAAAATTTCATCCAGTTGAGAGAGTGGTGTTCCCAGATTAAGTCAATATTGTTAATGTTGTGCGTGTTTATGTTGTTGTTGTTGTTGCATACAGTATAAAAACCCCAACCACTTTACAGTGTGTCTTGAAAGTTTAGCATCCTCAAAAGTAACGACTGCAATGGAGCACATCAAGGATAGGGGGAGGTTAAGAAACATTAAGAAGTGATATATAAAAAGGCATAATAGGAGTTTATCATGATTTCTATGGAATCACTTGGGTATGAATGTGGCAGAAATACCAGCTGCTAATGCTTGTTTATACATACACATCACTGAACAAAATATAAGTTACGCCATTGTTGGTGCGAGCCTGCTTATAAATGCAATGCTGCTAAGGCACAACCTTCTCACAAAGTCCGGACACGCTGGCTTCATTACAAGATGCTCCAGGATAATTCGCAGCTCAGAAAACAATGTTCTGTAACCACAAGAGAATTGTTTGACAATTAGTAAAAATGTTTTTCTGCACAACTTGCATTACACTTCTAAGAATACAGACCTGCTAAAAATGACAGCGGCTCTTTGAATTCGAATTCTAGTTTTAGTAGGGAAGCACCGAATCCACTATTTTGGATTCGGAGGAACCCCTGAATCATTTGCGAAAGATTCGGCGGAATACCAAACTGAATCCTAATTTGCATATGCAAACTAGAGGTGAGAAGGAGAAAACATTTTTAACTTTTGTTTTATGACAAATTAGTATTTGGATTCAGTTGGGTTGAGCAGAAGGATTCGGCTGAATCCGAATCCTACTATAAAGGGCCGAATCCCTAACAGAATCCTGGATTCGGTGCATCCCTAAGTTTTAGCAACATATCTGTATAGAGAAACACACCAAATTCTCAGGAAGCCACCCACAACATACTTACCGACAATATGGATTCCTTCTGGAGGAATAACGGAGAGTTAGAAATCTGTAGTAAATGAAGGGCTGTAGTAAGCTCCCTTGGCCACTGAAAATGGAGACATTAAGTTAGCTTACTGAGAATAACAGAGTGTAAACATAGTATCAGGCATGGTCAGAAAAGGTTCATAGATGTGCTATCAGGTAGAACAATAAGAACTGAAAGCTATAAGGAAAAAAAAAAAAGTAACACCCAAGTACACCAGGAGACATTATATTCCCCTAGAATATGCAAAACTAGTCAGGAGAACTTAGAGAGCATAGTGGTCCTTTAAATGGCCAATACCAAAATTTAAAACCATATACAGGTATGGGATCAGTTATCCGGAAACCACTTATCCAGAAATCTCCAAATTACAGAAAGGCCGTCTCCTATAGACTTCATTTTATCCGAATGATTTCCTTTTTCTCTGTAATAATAAAACATTACCTTGTACTTGTTCCCAACTGAGATATAATTAGTCCTTATTGGAGACAAAACCAGCCTATTGGCTTTATTTAATGTTTACATGATTTTCTAGTATACTTAAGGTATAAAGACCCAAATTACGGAAATATCCATTATTCAGTAAGCTCAAGGTCCCGAGCATTCTGGATAACAGGTTCCATACCTGTATATATTTTTTTAAATCATAATTATTTCCATGTATGGGCCACAGCACTGTACAATAAGATTTCAAGTGTAAAGTCCTTACCTAAGCAGCATGAAAACAGTAGCGGGCATTAAGAATATCTCATTGCAAGCAGTAAATTTTAGAATATTTTGCTGGTTTGCATTTAGTTTGTCAAGAAAAGACCTGATAAAGGGCATGCTGTTTGGTCCTTTAGCCTGAAATAAGAAAGTTAGAAGAAAGTCAGTATGCCATCTTATAAGATGCAAAAGCTACGCTAGCTGTAAAGCATATGGTTATGGTCAGTATTTGTAATATAATACACAAGAACCATGATGAACTTCTAAAATATATTTATTATCAAGTGTGCTTAGTGATCAACATTGACCAAATCCACTAACCAGAATTGTTAAAATGGCAACAGTCCACAGTGAATGGATCTTTGCTGTAAGATCTTGATCACTGTGGACTGATCTAAATCTGCCCCTCAGTATGGGATTTGCCTACGTATTTCTTCCCCACACATTATTTTGTGGAGTCCCTTTTTGCATCAATATCAATATATGTACACAGTTCTTCCAAGGAGATATGCTCAGGTTAGTTAGATGGACGACACCTGAGCAGATCGAATAGTGCTACAGATTATCAATGGGACTAGTATTAGGCATTTGACTGAGCATTGTAGGAAATTGACAATTTATTTTATTCTTGAGTAACGGTGGCCATAGATGCAGGGATAATATCATACGAAACAAACTTTCATCCGATATTCTGTGAGTGTGTATGGTGGGAGATGACCGTTATCGGCAGAAGATTTGAATATCGCTAAGCTTGTCGATTGGGCTGGCTGTATAATTTTGATAGGGCGGCTTTGAAGGCACCAGAAAATTGGCCACTGGAAAGTGCTGATTCACCAGATATAGGTACAACTCAATTGTTTCTACCTGTATATCGGACGATTCAGCTCTACACGTGTGTGTTGAAACTATCTTTCCTGGAAAGATCGTAATTGTAACATTTATGGCCACCTTTACTCTGGCCTCGTGCTTGGGATCATTGTCCTGCAGAAATATACAAATTTGCCAGATATTCAGTTTTTAGCTGCCTGAAAAGCATTTTCTTGCTCTTTCCTCTGTGCCTTCCTCTCTTCAGAGTTAGCAGCTGATTGGACCCTGTTTGAGGCTCTCCCAACTTATATCTGCCCAACTGACATGTTACAATTATGAAAAGATCTTTCCAGGAAAAATCGTTTGTTTCAACACACGTGTAGAGCTGAATCGTCGGCTATATAGGTAGAAACAATAGAATTCTACCTGCATCCGATGATTCAGCACTAACAATGGCCGATGTTGGGATACCTTCAAAATTTTCTGGCCATCCCAATCGACGTGCCGACCGATATCCAAGTCTTCTACCGATATAGGTCAGCTCATTTACCACCGCACCGTATATCATACAAAAAATTATTTTGTGCGATATTATCGGTGTGTCTATGGCCACCCTAATGAAATCCTGTTAGGGCAAGGACTGCATCTGTTTGCTAATGCGGTCCTCATCCTGATGACTTGCATTTACCATTATTGTGATTGAGGCTCACATCTGGGAAAAATCTCTTTTTTTGTTGACCCTGCCGAATGAACAGATCGTTGGCCAGATTAAATGTGGCCATAGATAAACTGATAATATCATACAAAAAAAATTCCTACTATATACAGTGTGTGTATGGTGGGAGACGAGCGGACCATTATCGGCAGAAGACTTAGATATTGGTCGGCTCGCTGATAATGCTGGCCGGAAAGTATTGATCAATCGCCTTTGAAGGCAATTAAACATCGGCCATTGTTAGAGCTGAATTGTCAGATACAGGCAGAATTCTATTATATTTACCTGTATATCTGATGATTCAGCTGTAGATGTGTGTATTGAAAAGAACTACTGTATCTTTCCAGGAAAGATCTTAATTGTTACATCTTTGGCCACCTTAACACTGGTTTGTCTCAAGTGAAAAAAAAGTGGCTCATTTTTATACAGTTGAGAATTTGCGGCACTATTTGATAATTCACATGTAAGCAGCAGCTGACCAACCCAAACAACCTGGTGCAAATCTACTTGGAACAATGAGCCAAACCCCAACACGACTAAAAGCTGCCGTTGCTGAAAAATATGTCTAAACATTATACTAGAAAACTAACTCAACTTTGTATTCCAGCTACAAAATCCTGGCTTTACTCTGGAAGATACTTACATCTAAAACCTTCTTTGTGTATGTTGATGCATGAAGCAAGGAAAAGAGCAAGACTGGGAAAATACTCACTGGAGAAAAAAACTGATTAAGGAAAATAACTGGTAATAATAATAATTAGCTCAAAGGAAACCTTTACGTAAAGTGCATGTCAAACATATTTTGCCTTCACAGATTGATTTAGAACATTTGACACACAGTTAGAATAAAAGTTACATTTATTTAGCTACTTGTGTAAGTAAAAAAATAGGAAACAACTACAGGTATGGATCTGTTATCTGAAAACCTATTATTCAGAAAGGTTACAATTAGGTTAATGCGGTCTCCCATAAACTCTATGTTATACAAATTTTTTATCGATTATTTCCTTTTTCTTAATAATAATAATAATAATAATACTACATTAGGTTGTACTTGATATGAACTAATATAATTAATCCTTATTGGAAGCAAAACCAGCCTATTGGGTTTATTTAATGTTCACATGATTTTCTAGTAGACTTAAGGTATAAAGATACAAATTATGGAAAGATCCAGAAATCACACAGTATATAGTATCTTTTACTGGAAAAAAGTTATCCAGAGAGCTTCAAATTATGGGAAGGCCATCTCACAAAAAAGCCTATTTTGAGCAAAAAAAAATATTTATTTTTCTCTGTAATGATAAAACAATAGCTTGTACTTGATAGAAACTGATCTGCATGAATCCATAATAAGTTTATTTAATATATAAATTATTTTAGCAGAGTTAAAGTATGGTGATCCAAATTACGCCAAGATCCCTTAAAGGGGTTGTTCACCTCTAAATTTAATTTTAGCATAATGTAGAGAGTGGTATTCTATGACTATTTGCAATTGGTTTTAATTTTTTAATTAAATTGCAGGTAAAGTTGTTGTACTGTGTTAGCCAGTAAAATGTTACAGGGCCCTTTTGAAATAAAAAATAACAAAGTGGTATAAGGGTGATACCTTTATTAGCTAAATCAAAAAAATCATAGCAAGCTTTCAGAGCTTGAAAAAGGAACTAAAATGTTCTGAAAGCTTGTTATGATTATCTTAGTTAGCCAATAAAGGTATCACCTTTATACCACTTTATTTTTTATTTCAAAAGGGTTGCCCTGTAACATTTTTTATTTAATGTGGTTTTTAGAGTGTTTAGCTTTTTATTCAGCAGCTTTCTAGTTTACAATTTCAGCAATCTGGTCGCTAGGGTCCAAATTTCATAGCATTTATTTATATGGGGTCAGTGACCCCCATTTAAAAGCTGGAAAGAGTCCAAAGAAAGCAAGAACATAATTCAAAAACCATAAAAAAGAAAAAATGTAGGCCAGTTGAAAGGTTGCTTAGAATTGACCATTCTATAACATACTAAAAGTTAAATTAAAGGTGAACCACCCCTTTAACCCAGGTCTCAAGCATTTCTGATAATAGAGCTTATGCCTGTATTTGCAAATGTTAATGTACAGTTACATGGGTTCCAAATTACTACTATTCTTTCTCTATGTTTAAAGTTGGTGAAATTTAGTGTAACTCTGCATTAAAGGAATTGTTCAGTGTAAAAATAAAAACTGGGTAAATAGGCTAGGCAAAATAAAAAATCTTTCTCATATAGTTAGCCAAAAATGCAATGTATAAAGGCTGGAGTGATTTGATGTATAATATGTCAGTCAAAACACTACTTCCTGCTTTTCAGCTCTCTTGGTTTACACTGACTGGTTACCCTGGCTACCAGACAGTAACCAATCAGAGACTTGAGGGGGGGCCACATGGGTCATATCTGTTGCTTTTGAATCTGAGCTGAATGCTGAGGATCAATTACAAACTCACTGAACAGAAATGTACCATGTGGCCCCCCTTCAAGTCGCTGACTAACTCAGAGTTTTAGAGTTGAAAAGCAGGAAGTTGGATTCTGGCTGTTTTATTAGACATGTGTTCACTCCAGCCTTTATACATTACATTTTTGGCTAACAAACTATATTAGAAACATCTTTTATTTTGCACAGCCCATTTATTTACCCAGTTTTTGTTTTCACACTGAACTATTCCTTTAACATTTGCAAATATACCACTTATTAACACATTGGTCCCTGCAGTAGTAGTTTACTACTTTTCACTTAGTAAAGTAATTAAATAATCAATTGCAAGAATATAATGGGGTAAGTAGACGTAATGTATGAGAATTTACAGACAGCCAAATAAGATAATGGCTGCAAGATGTGTTTGAAGGCAAAACATAAAAACTGTGGTACTTACAAAGCAACAAATGGCACATCATATCACTTCTGGTTTTAGATGAAGTATTTTGTAAACTGTGGTAATTAGGTACTACTACTACTACTACTACTACTGCTACTGCTACTACTACTACTACTACTACGACTACGTTCTGGTCCCCTGAAAAACGTAAAATGGGGGGTCTATATTATCTACATCACACATAAGGGTAATTTTAAGATAGCTTCCTTATTAAACCACAGAAAAATAGATCATGGCAGCCGTCTTTTTTTTAAAGGGGTTGTTCGCCTTTAAATTAACCTTTAATTTTTTTTTTTGACAATTTGCAATTGGTTTTCATTTAGTATTATTTGTGGTTTTTCAGTTATTTAGCTTTTTATTCAGCAGCTCTCCAGTTTGTAATATGAGCAATCTGGTTGCTAGGGTACAGATTACCCTAAAAACCATGCATTGATTTGAATCAGAGACTGGTATATAAATAGGAGAGGCCTGACTAGAAAGACGAGTAATAAAAAGTAGCAATAACAAATCTGTAGACTTACAAGGCATTTGTTTTTAGATGGGGTCAATGACCCCCATTTTAAATCTGGAAAAAGTTAGAAGAAGGCAAATAACTTAAAAACTATTAAGAAGAAAACGAACAGCAATTGAAAGTTGCTTAGAATCCACCATTCTGTAACATACTAAAATTTAATCAGATGAACCAACCCGTTCAGGAAAATAAAATCTGAGCAGTTTTTAAAATAATCTGAGGCCAGAGAACGTGCAACGGCAAAAGATGTAAAAAAGTTTTAACCACTTTTTGGTTTATTGTTTTCGAAAAAATCGGTTTTACTGTATTCATGCACCCACAGACTGGGGTGAACTGTAGGGATGCACTGAACCCAATATTTTGGATTCTGCCGAACCCTTCATGAAAGATTCAGCCGTATACCGAACCAAATTCTAATTTGCATATGCTAATTAGGGGTGGTCAGGGGAAAACATTTTTACTTCCTTGTTTTGTGACAAAAAGTCACGCTATTTCCTTCCCCTGTCCCTAATTTGCATATGCAAACTCGAACCGAATCCCGAACTGAATCCTGGATTCGGTGCATTATATACCCATTTCTGTTTTACTACTGCCACATAATAAGTTACTGTACAATTGACTAGAATAAAGATGATTTTACAGATCTGTAAAGGATACTTGTAACGGGATAGGAATTGACAAAGATGAGTGAATACAGGAGGTAATGGCAACTATCCTCTAGCAGAGCTTGAGCCAGGAATGCCCTGCTTAGTTGGAAATGTGGTAATCTCTGATGCAGACGAAGAGCACTAGTGAGAGCATTTGCCAACAAGGCACGTTGATAGAAGCTAGCGGCTTCATTTAAGCTGGAAATTAAAAATAAAGAAGACATTAGCTGAGAAAATAACAATAGTTCCTACAGCACCTGCATTACAATGCTAAAGCAAAAAATCTGGATCACAGTTAAAGGAGAAATCAACCTTTGGGGGAAAAAAAACCCTACCCCAGATAGCCCTCCCTACCTCCTCCCCCAGGCCAAGTACCCCTCACCCCACGGGGAAATGCCCCATACTTACCCCTCGGTGCAAATTTTTCCAGCGAAGTTCCACGTGTCCATCTTCCGGCTCCTCTGTAAGCTGACTGAGAGATCGGTAGATCTGTGCATGCGCAGTTGGAGCAGTTTGCTGGTTTGCGACAACTGCGCATGTGCGGAATTACACGGAAATGGACGATCTCTCAGTCAGCTTACCGAGGAGCCGGAAGATGGACGCGCGTAACTTTGCTGGAGGAATTTGTGACGAGGGGGAAGGTAGTTAGCCTGGGGGGGGGGGCTATCTGGTATGGGGGTAGGGTTTTTTTCCCCCAGAGGTTAATTTCTCCTTTAAGCAAAATATACATCTAAAAGTAATTTTACAACTGGCACCTATAGAATGTGTGTACAAAAGTCCAACATTTTGTTCCTCATTAGGACCTTTCTCACAGCTCCTTGATGTATATTGTGTTTGACTGTTCGGCCAGCTTTTTTGCTTTGTGTGCGGTAAAGAAAGTTTTGTTTCT
Organism: Xenopus petersii; assembly: GCA_038501925.1. NCBI lineage: Eukaryota > Metazoa > Chordata > Amphibia > Anura > Pipidae > Xenopus > Xenopus petersii. The sequence continues at coordinate 39,203,336 of CM076672.1, read as the reverse complement.
ATATGCAGCACAAACATAGAATAAGCCATCAAGTAATCCTTCAAAGCACGCAGGTACTTGGCAAACAGTTATATACCAGTAACTAGTTCTTAAAAGATCTGAACAAAAGTTTCAATAAAAAAACTTCAACACCCCTATTTCATCACACATGCCTAAGGAGAAATCATCAATAAATCCAAGTTAAGAATGGCATGAGATTGTGGTTTTTTAATACTGAAACCGTATTTAACCAATTAAGCGAGTTATTTATTAAAGGGGTGGTTCACCTTCAAGTTAAATTTTAGTATGTTATAGAATGGTCAATTTTATGGCAACAAATGTATCATTATTGCTACCTTTTATTACTCATCTTTCTAATCAAGTCCTCTCCTATTCCAGTCTCTTATTTAAACCAATGCATGGTTGCTAGGGAAATTTGAACTCTAGCAACCCTATTGCTCATATTACAAACTGGAGAGCTGCTGAATAAAAAGCTAAAATAACCAATTGTAAATTGTCTCACAATATCACGCTCTGCATCATCTACACGCTCTACATCATACTAAAAGTTAATTCAAAGGTGAACAACCCCTTTAAGGACCAAGTTGTGTTTTCCATGAAAATTTGAGTTTCTGGGTTGATTTTTTTGGATCAAAAAAAAAAAAAATCACATTTTGGGTTTAAAAAAACCCATAATTTTTTAAGATTTATTATACAGCGACCCTGGAAATAGCTTGAATCTGAAAATACACCAGTCTAGGTCATGAGGAGTCCCTTGAACCATTTAAAAATTGTTAATAGCCTGTATGATGATCCAGTTTTTTTTTTTTGGAGGGTTTTGCCTGAAAACTCGATCAATTTGAGCGATGCATGTTTTTTCGCAGATTTTCCGAGATTTTTCTTAAACTAGAAACCATTCAAGTTGTGAGTTCATTAGAGGTATACAAAAACCCTAAAATTCAATCTTTGATAAATAACCCATTAAGTGTTGGGGTACCGAGCCACTTGCAGTAAACACGAGGTGCAGCCTATATGAAAGTGAAACCCAGAACTGTAAAAATGATGGTTATGTACTTTTCTAGCAGCGCTGAAGATTCTGGTTACCTAAAGGGTTATTAAAAATAATTAGGGATGCATCGAATCCAGGATTCGGCCTTTTTCAGCAGGATTCAGCCAAATTCTTCTGCCAGGCTGAAACAAATCCGAATTTGCATATGCAAATTATGGACGGGAAGGGAAATCGCGTGACTTTTTGTCACAAAGCGAGGAAGTAAAAAATGTTTTCCCTACCCACCCCTAACTTGCATATGCAAATTAGGATATGGTTCGGTATTGGTCTTAATCTTTCGCGAAGGATTTGGGGATCGGCCGAATCCAAAATAGTGGATTTGTGCATCCCTAAAAATAATAACAAAAATCTCTGTTCACTATGAGACAATTTATGGAAATTACCTGCCAAAGATGTTAATTAAAAAGTACTTTACTAGGCTGTAATAAATTAGGTTAGCATTAGGCCTATGGAAGAATTCATTCAAAATTCTAAATCATAATATATGATCAAGAACAATACCCCAAGGAACACAATGTAATGGTTACAAATGATTTTTGCTTGTACAATATACAATTAAAGAAAACACATTAGATCTGCTCTACTTATCACATGAACATTCAGAACAAAAGCCCAATAAACAAAGGGACATACAGAGAGAATAGTAAAACTAAAAGTTTACAATCTAACTCTAATGTCTAATCCCTCCTTGACATGCCCCATTAAACTTGGGGGGGGGGGGTGTCTACCAATCTGGACTGTCATCTGATGCCCTCACTGATGGAGAAGGCATAACCTACACACTGACCAACTGTATAAAATCGGCTTTGACACCATATTTACTCAAAGGGATGGCACTCGGATAGATTCATTTTTTTTCAAGTTGAAAGAACTCGGGCAACATCAGAAAAAGAATCGATCCGAGTGCCATCCCGCTGGCGATTTACATTTTAGGCAGGGGAGGCAGCTCGGTGAGATTAGTCGCCCCGAAGAAGAGGAGATTTGTTGCCGGGTGACTAATCTCCCCAAATCTGCCTGTGTGCCCTGACCCTAAGGCTAATGACACACAGGAAGTAAGTACTGAATCAATGCAGTACTAAAGTATATTTTCAAGGGCAAATCAACCCCAATATAAAAATTACACAAACAACATACTTTTGTATGTTTTTCTATGGTTTTTAAGTTATTTGTATGTGTATTGCTATCGAAAGCAGTGTTTGTCCCTTTCTATTCTCTGCCCTGGTGGCTCAGACTGATGATACAATGTAAAACAAGGCAGCTGATTTGAACGAAGACTTTTGCAACAATGTTTAAAAAGTAACAAACCAGTTACAAATGCTGCTTTCAATTGCAATTGTTTTTACAAATATCTTTAAAAGCACTGGACATTTTCAATAAATGTATAATGGAAAGTTGCTTAGAATTATGTTTGCTTTTTATTTTGGGAATTACTTGCCCTTTAGTTATTTGCCTTCCTATTCTGCCTGTCTCTCCAAGGTGAAACTATCAGATATTGGAACGCCTTTCTAATTTGTAAGAAAATCATAATGTCTCAGCATAAGGTGCCTGTTAGAGTTAACTAACTGCAAAATACTTACCCTAAAATAGGTAGAATAAATAAAGCTGAACAGTATACTGTAAACCACCGGGAAAGCCACATTGCAGTATCGAGCTTATTTGCCATCAGAAATTGCTGGAAAAAATACACGTGTTTAGAATAAATCCTCATCTTCACTCATCAAAAGTAAATAATTAGGGCAAAAATAATGAAGTTTGTATTAGGTCTCCCACCCTTAAGTACAATTCCAAATACATTATATACGATATATTGTAGGATCACCATTCAACTGCCTCACCTCAGGCCAAGAGGACAGAGCAGTGCAGGCAGCTTAAAGGAAAACTAAGCCTTATAAACACATATAGCTATTAATGCCATATTTTACATACTAAACCTAATACACCAACCTAGAGTTTCTGTAGTAATCAAGTTTCAAAAGTAATCATCTAGGCTTTCAAAGTTGTGCACAGGAGTCCCCATACCGGATTTTGTAAGGCTATCTTTTTAGTGTGACACTGCACATGCTTAGCGTGCATGTAGTTAGGACCCAAATTAATTACAAATCAGAATTGTACAGTGACTTTTATGTCCATATATACATGCAGCCCAGAGCATGTGCCATGAATTAGAAAAGGGAGATTGGAAGCTACTGGGGGCATTCTCAAAGTCATAGATCTTCCTGATAGAGATCAGATTGGGCTGGTACAGAACCCCAAAACATAATGTACAGCATTTCTAGCCTACATTGTTATGCTTGTTTAAGCATGGTCACAGGTGTGGGGGAATGATTTCAGATATTCACAAAGTGTGCACGTCATGTAAACCTCTGAGTCTGCCTCTTATGACCAGGCATATTATTATTGTTATTATTTCACAATATAAATAATACAGTAATTTAACACAGACATAGACTAAGTAAGGGGAAGAATTAATTTTGATAATTTTCTCTTCTATTTGCCTAATGTAAATATGTATCTAGTATAGGTAAATCTAAAACTAGTGATGCACCGAAGCCAGGATTCGGTTCTGGATTCAGCCTTTTTCAGCAGGATTTGGCCGAATCCTTCTGCCCAGTCGAACCGAATGCTAATTTGCATGTGCAAATTAGGGGCGGGGAGGGAAATTGCATGACTTTTTGTCAGAAAACAAGGAAGTAACAAATGCAATTAACCTATTCAAATTAGGGTTCAGATTCGGTTCGGTATTAGGCCGAATCTTTTGTAAAGGATTCAGGGGTTTGGCTGAATCCAAAATAGTGGATTCGGTGCATCCCTATCTAAAACAACTGGACTTGCTGAGTAATCATTGAACCAGTTGTTTTAGATTTACCTATACTAGATACACCATGACCTGGATGAATGAAAATCTTCATAGTCATAAATATGTGAAGGCACATTTTGTCTCTTGAAATCTTTCTCTTACTGCCATTAAAATGATTTTGCTGTAAGTCTTGTGCAATGTTTGCTCTAAATATAAGCTGCCGAGTAAGCCCAACCAGACACAGCTTATTGGACAGCAAATTGAGCTTTGACAGTGAATGGAGCTTGCACAATATCTACTTGAAAAAACACTAAGCTATTTATGGGGCAAGCTAGAAACTGCTGTTGCGCAAGGACCCCGTCAGACCGACCTGATTTATGATTTGATGGCACAGGGACCAAACAACTGATCAACCTGAATCAAAGGGTGGCCAGATATGTCACCGAAATGACTGGATCATTGTGTGAATGCCCAAATTAAACGGTCTGTCCGCAGTCCTTTAGTAGCAGAATTCCCACATAACACCAGCAGTTGGTGTCCCCTACAGATAAAAGCTAAGGAACTGCAAACACAGCCCATGCATTTTCTCATATCTTGCACAGACAGCTATCACCCATGTTTCTATTTGATGCACAATTTAATATTCTTGTGCATTTTTTTTTTAAAAAACTGAAAGTGATCCCAGAGACACACTAGTCTTGTAAAACATTTTAGTAACAAAAAATATCCATCCATACAGCCAGACTTCCCATTTTGTACGTACACTTTGTAGAATGCGTTGTTAGAGAGTGAGTGTAACTCTACTTACCACTGCTCCTACCTGTGGAGGCCCACTTGACGTTGTGTCTGCCATGTTCCCGAAGACCTATTGGCCAAGAAAGGGAAGTTTATTACTGGTATACATACGGTTAAAACATTAGTAGTGAAATACAAGGAATACAAGTGATGACAATGACTGTATGATAATTGAAAAGTTGAACATTTCTGATTACTGCTGCCCTTGAGAAACAAGCTTAGGCTCAGTGCTGCGTGAAATGCTGCCAGTCCATGAATAATATATAAAGGTAATATCTGCAATAGACAACACTTCATCCAGCAGAGACATCAAATAAAATAGCCAGCCAAAACTCCTCAGACACAGTGTTAAGACAACTTTAAATGTGATGCAGAACAGCATATGGTTATTATATTCCTTCATTTACAACATTACTGTTCTGAAACTAATGTTTTAGTCCCATATCCCCATCCACAAATGTGGCACAAGCTGCTTCTTGGACTCAGGCTGTGTATACAACCTCTACTGGCATTTCCAATTGTGTTTCAGCAGGGTAAATGTATACTGAATTTCAAAAAAAAGAAAATAAGAACAACAAAAACACAATAATACACGAGGCAATGCCTGGTCATGCACAGTTATCCCACCAATAATGAAAATAAAACAGCAGTCTTAAGATCAAGGAGTCCTTCCAAAGGTAACTAGGTTGCAGCCTCCTCAGAATTAGGCCAATTTTCAATCTTTTAAAAAAATATCAATAAAAGAGGGTCGCAGGGCCATAGTGTATCATCCCCCATATACTTCTAGATAAAATTGCACTTGGAAAGCTCACAGGGTTTAAAAGGCAAACCATTCCATGTCACAGTAGCAGATCTCCCAATGCACAGATAGTGTAGTACAGTGATGTCCAACTTCTGTGGAACTGAAAGACGGAATTTTTCCAGCCTACAGGGTGGAGGGTCGATAATGGCAGCCAGTGTTGACCGCTCCCTGTTTTTAAACCACGCCCACTTTAAACCACACCCATGTTACCACATGCATACCAAAAAACTGTGCAGGGATATCACTTATCACTCATATGTGAAAAAAGTTAAGTCATATTAAGACATAACCTTAAATCCATATGCCTCCTTCCCCCCTGTTGATAACACAGCAACCCCACCCCCAGCACATGATTAAACACCCAGGCTTATGTTCCACAGCTAGAGCAGGGCACACACAGGAAACTGATTAGGGCCCACCGAAGGAGAATAGGGCAGGCAAAGTATGTCACACTCAGGGAGCATGGGGCAGGCAGAGTAGGGTCCACCCAAGGAGAATGGGGCAGGCAGAGTATGGCACACACAGGGAGCATAGAGAGGGCAGAGTATGTTACACACAGGGAGCATAGAGAGGGCAGAGTATGTTACACACAGGGAGCATAGGACAGGCAGAACAGAGCAGGAGACAGGGAAACCTATAAGGACCACTCTAAGGGTGGTGGCAGACAGGGAGATTAGTTGACCATCAACAAATCTTTGATTCTGCAGTGACTATTCTCCCCCAAATGCCTTCCCAAAAGCAAGAATACGAATCATCGGCGGGATGGCACATGAGTCGCTTCGGATTTCCGAAGTGTAGTATATAATCTGTGTAGGTAAGATATATCAGCAGATAAAGTCTCTGCTAGCGGTATGCCAACCAATTACCAATGCTCATCATTGGAGCCCCTAGAGACCTGCACCCAACCCGTTTACCCTAAACCCAACCCATACCACCTTTCCTAATCCCATGTCTTTCCAAACGACCCGCTCCTGTGGTAAACAAGAAGTGACGCCATACAAACCAAACGTGATGCTATGCCAATTTCATCTTGGAACATATTGTGTAAAGCCTTCTAACTTTGTGCATATTGTAGGATATGGGTGTCAAAAGGGCCCAATATTGTGTGTATTTTACCAGCATTAGGCTGGTGAAGTATAAACTCCAGGGAAAAGTCTGTGTGGCTGCAGCAAGTAATGCTGTTTAATTCTATTCTGGCTTTGGAAAAGCTGGTTAGTGGGTCCCTGGAGTGAATGGAAGAGAGCAGGGTGGGCTTCCATTCCTTGATTCAGTAAGGGTTTTCAGCTGCCAACCTAGAGGCAGTTAACTAATTAAGCTACAGGTGAGCTGTAGTTAAAAGGATGTATGGAGCAACACCTCAAGGCTTCTTCCCCTGGATATCTCCTGGAGCTGGAGGAGGGTGAGGGGCCATCTGAAGACCTTCTTGAGTGAAGGAAGGTGCCTGTGTGTAGCTAGGAAGGATAGTGATTCCCTGCTGACCTATGTCTGAGAGAGAGCCCTAAAGGACTGAAGAGGAAAAAAGAAAACCCTCACAGTAGACAAGTGTGTCTTGAGTGTGCCCAGAGAGGATTCTGGGACTTGTGGTCCACCAAAAGCCAGTGACGGCTAAGGAAACTGTGAGTTACAGTTAACACCAGTGAGGGTGTGCATTGGGACCGTTAATGCTTATGTGAAGTGAATGTTATCCCCAATGTGAAGCCCAATGTGAAGTGTATTTAAACTTAAAGGCGGTGTCAGTCTCCATTCTCTGTGCTGAAAAGTGTGCCGGGGCCTTGGGGTTTCGCTACCTGAAGCTCAAAACATGCATTCAAAGTTCTGGAAGGCAATTTGCTACAGGGAAGATATTGCTAAGATAGTCTACCTCAGGCTGTAGAATAACTGCCGCTCAAAAGCAAGGCATGAAAATGTCAATTAGCTATTTAATATTTCAGGTCTAGGACCTGTTATCCAGAATGCTTGGGACCTGGGGTTTTCCGGAGAAGGGATCTTTCCATAATTTGGATTTTCATGGGAAAACATGTTTTTTTTTTAAAACGCATCCGTTAATAGTGCTGCTCCAGCAGAATTCTGCACTGAAATCCATTTCTCAAAAGAGCAAACAGTTTTTTTTATATTCAAATTTGAAATCTGACATGGGGCTAGACATATTGTCAATTTCCCAGCTGCCTCCAGTCATGTGACTTGTGCTCTGATAAACTTCAATCACTCTTTATTGCTGTACTGCAAGTTGATATCACCCTTCCCCCCCAACAGCCTAACAACAGAACAATGGGAAGGTAACGAGATAGCAGCTCCCTAGAAGATCTAAGAACAGCACTTAATAGTAAAAGCCAAGTCCCACTGAGACTGATTCAGTTACATCCTAGTCCTAGTTCACAAGTAGGAGAAATCACAGCCTGCCAGAAAGTAATTCCATCCTAAGGGTAAATCCACACAGGGCGTTTTGGTCGGCTGGCGACTAATCGCCTCGTTTTTGCGGCGACCAATCTCCCAATATGCCTTCCCTGAATATTCCCCCTGGCTAAAATGAAAAAACTCCGGCGCTAATCACAAGCGGCAGTTTGTTTACCGAAGTTGCCTCACAAGGAAACTTCGGGCGACTTTGGAAAACGAATCGCGCGTGTGATTAGCGACAGCATTTCTTTCTATTTTAGCCGGCGCATATTCATGGAAGGTGTTTGGGGAGATTGGTTGCCGCAAAAACGAGGCGATTAGTCGCCAGGCAACCAAAACTCCCTGTGTGGCCTGACCCTTAAGTGCAGACACAAGTCACATGACTGGGGCAGCTGGGAAACTGACAAAATGTCTAGCCCCATGTCAGATTTCAAAACTGAATATAAAAAAATCAGTTTGCGCTTTTGAGAAATGGATTTCAGTGCAGAATTCTGCTGGAGCATCACTATTAACTGATGTGTTTTGGGAAAAAAAACATGTTGTTTTGACAGTTTCCCTAAGTCTTCAACAAAATCATGTAAAAATGAAATAAACCCTATAGGCTGGCTTTGCTTCCAATAAGGATTAATTATATTTTAGTTGGAATCAAGTACAAGGTACTGTTTTTATAATTACAGAGAAAAAAGAAAATCATTTTTTAAAAATAGGGATTATTTGATTATAATGGAGTCTATGAGAGACGGCCTTTCCGTACTTTTCCGAATAACAGATCGCATACCTGTTCTAAATAGAACTACCCTAGAGCAAACAACTGGAAAAACAGATAAACCTTTAGATACACACAGTGAAGCTATAACTCTCAAGGAGTAAAGGTGGCCATACATGGGCCGATAAAAGCTGCCGACAGACCGAGTCAGCAGCTTATTGGCCCCCTGACGGGCTTCCCCGATCGAGATCTGGCCGCATCTGTTCGTTGATGCGGTCCCACGATCCGACCGCCCGTAAAGCCACCGTTAGGATCTGATCAGCCCGATATTGCCCGATATCGGGGAGAGATCCGCTCATTTGGCGACATTGCCAATCGAGCGGATCTCTCCGTGTATGGCCACCTTAAGTCAGTGCAAGGAAGAAAATGTCCATAACTCGATCAAATAATAAGATAGCCCTGCTAAACCATGAATATTGAATAAAAATAAATTATAAAAAAAATCTGTACAATTGAAAACTGGCTATATAAAACAAAATTTAAATTACATTAAAATCAGCGCATATATTACATATCATGAAATATATTTTAAATGAATCAATATTAGATGTAGGTAACTGTGCACAACACTAATTCACATAAATGTACAAGAGAGGTTAAAAAATCACAAATAATTACATATTGGATACATGTAATCGACCATTCTAAAAGAATGCATTTATACTAGAAGTCGGTTAATTCATTCAATCTGTCTTATGGATCCAATCAGCCTCTCTATTATGACCCAGAGTTGTCTGATGAACTTTGTAAGTGAATTTTTATTTATTTATAAATATATGGTGAATGGTACACACTATGGGCCTTCGTCCCTCTTTTATTGATATTTTCTTTTTTTCTAAGATGACGGACAGGAATGAATTTCACGCTTTGACAAATCTGCCCCTTAGTTTAAACTTAAACTCTTTCGAGCAAGGGAAATCAGTATTATAATGAAAATTTTGTGAGGCACACAGTGAGTGTTTTTTGAATAATTACACAGGAGCGCGGTGTAGGTGTAATGCCTGCAATATTCAGTTAAATGTTTTTAAGGATATTTCATTGCAGGTTTGCTGCTATAATCCTACTCTCTTACTTACTAAATCAAATTAAATGGTTTATATCTGAGCGTTGGAGTCAGGTCTAAACTCACAGAGCCTCATGGATTGTTGCATGCTTAATTAAGAAATTAAGGATATGATATAGAGATAAAGGACAAGGTATAATTAAAAGAACATGGTATAATTAAAAGGACAAGGTATTGTGATAAAGGCTAAAGTATAATTATAAAGAATAAGGGATAGGGATACAGGAGAAGGTATAGGGATACAGGAGAAGGTATAGGGATAAAGGAGAGGGTATAGGGATAAAGGAGGAGGTATAGGGATAAAGGAGAGGGTATAGGGATAAAGGAGGAGGTATAGGGATAAAGGAGAAGGTATAGGGATAAAGGAGAAGGTATAGGGATAAAGGAGAGGGTATAGGGATAAAGGAGAGGGTATAGGGATAAAGGAGAAGGTATAGGGATAAAGGAGGAGGTATAGGGATAAAGGAGAAGGTATAGGGATAAAGGAGAAGGTATAGGGATAAAGGAGGAGGAGAAGGTATAGGGATAAAGGAGGAGGAGAAGGTATAGGGATAAAGGAGGAGGAGAAGGTATAGGGATAAAGGAGAAGGTATGGGGATAAAGGAGGAGGTATAGGGATAGGGATAAAGAAGAAGGTATAGGGATAAAGGAGAAGGTATGGGGATAAAGGAGGAGGTATAGGGATAGGGATAAAGAAGAAGGTATAGGGATAAAGGAGATGGTATAGTGATAAATTACATTGGCACCAATGACCTCACACATTCTGTTCCTGTTCATTAGCTCCACCTCTGAAGTTACAAATTAACCAATGGCTAGAGAATGAAATAACTAACGACTAAAGCAAATGAAATCCCCTATGTCATCTACAGCCATGGTACATTTCCCAGAAGACTCCGTTATACTGTAGAACATGAAATGAGACAAGCAGAGCCGCCATCACGGTACGAGACATTCCGGTGGGTTTTAGGTGTTAAACGGGGCCCGGCTGCACTGCACTTGGTTTAAAGGGCCCCACTGTCAGTGGCAACTGTTTATGTAGGTAAAGAACATGAATGAACCCAGCTCCCGCCCTACCTTCACAATCTGACTGCAGCTCGGCTAATCCAAATAAGCGCAAACTAACCAACAGTCCGGATTTTCCTAACACAGCCGGCCGTCCCGGATCGTTACTTACACCTCCCGCAAAGCCGCTAAATGCAAGCTCCTTGCCTCCTGTCTTTCAGCAAATTCCCGACAGTCCACAAGTCTCGTCACGCGAGACTGTGGCGTCAGGACTACGCGCAAGCGCAGTGACGCATCACGTAGCCATCTTGTGGGAGTGACGAGTCGAACGCCGTAACTCGGCGTCACACAATTGGAAGTGGCAATAACCCTGTTTCCAAACTGTTTTCCATCTCCTAGTTGTTATAGAATAAAAAAATAGAAAATAAAGTATTTCCTTTCGTGCTGGTTGCCCGTTATTCCCTCTATCATCTCAGCTCCTAATATTTCCTCTATTTTAAGCTTCGTGTCAACAGTACCTTCTGCCATCAGAGCATCTTTTGGCAAACTGACTAAAAATGGAATAGTTGTTATGGAAACTACAGTCAAGTATCCCTTTAGTACCTTGCTTGAGGGCCCAAGTATTTTTGTGCAAACAAGGGGCAGAGCAAGGGTTATCAGTGGTGTAACAATCGAACTGGGACGAGTGATGAGTGTCTCTAGGGTTGCCAGCAGGCTGTTGCCACCTTTTCTGGAAAAAAATACCGGCCTTCCTATATATTTATCTTTTTTCCCTAAAACATTGGGATCAGCCTTCATTTGTACCGGTCAGGCCAGTAAAAAAATCACCAGGAGGCAACCATACCTGGCTGGTATTTTACATGCCTGGCCAGTAAAAATTATGCTTTATGCCAATGTTATTAATTGGAAAAAATGGCAAGAATATTGGTAGACCGGTTATTTTTTCCAGAACAGGTGGCTCCGCTAGTCTCATCGTGGGCAAATCTGTGAGGAAATCTGCGTGTCAAAAGAAGATGGACTGTACTTCACAGGGAGGAGGCCAGAGTGCAATCCATGTTCCCTCCCTGCACTGGCAGGGGTTTCCTTTGTTTCACGGAGGAACACACCGACTGTCAACCATGGTTACCCATAAACAGACTTTCAGCTATATTGAGTTCCGGGCCATTGCTTTATTTGAATACAAAAACAACATTTTTCACAATTTAGGGAAAGGTATGGTCTAATTTAGGAAAATATTATTGTGTACCACCAGTAATCTTTAGTTTTTATGCTTATTTTTTTCATTTGAGGCTCCCAGATAGTTTTGACTGGTTGCCTACAGTACCTGCCTCCATCAGAGTCTCTTTTCCCAATATGACCAAAAAGGAAAGGTGTTTTTGTGCAAACTATGGCCAGGTGGAATTAAAGAATTCTAGGTAAAAAGACTCCTTTAGGAAAGTTGGAAATTGAAAGTTGGCCTTGGATTTAGCTGCCAGTTGTTGTGCATTGATATGATACAGATCCTTATACTTTGGCCTTGGGGGTAACATATCTTCCTCAGGGAACATGATGTCTGTAAAGAAAAAGTTTAGTGAAATTGTTTTAACAAGGGTCTAACAGCAGCAAATTTATAGGCACCACACCCGTCAAGCAAATTCTGAGATTGCATACCTCCCAAGAGGCTTGATAAAGGACCCGGAGGGGTCTGAAACGTTGCCCCTTTGTGATGTATACTTTGGGCTTCAAATAAATCACAGTTTGGACACAATTGCAACTAACAGGTGTGCATCCGAATTTCTTTTGTCATTTACCCATTGACCCTTATGCAAGGGAAGGGTCTTCCAGATAAGCACCCTACACTTACAACAAGTGTGTTGGGATCAGGTTGAGCTCTCCATGTTCATGCATTGCATACCTCCCAAGTGGCCTGCTTTTGCTAGGACATCCCTGCTTTTTGTCCCATAGGCAACAGTCCTAGATAGCTTCTTATTTTCTTGCTGGCCCATCATAGGGGCAGTTTCACTAAAGGCGAAGTGTCTGACGCTAGCGCATCGTTAGTGCATCGTCGCTATGAAATGCTTGCACTGCCGAAGTAACGCTAGCAGAAAGCCACCAACGTTCGAGGCCCGGGACGAAACTTTAGTGAATTAGCATATTTGTATTGCATTTGCGCCTGGCTGTGTATGATGGGTGCAAAAGCTGACGCTGGTGAAAATTTGCCAGTTAGTGAATTTGGCCAATAGTCTCTTGAGCAAAGTCAATCCCCCATTCTCTATAAAGCATGACTGCCTGTAGATGAGGGGGGAGTGTGGAATGCTCAAGAAGTCACTGCTGTGTCTGATATGAAATCCTTTGGGGGGCACAGAGTTTCTGTTCCAGTTATATAAAAAGGGGTGTGTTTTTGTTTTTGGGCATGGTATTTTCAGGGTGTGACTACAAAGTGTGTGTGGCTACATTGTTCACCTCCCACAGTACACATGCTAGTTAATTATGTCTCTCACAGTTTGTCAAATGTTGTAAGATATGTAAGTGTAGTAAGCCCCATATGCTACAGCTTGCTTTAGCCGCAGGCTGAGAATCAGCTCCAATTCTGGAATCAGCCTTCTTCCTTGCCTACATCTGGAACCACAGAGTTGGCTCAGGTGCAGGCAAACTGAGCAGATTATGGTGCCAAAATGCATACTCATGGCCATTCTACAACTTACTTATTGGATTATTTACTAAACCTTGATTTTTTTTCTGGTTGAAGGAATTTTTGGGGAAAAACATACATTTTTCATTGGAAAAAGTTTTTCTCCAAGATTTATTATACCCCGAAGCTGCTAAAAGTCAGAATCTGACAATCCTCCATCTCAAACCTGCTAGGGTCATGTAGAAGTCAATGACATATGTCCTTTTTTATAATTTGAAGATATCTGTGCTGTGTTTCATCTGAAAATCTGAAAAATTGAGTGATTTGGGTGTCAAATCAATTTTATTGAGTCTTTTCCTACACCAAATTTGTCAAGTTATTTTATTGATAAATAAGTTAAAATCATGGATGGAGATTTGGTCCGGTTTGGTTTAGTAAAAAGATGAGAGAAATTCAAGTTTTAGTAAATAACCCCCTAAACTTTAACCTGAAGGTGAACCATCGCTTTAATTTTCAAACAGGTGAGTGTTGCCAGAGATATGTGTCTGTTTGTCAGGACTGCCGGAAGCACCCGATGGCACTGATTACCTTCTCGATGGTCGCGATGAAAATCCAAGATGGTGGCGCCCATGCGGAACACATGGGCGCAGCGTCGCTGCATGCCCTGTATGCTGAAACCCTGACCAATTATAGGTCTTCAATCCTGTGAGTACCTGGGTGTCTATTGTCTCTGATCCTTATCTGCCTGCCAGTTTGAACTCTTGCCTTATCTGCCTGCCAGTTTGAACTCTTGTCTTGGAGAGAGACTGCTGGGGGTGGAGAAATGCTCTGGGGGGACACTGCTTGGTGGCAGACAGGCTGCTGGGAGAGAGACAGACTACAGGGTGGCTTTGTGGGGGCTGAAAGCTGTTATTGGGGGGGGTAAAGACTGTGTGGAGGGAAAGACTGTGTATGAGGGGCTAAAGGCTCTATATGGGGGGGACTGTGTGGGGGAAGAAAGCTGAGTATTTGTTCTCTGTCTTGTTGTTCATATTATATACTCTTTTTTTACATTTTTAGATTATGGCACCAAAGAAACTAATTCTGTTGAGTGAAAAGGAACCTCAAGCACAAAGAACGAACATGGTTAGTATATAATATATGATTGGAAACTGATTCCTCCCTTTTCATACATTTGGATTTGTTCTGACTAACCTGTGTTTTATTTTTTGTATAGCAATCCCAAGGGCAAGGTGATCCAACATGTTTTGGCAACGAGCCAGTGCGAGACACACCAAGTGTGCGCGACAGACCAAGTGGACATCACCATCAAAGAGCAGATAATCAAATTGGGACAACTGAGTGGTGTAGGTGTGGCAATTGTGTGCCCATGAAAACTGTGGAGGAATCCTCTTGTTGCATGTAAGTATCATCTGTGGAAAATAAATATCTACAACATGGGTGCATCTGCCATAGCAGGAAATTTTACCTGAGGTGTTTACGTAAATCCCACCTGGAATACTTGCAGATATTTTGGAACATGCAACGCCCCACAGGTGTAATAAGCAGCCACAACAGGCAAGTTCATCTGACTTTTACCTATAGATTGAGGATTATGGGAATCATTTCGGTGTGTTTTCCTTATGTCAAGCAGAAAGAATCCCAAGGCACACAGGATAAATGCAAGCAAGCTGCCTTGTGTGTTTATTGCGAATTGCAACGCATTCAAGCATGCTTGAGAAAGGAGCGTGACCCTGAAACGTTGCACTTCACAATAAACCTTGGGATTCTTTCTGCTAGATTGTTTGTGAGGCGGCCCATCCTCTACCTTTGTGCACCGGGTGTGTGAGAGGCTGTAACGATCGCCGCCCGGAGCAGGCCCAGGAGCTCCGGGCGGCGCGTCCATCCTTGCCGGCGTCGCTCCCAAAATGGCGGCGCCCATGGCCGCCACGTGGGTAGCGGCGCCGGGCGATGACGTCAGCGCGCCGACGTCGGCGCAGGAGCGTCGATGACGTCAGAATGGCGCCAAATTTGAATATAAAAGCTCCAACTAGACACCAGTATGGCGCCCAAGAATAGGATTACTTTCCTGAAGCATATCCTGGGTTCCCTGTGTGCCTTATTGCCTAATCTTGTTCCTGCCTTGTATCCTGACCCCTTGCCTGGACTTTGGACCTTGTGTGTATTCTGCCTGCCTGTGAACTCTTGCCTGATCCTGACTATTCTTCGTTTTACCCTTTGGACACCGCGACCTTGTACCCTCAAGAGGGCTTCCTCCTTGATCCTGACAACCTCCCTGGAGGGAGCTCCCGGCTCCCTGACATTATTCTTGGGCCATGGATCCCACTGAGGAAGCTCAGCCAGATTTCGGCAGGGCCTTTCGGGGCCTACATTCCCGCATGGAGGCATATGAAGCCCGGCAGAATTACGTGGGACACACGCTGGAGGCGATCCTGGAAAAGCTCTCCTTGTTGACACCAGCGCCCCTCCTGCCGGCACCTCCTCCGCAAGCGGCTGCTGCCATGGCTACCCACCCCTCCACTTCTGGTCCACATATTCCTGCTCCGCCTCTCTACGATGGCGATCCTCAAGCCTGTCGAGGATTCGTGAATCAGTGCCAGATTCGCTTTGCCCTGCACCCCACTGAATTTGACTCTGAACGTGCCAAGGTGGGGTTCGTGATTACTCGTCTGGCAGGGAAAGCTCTCGAGTGGGCATCTCCACACTGGGAGAAGCAGTCCCCACTGATGGATTACGCAGAAGCATTTCTCAAAGAATTCCGGATCGTCTTCGATGCTCCCGGCCGGGTGACATCCGCTGCTTCCCGTCTGTTCCAAATCCGCCAAGGGAGTCGCAGTGTAGCAGAGTATGCTATCGAATTTCGTACACTTGCTGCTGAGACTCGTTGGAACAACGACGCATACCATACTGCATTTTATAATGGTCTCTCCCTCCGCATCAAAGATGACCTGGTCTCCCGTGAGTTACCCACGCAACTTGAGGACCTCATCGCCTTAGCAGTCAAGGTGGACACTCTTCTGAGAGAGCATCAAAGCCTGAGAGATCGTGTCAGGAAGTTTCAACCCATATTGGCACCCCGCTTCCAGAGGCCTCTCCTGCAGGCTCCCGTCACCCCGCCTGACCGAGCATCCATTTCTCTCCAGGAGGAACCCATGCAAGTGGGAAGAACTCGCCTCACTGAACAAGAGAGACTCCGTAGACGGATGTCAGGCCTGTGTCTGTATTGTGGCGGACATTCCCACTTCGCCAATGCCTGTCCTGCAAAGGCTAAGAGTTTTGTACCCCGAGGTATGTCTATGGTAACTCATGTAGGGGGCACTACTCAAAAGTCTCGTGATAAGTCTCAGGAGAAGACCCTAGAAAACTCACACAGGTTTCTCCTTCCCTTCCAGATTCGTCTGACTGATAAGACCATCTTCGGGAATGCTTTCATTGATTCCGGTGCTGGGGGTAACTTCATAGACGCTCTCTTTGCTAAGCACATGGGAATTCCCTTATTCCCTTTGCCTTCTCCCATGCGGATCGTCGCCATAGATGATAAACCCCTGGAGTCTGTACTCACGATGACCACTGGCGAACTACCCGTGCAGGTTGGGACCCTGCATAGAGAGAGACTTTCGTTTCTTATTATCTCTTGTCCCGCTGTTCCAGTTGTTTTGGGTCTCCCCTGGCTGCGCCTGCACAATCCCACCATAGACTGGTCCACAGGGCAGGTTTCTCGTTGGAGCCCATTCTGCCAACAGCATTGCCTTCCTGCAAAACCCCTCAAGAAGGTAACTATCTCCTCAACCGAGTTAAAATCTCTTCCCTCCTGTTATAAGGAATTCTCCGATGTGTTCTGTAAAAAGTCTGCGGAATTCCTTCCTCCACATCGCTCCTACGACTGTCCTGTCGAACTCCTGCCAGGAGCCATGCCCCCTAGAGGTCGCACTTACCCTCTCTCTCCTGCAGAGACTACCGCAATGAAGGAATACATCCAAGAAAATCTCCAGCGGGGGTTTATCCGCCCTTCTACCTCTCCTGCAGGGGCTGGGTTCTTCTTCGTGGAGAAGAAGGACGGAGGCCTTCGGCCATGTATAGACTACCGGGGCCTGAATAAAATCACTGTAAAAAACAGGTACCCATTGCCCTTGATTGCAGAGCTCTTCGACCAGCTGAAGGGGGCGAAGATATTCTCTAAGTTGGATCTCCGGGGGGCGTACAACCTCATTCGCATCCGTGAGGGTGACGAATGGAAGACGGCTTTCAACACTCGTGACGGGCACTATGAATATCTCGTTATGCCCTTCGGCCTTTGCAATGCCCCTGCCGTCTTCCAGGAGTTTGTTAATGATGTGTTCCGAGATCTCCTAGGAAGGTTCGTAGTCGTATATTTGGACGACATCCTGATCTTCTCCAAGGACCTTGAAAGTCATCGCTCCCAGGTGAAGGAGGTACTCTCTCGTCTGAGGAAGAACTCTCTCTTCGCCAAGTTGGAGAAGTGTGTCTTCGAGGTATCCAAGATCCCCTTCCTAGGGTACATTATCTCTCCAGAGGGATTTGAGATGGACCCCGTGAAAGTGTCGGCCATCCAGGAGTGGCCTCTCCCACTGAGTACCAAGGCAATCCAGAGATTCATCGGATTTGCTAATTATTATCGACAGTTTATCCGGGGGTTCTCTTCCCGCATTGCACCTATCCTGGCCCTCATCCGGAAAGGGGGTAAACCCAGCTTGTGGCCCCCATCTGCCATTGAAGCTTTTCAGTCCTTAAAAGAGGCCTTCACATCCGCTTCTGTCCTCCGACACCCCAATCCTGAAATACCCTTCTGCATCGAAGTTGATGCTTCTGAAGTCGGAGCCGGAGCCATCTTGTCTCAGAGACATCCCGCTGATGGGAAGTTGCACCCCTGTGCTTATTTCTCCAAGAAGTTCTCGTCCGCAGAACAGAACTACGATGTCGGGAACCGAGAACTCTTGGCTGTTAAACTTGCCCTTGAAGAGTGGCGTCACCTCTTGGAGGGTTCTCTGATTCCTGTTCAGATTTACACCGACCATAAGAATCTCGAGTTCATCCAGTCCCTCAAGAGGCTAAACCCCAGACAGGCAAGGTGGGCTCTCTTCTTCTCTCGATTTAATTTTATCTTGACTTATCGCCCAGGCTCCAAGAATCGGAAGGCCGATGCCTTGTCTCGTAGCTTCACTCCGGTGGACCGCTCTCCTGAAAGACAAGAGCCAATCATCCCTCCAGTCAAGATTATTGCCTCCCTGTATCCACAGTTTGCCGACCAAATCCTGGCTGGTCAGTCTTCTGCTCCTTCAGATACTCCCATTGGGATGGCATTTGTTCCTCCTGAGCTGCGTCTGCCTATCCTGCAACAGACCCATTGCTCCAGGCAGGCCGGACACCCTGGCCCTGCTAAGACTCTTGAACTCTTACGACGCCTGGTCTGGTGGCCTGATATCCGCAAGGATGTGAAGGACTTTGTTGCTGCTTGTAATGTTTGTGCCACATCCAAGTCAAGTCACTCCCGCCCCAGTGGGTTACTACAGCCTTTGCCGGTTCCTTCCCGTCCTTGGACCCACCTGTCCATGGATTTCATTGTCGAACTTCCTCCCTCCTGTGGGAACACTGTGATCTGGGTTGTCATTGATCGCTTCTCCAAAATGGCCCATTTCATCCCTCTGAAGAAGTTGCCCTCTGCGGTGGAGTTGTCCCAGCTATTTATCCAGTACATCTTCCGCCTGCATGGTTTCCCGGTGGAGATCGTCTCCGATAGAGGCACCCAGTTTACTGCCAAGTTCTGGCGTTCCTTATGCAAAGACCTGGGAATTGTTCTTCAGTTTTCATCTGCATACCACCCGCAGACGAATGGGGCAGCTGAACGTGTCAACCAAGCCCTGGAACAGTTCCTGAGGAACCACGTATCCCTCTGCCAGGATGACTGGTCTGATCTCCTCCCATGGGCGGAATTCGCTCATAATAATGCTTGTCATTCCTCTACAGGAAGGTCTCCGTTCATGTCGGTATATGGTCAGCATCCTCAAGCTTTTCCCCAAGACTTTGTGCTATCTGACGTCCCGGCTGCTGACGATGCCGCAGCCCATATGTCTGCTATTTGGGCTGCTACCAAGTTGAACCTAGAGAAGAGCGCTCTTGTTCATAAGACTTTCGCGGATCGTCGTCGAAGATCCTCTCCTCTCTACAAGGTGGGTGATAATGTCTGGCTCTCTTCCAGGAATATCCGGTTGAAGATCCCTTCTCCCAAGTTGGGTCCAAAATTCGTGGGACCATTTCCCATCTTGGAGATAATCAACCCTGTGGCTGTCAGACTCCAGCTTCCACCAGAGATGAGAATCCCCAACGTGTTCCACGTGTCTCTGGTGAAACCCGCCATCACCAACCGGTTCTCTGGCGGTCAGTCTCCTCCTCCTGCCATCTCTGTGGAGGGTCAACTCGAGTACGAGGTGGAGAAAATCCTAGACTCCAGAGTCTCCAGAGGGTCCCTTCAGTACCTCATTCAGTGGAAGGGCTTTGGCCCTGAAGAATGCTCCTGGGAAGGACACCGTGATGTTCACGCTCCTCGTCTAGTGAGGGAGTTCCATTCCAAGTTTCCCCAGAAGCCAAGTCCTGGTGGTCCGGAGGCCCCCCGTGAGGGGGGGGGTACTGTAACGATCGCCGCCCGGAGCAGGCCCAGGAGCTCCGGGCGGCGCGTCCATCCTTGCCGGCGTCGCTCCCAAAATGGCGGCGCCCATGGCCGCCACGTGGGTAGCGGCGCCGGGCGATGACGTCAGCGCGCCGACGTCGGCGCAGGAGCGTCGATGACGTCAGAATGGCGCCAAATTTGAATATAAAAGCTCCAACTAGACACCAGTATGGCGCCCAAGAATAGGATTACTTTCCTGAAGCATATCCTGGGTTCCCTGTGTGCCTTATTGCCTAATCTTGTTCCTGCCTTGTATCCTGACCCCTTGCCTGGACTTTGGACCTTGTGTGTATTCTGCCTGCCTGTGAACTCTTGCCTGATCCTGACTATTCTTCGTTTTACCCTTTGGACACCGCGACCTTGTACCCTCAAGAGGGCTTCCTCCTTGATCCTGACAACCTCCCTGGAGGGAGCTCCCGGCTCCCTGACAGAGGCAAAGTTGAACTTCCTTATGTGAAGAACATCTGTTCTAGACAAAACTGCTTTGTAAATTGCTCAATTGCCCATGGGTTTTTTTTATCCACTTTAGCTCCAACAATGGCCAAAACTGTTCCAAGAAAAAAAGTACAGAAACCCGGTTTGCTCCATAAAGTCGAGCCAGTGTTAGCCCTATATAAAATAATGTCACACGACCTATCCCCTTAGTGTGTGATGACTAGTGCAGAGCAACATTTTTGTACAGATCACTAATCCTCTCTTTCTTCTACAGAAAATTAGGACAGACTTCCTATCGGTCATTTATCGCCTGGATTTATGGCTACTTAGGGCCCAAGAAACGGGTGCCTTTTTCCAGCCTGTGTCGTTCAAAAAGTCCGCAGCTCTTATCCAGACCCCAAAGGCCGGTACAGAGGATTTCTACAGGCATTTGACTATAATGCTTTTGATATGGCTTTGGACTGATGCCTTTTGTGATTAATTATTTTTCATTGATGTTTGAATTTGTAGTATTTATTAATCTTTATGATTTTTTTTCAATAAAAAACAAACAGTTCTTTGTTCTTCTTTTATTCAAACAACATGACGCAGTGGACATAGATACACACTTACAAGTATTTGTAACACAAGTTTCCTAAAATGCAGTTGGGAATATAGGGGTCTATATTTTATCATACAGTTTTTTTTTTTTTACAACAGGGGGTACTTAGATCGTTACAAGACAGGTTTCATAAAGTACACTGGAACATATTACAAACATTGCTTAGCAACAATTACAATTCACAAGTACTGTTCATTTACCGTTAGTGGCAGAGGTTGGGGGGGTCAGCTGTTACTATAAGTGCACAGAGCATTGGGGGGGGTCAGCTGTTACTATAAGGGTAAGGCCAGACGAGGAGATTCGGGGAGATTTTGTCGCCTGGCCACGTCTTTTGCGCGACTATCTCCCCGAACTGCCTCAGCGTTTTTTCTCCATAGGCTACAGTGCAAAATCACCTGCGCTAATGCACACACGGCGATGCGTTTTCAATAGTCGTCCAAAGTTGCCTCAGAGGGGAAAAAACGCTGAGGCAGGTCGGGGAGATAGTCTCGCAAAAGACTTGGCGATAAGTAGCCAGGCGACAAAATCTCCCCGAATCTCCTCGTCTGCCCTTACCCTAAGTGCACAGAGCGTGGGGGGGTCAGCTGTTACTATAAGTGCACAGAGCGTTGGGGGGGGGTCAGACCTCAGATCAAAGGGGACCCGAATGTGAAGTCCAGTTGACTGTCAAAGAAAACCTGGAAGGATGCAACTGATTCGATCTGTGAAGATGATCCAAGTAACACGATCCAAGTGAAGTGATCCAGAAGAAGCAATCCAATCCCTGGAAGTGCAATATAGAAATGTATTCAGAAAAGGTTATTGACATTACCAATAATAAATATACAGTATGTACCAATAATAAAATCAGACCCCAGACCAGGCAGACCCCCTGCTATGTACTAATAATAAAATCAGACCCCAGACCAGGTATCCCCCCCTTCTTTATTGCAGCAATAATAAAATCAGACCCCAGACCAGGCAGCCCCCCTGCTATGTACCAATAATAAAATCAGACCCCAGACCAGGCGGTCCCCCTGCTATGTACCAATAATAAAATCAGACCCCAGACCAGGCAGCCCCCCTGCTATGTACAATAATAAAATCAGACCCCAGACCAGGCAGCCCCCCTGCTATGTACCAATAATAAAATCAGACCCCAGACCAGGTACCCCCCCCTGCTTTATTGCAGCAATAATAAAATCAGACTCCAGACCAGGCAGCCCCCCTGCTATGTACCAATAATAAAATCAGACCCCAGACCAGGCAGCCTCCCCTGCTATGTACCACTAATAAACTCAGACCCCACTTCCGGAAGTGATGTCACGAAACAGAAAGTCGGGTCCCGGAAGAGAGCCACAGCAGCGCGCACGTACAGAAGAAGAAGGAGAACAAGGAAGAAGATGGCGGAGACCCATTGGACGCTGTGGGACAGTGCCGGTTTGAGATTTCTCCAACCTCTTACCCAGACAGCAGGAAAGAACAGCATATTGTAGGTAAGTCATGTATATACATTTGTTTTTTTAAATACTGTAATTATAAATTGTGTTACTGGTCCTTTAACTAACGATTGTGCCTGATTCCTATTTGTACTGCGTACTCAGACTTTAACCCTTGTTGAGCTTCCTCCTCGGTCCTGACTACTCCCGCTGGCAGCCGACAGGCCCCCTGACACTGTTATTATAAACTCATTTTGAGATGTAATCACTTTCATAAAGAGATACTGACATCAGAAAATTACCCTTTTTATTATCTATCATAACATTGTCTTTGAATGCTATTCATAATTTTGTCATAAAAGTATTTGCCTGATGCTTTTACATTACCTTTCTTACTGCCATGTTCCTCAATGGGGGGGCTGCCATATTTGTGCAGCAGCAGTCCTTTAGCATTAGAAACTCTGACAGGTTTAGAAGGGACAGTCATGTTGATAAAACCTGATAAAGTCAGGTTTGGGAACTTCAAGTGACAATTACTTACAAAAGCAGAACTATCAGCAACATGACCTTTAGGTTACTTTTAATGTAGATAAATATTTGTAAAATAATTTTTTAGTGTCACTATCAATTTAAATTAATACTCTAATGTTGTGCACAGCACCTACATAAATACATGTCATTTGCTTTGCTTAGATCTGGCCTTTTTATAGGCAAAGTGTACCAGTTAGTCAGTGCATTCTACAAATTCCTATCATTCAAAATGTAGTCATTGATATCTTAGTGACAATAGATGGTGCTTTTACGTAGACAAACATCTCATGTTTGTTTTATGCATACTTTGCAAATATTGCCGTAGGCTACTCTTTCAATATTTTCTCATCTTCAGGGTTTTTGTTCTTTACATTGTCTTTAGACAATGCAAGCCATAATCCAAGCAACCAGTTTATCTGTATCCATATACTATGTCAGAATTGTCATGGAGATGGGCTCACAGAGACAATGTAAATCTATGTGTAACTTGTGGGGACTGTATACATAAATAAATGATGATTATTTGTGTTGCTGTGCATACTTTTCCATCTTGTTGCAATGTTTGTCAAGCTGTTTTGCAAAAATGTAAGTTGCTGCATAAGAATGGCACTATAGAAATAAAGATTTACAAATACATTTTGTATTCCAGCTATTTTTGTTTAGCAATATTTTAGTTTTTTTTTACTTTAAATACCATGCTGTAAATCATGTCAGTTAAGCAGTTTCAGGAGGTAAGACATAAAGGTACTGCTGCTTAAATGCTGATGACATGAATAAAATTCATTCCAGTTCATTCTCATTTACACATGAATTTAACAGAAAATGCTCTATATTTTCTTATTTCATAATCTCTGCTGTAACGGTAACATCCAAAGTTTGCTTTCATGTCACATTTCCCTGCTCGGAAATGATAGAGTTAAATCATGCGATTGCCACCACAAGTGATCCCTTCCTGCTGCAAGAGTTTCCCCTGAGTGTATAACTTCTCTTGGGCCCTAATTAAGTTTTGCACTGATTCCTCTCCAGCTGAACATGTGTTCAGTATTTTTCAGGTTATGCTTCCATCAGGAGCAATAAACAAGAAAATATTTTACAGTAGCAAATCATAGGTTATGGACAGACTTAGAAATAATGCCTTTCCAGTAATGAAGTAGAATGACAAAATGCCTACATGTGTAATTTTATTTTGTAAGACTGACGTATGTTGTGGGGCTTGATTTATAGCCTACATCAATAATTTAATTGCATGATAAAATAATTAGCATTCCTTCTTCATAACTAGAGACTGTACTGTGAATAAAATAATGTGTAGGTAACACTTCCTAATCAGATGCCTGTTTAAGGATGCACATTTGTACCACACCCAGATATTTATAATAAGCATCTCAGAGGACAAAGTTGACTAAAAGGGTCAGACAGTACCTAACACATAATGGGACTGATATACTAACAAGTGCAAAGCACCAAAACTTAAATTCACCCACAATGCATAAGTATTTCCCCAGAATTTGAAAGAGCCTTCACTCACTTTGCAACTGCGTATGAATGAGACCAGAATATCTAACACCAAATCTGAATGCTTATTTGCATATTCGAATTAGAGAAAAGAAAAAAGTTGCATCATGTGAGCAGAAAATTGTCATGGCGAAAGGTCCAGAACTGTAATGTCACAAGACATTAAGAAGGTTGTTTACTAATTTTTTTTTTTTTGTTATTTGAAGTTTTTATTGTTTTTCAACATGACAAACGAAAAAGATGCATTAAAGTATAACATGTTCACAGCTGCAAGTTTGACTACGTCTAAACAGGTTATGTCCTTTAGTACAGAGCATTTACAGTATTCGGTCACATCTCATGGTCCCGCAAGCATAGGTCCGAACTATAGCATTGGACCCAGAGGCCGTCACGAAGTAAAACACGCCCTGCTCAAGATAGTTCAACGTATTGCTAATCATGCAGCTGATTTGTAGGTGGGGAGGGAAATGTAGGTGTCAGAAGGGAGGGGAAAAGGAAGGGGGGAAGAAAGGGTAAGAAGAGAGACAGGCATTATAACTAGAGTGCATATTTATCAAATGACATCTTAACTCCCACAACGTTCAAGTAGTGCCAGAGTCAGGGGAGTGAGATCCAGATTGTGTTTCCTCCAAGTATCGGGTCCACGGGTACCACTCCAGCTCCCCCTCATAGCTCCTGTCTAAAAGAATATTTCTGATGGATTCCATCGCTCGGATCCAATTTACCTTGGTTATCAGTAATTGTAGGCCAGGTAATTGCGGTCGTTTCCAATTAGCCGCTAGGAGAGATCTTGCTGCTGTCAGGATGTGTGTAGCTAACTTATGGGATAGTTTAGAAGTAACGTTCTCAATTTTCATACCTAGTAGAAATGTGTGCGGAGTTGCCGGAATATTACTATTTAGAATCTCGGAGAGCAGAGAGGCGACCATCTTCCAGAATTCCCGGGCTACTATGCAGGTCCACCACGTATGTAAAAAGGATCCCTGTGCACCACATCCCCTAAAACATGTAGCATGTTCAGGGTTGCCACTAAATTTACTTATACGTGTAGGGGTGTAATACCAGCGATAGATGATTTTATATGCTCTTTCGCTGGAACTAGCACAAATGGATGTTTTTTTGGCATTTTCCCAAATATATGACCATGTCTTATCCGTAATTGGAAGACCCAGCTCCGTTTCCCATTTAGTCATGTAAGGCTGGCGTAGATCAGTGGTATCTGATGACATGTGGCTGGGTTGTTTACTAATTTAATATTTTTTTTTTCTCTTTTATTTAATAAAGAAAGCCCGACCAAACTCCCATCCATGAATTTACCTTATTTATCATTAAAGGAGACAAATTATGTAAACAAACAAGAATGTGCCAGTGCATTATACACTTTTTTATATAGAAGGAAAAGTTGTGTTTCTGCAAAAACCCTACTAGTCCTGCCTCCTTTCCCAGGCTGTTCAGGGGATCCGGTGGCTTTCAGCACACTGCACTGTAGGATAGGAACCAATCAGCAGCTAGGCTTACCTGATAGGGAACTGAAGATTGTGTGACTGCAGGTCTGCGACTGGCTATCCCCTCCTACTATACTTCTGCCAGAGACTTTTAGGACACACCTACCCCTCATTTGAAACACAGACAGGGACCAGAGAACATCTATAGGGAGCTACAGTAAAGGGTCCATTTTTAAAGACAATATTAATTTACACCCAAAAGTAAAACCAGCACCATATAGTATACTGTACATCATTGTCTATAAAATTAGTTGTTTTTTTTATTTATCCTATTTGTCTCCATTAAAATAACTCGAAAAAAATCGTATTGGGGAAAAAACTTGATGAAAAACCCAAACTGTACGATTCTCTTTTTACTTTTCTCCCAAATTGCTTGATTTATTGAGTTATTGAATTCTAAATAACCTCGACTGGTTTGAGATGCGGGTTTTTCGAATTTGGGATTTTTGCAGAATTGGGGTGTAATAGATCTTGAAAAAAAATCGGTTTTTTTTTCTCCATGAAAAATTCCAGTTTTTGCAACCCCCCAAAAAAATTGAGTTTTAGTAAATAACCCCCTAAGGGTTCAGGTTCGGTTTGGTATTCCTAGTCACTCCTGGCTAGGTTTAGAATACTTGCAGTAGAGAACAGTGCAAGGTTTAGGGTAATGGCACACTAGGCATTTCCTAGCATTTACGCCCCCACATTTTCTCTTTCTGTGGGAGGGGTTTAAAAGGATAGCAATCACTCTCACTCAAAGTGAACTGTATTGCTGCTATGTGCTAAGTCCTGTATAATTCAGGTGTGTATTGCTTGAATATGAGCTGTCCTTCATTTTCAAGGGACATGCACTTGTTATTAGACCGGACATTGTGCATAGGGGCGATTTACATTCACTTAGAATGGGAGGGATTCTTGTCTCCCTCCCATTGAGCAGTGAAACACTAGTGCAAGAAAATGCTAGGAAATGCCTAGTGTGCCACTGAATTTCAGGGTTCTTTTAAAGCTCAGCACAGCACAATGTTAGATAGGGAACCCTCCTCCAGAGCTCAATCAAGGGATGCTGGGCAACCAAATAAAGGAAAATCTTTAGTCAGGTAATAGCAGGGCTTTCAATTCTCTTTCACCACATCTTCTCATGTTCATATTCAGATCTGAAAATTAGTTTAAAGCCATTAGTATAAAGAGAAAGCTGGAGCAGGGACCAAATAATGTTTGCCATGTTAATAAGTGGAGAGTTTTTTTGCAAGCAGCCAACCCAGTTCATTTATTAGGCCTAAAGTACAAACTGTGGACTAATTATAATGTCTGTTCCTGTGCTATTCTGTAATTGTTATGTGGGAAATTGTGAGCAAATCCTGACACTTGATTATGTCCTACCATGGACACTGTATGCAAGGTACAAGCTGCATGTTTTCACTGACATGTATTCAAAGAAAACTATTCACAGATTAAACTTTGATTTTGCTTCGGAGTGGCATGCCTCTATAAGGACTTAGGTCACTGTACACAAGAGCACCATTATCCTATTTTCCTCCTAGAAATAATTGTGTATGTATGGAATATTTCAGGGTTATTTTATTTGAAGGGGATGTATCAGAACCACGTGCCAAGCAGAACCAAATAGCCAAACACAGCCCTTACTTGGCACCCCAAGGGACTTTTTCATGTTTGTGTTGCTCACCAACTCTTTTTATATTTGAATGTGGCTCACAGGTAAAAAAGGTTGGGGACCCCTGCTCTTGGGGTTGAGTTTGTGTTATTTCGGACCTGACATGCTTCACTACATTGAAGGGCATCTGCTTCAGAGAACATTTAGAAAGAAAAGAAAACATTAAGAAAAGCTGTATTGCTTTAAATATCCATAATTACTCACAATTTCTCTTATCTTGTTCACCTCAGATAAGAGGGTTAATGGTCTAATATACCTGTTCTCATATGAGGTATTTGAAATGAGATATAGCTACCTTCAGTGCAGCCTTTGAAAGCATCTGTTATAAGTGCAAGATCAAGGGCAGGCCCTTTGTAATGAAGGTAGACATAATACTGTAACTGACACTTTGCTACCCAGGGGACTAACAATGGATGCAGATTCCATGAGGCCCCTGGCTGCAGCCGCTCTTTAGTGCAAAAATGAAAAGAATGTGTTGTGTCAGGATTCGTGCATGACAATAGGAAAAGAGATTCTACCACACAGGACGATTCCGTTCTCCTTGGGGAGCACATTAAAAAGATCTCAGTCATTAGCTTCTCACATGTGAGTGACTGACGACTGTCAAATAAAGAACAAATCTATGAGCCTTGGTTACAAAATCAGACATAAGAACATTTCACTTTGACCTTTTTGTACTTGTTTAGTGTCATTCTCAAAAAGCGTTGAGACACAATGTACATTTTGTTGCTATCTCAGTGAAAAATGCTATTCTTCTGGGTGACAAGAAAGGTCTTTTCATTATGCTTTCAGTCAAAAGTCAAAACTTCAAATATTTGACATCATAGACCAACAGCATACAATGTATAGAAGACGAGGGCAACATTCATGGATACACCTCCCTTTAATGTGTCAATTTTGGACACCCCCCCAATTAAATTTAACACACAGTACATAAGTCCTGTGCCATTTCCAGTTTTGTAAATATTATTATTTATAATTTTAGCTTATATTTATATAAGGTCAAGTATCTGTGTGGTTTTTAGTTGCTCATCTGAACACGTGCACTGCTACTCAGGGCCGCCATCAGGGGGGGACAGGGGGGACAAGCGTACCGGGCCCGGGCATGAAGGGGGGCCCGGCAGCGCTGCATTTTTTGAAGATCCGGGCCCCCCTTACAAGCGCCCGAGCCGTACGTCTTGCCTCTGTGCTGCCGAATGTGGAAGTGCCGAAAAGCCGAAGCCGATGCGCCGAAAAGACCCGAAGTCACGGAAAAAGCCGAAGTCACGAAGCGCCGAAAAGACCCGAAGTCACGAAAACAGCCGAAGCCGAAGTCCTGAAGCAGCGCAAAGACCCGAAGTCACGAAAACAGCCGAAGCCGAAGTCCTGAAGCAGTGAAAAGACCCAAAGTCACGAAAGGAGGTGAAGTTGAAGTACTGAAGCCGTGAGTTCAATTCTACTGAACACCAGTTTGTGTATTATTTTTTTTTTAATCTCCTGGCCACCAATGTATTATTTTAATATTCTATAGGCCCCTGCAACCCAATTTTTTTTTTAACTCGTAAGGGGCCCCTGACGCCAATGTTTTTTTTTTTTTTTTTCAAAAATTTTTTTTTTTTTTTCAAATTTTTTTTTGGGGCCCCAATTTGTTTTTAACTTATAAGGGGCCCCTGCCGCCAATGTTTTTTTTTTTTTTTCAAAAAATTTTTTTTTTTTTTTCAAATTTTTTTTTGGGGCCCCAATTTGTTTTTAACTTATAAGGGGGCCCCTGCCGCCAATGTTTTTTTTTTTTTCAAAAAATTTTTTTTTTTTTTAAATTTTTTTTGGGGCCCCAATTTGTTTTTAACTTGTAAGGGGGCCCCTGCCACCAGTTTTTTTTTTTTTCAAATTTTTTTTTGGGGCCCCAATTTGTATTTAACTTATAAGGGGGCCCCTGCCACCAATGTTTGTTTATTTTTTAGTTTTTTTTACATTTTTTTTGGTGGGGCCCCAAGTTTTTTTTAACTTATAAGGGGGCCCCTGCCACCAATGTTTTTTTTAAAAAAAAAAATTTTAATTTTTTTTTTTGGGGCCCCAATTTTTTATAAGGGGGCCCTGACCATCAATAGCTTTTTACAACTTGTGTGGGGGGGGTTACTTTTTTAGCGCTGATGTCTGTGTGGTCTTTTAACTGCGATGTGGAGTGGGCGGGAAATGGGGTGGAGCTTGGTCGTCAGTGTGGGCGGGGCCCAGGGGGCCCCAAAAATTTTGTTGTACGGGGCCCCGTGATTTCTAATGGCGGCCCTGCTGCTACTTATTCAGGAGAGAACTGGGGTCAGTGAGGCATGATTTCAGGCAACTTGGCCCCTGGTGTGCTTAGGAAAGTAACTGCAAAATGCATACATTTCCCCCTTCACCACTTCCCAAATAAAAACACTTGATTTTCAACAGAATTTCCATAGCTTGTTGCTAATTGGGTACAAGGGCTCAGTGAATATTTCCTGGCCTGGAATAATCCCAAAGTAGACCAACATGATTAAAATGCCCTGCATTCCATGATTCTTAGTCTTAAAGGAGAGCTAAATGTAACAAATATTTTAATGTGTCAACAAATACTCAAGCCTTCGGTTACTAAAAACTATTTGTTGGAACTGTGGTGACTAGTGCCCTTTAGCACTGAAGATCTGCTGATTCACAGCACATGCTCTGGGCTGCTAAGGACCAAGTCATAACAGTATATGTTATATTTTTAGCAGGAAACAGTTTACAGTACATCCCCACCACTATGTGGAGCTTTTATGCAATCAATCGCCATGCATTTAAATGAAGAAATAGGATGTTTCACCTTATAGGGGATCGATGCATGCTAATTCTGCTCTTTAATTGTCTGACAGTTTTTCCACAATACAGCAACATTTTATAATGTACACCACATTTTGTGATTGGCTTGTCAATCTGTGCTTGATTTGGTACAACTTTCCACTATGTGGATGATAAGATGTACGTATCCTCTAGGATCAAGGTATTGCTGCTGCACATAACACAGTTACCGCACTTGTACACTTCATACTTCTGAGGACCCATAGAAGTTGAACATATGTATGTATTAGCTTACCGGATCCACTGGAGTCAATAGCTCTCTTAGATTTACTTTACCCCCAAAATGAATATTTGAGCAACAGTTTATATCATATTAAGTGGCATATTAAAGAATCTTACCAAAGTGGTATATATATTTAAGTAAATATTGTCCTTTCTACATGATCTGAAACCTTGAGCCACCATTTTGTGATGGTCTGTGTGCTGCCTCAGAGATTACCCGACCAGAAATAATGCAACTCTAACTGTAACAGGAAGAAGCGTAGGAGTAATAGACAGAACTCTGTGTGTCTGTTAATTGGCTAATGTTTGGTTTGTTTGTGTGCACTGTGAATTATACAATCCCGGCATTATAAAATGGCAGTTTTCTTTTTATGGATACCCAATGGCACATACAACTTAAAAAGTATATTATTAGGAAAATGGTTTATTTACATGAAGCAGAGTTTTACACATGAGTTGTTTTATGCAATATCTTTTTATAGAGCACTACATTGTTCGGGGGTATAGTTTTCCTTCAATTGTATCCTTGTACACTGTAACATCCAAATAGTTGAAATCATAATACAACCGAAGTGGGCAGCATGTTTAACTCACTGATGAATTCTGTTAAGTGCTCCGATGTACCAAACCACATAAAGAACAAATCGTCTATGTAGCACCTATAATAGCATCCGTGCACAGGGGCAGCTACAAGGTAGCTTAATGGACAATGGTGCTGTCCTATGTACTGTTATATAAATATATACATATAACTAAATAATGGGCACACGTAAAAGACTAAAAAGTGCAAAAAAATTGTTAATTTAGTGTGTCAATCTTCAGTCAGTCAGTTCTGAGGGCCTGATTGGGTCTCTGATATATATATAGCGGTATTTATATTTTATATATATATATATATATATATATATAAAGATGCGTGGGTGCACTCTGTCTTTGTCACAGGCGAGGTGCACAATCAATTGGAATGAAACAATCGATGCAGGGATCAGCACACTCTAGTAAAGGTGAATTAAAGTGTTTTTTTTGTAACACAGCATTGTCCAACGTTTCGGTCTCACCTAGGGACCTTTATCAAGGATGATGTGCTCAGAGCACTTGGGCCGTCTTCAGGAAGTATATATATATATATATATATATATATATATATATATATACTGTATATAAAACTATATACTCGTGCACTCAAAAATCCAAACCATAGTCACAGCCTAGGTGCTGGTTAAACATATAATACAAAACTTCAAGAAAGAACCGCACTCTCAGGACTTAGTTCTGTGCAAAAAAATGTAGTTTATTCCAATGTTTCGGCTCCTAACTCAAGCCGTCATCAGGAAGGCCGGAATTTTTTTCCAGAAAAGGTGGCAACCCTACTCTTAGTACAAGTTAATCCAGGAACTGGTCCGATTTCCATCTTGGAGTCAGGAAGGAATTTTCCCCCCTCTGAGGCAAATTGGAGTTGCTTCAGATGAGTTTTTTTTTCATCTTGATCAACTAGCAGTTAGGCAGGTTATATTTAGACTTAAAAGGTTGAACATGATGGACGTGTGTCTTTTTTTCAACCTAACTTACTATGTTACTATGCATACCAATAGGGTTGCCACCTGGCTGGTATTTTACCGGCCTGGCCGGTAAAAATTATGCTTAATGCAATGTTATTAACAGGCCAGTATTTTTTTTCCAGAAAATGTGGCTATCCTACATGCCACCTGTAAAATCCTTTCCATAAATGTGCGCCTAACGAGGAGAGCTTTTTCTGACAATTCTCCTATCACTTGATAAATCTCTGGTTTACTTTACAAAGCGCGAAAAATAAAGGCATCCATTTCCATGTGAAATGACTCAGTGTCATGGAAACATGTTGTTTGGCCAAAGTCTGGTCATAATAACAGGAAAGTCACTGAAAGAAGTGAAGGATTAACCTTACATACAAAAGGCTATGTAACAAATTAGAGAACAATGATCGGTGCTGCCTGGCCAGAGCCTGGGTTAATAATTAAACCCTGCCAAGGGTGCCTTCCCTGTCAGCGGTATCATAGTCATTTGTAAACTTACTGACATTCCTGCACTATATTTGCTTTCATATACCTAAGACATATATATCTCATTGACGTCCATGTGCACATACTGGGTGCTGTGACTTTTTTTACTGTGTGTGTTCTAGCCATAAAGACCAATTTAAACATTAAAGCCTAATGTAATTGTTTTCCTGTAAACACGGATTTCTGCTGAGTTGGTTATTAATCATACTGCATTGGTTTTTATTGCAGAGGCACAGCAAACGCAAGAATGAGGAATGTTCTTTCAGTAGTAAATGTGTGTTCCTAACTCATCCAAATCTGTTGCAATTGACTGGCGCAGATTATATTCAGTGGTGGATAAATGCACATGCTCCCCTAGGCTATAGCCTAAGCACCCAGTGTGATCAGGGGCCCATCTAGCAATTTCAACTATTATTTATATTTTCTTTTAATAGAAAGCCATACCTGCTTGTAGAAGAAGTCAAGCAAGGCACTGCATGAGTCTGGATGTGTACATATTCAGTGACATCACTGGCACTAGAGTCCTGCATCAATTCAGGTACCTGTGGAATACCTGCAATGTGATCGGGACTCGGCTCGACCCGTGCCTGGATCTGCATGCAGCCGCACCCAACAGTAGTCTAGAAGAGGGGTCTGTGGATGTAGCCTAGGGGCCCCACATCTCATTAATTGGCCACTGATTATAACATTCAATAATAAAATGGCTAAGAACATGCAGATTTTCAAATGTTAAAAGACGTATATTGGAATAAGTTCAAAGTATCTCCAAAGATAAACGTCTTGGTCTGATATCACTATGGAGCAAAACTATGGAGGGAAGGATATTCACAAAAGTGGTGTTAAGATGTTACTGGAGTAAAATGTTTGTTTACACCAAAAAATAATCATAACGACTTTGGATACCCCGAACCCTTAGGGGAATATTTATCTAATACGTATATATTAATTCTAAATTCTGTGTACTGATGTAGTGCTTAATCTGGAAACCTTGCTGCATAAACCAGTTCCAAAAGCCGATGAAATGAAGAAAATCAGATGGCACGCACTATGGCAATTGTGCTAAATGTCTGTGACTTATTGAAATCTCCACACAACATTTAGGAGGTACAACCTCCTTTCTCAAGTGTTCTCATACATGTAACCCAGTTCACAGGTATATAAAGGCACAGAGGTGGATCACTCCTCCCCTCTAATTTACGTGACATCAAGTAAAAATAAGTAGTCATACATTGTTATAATACCTGTATAGTGACATTAAATGCTTGTTACTTGTGTTCAAACGGTAACAATAAAGATGAAAGTACCCATATATATCCATGCATTAGCAAGTCTTTTCTTGTGACTGTGAAATAAACACAACATATATTTACTAAAATATCCCCACTAGGGGTCATTGAAAGTCATCATATATTCACATTACATAAAGTAAGGACTTCACTATTTCAGAAGAAGCGGGAATAAATCAGATGTTCATTAAGTCCCATTGGCGCCATGGTGTTCAATCCATCAATCCATATTGTTTCTTGGCATTTTTATTTACTCTATATGAGATAAGTTTTTTTTACATTGAATGAACTCGAATGACCTCGAAACATGAATGGTATTTTATTTAAGAATAAAATCACAGGGTCGAGGTATGATAATTCTCGAATTCATATTCGAGTTTGGATTATTCCCAACTTGAATTTGTGAAAATCCAACTCGAAAATTCAAATTTGCCATTCAAACCTTAATAAATCTACTCCTTACTGTAGTCAGGGCCACCATCAGGGGGGGACAGGGGGTACAGGTGTCCTGGGCCCAGGCCTGAAGGGGGGTCCGGCAGGGCTACATTTTCGAAAGAGCAGGGTCCCGATTGACAGCGCTGAAGCCGTGCGGCTATTTCCGAAGTCCCAATTTCATGATCAGCCGAAATGCGGAAGTAACGAAAAGCAGTCCCGAAGCAGCAAAAAGACCCGAAGCCACAAAAACATCCGAAGCCGAACTCCCGAAGTGCCGAAAATACCTGAAGTCATGAAAACAGCCAAAATTGAAATCCCAAAGTGGCGAAAAGACCCAAAGTCACGAAAGGAGGCGAAGTTGAAGTCCTGAAGCCATGAGTTCAATTCTACTCCACACAAATTTAATCCCCTGGCCACCAATGTATTATTTTAATACTCTAAAGGCCCCTGCCACCAATGTTTTTTTTAAAAATATTCTCCGGGGCCCCAATTTTTTTAACTTGTTAGGGGGGCCCTGACGCCAATGTTTTTTTTAAAAAAATATTCTTTGGGGCCCCTTTTTTTTTAACTTTTAAGGGGGGCCCTGGCGCCAATGTATTTTTTAAAAAAATATTCTTTGGGGCCCCAATTTTTTTTTAACTTGGAGTGGCCGTGATCTGGGGTGGGTCTTGGGGGTTGAGGCGTGTGGGGCCCAAGGGGCCCAATAATCTTGTTTTACGGGGCCCCGTGATTTCTAATGGCGGCCCTGACTGTAGTACATATCATCCTTGGAACTGCATGGTTTACACATTTTCCGAGGTGGATGCAGTAAGCACAGTTGGCCACCAGATGATGCAGGGCTCTTGCAGATCTTTTCCTGATGGAAGTCTGAAGCCAAAGAATACAATACATCCCAAACCCACATTCTTAATTATACATTAACTTTCCAACATTCCCCTTGCAGTACTATGAACTTAAATGTAATATTTGTAATGTTAGTGAAAAAACACCATATTCATGAAATGGAGTTAGGCTTTTGTGAAGCTGAGGGTTCTTTTAATGACAATTTAACCCTCTTCAAAAATGCCTTACTTCATTTTTACTTAACTTCACCTTTGTGAATCATCCTCCAAATTCTACTGGTACAGGTATGTGACCTGTTATCCAGAATGCTCAGGACCTGGGGTTTTCTGGATAACTGATCTTTCCGTAATTTGGGTCTTCATGCCTTATGTCTACTAGAAATTCATTTAAACATGAAATAAACCCAATAGGCTGGTTTTGCTTCCAATACGGATTAATTATATCTTAGTTTGGATCAAGCACAAGCTACTGTTTTATTATTACAGAGAAAAAGGAAATCATTTTTAAAAAATGTAATTATTTGCATAAAATGGAGTCTATGGGAGGCAGCCATTCCGTAATTCGGAGCTTTCTGGATATCGGGTTTCCGGATAAGGGATCCTATACCTGTACAATGTTTCAGGAGCCAGAAGCTGAAGTGCAGACATATGAACAGCCAGAAGATGCTGCACTCAATAGCAACAACATGTAAAAATATGGACAAATATATATTGGAAAGGGCTTAGAACAACTTTTTTATTCAGTGTGCAAAAAAAGAGGTTATTTTCATGTCCCAGGTGCCAAAAGTACATCCTTCTTTTTTTTCATATCAGTTATTCATTGAAAGATACTGCTCCATTAGGCATATCAGATATACCCATAAGGGTGGATGTATCAAAATATGAGCTAAGAACTTAATAAATGAAAACCCAACCACGTTCTATTCATTCCTATGGGATTTTTAGAACTGTATTTATCAAATTGTGAGTTCTAACTTTTACCCACTGATGAATACAAATCTAAAAATCTCAAAGGAGTATTTAAATAGTACGTGGGTGAGTTTTTATTTATTAAGCTCTAAACTCACATTTTGATAAATCTGCCCCATAGACATTCATTAGAAATATCAGATATACTCATATCTCCGAAGCATTTTTAGTTATGCAAGAAATAGGTACTTTAGATAAAGGTACTTTAGTTTTTTGAGTAACTTGTGTTTAAAGGAGAAGGAAAGGTACAAATAATGTTCAGCATCCATGTGTTGCCCTTCTCCTTGTCTCCCAAACTGCCATAATGATTTTTTAAAAATTAGTATTGTTTAGTGATGGGTGAATCTCTCCCGTTTCGTTGAAAAATGTGCGAATTTACCACAAAATTTGCAAAAGGGAGAAAAATTACGAAATTTGAAAGTTCCCGAAAAAATCATCAAATTATACAGTTTTCACAAAAAAATAGAGCAATTCGAACGTTTTTACAAAAAAATCGAGCACTTCGTACGTTTTCACGAAAAATTGAGCAATTCGAACCTTTTCACGAAAAAAAACGAGAAAATCGGAAATTGACACCGGCAGCGAAACGCTGGAATTAGCCGCAAATTCATGCCAGGCGAATTTATTTGCCCATCACTAGTATTGTTCCCTGAAGTGCAGTAGGTAGAAGATCACAACAATTTCTCTTTTCAACATTTTTATTGAGTTTTCCAAAAACAAGCAAGATTTACTTATCACAGCGCAAATTGAGTGTGATTAAGCTATTTAACTGCATGCATACATCATGCTGTTTACAACTCAAAGGCATAATAAAATTTTGAAAACATAAAAATAATAAATGACTTATATTAGTGATCACAACAATTTCACTAATGCCTGTGCCATATTAACTTGCACAGAGATCATTTCCCAATTTTGTATTGGTGTCTGCTCATGCACCATTTTCCTGCTCCTGCTGCCCACACTGTCACTGCTGAAAGAAGAAACAGAATGCATTCAGGGTTGTTTTAAGGTACCAATGGGTCCAGGGCAGAGATCCCATTGGTGGGCCCCACAGCCAAGAAACTTGTGATATATCTTAAGTATGTGAATTTGAATATAATAAGGCAGGCAATAAAGAAAGGTCCAAGGGAGCTGCTCTAGAAGTGGTTAAACCAAAATGTATTAATTAAAAAGCAAAAATAAATAACTCAGATGGTTATGTTGTAGATCTCTTTCTGATTAATATAATGAAGGGTCTACCATTTCTAGGGGATGCTTTGATCAAATGTTATAGCTTCCAAAGCTCTGCTTTCAGCCATATATTATTAGGGGCATGTTTACTAACATTGGAGATAAATATCTGGAGAGATTTCTGGAGATGTTGCCCATGGCAACCAATCAGCAATTAGATTTAAACAGCCAGCAAAGATCTGATTGGTTGCTATGGGCAACATCTCCAGAAATCTCTCCAAATATAGGGTTTTATCCATTATTTGTATTTAAACAAGAGAAGTTGTAACTTGATGGCTTTGTGAGTAAGCCACATTAGCCAGTGGTACAGGAATGGGATTTGTTATCCAGAATCCTCTTATCCAGAACACTCTAATGACATGAAGTTTATCTCCCACAGGATCAATTTTTATCAAACAATTCACATTTTGATAAATGATTTTCTTTTTCTCTGTAATAATTAGACAGCACCTTGGACTTGATCCCAAATAAGATATAATTAATCCTTAATGGAAGCAAAACAATACTATTGAATTTATTTCTTGTTTAAACTTTTTTATAGTAAACATTTAAAGGGGGTTATTTTACTAAACTTTTATTTAGGGGCAAAACTCAAATTTTTCAGGTTTTTTTTTTTTTTTAAAAAAACTCGAATTTTACAAGATTTATTAAAGCCTGATGCTGCAAAAAGCCCAAATCCAAAAATCCGCCATCTTACAATGATTGTGTATAAGTTAATGTCAGAGGTCCCTATCCTATTTGGAAGTTTCTGTGGTCTGTGCTGGAATTAGGAGAATACCAGTTGGTCTTTATGTCTATTCTTTTAACTTGATGTTAAATAAAAACTAGTTTTTAACTTTATTATAGAGTTTTGGGATACCGGTATTCATTTTGTTTTCTGTGGTGGAATTAGCCTGAAAATCTGACCACTTTGAGCTTTCTGGGCAAAAATCTGAAAATTTGGGCTTTTTCACAAAAAGCCCCCCAAAAAATCGAGCAATTCAAGGAAAAAAACCTTGAAAAAAATCATACATATTTGGTTTTTACCTGAAACCGATTAAATTAAGCTTTTTGAATAATAAATAAGGTAAAATCGGGTATGGGAGTTTGGTCGTGTTTTTTTAATTTAAATAATGAGATAAATTCAGATTTTTTAGTAAATAACTAAGTAGTAGGCACATTTACTAAGCTCGAGTGAAGGATTTGAATGAAAAAAAACTTTGGATTTCGAAGTATTTTAGTGGGTACTTCGACCATCGAATAGGCTGCTATGACCTTCGACTTCGATCTGAACGATTCAAACTAAAAATCGTTCGACTATTCGACTATTCGACTATTCGACCATTCAATACTCGAAGTACTGTCTCTTTAAAAAATACTTCGACTACATACTTTGGCAGTTTAAACCTACCGAGGTACAATTTTAGCCTATGGGGACCTTCCCCAGCACTTTTCTAACCTTTTTTTGATTGAAGAAAAATCCTTAGATCGATCACTTGAAATTGTTTGAATCGTTTGTTTCAAGGATTTTACCTACAGATTTTTACTTTGATCGATTGATCGAAGAATTTGCGCTAAATCCTTCAAATTCGATATTCGAATTCGAAGGATTTAAATTCGATGGTCGAATTCGAGGGTTTATTAACCCTCGATATTCGACCCTTGATAAAGTGCCCCACAGAGTGGCGTTGTGTTGCAGGTCTCTATACACAGAGAAAGGCAGTGAATCTGCTCTAAAATCTCCCTACTCTGGTTGCATTAGAAAGATTAGACTGATTGTGATTGCTATAAAGATTTTTTCTGCACATGAATACCAGAGGTATAAGTGAACCATTTTGGTTACCTATAAACACAAAATAATAAAATATGATTCCCCATTATCTCTGTAGTCGTGTATTGAAAAGAAAATGTTACATGTCGGTCACATTTCGGAGCCATGAATGAGCTGTGTGCAACAAGACAATTAAAGCTAAAGTTAAATCTACATAAGGCGGGTTGTGTCTTTTCAATGTTGCCATCCAGCATGCTTGGGCCTTGTCTGCTTCCTCTATTGTTTACCTCTTCTTTCTATGCAAAAACACACATGTGAATGGGTCAGTGATAGATGTCCCCTTTCTAGAGGGGAGAGTGTAAAGAGTGAATAATGGCTTCTGTCAATTACATTAGGTAAAGCTGATGCCTGCCCCGCTGAATGAGAGGAAGCATGCAGAAGGGTTGGCCAGTGTTTGCAACTGGTCAATGGAGGTGACAGTAATTGTGTGGATTGGGTTTAGGGTACACGTGCAAACACAATGCGGACAGATGTGAGGATGGAGGCGTCAGATTTTTCAGTAAATAGTTTATGCTATTTTAAGAATTCTCATTCATGGCTTTGTGAAACAGCCTGATTAAAAAGCAGCTTTGGGTAAAATTTACATCCACACCATATCCAGAATAACTGGTGCATTGTGTCCTAGACAACTAATTACTTGTTTTCCCCTTTTGTAATTCAATATAAATGGACCCATTATTCTTATAGTGGCACATCTGGTCTGCTCTGTGAATAAAGTCAAACGGAGCTAATCCTGTCCGTAGCTTGTCCTTACACCAGAACTCAAACCATCTTGTGTTTTATAAGGAATGGATCATTATTGGCAGGGAAAATCTGCTAAACTGTTAAGCTGTTAAGCAATTTACCCATAAGTCCTAATTTTATTTGTAGCATTTTAAAGGAGGCATATAGCTACTAACAAGTAAAATAACTCCATATACAGTACTTTACCATTCCTTTACTAAGGGCAAATGTATGTATGTATATATTTCTATGTATGTTTTTATTTATGCAGTGCTACTGAACAGCAGAAAAATAAATTAATAGATCAAACAGGGGGTCATTACAATAATAAATGCAAATAAATACATACAAAGGTGAACTACCCCTTTTTTTTTATATACATCATTCTTAACTAACTCTATTATGTGAATTTCGTTATTTCAGGTTTTCAGATTAAGCCTCTTATGTCTTGGCTATACTGCCAAAAAGCCTTCTCGAGGTCAGGCCTCTTAGGCAGAGCTAATAGTAGCATCCTCAGTTTGCTACTAGACATGCATGTAAAAAGATATTAATCTGGCAGAGCTTTGCATTACTAGCTCTGCTTCAGCTTTTACTTTGCCGTAGAGCACAGATGGTTAACTGTGTTCTCATGGCTAACCAGCAGTGCACATGTTCCTTATATTCTTGCAACAGAACAGATAGATCAGTGAGATGCTGAATTGTAAATCCTGCCATTGCCATATTTACTTGCACTGCTGTGTGTGTGTATCCACAAAACATGCACTGTAGGTGAAAACATGTTTGATAGCATATATACCTCCCAACATTTTGAAAATAGAAAGAGGGGCAAAAATATTTGACGCATGGAGCATTTTGTGGCCACACCCCCTAATTACCATGTTCCTTTTTCAAAATGTGGCAAGTTATGAAAGTTTGAACACATTTCTGTGGGTTTTTTGTGTTATTACAGCTTTGCTAATGAAGGTGAATTGCCCTTTAAGCTGCAAGTCACAGTTTCCCCAAGAGACCTGCTTATCTTAAATTGTTACAGTTGCTTCTTTGCTTATCTTAAATTGTTACAAAAGTGGCACATGTCACATATTCTGGGCTTTTTTCCAAAAGCCAATTAAGTTTGAGACTTTGTATCTTTTTCTGGCGTCAGTGCAGGAGATCAAAGAGAAAGTCGGACATTTCAGTAACCAACCCGGGAACATCGGGTTGAGCTGTCAAAATCAGGACTGTCCCACAAAAAATGGGACAGTTGGGAGGTATTATTTAGAACCAAGCAGGGCCGGAACTAGATGCTAGA
Source organism: Xenopus petersii (assembly GCA_038501925.1). Lineage (NCBI taxonomy): Eukaryota > Metazoa > Chordata > Amphibia > Anura > Pipidae > Xenopus > Xenopus petersii. Next base: position 39,162,032 of record CM076672.1, on the reverse strand, counting down.
CGTGCCTAAGTTGCAAAAGTGGGAAAGCGCCGTGCACATCTTCTAGCCAAGACTCCAACAATATGGTCTGCTATATTGTTTCAATAGTCAGCAGTGCAGCAACAGGCACCTTAGAAATAACTTTACACACCTTGGGTATTTAGAATTATATTACCTTTAATACATGTTTGAAATGATTAAATTATTCATTTTATTTTATGTGTGTATTCAGGAGCAATGGTTCAGTTAGAGAAGTTTGTGCATGTAATACCTATACAATAACACCAGATGGCACACACATTTGTTTCTCCCACTAACATAATTGCAGCAGGCAGATGTACAATGTAATTCGTTTTTAGTATATATTATTTGATCATACGAATATTCTATTCTTTAAAAAAAACTACATATATTATGTGGTGTGTGCTACGAGGGTTAATTCTGTTTTATCTAGCAGACTACATTCCCCTTTCCTTCCTCCATTATTGTTGCTAGCACTGAAAATGTAGGCAATGTAAGCAATGTTAAATCTAATTTTTCCGTGCAAAACCTAATTAGCCATGTAAAAAAAAAAAAAAAAAAAAGGTTAACGCCAGCGCCTGAGACGGTTTTTGTTTAATAATCCCATTACTGACGGCTCATCTTGTATATAATGGTGCAGTAGGATGCAAAATCCCCACTTGTTTTAAGTGTATGTGGAAGAAATGTATGAAAAGTGTGTTTGTTCCCTGGCAGAGAGGAGACGTCTGGGCAGGAGGGATAGATCTCGGCCACTGTAAGTAGAACCTGCTGCTTCCCTGCACTGCACATCCCCCTCTCTGTGTAATACAAGGGGATCCCCTCTGCACCAAGGCTTCTCTCTCCCCTTGGAGAATACAGCTGCCGGGCTCCTGTCCTAAAACATACAGTCTTATGGCTGGTAAAAGCCTCACCTATTTCCTTCCAGCAGCATCTGTGCCAAGGGCACCTTTGCCCCCTCTGCTTGGGCTGATTGTTTTACTAGAACTACAATGTGCTTTTTTATGAGCACTAATAGTTCTGCCAGTGCTGCTGCTGCTCTGCCTATTAACTCCTGGGTTATTAGTGGGAGAATTGCTGTTACTGGCAGCAGTAACAACACTCTGCATTGTACAACCATATACAGCATAGGTTGGTTTAGACAAATATCCTTAGATAAACACATATATATAACTATGAGATATACAGTAATTCTACCGCTTAGTATTAAATATATTCCTAATAAAAAAGCAGTGTTGGGTTTATATTTAAATGAATAAAAATCGGGTGCCAGCAGGGTTTTAGGTAACACACAGAAGTGCCAGTTCTATATGGCGGCATCAATTACAAGTGGGGTGTCATTTTTACATAGGGTATCTGTACTATGGTCCTCCGTATAACGTTGGTGTAAATCTATGCAAGTCAGTCAGTACAATGTGGCGTGTTACCGTGCAATTGTCAGGTCAATATGTATGCAGAGTCAATGTAGGTGTTAGTATAAGCATATAGTCAAGTACATAGAGAAGTACCAGCATTGGGAGGGTTAATAGTACAAAAGTGTCTGCATAAAGTGGGGTGAGAGTAAAAAGGGAAATGTAAATACAGTTTAAATTGTTATTACAAAGGTGCGCATAGTGGGATGTCAATATGAAGAGGTGACTAGCTTTGTGAATAATATCTTGCATTTGGGTTTATAGTAAAATATTCATTTTGCTTCTCTGATTACAGCAAATATCAGGGATTATCAATAATTATTTTACATAATTGGTTTAATGTATTTCTTTAATTAATTGCTAATAATAATAATAGTTATAATTTAAAAAATGAATTATACTCATATTGATCACCATCATCTTTATTAATATTTTTTGTTTACAAATATGTATACGCAGTATCTTTTAAGTAATTCATGGGCAGATTACTAAAAACGATATGTGTATATATTTCTAAAAATATATATTAGATCATTTAAGAGCACTCACGGGTGTTGTAAAGAATACTTTTTTTATTGGAGTGTTACAATCTACCCCACATCAACGCGTTTCGGTTCTCTCTGAACCGTCGTCAGGAGAATTACAAAAAAATATGTGTGTGTATATAAATATTTCTAAAAATTGTATCTGTGTTTTTATATATATTTATATATAATTCAAAAATGTATATGTGTGTATATATATTTCTAAAAATATGAGTGAGTTTATATATATATATATATATATATATATATATATATATATATATATATATATATATTATAAAAATGATGTTTGTGCGTATATATTTTTTTAAATATATTCATTTGTACATGTATAGATATAGATGTGTGTTTATTTATATTTATATTTCTAAAAATAATATGTGTGTGAATATATATATATTGTATATATAAACACATATATAAACACACATATATCATTTTTAGAAATATATATATATATATATATATATAAGCCCAATATGAAAGCACTCACAGCAGATTTCATCAGTGTATATAAAGATTTATTCACCGCTCACATCTTGATGTGAGCGGTGAATAAATCTTTATATACACTGATGAAATCTGCTGTGAGTGCTTTCATATTGGGCTTGTGTGAATGACGGTCAGCACCCAGCTGTGATATTTTATATGGTGAGTGCCGTTACATGTGGAATTATATATATATATATATATATATATATATATATATATATATATATATATACATACATATACACAGAACAATTTTAGAGATATATATGTTGTGATGGCTGATTCAGTTAATGCCTTTAAGAATGGCTTGGATGATTTTTGGACAGACATAATATCAAAGGCTATTGTGATACTAAGCTCTATAGTTAGTATGGGTATATAGAATTTAATTAAAAGTAGAGAGGGGTGTATGTATGGATGCTGGGTTTTGATTTGGAGGGGTTGAACTTGATGGACTTTGTCTTTTTTCAACCCAATTTAACTATGTAATTATGTAACTATGTAACTATGTATACACACACAATTTTTTTAAAATATATAACTCGTATATACACACATAGTTTTTAGAAATATGTAGACGCACACAAACATTAGAAATGCATAGATATTTCTAAAACATATATGTGTGTATATCATTCTATAAATGATATGTGTGTTTGTGTGTGTATATATGTATATATATATATATATTTTTCTAAAAATTCTATGTGTGTTTGCGTGCCATTATATATATATATGTGTGTGTATATACAGTATATATATTTATAAAGATTCTATCTTTACTAACCCTCGAATACCCGAAATTCCCCAAAATCCGAAAAATTTGTGATTTTTTTTTTATAAAATCAGACTTTTAAAAAAATCTATTTTTTTTACAGAATTTATTAAACCCCGAGGGCTAAAAAGCCTGACTATAAAAACACGGCATCTCAAACCTGTCGAGGTTTCATAAAAGTCAATGGGAACAATCCCCTTGATTTTTGGTTGTGTCAGGGGTTTCGGGCAATTTCACAATTTTTTCGGAGCTTTCGGGTGAAAAACCCCAAAATTTGGAGTTTTTGGGTAAAATTCACGAAAAAAACGTGAAAATCGGAGCTTTTCCCGCAAAGCAAATTATGTATATATATTTCTAAAAATTATAGATGTGTATATATTATAGATGTGTATATATATATATATATATATATATATATATATATATATTTCTAAACATTCAGTGTGTGTGTGTGTACATATATATATATATATATATATATATATTTCTACAAATTATGTGCATATGTGTGCTATTATATATAAAGTATATGTATTTCTGTGTATATATATATATATATATATATATATATATAATGTATGTGTGTATTTAGTAACTTTAATATGTGATAATTGGGGGTGCTTTCAAATTAATTTTATTATGGAACGGGTTGGGGGTAGGGAAGCCTGAATCCAAAAAGTCTGAAAAACTCTGCCTTCAGCTAATGAGTAACTAATAAAAGGTAATCAACATTCTGCTTACTGAGGAATAGACCCTATTAGATTATCTTATATGGAAAACATTATATATATATTTAATATTTAAATACGTTTTATATTATTGCCCAACAATTTATAAATTAGCTGTGGAATGTACACATGAAAAGGAAATAATTACTCGACATCAATTTTCCAGCCCAACAAATGATCGGGAGCCCAGAGAGGGCAGTAAATGCATAACTGGTTTATGTTGCTGGTGTTATAATACATATTCATTCACCCTGAACAAATGGCAAACATGGGCAACAGCAGAAAAGCAGGTTACAGCAGGGAAGGAAACGTTGCTCAGTGAAAGGGGAAGCTGCAACTTTCTTCCCAAGAATCCTCTGTACTAGCAGTGCTGTGTGATCCTTGTCCTCCGTCTTCACTACGCCCTTTAGTTTAATCTAATAATAATAATTATTATTGGTAGTATTCCTATTATCAATATAATTATTATTTTAGTAAGGAGTGTTAGACAATGCTAGTTTTAACATACCTCAGGTTTTTTATTTGAAATTTGTGCAAATGGAAATCGTGAAAATATTTTTGTTTGTTTGCTTTGTTATCTTGATGAAATGTATCTAAGTGGTTGCATTGAAAGATCATGGACTCCTATTTTGTTATCCCTGGGCCCAGCTGTACTGTGATCCCAAGAACTTAGCCCTCTGTTGGGTCAGGACTTTGGATAGCAGTTGTGCCCGGTGGAGCAAAGAAAGTATAATGGTAATGCTCTTCCCTCCACTGTACTCAGCATTTAATGGCCCAGTGTTACACAGGCACTGGGCATCTGATATCCCAGCATTACACTGATAACTTAACTGGATGCCTTGCACTTTCTTTCCCTTACCCACAGTAGCTGCTCCTTGTGTTTTTCTACAGTTATATTGACAACAATAATGTTTATCAGCACCGTGATTATCTATATCAATTATAAAGCATGAAGCGCTCATAGGCTTTTTTTCTAGCATTATAAATACGTCACGTTTCAAGCAGCACTCAAAAGTGTAAAATGTGGCACAGGACACTGTATTTTTGCATTTCTTTAAGCCATTTTTAAAGCATGCCCAAAAAACTCTTGGTTAACAAACTCATCACCGAGAATACTTGATGCAACCTGGTATAAACCTTTCCCTTTGTAAAATATTACATTGCAACACTTGGCTATTCAAACTATAACAAATATTTCCACTTCATATCCAATTCACTTGAGCATTACATATATAAATATGCACCTATGATGCAAAAGGGATTGGTTATCCGGAAACCCGTTATCCAGAAAGATCCAAATTACGGGAAGGCCATCTCCAATAGACCAAAATTGTAAAGCATATTTCCTTTTTCTCTGTAATAGTAAAACTTATTACTGGTAGTATTAAACAAATAAAACTTGACCTTGTACTTGATTCCAGCCAAGATATAATTAATCCTTATTGGAAGCAAAACAATCCTATTGGGTTTATTTAGGGGGTTATTTACTAAAATCCAAATTTATCTAATAATTTAAATTAAAAAAGCTTGACCAACTCCCATCCCCGATTTTGCCTTATTTATTAATTAAATAACTCAAATAAGTTGAATCGGGAAAAAAACTAAAATTGAGCAAAACCTCAAATCATACGTTATATTTTTTAAACTTTTTTCCCGAATCAGGGCTTTGGCAGAAAACCCCACAAATATTGGATAATTATAGTGTTATATAAAACTTGAATAAGGCATATTCACATAAAATCCAATTCTAACTAGATATATATTTATATATACGCATATATAAGAAAGTGTATAACACGTTTTGAGGTGTATAAAAAACGTTGTTAGCCATAGTTCCATACTCAGTAACCCCCAGGGGTTTTGGGGGTTTCCAGAAGAGCAAATAGGTATTTTCAAAAAAAATCTCACCTTATGTTGCTTTCAGGATGGGTTATCCATCTGCTGTACCAGTTTCCCCTATAAGGAGCCAGTCCTATATTTAGGGAACACTGCTTTATATAGTGCTAATATATTACCTTCCAAGAGAATGTGTAAAGTAAAGTAAACACAAAAAGCCTAAATAAAGTCATTTAAAAGTGCCTTGATTCCTTGCAGTAGGGGGGCATAAGCACTCACTTTCTATCTCAACCACACTTTGGGGTAGTGTGGAAAACCATGTCTTCACCGAGCCTCCAATTTAGGGTTCCATTATAGCAGTGGCAAATATTAAAATGAACAAAGGATACATGTGGACAAAAAGCTAGATGGTACCCAAGGCTTAAATGACTTCAAAACCCAAGCAATGAGGCAACAGTTCTATCTTTTGTGCCATGCCACATTTTCCTTTCTTATCATTGTCATTACTGTATTTCTATGTCATGTGACTTAGTATAATATTGGAAAATATAAATAATAAAGGGGGGCAGGCCCATACTGTGCATCATTTAAAATGTATTTATAAATAGGTAAAATTGCACTTACAATACAAGTAAGGGTTACAGCTCATAAAATAATTCCAGGGTCACAGTTGTGTACTTCTCCCAACTTCTTTATCATACAACTCAATGTAAGCACAGTTTTGTTTGGGGTTTTTGTGAACTATTTAGCATTTATATATAAATAGGTAAAATTGCACTTACAAAGTAAGTAAGGGTTAAAACAGCTCATTTACCCAATTACTGGGTCACAGTTGTGCACTTCTGCCCAACACACATGACTCAATATAAGCACAGTTTTGCTTGGTTTTTTTTTGGTCTGGGAATTCTAGAATTACTGTCAATTTCAATGAGTTAGCTCCAGTGTTCTACTGAGTTGGGTGAACAGGCATATGAATTTGTCAAATAAAATTCAATGTTACCCACTAACATAAAAATAAGTAACAAAGTAAATGTGTTGTACATAGTTTTGCAGCTTAATCTATCTATCTATCTTTATCTATCTATCCATGTATATAGTAATGTATGTGCTAGGATATATTATCTAGAGGTGTAATCCTTATATAACACAGGTTAAATTAATTAAATGGTATTAATAATGGATTTATGGAATTTAGGGCCATAGGATAAGCAGTAGGAGCAGAGGGATTTTCAAGCCCTGAAGGCCTGGGGCCACAATCCAACTAAACACATATTGCTTCATGAAACACAGACTGCAAATAAATTAATCAAAAGCAAATATGTCCGAGGTGCGAATCGTTTGGTGGTAATGGATGAAAATTAAGATTTGCAGATATTATTTTCCATCATTCAGTCTAACAAAGTGAACATTTATTGCATATATATTAAAAATTACCCTTTAATGGAGTACAAGTGGGGGGGTGGTTGTGCAAAAGAGCTCCCAGAGGTGATATACCCCAGATAGGGGCGGTTAGTTTTTATTTGTCTCTGCTCCCTGTAGAATATATATCAGAGATTGCTGCAAACGCTTGCTAAATTGAGATGTTATGTGATTGTATCAAAAGCTGTTTGATTGCCTGATGGAAGAGCTCCCGTAACATTGTATAGACAAAGTGAGAGAAAGCCTAGCATTAGCTGTGCAAGAGTGGGGAGCTGTGTAAAACTAATCACTGTGCAATGTATAGGGAGAAATGAGTGAAGAATAAATATTTGGAGGTGGTCAGCCAATGTTTGTGTATTGTGGTATAGGCCCTAATGTTATTCTAGTTCAATATGATAAACTATAACCTCTACTTAGAAACCATTATATCTCTTGGTGTATGGTGGTGGATAAATTTGATATCATATAGTTGGCCTACTAGACTACTAGTAAAACTAGACTGGACTAGCAATTTTCGTGTCTGGCCATTTGTAGATAGTTTAAAGGGATACTGTCATGGGAAAACATGTTTTTTCCAAAACGCATCCGTTAAAATTGCTGCTCCAGCAGAATTCTGCACTGAAATTCATTTCTCAAAAGAGCAAACAGATTTTTTTTATATTCAATTTTGAAATCTGACATGGGGCTAGACATTTTGTCAATTTCCCAGCTGCCCCTGGTCATATCACTTGTGCCTGCACTTTAGGAGAGAAATGCTTTCTATCAGGATGTTATTTCTGTTATTTCTCCTACTCAAAGTAACTGAATCAGTCTCAGTGGGACTTGGCTTTTACTATTGAGTGCTGTTCTTAGATCTACCAGGCAGCTGTTATCTTGTGTTAGAGAGCTGCTATCTGGTTACCTACCCATTGTTCTGTTGTTAGGCTGCCGGGGGGGTGATATCACTCCAACTTGCAGTACAGCAGTAAAGAGTGACTGAAGTTTATCAAAGCACAAGTCACATGACTGGAGGCAGCTGGAAAACTGATAATGTGTCTAGCCCCATGTCAGATTTCAAAATTGACTATAACAAAATCTGTTCTTTTGAAAATGGATTTCAGTGCAGAATTCTGCTGGAGCAGCACTATTAACTGATGTGTTTTGAAATAAACATGTTTTCCCTCAACTGTATCCCTTTAATGTCAGTGGCTGGTCAGAACAAGGTCAGAATCAGAAACATCATTCCAAACTAAATCTTTCAGAAGGATCTTATGAAAGTCCAGAACTAGGAGTTGGCAGCAGCAAAGGCACCACACCTGCCTATGGCCCAAACGTTTTGGAAAGAAGGGTGGCACATTTAAAGTCTGTATTTAATACTGTTATAGGAAAATATCTCTTCCCTTCAAAGTAGTAGCAAATGGAGATAATGGCATCCATCACTGAACAGGTTTCAAGCTGTTACTATTATTGGCCAAAGGAGAGTGTGATGATGATCCTAATGACGATATTGGCTTTGTTAAACCTAAAACCAGAACCTTTCCCTGCTGGCAGTGTTGATCATAATTTTTACCTAACAAAGTAAAGTGTGGAGAGGCAGCCTTGTTGGTATTGGGTTTATGGGTATCTTTACAATATTGAGGAGTTATCTACACTGGATGCATTAGTGACCTGACAAGCTCCTGTTGTGATCGGCTGTTATTAACATATTAATTTACTGAATATAAGAGCCAAGTTGGTCTCCACCATGAAACATCTCGTACAGACTCTCATGCCTTCTGCAGTGAAAAAACCATTAAGTGAACCTATAGTAGCTAGCTCATAATGTACAATGGAAGGAGCTGTCTCCTCACTAGACTTATTGGAGACTGTAAGGGGGATTCTGCAGATTTCAATGTGGAGGAGAAGAAAAACCAGCCCCAGGGAAAATAATTTGTACGATAACTTAGTAAAGTCAAATGAATGAATACCCCAAAATATATACACAGTGTGTCCAATATTAATTGCATCCTGTTACTCCAGTGCTCTAATGTCATGCTATTCATGGTTGTCTGGTAGATTTGTTGGGGAGATGACAGCTTAATAAGTAGCAGTGTTCCCTTTGTCCCATTTCTGAAATGTATCACTGGATTTACTAGGGGCGACAGTGCCAGCAATGAAAATTTTGTTGTGAAGGTTCCTGTATGAGGCTGAGGGGTATTTTCCCACGCCCCCTTCTCATACCTCAACCCCCTCCCTTTAAAGCAGGAAAATTTTAACTAAGCAATGTGAAGTAATTAAGTGTACTGCCAATTATAGATACAATTATGACCATTCTTTGGTGTGAAGACTACAAGTCTAATGTAACAATAGTATTTCTGAGGCAAAAGGCTAAGTGACCTATGATGGATAGTGTTGACTGTCTATGGCCTGGGGCTATGACTCTGTCCCTGAGGTTGGCTGGCCACTGCTGACCTCCTCTCGTTTTTTGCCTGAGACAGTCACAAAGGACCAGGCACCAGGCTTTTCCTCTAATTATTTATCCCTGCAAACAAAACCTCTTTAATTCTACAATCAACTTCTCCTGCTGAGTAGTTCTGCTTGACCCCCAGGAAATTGCTAAAAAAATCACTGTAGATATTGATCCGAGTGGTATAATAAAGCTATTACAGCCCAGTCACTCAGCACTTCATCTTCAAATGCAAACACTTTCCATACAGTTTACCTCTGTGTATAAACCTATATGCCCCCTAATTGCTTTTCAGTCTTTTTAACAAACCCATGTTCAGACCTCACATTTTCCTGCTTTTGATTGGCTGACCATCATTACTCATCACTTGCCACATTTTACTGTACTCGGAATACTGAATTGCTATCAAAACCACTAAAAGTGGCCAAGAAAAGTTGAGACATATGGACAAATAAAGTTGATTTCCGACCAATCTGCCCAACATCTGCCCATTCGTTCATGTCAAAATAACCTGAGCAGATTATAATACAATACATATTTAGGGGCCGATTCACGAAGGGTCGAATATCGAGGGTTAATTAACCCTCGATATTCGACTGGGAACTAAAATCGTTCGACTTCGAATATCGAAGTTGAACGATTGTGCGCAAATCCTGCGATCGATCGAAGGATTTTTAAATCCTTCGAATCGAACGATTCGAAGGATTTTAATCCAACGATCGAAGGAAAATCCTTCGATCAAAAAATCACAGGCAAGCCTATGGGGACCTTCCCCATAGGCTAACATTGACTTTGGTAGCTTTTAGCTGCCGAAGTAGGGGGTCGAAGTTTTTCTTAAAGGGGCAGTACTTCGACTATCGAATGGTCGAATAGTCGAACGATTTTTAGTTCGAATCGTTCGATTCAAAGTCGAAGGTCGTAGTCGAAGGTCGAAGTAGCCCAAAAAAACTTTTTTTTTCAATTCGAACCCTTCACTCGAATTCAGTGAATCGGCCCCCTAGTGTAGAGTATCTACACAAACAAACACACAAATCATGTTTTCTGGGGTAGCAGTTCCGTAAGGTATATTACCTCTGAGTGTAGAGTTTATATATCAAATATCCGTGCAGGGATTATATATGTCTATGACTGTTATGTTTGCAGGGCCTTCATACGTATATGACCTATGAATGTATATAAATATATATATATATATCCACACATAGAGATACAAACACATGAATGCAGGGCTTGTGTATCAGTGAATGACACCAGACCCAGTAAAGAAACCTATTTGCTGGGGAAAGAGTAATAGTTTCTCCACAGCGACACAAGGAATTCTTTCATATTACTCCCCATTGAAAGCCAGGCGATTTATTCCTTTATTCTCTTGTTAAGGTTTGTGTTAAATGTTAACGGGATGGTGCTGCCTGCTCTGTGTCATTATGTTGTGAATCCCTGTCCTGACACTGCCATCCTTTCTTCTTATTGTGCTTCTGCACTCACTTGGAGATTTATCTGTTTTTGATATCAGATTCTTTTTTCCATTAACCTGCTTTCTTGTTGACTTTCATTAACCCCGCTGCCCCTTTCCTTGGAGGGATCCATATGTAATCCTAAATGACATCTACATGCCCTGGCTCCTTTGTGGCACTCCCTATTTGGATGCTGTCCCCAGTTGCACTTGATGTTTGATCTGTTCTTGAACTTCCCTGGGTCATCTTTGCCCTGGACTGTGAGATTTCCCAACTTTTCAATGCTTCTGAGGGGACTTGTAAAACAAGTATTTCTTCTCCTAGCTACAAAGTTCCTAATTACTAACACAAACAGCTCCGTTAATGACGGGGCAGGCCTCCTAAAGCTAGGGCTTTTTGTTGTGCTGGCCTCCTAATGCTCTGCCTGTTGTAGAATGGCAGCTTGCCCCCTCTGACCTGAGATTTCTTCTTTCCTTCTCTGCCCCTGTCCAGCTCCCCGTGGGCCAAAGGGCAGCCTCCTGGGTACAAGGCATGCCAGCAGCTGCTGGGGGTGACATGGCCACACAACAGTAATATAGACAAATGAATGTATTTTTGTACTATTTCCATGCGTGATTTCTGCAGCTCTGCTTGGCTGAGACACAAAGCCGTGTGAGAAGATCAGAAACCTTCCAGTGACTGGGATCTGCTAGTCTGCTTAGTATCACACTTTGATGGGTGCATTTTTTTCCCCTTATTGAGCTTAACTATCTTCATTATTATATTGTGTGCCTTCCATTCTGTCTTGTGCATTGGTGCCCCGGGGGCTGCTTCCAACTGGATACTAATTGAAGGGGCAGAACACTGATGGCAGCTAGCATGCCTGGGGGATGCATGGAGCGGATCATCATAGCCTTAATTGACAAGGACTTGTCTGTATTTAGGAGCAGCTGTTCCCAGGGCTGGTTCACCAGTGCAATCTTAACTCAGCGTCTCTAGCCTGGAGGATTGGGGGGGGGTGTAAACATGGTTAAAAATCAAGAAAGATTTATAGTGTGTTCTCTGGGGTGAGAGGGACATAAAACAGCCACCATGATCTTCCCTGGAAGGGGTCCCATTTATCAGCCTCCAACCTTTGTAACATGTCTAGCAGCCATGCTCCACATAGAATTAATAATGGGCCAGCCATTTAGAGCAGATTAAGCAGGTGACAATATTTCTAGGCCATATATCACTGTAAACAAGCCAACTGGGAGAGCCAATGAGAAACCCATCTGCTCTGTGAAGGAAAAATAATATTTCCCTTTCATTCCTGAAGAGGTGACTGCTCCTAGTTTACCTGAAAATGATAGGACAGGTGAAACGCAGGAGTCTAGGTTAGCACTTGCAAGCATCTGACTTAGCTGATGGACTACAGATCAAGCATCCTCAGCAACACATCAAGGATCTTGAAATCGGACCTTCATCAATAGGAAGAGTATTATTGGTATCCATTCCCAGAAAGCAAAAAATGGGGGCAAAATGCAATCTGCCTTCTCCTCTGTTCCCAACCATTGTTCTGCATCTTACTGTCAAATGAATGTGCTTCCCAGCCCCTGGAATGGTTTTTCATCAAGTGAAACCACTACAGTATTTGACAAATTCTAAATAATAAGGGGCCGATTCACTAAATTCGAGTGAAGGATTCGAAGTAAAAAAACTTAGAATTTCGAAGTGTTTTTTGGGCTACTTCGAACATCGAATGGGCTACTTCGACCTTCGACTACGACTTCAAATCGAAGGATTCAAACTAAAAATCGTTCGACTATTCGACCATTCGATAGTCGAAGTACTGTCTCTTTAAAAAAAACTTCGACCCCCTAGTTCGGCAGATAAAAGCTACCGAAGTCAATGTTAGCCTATGGGGGTTAGCCCATAGGCTTGCCTAAGTTTTTTTGATCGAAGGATATTCCTTCGATCGTTGGATTAAAATCCTTCAAATCGTTCGATTCGAAGGATTTAATCGTTCGATCGAAGGAATAATCCTTTGATCGTTCGATCGAATTTTCTGCGCTAAATCCTTCGAATTCGATATTCGAAGTTGAAGGATTTCAATTCCTAGTCGAATATCGAGGGTTAATTAACCCTCGATATTCGACCCTTGATACATCTGCCCCTAAGTGTATACACAAGACAAGTCTTGCCAACAAATTATTTATTGGACTTTTTGCCAGAGAGATGGTGCAGCCTTCAGTAGAATGTTAATTGTACTAAGTGTTACCTTATGATGACCATTATGATGGATATTGTTGTTGTGGATACAGAAAAGAGCATTTACATAGTCCAGTGTGCAAAGTGCAATTTCTGGATGCAAATCACTATGTTTTGTACCCACAATGCAGTGCTTTCTCCAGAATTCCGGCATCAGGAAAATAGTTGTGCAGCATAAAGCAAGACAGATTCTTTGGGGTGTACACTTGAGGTTCCCAGTACTTTAGCTCTGGTGTGTGCACTTCCACCTTAATCAGATTAATAGGATTAACAAGCACATGGGTGCTAGGTGCATGAAGACTGGCATAAGCATTATGATAGTCGATAAGGGCTCAAGGTCCATGTTATAGAACTGCCAATTATAAGCAACGGGTTTCAATTGGTTTTCATTATTTATTTTTTATAGTTTAATAGTTATTTGCCTTTTTCTTCTGACTCTTTGCAGCTTTCTTTGGGCATCACTGACCCTTCTAAAAACAAATGCTCTGTAAGGCTACAAATGTATTGTTATTGTTACTTTTTATTACTGATTCTTCTATTCAGGCCCTCGCCTATATATATTCCAGTCTCTTATTCAAATCAATGCATGGTTGCTAGGGTAATTTGGACCCAATTTACCAATTTGGTTAAGATGCAAATTGAAGGGCTGCTGAATAACAAGCTACATAACTCAAAAACCTTCAATAATGAAAAATGAAAACAAATTGCAAATTATTTCAGAAAATCACTCTCTAAATCATACAAAAAGTTATCTCAAAGGTGAACAACCCTTAAGCAGCCATTTTGCTTGTACATGGGAACAAACAATCTTCTTTCCAATTTAATACCTGACATTCAGACATCAGTTGGGTTGTGAGAGATGTCCAGTTGGCCAAGAACCTAGCTGAACTATATTAAGCCCACAGCTGCACTGCACAGGCCCCTCACATGATCTTTTCATTGGTCAAAGGATGGAACTACCAATCATGTAGTGTGGCTGGCTAAACTAGTGAAATGTCTGCTTGTCTGGTGACCGGAACAAAGGTCCAGATCTTTAAACATGGACAGTCTGGGTTGGGGAGGAAAAGCAAACATATAACAATATAAAATCCATAAGCCCTTTGGCTGTTATGGAGGGGTTAAGCTGCCATTGATCTGATTATTTTGGTATAATCTGCTCAAAATCTTTAGAAGACTCAAGTCTTTATCCTGTCTTACCCAATATCAAATTCACTTGCACTCAGGGGTACTTTCCGGCAGGACAAAGAGGGCATTTGGCTCCTGATCTGAGCTGTTACAACCCTCAACAACAATCCTATTAGTTTTGGGATTCCAGGAGTTGCAGTTCAACAACAGCAAAAGACTAGGATACCCAACTTCCCATGCTTGGTTGGCTTTGAGTTTGCATTTGTATCCCAAGTGCAACTTCTCTTTTGCCCTGCCAGGGGGTCTGCACTACACTAACCAGATCATACCATCTGATAATCATTTACAGACATTGCTCGCAACTCGGCACTATAGTGTATTATAACCCAACATTATGCACGTCTTCCAGGTTCACATCCCACACTCTTCTTTCTGTAAATGGTGACTGGAACTTCTGAACAGCTATTCAAGATTTCTGAATAGTTTTATTTATTTATTTTTTTTAAAAAAAAAAACACTTTTTGTGTGTGCCATTATGCTGGGAGCATTTTATTTTCACACAGTTTGCATGTGTTTAAAAAAAGGGGGGGGGAGATAATGGGTTGGGTATCTTCATTCAAAATTGTATGTGTTTTTTCTCCTCTTTATTTTAAACAAAACTTCAGTAACTTTTTTGCCTGTTTTCTCAACTTTTTTCGCAGGAACAATGCCAACATTGAAGCCCACAGTTGGAGACTGCACAGTTGGAGATCTTTCCTTCCATTTTAGACATCTTTGGATTTCATCAATCAAACTGACTGCAATTTTCCATAAAAAAACCTCTGAATTTGGGTCAGAAAGTGGGCAAACTAGATAAAGATCATTCTAGCTGTCTTGTGAGATGATAAATAGGCAGCCTTTCAGAGCCACAATGCACCAACTTTCAGATTTGTAATGCACGTCTATTGCATGGGAATGCCAGTGAGTCAATACAATTTTCTCTATGTTTTGCTATGGTGGAGGAGATGTCTTTATATAGCATTGTCACTGCTAGCCTGACCTTTTCTCTACAGTCTTACTGGATTCAGCTTAATAATGTTATGCTGTTGTGGAGAGAGCTGTATAGTTCAGTTCCAGTCCAGTGAGATGTTGGGATTCGAGATTTGTAAGTGTATAATTGTATTGTAAAACATACAGAACAAGATATCCTTATAGCTTTCATTTATTGATAATGGTTGCCAATCTTTGTTGCTCCCCTCCATGGAGACACTAGATCAATGATTGGGTGGGGCAGGTTAAAGGACATGTAGGGTGAGATTTAAGGAGAATGCCTGTTGCTCTCTTAGATACCCTTGAATGCCTGAGATTTGGGATGAGAATGTATATGCTATTTTTTTTGCTAGGGGACAGCTAGTGAAAAAAACTACAAAAATCCCTCAACTCAGCTCCATCAGAAATATACCAGTATAATGTTACCACTCACCCTTCAATTGGATAAAATAAAACATTTTATAAATCACCTTGGAGTTCTATGACCATACACATGTACTAGAGCAGGGGTGCCCAAAAGGTAGATGGGGATCTACCAGTAGACCTTTAGCTGGGGATCAGTAGATCTCAAGACACTGTCAACAAACAGCTTGTATAAATCTCCCTCCTGTTTCATGCTTTTTATTTAGATATTTATTATGTTAAGGTTACATAAGAAATAGTTGTTAAATATAGCAATATAAATTCCCCTTAAATAAATATAATATTTAAGTAATATTTTCCATGGAACTGAATGCTAACAATGCTTTATGGATGTAGATCATAATGGGACATCATCACTAAAAGTAGACCTCAAATTAGTAACGTATGGGCACTCCTGTACTAGAGAGACTGGAAATTCAGATAAATACAGAATAGGGCACAAAGTGTGACAAGCATGGCGGATTGCCCCCATATTTTCTACTTTGTACCTTGCCCTGCACCTAGTAAATGACCTCTAAAGTGTGCTTTTTTTAGAGGTCATAAAATTAGACCGGTCTTCTATTTGCCTTATATTGTACATACAAGTATATCCTAGATTATTTTTTAGATTATAGATATTTGAATAAATCATGTGATAACAATGGCTGGTCAGTTTGTCTCAGTCTAACATCTGCTTTTGCACATTTTGGAATCACAACTGCAGACGCCGCTTTCTGATCCCCAATCAAGATATACAGTATGCTGCTTTTTAAGGAAATATAAGGCAGTCGTGGGCTAAATACTCAGTCTGCTGACCTGTGCTTTTTATAAATTAATCATCCCAAAGATTATTATCTTTATTATACTGATTTTTATTGTGGCGGACTATTCACAGATATTCTGCCCCACAGAGCTTGCAGTCAGTGGTAACTAGCTACAGCTGCCCCCCCCCTCCGGAATTGTGTTCTGGTGCCCTGCCTTCATCCAAGCCGAAAACTTTCCTCTGACATTTGCAATTAGCTTTATCTCAGTCCAGCAGGCCCCATGTGCAAAAACACCCCCAGTAGTTACGCCACTGCTTGCAGTCTAGCCAAGGCCATAAGGAACTGACATATTAGACATCACTATGACCTAGGAATTCTTGAGTGACAGTCATGTGACTTAACTCATAAGCCATATAAAAGCCTCCTGCAGGGATAGGATCACCAGTGAGTGATAGACACTTGAATGTGAACCTCATCATCTGTGGGAAACTGTCAAAGCCTATAATGCTGGTAATGACACACATGGCAGATACTAGACCAGGAAATTTTGGTTCAAGAGCTAATCTGCACCCTGAAACCTCATTCTTTTTTAAACCTCCTTTTTTGCTTTTCCCCTGGCCGCCTGAGATTGGGGCACACCTGGAAACTGACCTGTTGTGTAATAGTTGGCTGCCATGATGGTGCCATCTAACATTGCTTTCAAAGGGTGACTAAAGGACCACAGGTTAGACATCTCTGATATATATCCTGATCTATATCAGTATACATATATCTTTTCTACATTTTCTTTACAGGGTCCCTCTGTTGCTTGCGGCTCACCACCCAATTTTCCTGCAGCAATCCTCAGATATAAATGCAATAGTGGGATAATTGTTTATGTGAAGTTCCATTATAACTGAACAAATAAAGAATAGTACATTTACATAATTGTGTCAGATCTAAGAATTGTAATGGTTCTGTGGTTCCTGACATACTCTGGCTTTCTCAATTTATGATTTCACTGCTCTCATGGCTTTATCTGAACATCCATTTGCAAATTGGGAGACCAGTTTGGCAACTTTCATAAATGGAGTTGGCTGCTTACTTTGTTCTACATACTATGACAGTGCTCCGGTATATTAAGAAGACTTTGCATTAATGTTTGTGTTCTGGTAAATTTCATGTAATGCCTCTATTCATGGTTTATATTTAAACATCCAGCAATGTTTCCCAAATATGACAATGTGCGACCAATGCAAACACTTATGCATCAACTGAAAGGTCCAAGCCTTCCAATGTATTTTGTTTCATATGAGCAAAGCTACATTGCATTTGTGAATAGCTGATCATTAGTTGATCATTTGCAGTCATCCTGGTAATTGTCTTTAACTTCATCTGCCCTTCCACTTGCCCTGCTCAGGCTACTTGTAATGATTATTTGCTGGTCTCAGTAAAAGGAAAAGTTGTTTTCCTCATTCTCTTACTGTTCTACCATCTTTTTATTAAGATTTGTCTCTTACCCTCTCCCCTTCTGCTTGAACATCTAGGGATGCACAGAATCCCAGATATTTTTATCAGGATTCGGATTAGGCCGAATCCATGAGCCTGGCCGAAACAAATCGGAACTTTATATAACTGTATATAACTGCATACTTATCAAGTTTTTCTGCCTGTGCACCAACTTTTATGGCGAAGATGAAGGGTTCAGATTCAGCTTGGTGTTTGGCTGAATCTGTAATCCTTGATTCGAGGATTCGCCCGAACCCTGAAAAGCAGTGCATCCCTATGAATATTGTTGCTAATGTTACACAGTTCTACACAGAGACTTTCCCAGGCAAGACAATGCAGACCCATTTTCTTCTCCTTTTGCAGTGTATTGGGTCACAACTCATATTGTACTGATGTGCAATTACAGGATGCAGGAGATGCAGTTTGCATGAAATCAGAAAAAGCAAGCCATGGCACCTAAGTCAAATGATCTCAATAGTTTCAGAGCCAAGACATGTTGCCCCCACCTTACCTCTACCCCTTTTCCCATATAGAACCAAAGATCAGAACGAGGCAGGATAAATGGGATCATAGCAATCAGGTAGCTGCTGACTAGGTGAGTAAGACTATTAAAGCTGGCCATAGACACAAAGATTAAGTCATACGAAACAAAGGTTCGTACAATTTTGGGACTGGGTGTGGATTGCAACGCACGATCGTTAGTTGGACATAGGATAAAATCTGCACGTCTATGGCAAGCTTGAGTAAAGAAAACACAAAAACATAAGAATCGAAGGCCAACTTCAGAATGTCTTAGAATATCACTGTCTACATCAAACTAAAAGTTAATTTAGAGACAATCTTCTTAACAATTTGCATTCTGATTTGTGTTATTTTAAAAGGAGCAGTAAACCCCCCATTCAACATGAATGCAGTGAAGAGACTTTGTGCTGAACATACTTTTTGCCTATTGTTTTAATCATGAAAAATCCGTTTTTTTATTTCTTGAGCTAAACAGGGCAAACAGGCAAACTAAAACTACTAAAACATGTTTGGTCCTTGTGAGGTAGCTAATCAGATTCCCAGTGCATAGATAATCGCCATGTATAATGGGCTCCTGCTAACAAAACAGTCATGAAAAAGGGTTAAGGGAGTAGGTTTTTATACTTGAAATCTAATGATCTACTTCACAAGGAACAAACATGGCGTAGCTTCAGTCTCCTTGTGTGGCTCAAGAAATAACAAAAACCATAGATTTTCCAGGATTCAAACAATAAACAAAAATTATGAATAGGAACTGCACTCACCTATATCATTTAGGCTTTTGCCCTTTATTTTAAGCCACAGTCTGTCTGTGTTCATTGGACTCATGTTGAACAAGGGGATATACAGTCCCTTTAACGGCATCTCAACTGCGTTTTAATTCAGAAGTTTAAATTAATTGCCATATAAAACTGCACAGAACAGTTCAATTGAAGGACACTTCCACTTTACATTTGATTCTACCCCTTTGGTTGTTTAAAACAATTATGGGAAGAGGAAAATATATTTGATCAGATTCTCCTTCCCAGTTACTCACCTTGTAAGATGTCTCTTTATCCATGAGCCTAAAAGACTGGTAGCAATGAGGATATAGGACCTTATTATAGAATATACTATAAAACTCATGTTGGGGGAGGTTGGATAGAGTGATGGGTAAAGCAAATTGTTATAACAAACTATAGATGGATTTTTCTTTATTATTATAATACAATAGCAGAACATATTTATAATATTTGGCTATTTATTTGGCTTGTATAGAACATATATACTGTATATATATATATATATAATATATATATAATATATATTGCCTTTCTAAAGCAAATCAGGTTGAGATGTGGAGTGAATATTTGTTTGCTGCTCTGGACAATTCAGAACAATAACTGGGTGTTTGTAATGACCATGGTTTCATATATGAGAAACATAGTTATGGATTAAGAGTCAGTGTCTGTTCAAATGTTGGACCACACATGAGGTCTGCCATCTCCTGAATTGCGTTATTGTAGGGATTGGCATGCAGAATTTTGTTTGCGAGTATGTATCTTCCCTACATGACTTGAATCTGCAGGGTGAGTCACTCTACTTGTTGCCAAACTACTCATCCATAGAATGCAAGAGATCTGTGTGAATTTGGTCAGTGGTGGAGTAAAATGACAAGTTTTGAACTATCAGTGTGAGCTGCTGTTATCTGTTACCCTGACAGGTTGTTCTGCCCCAGCAACCATTGCACTGCTTTTCTATTTCCTTCCATAATGACTACTTTGGAGATATTTATCTCTGGGATGATGAATGAACAGTACTTGTATAGTAATAGGGTTATCAGTCACACAAATGTACTCTGAGTGCCAGAGAGAAAAACAGGAAGTTGAAGCCATAGTGTAACGGTTTCAAATAGCAGAAAATTATATTAAATACCTCTGCACAGTAATATCAGGCCCCAAATATTTTGACATTCACAAAATAAATCGTAAGAGATTTTAAGACAGGGCTAAGATTGACAGGAAGGCTTTGGGAACTGATTAGGGATATTTGATCAATGTATAGGCAATGGCTGCAAAGGGAAAAGCACAATCTACATGAGTAATAACTAACATCTCCTTAATATGGAATTTCATTTATCTCTTAATCTTTTTTCACACAAAAACTAAGGAGAAAAAAAGTATGGGTATTTAAATAATGTTTAAGCATCATGATGGAGAGATAAAGATATTGACAACGTACTGTACAGATTTTATCAGATGTCTAATACACTATGAATCACTGTACGCATGAATTAATGAATTTATAATGTAGATTTATTTCCTTGCAAACTTGCCTTGGTAAAGTGGGAGTCACACATACTGTATAGACTCAATTTTAGCTACAAAATCCTTATTGGAAGCAAAACCAGCTTATTGGGTTTATTTAATGTTTACATGATTTTCTAGCAGACTTAAGGTAGGAAGATTATGGAAAGATCCGTTATCCAGAAATCCCCAAGTTCCGAGCATTCTGGATAACATGACCCATACCTGTATAAGTATTCACTACCCTTGTGAAACTAGCATCATGCCCAAAGTATACTACTCACTGAACTTCTATGTAGAATATGTGGGTAGACACTCACTCATTTACACTTGCACATACTCCTCATATAGACACACACACAATCGCTACAAACATACAGTATACTATGCACACAAATATATGTAAAGCACACACACACACACACACACACACACACACACACACACACACACACACACACACACACACACACACACACACACACACACACACACACACACACACACACACACACACACACACACACACACACACACACACACACCAAGGACCTTATTTGTTAAAATCCTTATTTAAATAAAAGTCAGACCGAACTAGAATCCACGATTGGACCTTATTTATTAATAAAAAAATCATTATTAAAGCGGATTGGGGAAAATTCTATAAAATCTAAAGAAACCCCTAATCCTATGTTTTTTCTTCTGTGTTTTTTGTGCCCAAAAAGTCCAAAATAGTCTGATTTTCGGGCTCATTTCAGCGCAGACCACAGATACATTTAAATAGGATAGGGACCTCTCCCATTGACTTATATGCAACCTTGGTAGGTCTGAGATGCTTGATTTTTGGATTCAGACTTTTTCTGAAAAAAAAAACAGGAATTTTTCAAGTTTTTGCCATTCGGTCTTTAATAAATAACCCCCCAAATGTTGAATTACAAACGAAATCTGGCTTATCTGGTAGAGAAAAGAAATGAACGAACCCATATAACCATTTTATTCAATTCTCATTTGGCAAAAAATTACTATTACATACATTTACTGTATATGGCATATCATGGCAGCAGTGTGTAGATTTTGTGGATATAAAGACCACTACACACACTCCTCACAACCCTGGATGGGTTCTTGACCATGACATTCATCTCCAGGCATCTGACCCCGGGGGTGGATTTGGCAGGTGACATATATGTAGATGGCCTCTTATGATATTCATAACATCCATTGTGGTGCTAATTGTCCATAATTTATGCCGTTGCATAAGAATAATAATTCATATCACTAAAGTCCTGTGAGACCTGATGTTTTTTGCAGGTGTTGGACGGCGCTTGGGCGTCTTATTTAGCTACTGTAGTTGCTAAGCAGGTGCCATAGAAATGAAAAAGAAGACATCCTCCCTGTTATATAAAAAAACAAAAGGGTTTGTTTGGGTTAAACTTGCTAAGCCTAGAGAATTGTTTAACATAGGCAGATAGTGCCGGGGCCTGTGCTTCTGCTGGGATGTGACATTTCCTGTGGTGAAGCCTGCATTGGCTGCTAATAGAAGCCTAATTGATGGGCAAACTCCCATTTCCTCGCTCTCTCCTTTATTGCTCCATCCAGTCTGTTGCAAAATATAACCTTAATCTGATTTAGCAATTCCTCCAGGAGTCAGTGCAAGCCTGCAGCACTGAAAAAATCGTTATTAAAAAAGTTAAAGGAGAGAGCTGGATTCAGTGGGTTGCCTTTTAAAATCCTACCCGGGTCCTGACATTTAACACTTTCTTTTTTTGTAATCATTTAAGATGTATTATTATTAATATCAAACAGTATCGCCCATTGTCTCTGAATACAAATGGAATACGCCGTCTGGCTGAGAGAACATCGGCTCTATGGTACAGCAGCAGCAGGAGGTTACGCTGAACTCATATCCCTGCTGATATTTAAATATGTGTGTACCAGGGCTTAGTGTTTATGTTAATAATCATATAATAACAAACATTTTACTTAACCCTTGCAATATCTTAGATATTTTGATTCTATACAATTGTTGGTGCTGCGTAACTTGCTGCTATATAAATAAATGATGATGATAATGATGGTGACGAACCCTCTGTAGGGGGTCGAGCAATAATAATAATTATTACATGATTAAATCAGAATTTGTTATATGTAAAATTGAATATTATTCTCATTTATTCCATATATTGTTTATGTATATACACAAGGCTGTATTTAGGTCAGGTGCCACCCTTGGTACCAGACGGAACAGAAAGTCGGGGTGGCGGGTGGACATGTGTTTTTTTTTTTTTCTTTGAATTTCTTTCTTTTGAATTCTTTAATTATATATTATATAATATATTATCTGCTTATTTCTAGACTATGCCTATTGCTGTGAGTTGACGGCAGTGGACTTGATGGGCTAACACAACATCCCTGTGGTTAATATTGGTGTATATTCTGTACACAGTTGGAGCATTGCTCTGCGGCCATTTCTTGGCCAGTGCTCAGCATGGAAGAGGGCTGTAGTGGCATTCTGTAGCTATACAAACTGAATTCACTCCCCTTTGATTGGCTTAATGAGGCGGAACATCATGAAGGGGATCTGAGCAAGCTTAAATGATTGATGAAGTCAGGGGCAAGACTGAGCCTTTCCTGTATAAAACCCCATACATCTCCACATAATGGCTGGCTAGTGGAAGGGCTGGGCGCTTTGAAAAGCCACATCATGGACACATTGAAGGGAAAACACAGAGGGACGGTAATGTGTTGTTATCTAATCAGTTTATCTACTGAGCCACCAGCAGCCAGAAAGCAGAGAGTTAGGGGATAGGAAGTGGGGAGAGCGAGAGGGGAAGGTTGTAACACAGACACAAACCCATCCAGCTCCCACCCCTCCTTGCATTGCCATTGAGCCCTCCATCCAGCCCACCAGATGCCTGACAACACAGCATGGGACCTGGGCACAAACTCCAGGGAACCTACTGAGTTGGTGGCAGAGAAAGGATGCTTAAAGAATTCAAAGGCCTTGCAAGAAAATTGTATTATTTATTTTCACTATATTTGCCTGACAATGGCCCGGCTGCGAGGCTTTGAAAGGCCTGTCTGTGCCACAGCTAGCGCAGTAACACGTAGCACTCAGACAAAGTGAGAAAGATATACACAGAATATAAATGCATCGCTGTGCAAAAGGAATCTATCCTCTCTATATATCCGTGGTCACATGCGGGCAAAATGTAAAAAAAAGTTATTGTATAACAAAGATCACAGAATAAATGAATGGCATCTTCATTTCTGTAAACTATCCACCATTGTCATGTTTGCTTTTCTATTATCAGTAAAATTAAATTCATTTGTAAAATCACATTTGATTGCGTTGTTTTTACAGAAGAGGAAAATGCTCTTCCTCTGTGTTTCAATGAATCGCTTATTGTGTGATATATCTTACCACTGTGTTTTGTAAGACCAATATATATATATATATATATATATATATATATATATATATATATATATATATATATATAAGAACCAACATATTATCATAGCTTTACAGAGACTGATCAGCATTTACCTTCTTCTACCCGTGTGTCTCTCCGATGTATAAATAAGCAACAACAACAGAATCATAGTCCCCCATTTACAAATGGACTTTTTTTAATAAGTACAAGTATTTACTTTGAACCTAATATCTCAGATGCTATGACGTTCTTCCTGGGCTATCTAATAATAGTAAATTGGTGACAATGTGGTACAGGTATAGGACCCGTCATCCAGAAAGCTCTGAATTATGGGAAGGCCATCTCCCCATAGACTCCATTTTAATCAAACAATTCAAATCTTTAAAAAGTATTACCTTTTTATGCTGTAATAATAAAACAGTACCTTGTACTTGATCCCAAGTAAGATATAATAAGTCCTTATTAAAGGCAAATCAATACTATTGGATTTATTGGTTTAAGGCATGGGGATCCAAATTACAAAATTTATCCGGAAAACCCCAGGTCCCAAGCATTCTGGATAACAGGTCCTATACTGTACAACAAAAATAACACAAGTACTTTTAGTATTAGAAGCTCAAAGATAACTACATGGAGCATTTCTGAAATCAGACTGAATAAGAACAAATAGAGACCTAATAGGGCAGATATAGGAGTCACACTGGTGGGACAGGAAACATTAAGGGGAGAGACAAATATGGATTTATCAAAGGAATGAGAAAGGGTAGATATAGAGTTACAGCAACGTAAGAAAAGAATAGACACAGGTATAAAAGTAATACTCATGGAATGGGCAACAGGTATAGAATAGAGTTTGTCTTTTTTTTTTCATTGGTTTTTATAAAAGGTTTGATAAACATGTCTTCAAGAATCACATTGTTCCTCACAAGATCTGCACTAGCCCATTGCATCATTGGGCTTTT